>CM038794.1:186628302-187336269 GCA_021764765.1 Vicia sativa
TGTTGCTCGATTAGGGCTTGAAGAATCTAAGAGCCTTTATGAGGCGTTACATAGCGATCATCACTGCGCGACAGTTAACTTTCCTTGACCATGGTTAAATACATCGAGGCGATTACGGAAGGGAAGGATGGCTCAATGGAAGAACAGATATAAATAGGGCTCATGATGAAATAAACAAAACAATCGTAAGCTTGGGACTTGAGTTATGACACTTGAGCTTCCAATCCTAAAATATCTTTAACGAGTTTTTCACTGCCAGAACATTGGCCGCGTGTAGCCTCGGTGAAATCGATCCCGGGCCGCGCACGCACATGCTCGTCACAGACGACATGTCTCGAACTTCACAGCAGATCACCGGATCTAACTTTCAGTGCTCTTGGCCATGATCGATGACTGCGCCGACGTAATGAAACTCTTCGGGGCGATTCGAAGCCGCGGTGAAGAGTTTGGATGACAGAAGGAACATGAGCAGAACCTGGAGCCACGGCCTGTCCCGAGGATCACAGGAGGATGTCGTTTCGAGATAATTTCAAACCCCTGTCTTGGCATCGTTATGATGGCAAGACGGATCCTCGAGACACATCATTCGATTAACAACTGATGGCTCTTGTTGGGAAGCCGGATTCCCTTAAGTCACGAGTTGATGGTAGGTACCTTTAGAGAATCGGCCTTCTGTTGAGTATATGGGGTACACTTGGGTTATACGTGGTGGTATCAAGACTTATTGAAAGATCGTTGGTTCTCGACTATGTCGACGCCATCAGTGTGACACCTCCCTCTTGGCGTGAAGCGGCGCCATACGAGTCCTTCACGAGTTTCATGGCTAGGTTCAGCGAGGAAACCATAAAGTCTCGCCCCCGATCGGGGAGATATTTGTGGTCGCATTCGGCATGGCCTTAAAAGCCGGTCAGTTGATAGTCTTTGGCCAAGCCGACCGAGCATGGGCAAGATCATTAGGAAGGTGCGCTATGTGAGAGGAGAAGAGGCAACATGGAAGCGGGCTCGAGACTACAGGGCGGGGTCGGGCGTGGCCAGCGCGACCCGCGAATGTTGCACCACTCGTGAGCGAGCCCGGGGCGGGCGGTGCGATCGCGCCGCGGTCGCTTCAGGCCCGAGGAGGCGCACCCACTTAATACGGAAGAAGACATCCTCCGTGATATTAATCATTTGAAGCCTTACCACTCCTTGGGCGATGGTGGGCTTGATATCTGTTACGAGGGGTGACGGGAGCATGGTGCGAGTTTCATAAATGCGAAGGGCCATACCACGGAATCCGCATACAGTTGCGAAGAGATTGAAAAGTTGGTGCAAAGAGGCAAGGCGTCGACATCGTGAAGGAAGATCCTGGCGGACGAGTGGCGCGACTCGTCAGGAGGGACTTCAACCGATTCTAGGTCAAGAAAAGGGTAAAGTTGTGGAAGAGGTGAAGAGGTGAGAACAGCCCGCACCCTCGACCTCTATTTCGAGAGGTTTTGGCGGATCCACTAGTTGACCCGGGAAGAGGTATGCTCGTGGGTTAGGGCATGTTCTCGCATTGGAACTTCAAGGTTCGATCCGGGGTGATAACTTTCTCGGGTGAGGGCCAAGAAGAGGTTGCCACATGAAAATGATCCCATGGTGATCGAGTACAAATCAAGGGCCAGGGGTGTAAGCACGTGTTGATTGATCCGGGAAGTTCGCGGATGTCCTCTCTTGAGGAAGCCTTGAGGAATAGGCTTTGGTAGAATGAGTTATTACCTTTAAGCGGGACCCTTGTTGGGTTCTCTGTGACGAGTGTGAGGATGCAGGGTATCTCCACTTAACTACTTTGGGGATGGAGAAAGTGCAAAGCTATTCGGGTTAGGTACTTGGTAGTTAATCGTCACCATAATATCTTCATCGGACGTCAGTCGTTTAATGCACTTGAGGGTCCTTATCAACTTGTTCACGACCATGAAGTACCCCGCACCGCAACAGCCTTGTCGGGATAGTCCGTGGAGACCGGGCTGGCAGAAGATGCTATAAAGATGGTTTGAAGGCCAAGAAGAAGTCGGGTCAGTGAGGAGGCCTCTCAAAACAGAAGGGCATGGTTGACATCGATGCGAGAGAAGGGTCGGCGAGGATGGACTCACCCTCGGGAGGAAATCAGGATGTCGGATCGGTCGTTACCCCGCGGTCACCCGTCGGAACTCGATTGACAAAGGAGGAGGAGATCGAGATAGTCGGTGTTAAGGCGAGAATCTAGACCTTTTGGCTGGAAGCGTCGGATATCTCGGGTATAGACCGAGAGATCATGTACCATTTGTCAATTGATCACGAGTCAAGCCGTATCCTGAAAGGAAGCGGAAGATGGGAGAAGAAGGGACATTTGTCTCGGAGGAGGTAGGGAAGCTATTAAAGCGGTTTCGTCGGTGGTGGAGTACCCAACTTGGCTATCAAATGGTTATGGTGAAAAGAAGAATGGCAAGTGGAGAATGTGTGTAGACTTGTTTGAGCAAAGCATGAAGGATCCCTACCCCTCCCTCATTGATCGGGCGATCGGTTCCTCGGGTTTTGCCTCACGAGTTTTGGATCGTACTCGGGTACAATCGAATCCGGATGAACGGCGGATGCATCGAACGCGCCATGGTGAGCGGAAGAATTTTATTATAGGGTTATGTCGTTTGGTTTGAAAATGTCGGTATGACTACGGTGGACATGGTGTTTGCTCCTCAAATCGGTCGAATATTGAGGTGTCGTAGATGACATGGTGATCAAAACCACATCGAAGCGGTCATGTGGCGGACATGGGGGAGACCTTAGCGGCGGTCACGGAAGTTCAATATGCGCTGAACCGGACAAGTGTCGTTGAGTGGCCGGCGAGTTCACAGGTTTGCTTTGTCGGTATCGAGGCTGACTCGGATAAGTTTCAAGATCATCGACATGCAGTCAGGCCTACATGCGAGGAAATGCAAGTACTAGCAACCCCGTTTGGCGCGTTGTCTCGTTCTATCTTGTCGGGCGACAGTCCATCCATTTCTTCGGCAATTAAAGAGGCCGAGTTAGTGGGCGGGCGTGCGAAGAAGCATTCAGCGGATTAAAGCAACTAATGTCGGCCTCTCGGTGCTAATCGAGACCAAAGGTTCTCGTTGACACTGCCTGGCGTGATAGCAGACGGGGCAATCGATTCCGTCTTGGTCCAAGACGGAAGGGGGCGGCCGGTTTATTTGTAAGTAAAGAAGTGTTAAAAGGCGGTCGGTGCAGGAAGATTGAAGAATTGCTTGGCGCTTGTGACCGCAAGTTGAGCATTACTTCCTTGGGCGTCCCGTCGGTGAGGACCAATTTCCGGCTAAGCGGTATTGAAAGCGGACTTGGCGGAAGGATGGTGTCTGGCGTGGAACTCTCGATCGAGATCGGGTTTAGCCTCATGCGATATCAAATCCCGATCCATGACCGTGGTGGAGCTTGCTTCCCATGGGAGGTCCTACTCAAAAATGGATTATACATTGATGGCTCGTCTAATCTTAAGGCGTTGGCGCGGAATTGGAAGGCCGGGAGGAATGGTGTTAGAGTATTCTTTGCGCTTTGGGTTCTCGACAAGTAATGGTGAGGCGGATTCTGGATTACTGAGAGGCTGAGGCTAGCCTTGGAGGTCGAGTAACTCACTGTTGGTTCGTCCGATTCACAGTTAATTGGTGGGCGGTGAGACCGTTCGAGAAGGACCCACTTTAGCAAAGTATGTACGTAATTGTTTCACTAAGTCAGTGATTCGATGTCTTTGAAATATGTATGAAGAAAATACCGTGATCTCTGTCACGGTTGGCTAGTTTGGATTGGGATGAACAATCGGTCAAATGCGAGAGGTGCTTGTTTGACATTGAAAAGGAAGAGTCACGGCTATTCATGAAGAGGATGGCGGTGGATGGTCAGGTCATTATTATCTCTGACAAGATCGTTAGGGATGGGGAGAAGGCGAGCAGATCAAGAAAGTCTCGTCCGGGTTTGTGGTGGGTCAGGAAACTATCTGGGAAATTTGATGCTCACTCTGCTACGTTGTGTGGAGAAGGATATATCGATGGTGGTGAAAGAGGTTCATGAGGGAGTTTGTGGAAATCATGGAGGAAGAGCTCTGTGATCGGATCTTAAGATCGGGGTATTCTGCTTTACTACAACAGATTGTCACAGAATCGTGGCACAGTGTTGAAGTGTCAAACTTTATCAGGTCATTTCACGCCATCCGAGTTCTGATTTTGGCCCGTGGCCTTTTATTAGTAGGGAAACATCTTAGGGCCGTTCCTTGTGGCCGGGACGGTTGAAGTTCTGATTGTGTGGACTATTTTACTAAGTGGGTGGAGGCGAGTCGGATCTCGGCGGATCGAGTTCGGCGTTTTCTTGGAGGAGTATCATTTCAGGTTTGGGTTACCTCGAGTCATCTCCCGGATAGCAGACCTTGATTTGCAAGTGCCTCGGTGGTAGAGTTACAGCAGGAGCTCGAATTCAAAACAAATTTATATCATGCAGAGCACCTGGGCGAATGGACAGGCGGTCGGCTAACAAGGTAATATTAAATGCTATAAAGAAATGGATTCCATAGGTGTGTTTATGAGTGTTGTGGGCAAGTGTTGCAGTTCGTTCCACGACTCGAGAGACTCCCTTTAGGATGGTTTTGAAGGGATGCCATGATCCGGTGGAGTTGTTTTGCCCTCTTGGCGACAGGAGAACTTTGAAGAGGAATCCAATAAGCAGCTTTGAATGAAGGCGGATCTTTGGATGAGATAAGGGACACGGCCCATGCTCAGGAAATGGCGGCAAAATAGAGAATGACCAGACGTTTCAACTTACGGGTGAAACAACGTGGCTTCAAGGTCGATTTAGTACTTAAAAGTGGCGAGATCCTACGAAGGGTAAGTTAGATCCCAATTGGGAGGGACCATTCGGTCTCGGAGGAGTTACAAAGCAGACCTCTGTTTGGAAACTCTTGGACGGATCGAGTTCAGGGACACGGAACATTGTCGATCTTAAGTTTATTTTAGTTAAGCATTTTAATGTAATAATAAGCGGTGCACTCTTTTCCAAGGCAAGGCAGGGTTTAATGAGACCTATAAAATAAAATTATATTCATCCTTAGAAAATGGCGAGAATCATTAGAGTGCTGTCTTGGTCTCGGATCGTCTCTCGATCACGGTAAAACCCTCTTCTAAAAGGCTCTGTTTCCAGGAACAACCCTAGTCAACCTCGGTTGGGCTCTGAATCAAATCTCGGATCAACCACTATAGAGCTCACGAACCTGCAGTCGACCTCGGTTGGACTCCTGATCGAGTCTCGGATCAATCCTATAGAGCTCACAGACCTCCGGTCAGCCTTGGTTGGGCTCTGATCAGTCTCGGGTCAGCCCTATGGGGCTCAGAACCTGCAGGTCAGCCTCGGTTGGGCTGCAGATCATCTCGGATCAGACCTATGGGGGCTCGAACCTACGGTAACCTCGGTTGGGCTCAGATCGTCTCGGATCAGCCCCATGGGGCTCGAACCCTCAGGTCAGCCTCGGTTGGGCTCAGATCCGTCTCGGATCAACCCTATGGGGCTCACAGACCTCAGTCGACCTCGGTTGGGCTCAGATCAGTCTCGGGTCGACCCCTATGGGGCTCTGACCTCTGGTCAGCCTCGGTTGGGCTCAAGATCCATCTCGGGTCAGACCTATGGGGCTCACGGACCCTGGTCAACCTCGGTTGGGCTCACGATCAATCTCGGATCAACCCCATAGAGCTCTGAACCTCGAAAGCTTTGTTCCTCCTCGGAACAACCTTGAAAATATGGTAGCGAGAATCTAAATCGAGTTTAGTCGGCGTTCCTCAAGCTTTCTCGGTCCGGTGAACCGGGGTTACACGGAGGTGTCTAGAGTTCGAGCGATTGTTATGTGGTTATCTGAAACCATTAGGATTGCTCGCGTCCATAGCTCGGGGGAATTTGTAGTGCTACATAAAAGTTCCAACTATGCCTTATAAGCATTTAGTGGAGCATTAAAGTCAATAGCAAAAACATCAAAAATAATTAAAATAGCGTGAGCGAATATTCAATACAAAATGCATCCACCAAAGGGATGACTAACTACGAAATACTAAAACATAAAAGGAGCAAAGAAAATTCGAGAGGTTGGGATTGGCATCCATTAGTGTTTCCTTATTGCTAGCTGGTCTGTTATCATCTTCATCGACCTCCGCAACTTTCCATCTGATGGTCTTGAAGAAATCAACTTTCGAGATATCTATGTCGGGATCGGGCAATTGACTTGAGCTTTAGCGGTCGAAAGCCAATCTCGGCATCCGGCATGCCCGTCGAGATTTCTTGATGCATCTTTCGACTTGGAGCATGACTTCTCGGAATCTTGAAATTTGGTTGACATCTCGGAGTGAACTTCGGCTGGGTGAGCTCGTCCTCTAAAACCTTTATCAGGTTGTTAGCTTTGAGTTCTTCTTCTCGAGATCTGTGATGGTATCGGCTTCGAGGAGTTTGTTCTTGAGTACATTGTTGGCATCGAAAAGGTTGCTCGTTGTCGGCTAATCTCTTGACTTACGCCTCCATTCGGTCTTTTCTTCTCCATATTATCACCCGATTGAGCAGATTGCGGTGAGTCAGCACCTCATCGGTATGAACTTTTGCTTGGTGATCTGTTGTGAACCTAGATTTGTCGGTTGTTCACATCGGTGGTGGCGTTGAGATGGTCATACAAAACTTAAGACCATCAAGTCAACACCCGGCGATTCTCTGCGGAGCTCGGCGGAACTATCACGATCTCCTTTGCAAATTGGAAATAGCCCGATCAGCCGAGTTGTTCTCGTTTCCATAGCCAGTCTTGACTTCGGGATAGACTCGGGGCTGGTTCGGGCTCGGCGGGCGTTCGTGAGGCGGTAATGATGGTAGTCTACGCACGATATCTCGGATCGAGGCTTCTTCTTCTTGAATACGCGGCGGCCAAGTTGGACTTGGTCTCGGAGGACCGCCGTCACCCGTTCGGGCGGCACGGCTGCTGACCATTAACCTACCTGCTTTCACGGACGTATCGGTCATTTTATGCATTGGTAATAAAACAAAAGAAAGAGATTAGGCATACAAGTGAGTAGCGGTAAAGCTAATTGGAGAAATCTTACCTAGGAAGTGGGGACTTCTCGGGAGCAATGATAATTCCTTGACACTGATCGGCTGAAGGTCAGTACTTCTAAAGAAAGGGTCTGGGCACTCAATTTGTCATAATCGAGCCGGAAATAGGAAGTGGGTCACAAGTCCGTTATAGAATTTATGATGCCCATGAGCACCATAAATAACTTGAGAACCAAGACCACATCTTACTCGAATAAAAGCGCTCTTTGTAGCCTTTAAAGTTGGAGGTGTAGGCTTGGAGGAAGCTTCTTTTGGGATGCCTTGGCAGCCCGGCTTCCAGTTCAGCTCTTTATCTCGAAAAAAGGAAAAGAACAGAGACCGATGGTGGGGGCTATGGATAAGGTTGGTGGATTACTTGAGGCGGATAAAACCCATTGTTTGGGCGGGCGGGAGGTGCCACGTTAATGGTTGGAGAATGTCGGTTTCAAAGTCGGAAGAATTGAATGCCAAACTCCTCGATGACTCCAGTATAAAAGTAAAACCATTCAAATTCGACTCCGGAAGGCGGATCATCAAACACTCTCCCGGACTCACAAGATTCTAGAATCACGCCATCCTCGTTTCACATGGGCGAGACATTCCAGAAGAGGCCTTGAGCGCGATTCGACATCTGTGTCGAGACTTTGCTTAAAGCCTACAGCTTCTCCTTTGATCAATCGGTTGGTTTCCATTATCAGCTCCACCGAACCTGAAGAGTCAGGGTCAGAATATGTAGAGGAGAATTTCTTGGAGAGCGAATAAATGTGATATAATGAGTAGGAGGGAAAGAAGGCGTAAAATCAGCTTTCCCCTATTTATAGGGTAATCATTCTGGATATAGGTGACCGTTGGGCTGGAGGCACATGAGTCACGTGCCATATTTTTAAAGGTTTTAAGTATGCATCTTGCTAAGGGATTAAGGATTGAGCTGTTTGGTCGACCGCAGTTCAAAGAGCTTAAAGCCAATGCGACCAAGGGGCTTATGATCATGCATAAAATCCTTAGCGAGATAGTAGTCGAGAAGAGGAATGCGAGGACCGAGATAGGTCTCGGGCCCGGATAAGGGTTCTTATCAGAGCACGGATCCGGGGTAGGAGAATAGGGTCGGATCGGCCCAAGATGTATCTCGTCGGTTTATCAGAGTTGGAGGCCGGGTGGAGGCGTTATCGAGTTAGGGCTTGAAGAATCCTAAGAGCCTTTATGAGGCGTTACATAACGATCATCACAAGTTGTAACGATTAACTTCTTCCTTGACCATAGTTAAATGCATCAGGCGATTCTGGAAGGAAGGATGGCTCCATGGAAGGACGAGATATAAATAGGGCTCCGCTTGTTGAAATAAACAAGACAATCATAAGCTTGGGACTTGAGTTACGACACTTGAGCTTCCAAATCCTAAAATATCTTTAACGAGGTTTTTCTGCGAAACAAGCCTATCTCGGTCTCTTTTATCACTCACCTTTGGTAATAGATTTTATATACGATTGATATCTATATAGTTCTAATTTATTGACTTTTTTATATATAAAAAAATTAAATTATTCTATATCATCTATTAAGAATTTACAGTAATAACAATCATTTAGGATGTGTAAGGTATAATTAATTTAAAAATTAATATCGTCTTACGTTTTTAAAAGGCTCGAGATAAATTTATTATGATTTAATTGCATAAAATAAAATAACAATTTTATTTTATTATTGTTTAACTATAATTCAATTTTTTGAGGCTTAGCCATGAATTAATTGTGAAAAAATTTGAACCTTAGTTCTAATGTTAATAGTCATACTTGTATAGATACTAAACTTATAAGTTATGTTATATGAAAGAATATTTGAAATTTAAGTTCTTTTTAAAGAACTTTAGTAATGTTTTCAATTATGAGTTTTAATAATAAAAAGTGTTTTATTGATTTTGTTCTTGCGGAAGAACCATGTTATTGATCTTAAGGGATTAGGGCGTATATAAGGGATGTATGACCTCGAGCTAGGGTCTAGCTTACCCGTATAGGAGCCCTTAGATATGGTGTAGGAGACCTCTCTTGAGTATGTGGCTAAGAGGAATGAGAGAATGATCTTTCTTATGACCTAAGGCCTCTTTATATAACATAGCCATCACTAATGTTCATGATGATGTAACAGTCCATTAATACTGTGTAGATTACTTAATAATTCGTAGCGTCGTGGCGATCCATAAGTAGCGTAACGGAAACCAACCCGGTCTTATACTACTCGGTAGACGGTCGGGAGGATATATGCGGAGCGTCCGACATAAGCACTCGGCTCCGACCATGGGGTCTCCGAGGAGCTGCCGATTATCCACTAGTAGACTCGTCTCGGTCCACCTTTCGTCACCCGCTTGCGGAAAATATATTTTATGCATGAACATAAGCCCCCCGAGAATATGGTTTCTAGATCTTTGAAGCCTTATGGTCGCTTAAACAGAAACATAAACTTTTGCCCCGGGCCGGTCCTCCAATATCAACCTGTGCCTTAGTGCGAATTTTGAACACGGTGGTCACCATTTCTTCGCTTTTGAAGTTTTTCCTCAATGTGACGTACCTTGCTGGAATCAACACTTCAGTTTCCTTAACACAAATGTAACGTTTGTTTTCACTCCGAGATGGATCCCAGGACGTATTGCGGGATATATGCGGACCATACTCAAACTCCTTCCCTCACTGCAGGATCCACTGACTACCCGCATACCCTCCATTCGGGTTTATTCTTGACCTATACAAAAATCCCTTCCGACCTCACATCTCGGCTCGGACATTATGTATGATCATAACCAAAGTACAAACTAGCCCCGAGTAAGTTTTCGAGGGTTTTCAAGTCACACTTTAATCAAGTCTTCAAAAAGCGACTCGAGGTTTGAAGTCTGTAGTGGCAAAATCTGAGGGCTGTGCGACGATCGAGCAAAGTATCTTGAACCAAGGCTTTGGCGAGCTGACAGAATCAATTAAGGTTCTTAGCCTTATATGCTTGTTATAAACGGAGCCTTTAAGGTTGTTTCGAGTAGGAGCAGGCTTTTAAGATTGTTCAGTAGGAACAAAGCTTTTAAGGTTGTTAGAGTAGGAGCAGAGCCTTTAAGTTTATTTGTGAACAATTTTATGCCATATCACCAGCCCCAAGCCACATGGTGCACCAAGAAAACCATGATGGCTTTTAAGCCAACAATTGTTCACGACTTGAAACCGGTCTTACAGCTTTAGCGTTGAATTCTGAGCCCCAGTTGATGCGAATGAGGTTGAGAGCCTCACGAGGTTGATCGGGCAGTTGAGCCCAGGCGAGGCGACTGAAGGTTCAAAGCCTCAGAGGGTGATCAGGAAGGATTGAGCCAGCGAGGGTGACACGAAGTTGGAGGTTCAAAGCCTCTGGGGGTTGATCGAGGCGGAATCGAGCCCATCCGAGGATGACCAGTTCGAGGTTCAAAGCCTCTAGGGGTTGATCAGGCAGGAATCAGAGCCCGAGGATGACCTGAAGTTGGAGGTCAAAGCCTCAAGGGATTGATCAGGCGGAATCGAGCCCATCTGTTACATCTATTTGGTCTTTGAAACTAGAATTAATTCCAATATGTCTCTTGCCCACATGAGGTAAGGCGACACCTTTACATCTAGGCGACACCTTTACAAACTTGTAACTATCCATCTACGGGTTTTCCGATGTCTTCTCTTATCATTCTTGATCGGGATGGTTATATGATCCCCGTGAGGTTTTGTAGGAACAAAGTGAGCGCTTTGACACGAAACATCCGATCAAAGAGACTCCATTTCCAGATTAATTGCCTTAGTCGGGCACTGTTCATTTTACACAGTCTAGATTCCTAACTTCATCACTAACAAATAGGGTGTCTCCATACAGAGCAAGGGCGACACTTTATGCTTCTAAAAAGCTAAACTACCATTTCTTTGAGATATTTTCTTATTTTAAATACAATTAAGTCATAATTTTGTATTGTTCAAGTTTTGATCTTGACATATTACTTGGTTGCGGGCTCATGAAACGCCACATTTCTCTATGATTTGTTGTATACATGCCCGAGCTATATACATTAGTCTTTAAGTTCGTGATCCCCATTTGAATTCCTTTTTAGGATATAAGCTCATGAAACCGTTTGAATATACTCCTTGTCGACATAATTTTGCGCTAATCATCACATGATCCATTGACCTCCATAGAATTCACATGTTGATAGTATTTAGTAAAGTTGTCGAGAAGAAGTATTTACATCGTTTCATTATATGTTTTGTGTGATACTACTTTGTAAAACCAATAATATGCATATTTATTGGTATCATAATTCAAAGATTTAAACAAACCTTTGAATGGTTACACCAAACAATACATGAGGAAATATTATTTCATCCTTTATGTAATGTCTTTGTATATGTGTTAAAACCACATCAAAGCAGTTTAACAATCATATGTGGAAGTTAAGCAAAGAATATTTGTTTTAAATTATTTCACAATGAGTCGGAATGATATTACCGTCTGAGATAAATAACTTATAAATGAAAACTACTTATCTTAATATTTCTTTGGGCAATCATGACCCTTCTACCATTTGTATCGTCAGAGCGGTATGCGCTTTTGGCCTCATTATCACGCCATTCTTTGCGACTATGTGACATTGGTGTTAATCTGATACCATACCTTCCATTTTCAAACCAATCTCTGAACCTGACCTTGTGTTTATCACAATCTGTGATGTGTCGGCAGTCTCCGGTCGGATTGGGTTTCCTCCCTCCATTCGAGTCTCCTTGCCTATCTTTAGACATTTTCAGCTGCAGTATGATCCCTCCATTCACCAATTTCCAACTTACTTCATTTTGATAACTATAACGACACGCTTGTGAAAACAATGATTGGTCATGAATAATTAATATAATATGTAATATAACTTATCTTTTGTTGAGGAATTGGCATGGTTTCTATCATCCAGTATGCGACTTTTCGAGACATAAGCTCTCTGGTTTGGCGTCGAGTTTTCTTTCAGCCTTCCTTCATCATCCTGCATCTAAATGTTTCTCCAAGTATCCGATTTGAAGGCTATATCGGCATATGATCATAACCATTCTAGTTTTGTTAACGGTTTCGTATAGCTCGCAGTCGATTATGTCCGTAAAGAAGACATCTCATCTTGGCTCCTTCTGGTTTATGATCTTCACCAGTTATTAATAGGCACATCAGTACGATTATCCGTGTTGTCTATATCCTGAAGGCTGATGCCCTGTTATCAGATAGACATTGATAAATGAAAGAAGTTATGACATAAAGACAGGTACAATGTTACTAAATGACCTCCTCAGTGACAATTACAACAACTAAAACCACAAATTTTAACGTCATTGGTTACGACCGTTACGTGAGGTGAGTTAACAAGTTGTCAATGAGATACATAGCCGACAATTATCAGAATCGGAAACCATATAATTCTAAAAACCGATTTGGGACAGAGCCATGATAGGATATGTGATATGAGAGGAATACTTATCTTCTGATGGAGATATTAGTGGTATTGGCGCGATGGTCAGCGTATTCTCTCGTATTGGCGAGATCCATCCCCAATTACAGCGGGTAACCTTCCCTAAGTCCTGGATTCAGCCGTCGATTTGATTGAGGGTTTCAAGCCATGTGGTGCCATTGGCATGAGTTTCTCGGCCAACGAACGTTAAATCTCTTCATCGATCAAGGATTTCTGATCTGATTCTCGAATAGGTGGCATAAATGGGTCGCCAGCGACATCTGTGGATGTGCCTCAACATTTACACTAAACTCGCCTTATTGAATATTTTGTAGTAATCGGTAGGTGGAACAACAATGTCCGTAGAAATCCAGCATCATAGTCATAGGAAGCTCTGGATTTCCATGTTACTGGTGTGGCCTAGGAATAATTTTGCCGAGGCCCCACGGTGGGCGCCAATGTTCTTGCAGGAAGAACCATGTTATTGATCTTAAGGGATTCGAAGGTGTATACAAGGGATGTATGACCTCCAAGCTAGGGGTCTAGCTTACCCCGCATATGGGAGCCCTTAGATATGGTGTAGGAGACCTCTCTTGAGCGTGTGGCTAAGAGAGGGAATGAGAGAATGATCTTTCTTATGGCCCTAAGGCCTCTTTATATAACATAGTCATCACTAATGTTCATAATGACGTAACCGTCCATTAATACTCGTAACTGATTACTTAATGATTCGTAACGTCCGTAACCGATCCATAAGTAGCGTAACAGAAACCAACCTGATCTTATACTACTCGGCCGGCACAGGTCGGCCGAGAATATATGTCTGGCGCGTCCGACATAAGCACTCGGCTCCGACCACGGAATCTCGCCGAGGAGCTTTCCGATTATCCACTAGCAAACTCATCTCGATCCCTGCTCATCACCCCTCTTGTCCGGACAAATATATTTTATGCATGAACAATTTTATTAACAATTGAAAGAAAATATTAAATAGATTGATTAGAATAATTTAATGATTTTACATCTTCAAAAATCTAAAATTAAAATATAGTAATTTAAAATAAAAATATTTTAATTATACTAAAAAATTAATTTAAAATTTCACAGTGCGGTCCTGTTATTTGGTAGTACATATTATATTAGAGTGTCGTTTTTTATTAATTCAATTTAGTTTCTTAAAAAAAATAAAAATTAAAACTATATTTTGAAAGATAGATAAGACATGTCCAGTTATTTTTTTGGTTAAATCTTTTATGGTATAAATTATAAATTTTCTTTTTTTTTTGTCTATGTTTTATTAAATATATATCTTTTTTGTAAAAAAAAACTATATTTAATTGGATCTGATTTTTTTCTTTTTTTACTGAATCTCTTTATTATTTTTCCTTACTACCACAAAATATAATTCTCTTTTATATTTTTGTAAAAAGCAATTATACTTAAAAAGAAAACAAAATATAAAAATAATAAATAAATAAAAAATGTCATTACTGTAAACAATATAATATTGCATTAATTTTACTCTCATTCCTTACGTAGCTTCGTTCACCAACTCACCTAATGGCGGAGTCTCAAAACACGTCGTCGTCCGGGAGACCCGCATTGGCTTCCAACACTGTTCCACCGCCAGTCTACGGTTATCCATCCCCGGCGAATGCCTTTCCTTACGCCAACAACAATCACCAGAAAAACAGCTGGTGCGGGCACTGTTGCTGTCTCGGGTGGTTGATCGGCATCATATTCACTCTAGCCGGGCTTCTCCTCATCGCCGTTGTTGCTTTTTGCTTGATTACCCGACCGGAGTTACCTTATTTTGCAATCGATAGTATCATTGTGAACGGAATGAACCTCACATCATCGTCTGTTATTTCTCCGGCAGTTGACGTGTTTATAAGGGCTGATAACGGCAATAACAAGATTGGAATTTACTACGAGAAGAAGGATAGCAGCGTTGAGATTTTTTACAGAGATGTTTGCCTCTGTAACAGCGCATTACCGGCTTTTTATCAGCCGATGAATAATGTCACGGTGTTTCAGACTGTGTTGAAAGGTAAGGGAATCAAACTTGCGGAAAAAGATCGGAGGGCGTTGGTGAATGCTGTTGCGAAATGGAGTGTGCCATTAACGTTGAAGCTGAGGGCTCAGTGAAAGTCAAAGTGGGGCTTGTTAAGACAGGAAGATCGGAGATTTTGTGTTTGACTGTGATGTGATTGTTGATCAGTTATCTGAGCAGGCGAGGATTGTTGACACTGATTGTAGTTATAGATTGCATCATTGATGATACAAATCTTTGTTTTTTTTTGTTCTTAAATAAAATTCTTCCTTAGGATTTAGGAAAAGAATGAAACTCTTCCAAAATTATTTATGCGCATCGCCTGTGTGAGACCGTGATATAATTCTATCAAGTGAGAGATTTTTTTATTTTTTAACAAAGATTTTTAGTCTATTCAGTCTATTTTCAAAATGGATCATCTACTTCTCACTCTTTCTTGTTTTCTTGTCCTGCTTCACTTATTAGCCTTTCATTTATTAATAAATATGGTTAACTATGATTATTATTATTAGAAAATTTCATTAATCAATTTTAAATTGGTTATTAAAATAAATCAGTCACTGATTAAGCGAATGAAATATTGTGACCATCTATTCGGTCACGAAGAAATATTTTTATATAAATTTTAATTTATATCTAAGAATTGAAATTTCGGTAACTAATTTTTTTTTAATTCTATTTTTTAATCCTATTTATTATGTTACTATTTCTCATTCAAATTTTTTTAAAGAATTTAATTATCTTTTAATTTTTAGAAAAAGCTTCATCTTTTTACTTTTTGTAAAACATATACTCATATAAAAATAATAACATTTTATATTTATATTTGCATCAAACTGAATTTTATTTTCATTATACACTTTTTATGTGTGCATAATAAAATTAAATAATAAAATCAAATTTATATAGTGATTTTTTAAATTTTATTTAAATTTTCTTTTTTTTGTTATATGTATATATGTTTAAACGTAGAATATAACATAATATATTAAGTGATCTAGTGGTAAATCTTTGTTAAAATTTGCAAAGGTCACGAGTTTATTCCTAGGTATGCCAACTTTGATTTTTATTTTACAAAATCGATCACTAAAACCAATCACCAAATTAGCATAAGCTTAGCGACTAGCACTTTTCAACGAAAGTGATGGTTGCTAAATCGTTCACTATAAGCGGTTTAGTGATCGATTTTAAAGCTTTTGATCTCTAATTCGATCACTAAAAGTGAATTTTCTAGTAGTGGATTGAGTTGGACCATCCGATCGCTAAAGAGGATCCATGTCCGTTTGTTTTGGATTTAGATCATCTTATGTATTGTCGTATGTTATCCATCGTCTTGTAATATGAGCCATTCACTTGTATTTTTACTCGCTTCAAAATTTATTCTTTTTATGTGTTTTTTTCATGGTTTTCACCATTAAATTAAAAACATGAGGATAACTTTCCACATATGAGCGGGAGTGATCAATTTTGTTTATTTTGTGGGGATTAAAAATCCTCACTATTTTAAAGTTTTATATTTATTGTCCATTACTCTACATCGATTTCAAATTTCTTTAGACAAGATTTTGTGTACTAAAAGTTACTAACCATCGCTAAATTTTTAAAAATGCGGAAAAATAACATAAACATGTGAGAGATCTATCAGTATAGAACCCATACAAACATTGTTGTTTTAATCAAAATAATAAGATTCAAGGCGTCTTTGATACGGTATAAAATATATTAAAATGTATATGTACATTTGAAATGAATTGTTTTCGGAAACAAAACATTATATCTTATTCACCATAAAAAAATAAGAACAATCCAATCGCGGGGATCATGACTCCAAAACAATCTTAGTTAGGTATACTAGTTAACATGTATACTTAACTTTCTATACAAACTAAATCTAGTTCTAATATTATGAATAAGGTTATATATATGATCTTGCTATCCAAATCTTTTTGGGAGAATATCAAATCATTCCTACCCCTCTAAAGCTCATACATGGTATTAGCCAATGCTATCTTGAGCACTTGTCTCTTGAACCTTTCTTTTTGTTTCTTTTATAATCCATTCCATCTCGATAGACACACGATGGGATTTCTACCCATTTAAGCCAAAGAATGATCTTTTTCCATATGTGTTTGGTTCTCTCACTCAAAAATAAGTGCTCGATGGATTCCATGTAGTCATAGAAACAACATTTGCGAGCTACACTTACCCCAACTTTGCCGTATCCTTCGTGAGTAATTTCTTCCATAAACTCATCCACAAAGTGAACTTTGCTCTAGGTCTCGTGATTATTTAGCATAATTTTATCCCATCAACCTACACACATCCCACTCATTATACATCGACCTAGTATTGTACATATCTTTGGTAATAACATCATCCCAATTTTCATCGTACACACATATTCCCACTCTTGATGATCTTCTTGAAATCCACGAGCAAGAGTTGGGAATTTTCAATACATCACACTACTTCATTTGAAAAAATATGTGTCTAAGCATTGAATCCTAGCGTATTTGATTTATTGAAATATTCCAAAGCGACTTGCCCATCGTAGCTTTATTCCAAACATGGAGATAAGAAATGTTCAAACCCCATCCACTTGAGGCTACACTTTTCCCAAGAAATGGGCGCATTCCTACTAATTTCCTCCTTTCCACACCACCAGCTTCTACGTGGCTTGATGTTTTATATGACCTTTTGAGGCAACGACATAATTTGCATCCAATAGGTTGTGTTGCAAAACACTTCTTATCAATTGACAACAACCAACATAGCTCAAAGTCTCGAACACGGTTGATCTTGGTGACAACTCGCTCTATCAGCGATGCGCGGTGAATTGTAATCTTTACGCTGAGCAGAATTCTAAAGTATTTGAAAGGTAATTCACCTTGGAAAAACTAGTGTCCCTCATGATAATCTATCTTTCCTTATAAGGTAATTCCCCAAAAAAGAGCTTACACTTTGCAGGGTAAGCAACAAGACCCGTGGCTTGAGAGAAACCTTGAAATTCCTCCATAATCATATTAACTGAACCATTATCTCCTATTCGAACATAATCAAATTATGCTAAAAACTAATATTAGTTATCTTCATTTATCACATCGAGGATCATAATTGAAGTGGTGTTGGTGCTTTATCTTATGAAGACATCTGGACATATTCCATCACAACACGTATAACAACGTGGATATCGGACCCCGACTAACACCAGCGAGCATTGAGTTAACGATAGTCGGCCATTTATTGAGTATATATAGGAAACAAAAGACACAAGCATAATCCAATCCATAAACTTTGTTGGGAATTCAACTCACATAAAATACAATTAAGAGTCGGTCGATCCAACGTGTCATACACCTTTTGAATGTCCATTTGAATGGCACATCGAGTGAAATATTCTTACTGCTATACCTTCGGTAATTCATGCGCCATAAAGATATTATTATGGATAACTCTTCATGGAAGGCATGTTGTTGGGCTGCTATCAACCACCTCATTCATAACTATATTCAGCCTTTTGGTCATAATTTTTTAAATAATTTTGTAGATCATGGTACAACAAGCAATTGGAGAAGATCCTTCATACTTTTAGCAGTAGGAGTTTTTTGTTTGAGAGATACAAGAGCATAGTTAATTGCAGCATACAAAGGTTTCTTTCAAAGAAATCATGCAGGGCCTCCATAAGGCCACCTTTGATAATATTCCAAGTGCTCTTGAAAAACTTCGCATTGTATCCATCAAGGCCAAGAGCCTTGTTGTCCCTAATATTGTTAATTGTCTCCTTAACTTCTTTCTATGTTATAGGTTTGATCAAGTTTTTTTTTACTAACCTCTTGAATTTGTTTCTCCTTCCTCATCACCTCTATGTCAACATGTCTAAGATTAGGAGTAGTTGTGCAAATTAACCCTTTGTAAACTCTCAAGACTTCATGTTCCATCTTTTTTGGATCATTGATAATATTAGAGTCTATTTGTCAAGCCGTACGTTTTGAGCTTATACCTTATAGTTTATAAGTCTGTATGATAATAAAAGACTTGTTTGGTAACAAATCTTTTATCACGAGTTTATAGCTTATTTTACTAGCTTATAGCTTATTTTCCAGACGCTATTATAAATAGCGTTTTAACTTATAACTTATAGCTTATTATTTCCTTCCATTATTACCCTTATAAATTTTAATTATTTTAAATATACATTTAAATTATTAATTAAAAAATATCTTTTATGTCTTTTTATATTTATCAGTTAGTTAAACAGCTAATTTTACCAAACACTTTAATTAACTTATCAACTATTAGTCACAATCATCAGCTATAAGCTATCAGCCATCAACAATAAATTATAAGTTATCAATAACTTATCATTCAATATTAGTTTTATCTAACTGAGCCTTACTATAACACCCTAAAAATTTTAATTTTAATTATTATTACTACTATTATTATTTGTAATTTTATTTCACACATGTTTTTGTTAGTAGTATCTATCAAATAATTTTTTTTAGAGTGAATTTATGAAAAATAACTTTAAAAATGAGTCATAAATATTTTTAACATGTTATGATAAAAATTTGAATTTAAAATTCTTTTAAAATTTTAGACCGTAAAATTTTCAACTGTACAAGTTTATATGTCAGAAAAATATATAAATTATATATTTGAAATCACAAAAATATATAGATAGTATATATATAATAATTAATTTTTTTATTTAATATATATTAAAATCGTAATAATAGTAAGAATAATAAATAACAGTTTTGGAATAAGATTTACTGCTTGATCGGATGTCATAAGGGACACCTGTAAAAGAATTTCATCAAGCATTGAAAAGTTCCTTATACTGTGCATATGGTATGCTGTCAGATTTTCTACCTAGTAAGATAATACCACCTTCTATAAATAGAGTCAATGCATGCTCAGCATTCACAAAATTCTTATATCAAGTATTAGCAACACACGTGAAGTGTGAAGTACTTACAGAAGGTAAAAAAAAATACTTCACTTCTTTTTCATTCTTGTATAGAAAAAGTATAAGAACTACGTTATACGTACATACACACTTAAATATTTATTTAGTATTGAATAATTATGTCAATTATGATATCTATTTATATTTGACAAATGTTTTTCTCTTTAAAAATGTTAGAAGCAAGTGGTGTAATCAATTTTGTACTGAGATTTTATACGCTAGAATTTTCATTTCAAAATTGAATGACTATATCATACCGTAGTTACGTTTTCTTCAATTTAATTAGTTAACCTAGTTTTTAAAAATATTAATTACTAGTCACTTTAATTTATACCCTTTAGAATAATACTCGTTGTTAAATATAGGTCTTTAGTACTATTAAATATATACAGTACATTTATAATTTATAATACTTTTTATAGATATGGTATTTACCTTAGAAAATTATAATTTATATTTAATTATTTAGTAAAAAAGTATAATGTGCACTAGTATGTGTAAAAAAAATGATTTATAAATAATTAGTTCATTAGTTAATTCTATTTTACCCTTTAAATTTAATACATGTTAGAAGTTTAATTTTTAGGATGAGTAGTTGAAATATAGTTATATTATTGAGTAAATAGTTATTGCAGGGGAAGTGATTACTCAAGTTATATTGAAAAGCTAAAAGCTAAGGAAATTTACTAATAATAAGTTTTAATTGCGAGGATTTAGAACTCCAAAACAACTTTAATTAAGTATATTGATTAACATGTATACTTAACTTTCTATACAAACTACATCTAGTTCTAATATTATGAACAATACTATATATGATCTTGCTATCCAAATCTTTTTGTGAGAATATCAAATCATTCATACCCCTCCAAAGCTCATACATGGTCTTAGTCAATGCTATCTTGAGCACTTGCCTCTTCAAACCTTTCTTTTATAATCCATTCCATCTCCATAGACCAACTCATGGGATTTCTACCAATTCTAAGCTAAAGGAGGATCTTCTGCCATATGTTTTTGGTTTTCTCACACTAAAAAATAAGTGCTCAATTGATTACATATGGTCACATAAACAATATTTGCAGTCTACATATACCCCAAACTTTGACAGCGTATCCTTCATAAATAATTTCTTCCATAAACTCATCCATAAAGTGAACTTTGCTATAGGTCTCACGCGCTTATTTAACGTGATTTTATCGATGGCACACACAGTCCCCATGACTCATTATATATCGGCTAGTCTTGTACAAACCTTTGATAATAGCATCATCCCAATTTTTCGTCGTACACACATATTTCGTACTCTTGATAATATTCTTCAAAAATCCACGAGCAAGAGTTAGGAATTTTCCAATGAAACACACTATTTCCTTTGAAATAATAAGTGTCTAACCATTGAATCCACAACTTATCTAATTTATTATGAATATATCATAACAGGTTGCCCATCGTGACTTTATTTCAAACACGGAAATTAATGTTCAAACCCAACCAACTTCAAACTACAATTTTTCCCAAAAATGGGCGCCTTCTACTAATTTCTTCATTTCCTCCCCAAAACGTTTCTACATGGTAGCTTCATGTTTTTATGACTTTTGAAACAGCAGCAATTTGCATCAATAGGTTGTACGCAAAGAAAACACTTCTTATCATTTGACAACGGCCAGCATAACTCAAAAGTCTCAAAGAATAATGTTTAATCTTGGTGACAATCCGCTCTATCAACAGTCTACATTGGTGAATTGTAATCTTTCTGCTAGACAACATAATTCCCAAGCATTTGAAAGGTAATTCACCTTTAGAAAACCGTGTCCTCATGATATTTTTTATCCTTATAAGGTAATCCCCCAAAAAAGAGCTTACACTTTGCAGGATGAGCAATAAGACCTATGGCTTGAGAGAAACCTTGAAATTCACCCATAATGATGTTAAGTGAACCATTATTTCCTCTTCAGAACATAATCAAATCGTCTGCAAAACTAATATTAGTTATCTTCAATTTCTCACATCGAATATCATAATTGAAGTCGTGTTGGTGCTTTAACTAATGAAGACATATGTGGAGATATTCCATCATAGACACAAATAACAAAGGGGATATTAGATCCCCTTGTCTAAGACCATAATGAGCATTGAGGTGATCGGTAGTCATCCATTTGTCAGTACTTGTAGGAAGCGAGAATACCTCATAGCATAATCCAATCCACAAACTTTGCTGGGAAATTCAACTCACATAAAATACAATTAAGAGCCAGTCATTCCAACGTGTCATATGCCTTTTCGATGTCCATTTGAATGGCACATCGAGGTGAAATATTCTTACTGCTATACCATCTAAGTTATTAATGCGCCATGAAGATATTATTGTTGATAACACTCCATGGAAGGAACCCATCTTGGTTGCTATCAACCACCTCATTAATAACCCTACTCAGCCTTTTGGTCAGAATTTTTGAAATAATTTTGTAGATCATAGTACAACAAGCAATTGGTCAAATACCTGTCATACTTTTAGTAGTATGAGTTTTTAGTATGAGAGTTACAAGAGCACAATTAACTGTAGCATACAAATGGTTTCTTTCAAAGAAATCCTGCAAGGCCTTCATAAGATCACCTTTGATAATATTCCAAGTTCTCTTGACAAACTTCGCATTGTATTTATCAAGGCCAATAGCCTTGTTATCCACAATATTGTTAATTGTCTCCTTAACTTCTTTATATGTTATAGGATTGATCAAGTCTTTTTTGCTAACATGTTTCCCCTTCCTCAACACCTCTATGTCAACATGTCTAAGATTATGAGTAGTTGTGCCAACTAACCCTTTGTAAAATCTCAAAACTTCTTCCATGTTTTTTGGATCATTGATATTATTACCACCATTATCTTCCAGCCTATGGATTCCATTCATTTTGTTTTTTCCTCGAATAATTGCATATTTTGTTTGGATCATTGATATTATTACCACCATTATCTTCCAGCCTATGGATTCCATTCATTTTGTTTTTTCCTCGAATAATTGCATGGAAATATGCATTGTTATCATATCCCAACTTAATCGAATCCACCTTAGATTTTTGTCTAAGTAATTTTTCCTCTTATTCTGTTTCCCGCATCAGCTTTTCAGCTATCATCTTCACTTCCTGCATAAATTCAGTCTTGAACAGATCCATGCTAAGCTTTTGCTGAGCTTAAACAAGATGATTTCTATACTCCTGAATCTTCTTAACCTAATTAGTAAATTTTATATTCAATTATCTAAGGAAATGTTGCAATCTCTTCAACTTTCTTCACAATCTGTATATAGGTTTCCCTTGCTTATCTTTGTTCCAACTATTTTGAACCACCTCTAAGAAATCAACTTGATCCACCACATTGTTTAAAAACTTAAACCTAGGTTGAGTAACTCTTTGTCTCATAACTTGGATGCCATGCAAATTAACATTAAGGGGAGCATGGTCAGAGATATTGTTATTTAGCACCTCAATGTCACAATTGGGATATTTCAGGAACCAATTCATGTTACATAAGGCCCTATCAATCCTCTAGTAGATAGTTCCACTCATATGGAAATTAGACAAAGTAAAATAAGGTCCTCTTGTCTCATGTTCAAACAAACCAGACTTAAGCATCATCTGTTTCAGGTATTAAAACTCACTCCCTTGAATGAGATTTCCACTTATTACGTAATGCTTGTTAAAACATTGTTGAAGTCCTAATTACCATACATTTCTCTTAGAAGCGATTAGCTAATCCTATGATATCATCTCAAAAATTATTATATTAGCCAATTGATTATGAGCATATACCAATACAACAACAAAAATTTGTTACATGCATTATCACAAACATCACAGTGCATGAATTAATATGAGCTCTTAATCAGAATGATCTTCAAGTCTATATCTCTCCACATAATCCAAATCCTACCATTATTATGCTTGTCATAATTATCAATGAAATTCCACTGGTGACCAAAATCTTTCATCACTTTGGAAGCATTATTTTCTTTTACTTTTGTTTCTAAAAGAGCTACACAAGACACGTTTAAAGTTTTTAGACGGGCTCCAATATCAGTGTGTCTTGATATGTTATTTAAGCCCCTAAAATTCCATGTAAAAATCATGAATACAAGTGTTAAGGACCAAAATGTAGATATATGTGTAGATAATTTTGTGGTCCTTTACAATGTCTTTTGATTAATTGATAGTATTTAATATAGTATTTTGATATATTTATGTTTTTATTTAGTTTTTGTTTATAATCTATTATGTATATTTGTTTATATTTAATTTGTAGGCTTTTGATGATTTTACCTTCAAGCATGGCTTCAAGGAAGCTAGGAGATCTTAAGGAAGAAATTCAAGCTATTTTGGGAGTAGGAGCAGGCTACATGGCGCGCTAAGCGCGGTTGAAGCATTGTCTGAAGCTTTTTGAGGCGGTTTAGTTATAAGTGAAGGCGCGCTTAGCGCCATAAAGCGGGCTAAGCGCGGTTTGCGATATTAGAAAAAGTACATATAGCCATACTTAGATATTTCTTCACTCACCCCCTCATTTCCTCACCAAATGACCTAAAAACCAGAAACACTATTCTTCTTCATTGTAACTCAAAAACATTGAAGAAGATCTTGAATCCTTGCTAGTTTTTTATCTATGTTCATCATCACAACTCCATATCTTGCAAGTCAAGCTCCCATGAAAATGAGTAGCTAAGTTTCTTTTGTGTTAAGATTAGAGGTAGTCAACCTAACTTTTATGTATTTCTTTTGATCTTTTGGTGTATGAACTTGGTTGATGATTAATATATGTTGAATATCTTTGCTTTATTTGATCTTTTTATGGTTTGGATCATGATTGAGAAATATGTTTCAAACTTGACCTAAGATATTCATCTACTAAGGAACAAATGCTAGACATAGATTTATGAGTTAGTATTTAATTGTATCAAGCTTAAAGATTATCATGTCAATAGTTAGAGTGAGACATCATCTAAAAATTAACATGATTAAAGTCAAAATATTGGTTTGAAATCAACAATATTGAGAGCATACGTGAATATATCACTCATCAACTAGTTCATCCACTTGGTTAATTGAATTTATATGAAATTAGGTTAATGAAACTAATCTTGACATGCTTTTACCATTTGAAAAACAAATCCAAAACTCTCTTTAATCCAAACAACTCTCTTTTGATAAGAACACTAAACTTATTTGCTTGAAATTTATGATTTTTGTGACTAGGAACCAAAACCCTTTTGTAACCAAATCTTAAAATACACTTGAACTATCGAACGGCGGTGATATCACACTAATCCACATGGAAAGCGATAATATAAAATACTCGTGCTTGAAAATTCGTACAACAAAATGGCGTTATTACCGGGGATTGGCGTTTGATATTGCAAGCATTGAAATAGTTTGTGTGTTTTAAGATGATTTATCTATTAATCTCTCTTTGTTTCTATTTGTGTTGTTAGATTTTTCAGAGTATAGTTAATGCGAGGAAGTGTTTCGGTCGATCAACTCTTATTCGATTCAAAAATTGAAAGGACATCAAGAAGACTTAATAGCAGCGCTAAACAAAGGAAAAGACTAGCTAGACAAAGAAAAGCAAGAGGATAAGCATCTACTTCTTATACACGACAAGTGTTGGGAGAAGTCATGGCAGAACCACCACCACCGAGAGGCCCTTGTACAAATAGCCCTCGTCACACAGCTCAGTTTGCTCACCTAGCCAATGTGACACATTATGAAATGAAGACGAGGATACTTCAACTACTTTATGCAAATCCTTTTCATGGTCATGACCATGAAGATCCATACACCTAACAAAGTTTTATGAAATTGCGGGTGCGGCCGGAGCTCTGGAATTCGAAGAGGAACAACTTTTTCAAAGGCTTTTTCCTCACTCTTTGGTAGGGAAAGCAAAATATTGGTATCTAGACCAACCACAACAAACAATGATGGATTGGAATATGTTAGAGGAAAAATTTCTTGAAAGATTTTTTCCTCAATCAAGATTCATGGAAGCTAAAACTGCGATCTTGGTGTTCTCGCAAGGTGTTAGTGAACCTTTGAATATAGATTGGAATAGATACAAATCAATGCATATAAAATGACCAAGTCATGGTTTTGATGATACTACTCAAATTCCCATTTTATGATGGTCTCGACCTTAACATAAATTATTGTTGGATGCTTTGACGGGGGTTCATTAATGGCGAAGAAACATTTAGAAGCCATTCAAATCATTGAGAAGATGGGAAAATGACCACCAAGTCCAAAATTATCAAGGGAATGTACAAGTGAAGACGGGAGCTCTTGAAATCGGTTCTAATAATGAAGCACTTTTGGCCAAAAACAAATCATTTGCCAAGAAAGCGGAAGAATTGACAAAGCGAATGGCAAGGCTTCCTGAACAAATCATGGAAATGCAAGGATCATATAGCAACCAACCTCAACAAATTGCTTGTTGTGAATTATGCAAAGGTGATCACAAGACCGGGTTTGTCCTCTAGTTGATAAAGAATCAAATTACACGGAAAATCAAGGGCAAGGATATCAAGCAAGACCTCCTTATCAAAATCAAGGCCAAGGTTACCAATAAAGGGTAACCAAGGTTATCAAGGTGGATGGATACAAGACAACAACAACAATCAAGCAAGACAAAATTCTTACCAAAGTGGAACCTGAGCTCAAGCTCGACCTCAAAAGCAATCTAGAAGTTCAAATATTCAAGATACACTTTCTCGATTCATGAAAGCTTGATGGCCACCAAAAGAGCACGAAGCATCGATAAAGAATCTAGAGACTCAATTGGGTCAATTAGAAAAACAAATCTCCGATCAAAGTGCCTCGCCCTTATTTTTGGAAACTACTCAACCAAATACAAGGGATCATTGTAAAGCAATTATGACTAGGAGTGGTAGAGTTATTAAAGAGACAAAGAAAAAATTGAAGAAGGGAAAAGAGCAAGTTGTGAATGAAGAAGACATTGATGAAGAGATAGTTGTGGAGGAAGTTGTAGTTGAAAATAATGGTGAAGATGTTGTAGTTGAAGATGTTGGAGTTGAAAATGATGTTGTTGAAAATGTTGTAGTTGAAAAAGAAAATGTTGAAGAGAAGAAAAAGAAGTTGAAGAGGGGAAAGGAGAAAGTTGTCACTTTACCGTTACAAAACTTACCTTATCCTCATGCTCCATCTAAGAAGGATGATGCTCAGCATTATGCTCGGTTTATAGACATATTCGAATAATTAAAAATCAACATTCCATTTACTGAGGCATTGGAGAAAATTCCAAAGTATTCCAAATTCATGAAAGACATTTTGACAAAGAAAAGGAATACGGACCAAGAGACTATTATGGTCGATACTAGTTGTAGTGTGATCATCAACATACAATCTTGAAGAAAAGCGATCGGGACTATTGTAACCCATTTTTCCCCTAAGATTCACTCATACTTTATACCATTGCATTGCACAAAGATCTAATGGTCTCTCTCTCTCTCTCTCTCTCTCTCTCTCTCATCTTTGGGTTTGCCTTTGGGAGATCACCAAGCGCAATTGAATGTATGTGATGGTTGATGTTTGACTAATAATAATGTGTGTATACTTCACTCTCTGAATGTTGTAGGTGAATAGTACACAAGTCTCTTATTCAATGAGTCAATAGGTTCATGTGTTTATTTCTATGTCTTCTCTCCTCAATTCTCAAGATTTTTAAAGTATTGTCTCCCATTGAAGATTTCTCTTATCACCAGCTATGGTCTCCCATCTTGAGTATATGCTTCATATTTGAAAGAGATCCTCAAATTCAAATAATTCACCATTCTATGGCCATCTACCTTGAATTATGGTTTTGGACGTCGAGGATCATATCTTGGTGTTTGTGTGAAGTTTGTGGATTATTTCAAAGTCATTTGATTCTTAAGAGGACTTCTAATATGAATATGCTTGGATCCAAGTTTTTGATTGATGAGAATATTGTTTTAGAAGTCTAGGATTGCCCACTCTCTATATTGATGCTTCATTTATCTTGTATGACTTCAAAGGATCATAACTTAGTCATCCCTTGTCTCCTTGAGCTCATTATTCTTTCAAAATGAACCTAAGGATGTCTAATACAACTTAGTTCAATTGGTATGAAGATAAAATGCTTGAAACTTTGCCTATGAAGTCAAAAGATTACAAGTCCTTGATGAATTTCTCAATTGTTGGTCAATCAACTTCAAAAAATCATATCTTGATCATCATTTATCACCTTGAGATCATTATTTTTGGAGAGAAAAAAACTTGAGGATGTGAACTTTATCTCCATATAATTTTTAAAGATTAAAAGTGTTTGGAAGTTGCTTGAAGAAATCAAAATATTATAGGTCATTTCATGAAATTTCCTTTCTTTTTAGTTTTAAGCAGTTACATTCTTTTATTTCTTGTCGTATTTTCCTTTCGATTCAAGAAGTCTCCGAGAAGATCCAGCCGACTTGTGGTGGAATGTTCATTTATTTGAAGAACAAGATTTATTCGGTATTCTTATTTTGGGTTTTTAATCTAATTGTCTTAATTTATTTAAAATATTGTTGCACGATATTTATTTGTTTGATTATGGAGATGTTTAAATATATTGAATATTATTATTTATGCATGCCGAATTAATAAATATATAAGCTAAACCGATTAAATATCGGTATGTAAATTAATCGAACCACGGGATCAAAATAAGCGGCATAATATTTTGTTGTTAAAAATACTCTTTCGACTTGTATCAAATTTTTCATTAAAGGTTTAGAAACCAACAGAGCAAAAGTTTGAGGTTAAATAAAATGGACTAATGTTAGAAACCAACAGAGCGAAAGTTTGAGGTTTTAACCGGATAGTGGATGCTAGGTATTAATTTTAAATACAGCGAGAGCGCTTTAAAACTGATTAAACCTTATTTATTTTCAAAAAGTATTTTTAAATTCGAAATGTCAATGGAGGATTCTGATGAGATGATAACTAACTCTAGGTTAGAGTCTATGATTGAGCACTATATTGAGACCTGTTGTCCAAAATAAAGAGGTAAGAAAACAAAGTATTCAAAATAATGAAACCCTTAGCCAACTAACCATTGTGGTTGAGTCCCTCGCGACTCACAGCATTGGCTTAGAGACTCAAATCTTCCAACTTGAACAAAACCTTCTAGGACCTTTCCCCAAGGAGGATGTGGATTTTGAAACCAGGGAAAAACAATTTGAAATTCTAGAGAGTGATGATGAGGTTGAGGAGAGTGATATTGTGGCGAGAAAGTTTGGCGAGAAAATAGTGGAGATTGATAAAATCCATCAACACCATTCGAATGGGAGGTTGTAAAGAGGTAGAGAAGGAACCACATATTGTAATCCCAAATCACTACACCGATTCCTTTCGAAAATTTCTATGGAAGCTCAGTAGACTCCCAATCTAAAGCGTATGTTGAGGTATTAAAAATATCCACCAATGCACCCTTGTTTGAAGTCTTGCCTAAAAAGCAAAAATTAGAGGACCATGAAATTAGGGAATTAATTCTTGTTAAGAGGGTGAGGTTAACTTATGGGTGGATGAAATCACTAAGCCCAAATTTGAAAAGTTGATACTTAGGATAGATCGGAACCACCACCACGATTTCAAAAGAATGAACCACCCATAGAAAAAGAAAAGAAAGGTGAGGATATGTGAGATGGCTTGATAAGTGGCCATGGAAAATCAGTCATTCTCGAGTGGACCACTATGAGTGTTTACCCTCCTAAGTCGAGCTTCGACCTTAAACAAGCGCTTTGTGTGAAACCCACAAGTTTTAATTTTATTCTTTTCATATTTTCATTTTCTATTTTATGTTAATTTTTAAATTTTACCTGATTACCGGTTGCACCCCTTATACTGATAAGTTTGAACTACTTCCACGTAATACCGATAATTATACTCAATTAAATAATTTGTGTTAATACTTAAGGTTATAATTGAGTATTTTAATTATCGTATTTTTCAATCTTCTCGGTATCTTGAATTAATATTTCGATCATTTATTTTAATGCATGATGAGTATTATATATACTAGTATTATATATATATATATATATATCTTATGGTTTAAAATTTTAAATTATTTATATTATATATTGATCATGCATAAAATCCTCAGCCGAGATGGATGCTTGGAGGGAAGGTTGTAGGGATCCGAGATAGGTCTCGGATCATATAGGAGGGGATCTACGTCCGACATGTGTCTCGGGAAAAGACATGAGGACGGTCTAGAGGTATAGCTCGGCGGTACTCCGGCAAACGATTGAATATACGTTATGAAGATGAAGAGTTCCTAAAGTCTTTATGAGGCGTTACTAGTGAATGATTACAAGTGAAGGTTGGTTCCTTGCCTTAAAGCCATGGTTAATGTGCTAAAGCGATTCTGAAGGAAGGAAATAGCCTCGTGGAGCATTGATATAAATAGGGCTCCATGCCGGGATAAGAAACAATGATAAGCTTGGAACTTGAGTTCTGACACTTGAGTCTCAATCCTAAACAATATCTTTATCAGGTTTTCTGCAAGAACATTGGCGCCACCGTGGGGCCTCGGTGAAATCAATCCCGGGCCGCTGAAACATCTTGGCAACCTGAGGCGACAATGTCTCAAGCCTCGCACCACCAGCGGATCCTCGGATCTAACCCGATTCTTGGCTATGATTGATGATCTCATGACATAACTTACAAGACAATGTTCAAGCTCTTGGTTTGAAGAGTTTGGGCCACGAAAGACGGAAGGAGAACTTTTGGAGCCACACCTTTGTCGAGGCAATGCGGGAGGATGCCGTGCTGATAACTAAACCCCATTGCATCGTATGAAGGCAAGACGGATCCACAAGCATATGATGGCGGTCAACAACACAATGGCACTCATCAGACAGCAGATTCCCTTAAGTGGTGATGGCGGCACCTTTAGAGAATCGACCTACTGTTGGTATATGGGGCTGCCTCGGGTGTCCATAGTAAGCTATCAAGATTTCAACGAAAGATTATCCATTTCACTAATCGACACAAGGGTGTACCTCCTTTTCAGCGTAAAACAGCGCCCTTCCGAGGCACTCCGATTTCATGGCGGTTGAGGAGACTATCAAGGTCTCGCACCTAATCGGGAGATATTTGTGGCAGCGTTCGGCCGCGGCCTAAAAGCCGACAGTTCAATGAGTCTTTGGCCCCGCCAGAGCATGGGCGAGATCATTACTCGGGCGAATGCTACGTAAAGGAGAGAAAGTAACATGGAGAAAGCGTGCGGGATTCTAAAGACAAAGGATCGGGATGACAGCGAGCCGGCCCGATACCTACCGCTCGGGATCGGCCTCGGGACCGTCGGGCCACCATCGCGCCCGGTTGGCTTCGGCTCAAGCGTTCCACCTCTGCGCGAGAAGGGAGGATATCCTCGGGACATCCATCACTGTGCTCCTTACAGTGGGTGGGCAGTGATCTTAGGAAGTGATCCGGAAGCATGGTGTGAGTTCCATCGTCGAAGGGCACACCACGAAGCTTATCTGATTCGAAGATTGAAAAATTAATTGAGAGAGGAAAGGCATCGACATCGTAAGGAAGACCACAGGAGATCCGGCGAGACTCGTCCAGGGCGGGACTCGGCCGATTCCGGTCTAAGAAAAAGGTAGTTGTGGAAGAAGTAAAGGAAGCAAGATCGACCGGCACACTCTCAACACCATCTACGGGGCTTGCGGAGGTGGCTCCACCAGTTCGGCCGGAAAAGGTATGCTCGTGGCTCGCTCGGTGCGCCCGAACCTCAAATCGATTCGGAGTGATAACCTTTTCGGGAAGATGCTAAGTCTGCCACATGAGAATGATCCATGGTGATTGAAGTACAAATCAGGATTGGGGTGTCAGCGTGTTTTGATCGATCCGGAAGCTCGGCGGATGTCCTTTATTGGGAGGCCTTCAAAGGAATGGGGTTCGAGCCAAATGAATTGCTTCCTTTAGCGGAACACTTGTCGGTTTCTCCGTGACGGTACAATCTGGGGTACCTCCATGACTACCTTTGGAGAAGAAAATTCAAAACATTCGGGTTAGGTATCGGTGGTTAATCGTCGTCACCTCTGACATCATCATTGGGAGACCTTCGTTCAATGCACTTGAGGCGATGTGTAAACCTTGTTCCTAACTATGAAGTACCCACAGGTAGCAGACGAGTCGGGGTTGTCCGTGGTGACCAGGCTGGCAAATGCTACAAAGATAGTTTGAAAGCCAAGAAAAAGTCGGGACCGTCGGAGGCTTCTCAAAGCACGAAGTCGGTATGGTCGACTGTCGATCGAGGCGGAGCGGGTGAGGAAGGACTTACCCCTCGGGAGGTCAAAGAAGTCGGATCGGGCGTTGCCTTCCAAATTACCCGTCTCGGAACTCGATTGTGAAGGGAGGAGGCAGAAATAGTCCGGTGTTGAGGCAAAACACGGATCTCTTTGCTTGAAGCCATCGGATATCGGGTATTGACCCGGAGATCATGTGTCATCATTTATCCACACCGGGATCAAACCGATGTCACGGAGGAAGCGGAAGATGGGAGAAAGAAAGAGACGGTGTCTCGGAGGAAGTGGGAAAATTGTTAAAGTAGGTTTCGTTAAAGAGGTGCAATACCCAACTTGGTTGTCGAGCGTTGTTATGGTAAAGAAGAAGAATGGCAAATGAAGGATGTGTAGACTTCACCGACCTAAACAAAGCATGCAGAAGGATCCTATCCTCTTCCTCACATTGATCGGTGATTGATAGTTCCTCCGGTTTCCGCCTCACGAGTTTTGGATGCATATTGAGGTACAACGGATCAAGATAGACGGTGATCGTCCAAAAGCCTTCGTAATGAAAGGAAGAATTTCTATTCTGAGTTATGCCATTTGGATTGAAGAGCGGGTGCGACCTACCAAGGCGATGGATATGGTGTTTGCCCTCGGATCGGTAGGAATATTGAGGTGTCGTAGGCGACATGGTGATCAAGGACGGAGGCGGATCATGTCATTGACATCGGGGAGACATTGCGGCATTAAGAAAGTTCAATATGCGCGAACCGGACAAGTGTCGTTCGGGTTGGTGGAAAGTTCTGGGTTTCATGCTCCTGAATCGCGGCATTGAGGCCATCCGGATAAATGCCGGCGATCATTGACATCGGCCCGACCTCGATCCGGGAATCTGACAACTAGGCCGTTTGGCGCGTTGTCGTTTCTTGTCTTGTGCGGTGACAAATCTATTCACTTCTTCTCGGCAATTAAAAGAGCTCTGTTTGAATGGGCGGAAGCATGCGAAAAGCATTCAAGGGGATAAAGCGATTACTATCGTCACCTCCGTGTTAGTCGGACCAAGGCTCCAGTTGATCTGTACTGGCGGTGTCGAGGCGATCATTTCGGCGTTGGTCGGGATACGAGAAGAGGAGGCGTCCGTGTACTTTGTAAGCAAGGTGTTGAAAGGGCGAAACGGATATCGGAAGATAGAAATTGGCGTTGGCGCTTGTGGCCGAAAACTCGAACTATTTCCTTGGACATCCGTCCGGTAAAGACTAATTATCCTTTAAAACAAGTGTTCAAGCCGGTTGGCGGGGAGGATGGTGTCTTGGGCCGTGGAGCTATCGAGTATGAAATCGGTTTCAGCCCTCGTACGATATCAAATCGATCTTTAGCCGACTTCATGATCGAACTAACCTCCCGGGAAAGGATTACTCGAGGTTGGGTTCTCATCGTGGCTCCTCCCAACCTCAAAGCGTTGGTGCGGGGGTAGTGTTGGAAGGTCCGGGAGATAGTTCTTGAATACTCTTTGCGTTTGGATTCTCCACAGTAACAACCAAGCGATCTGACTCATTGGCGGTCTAAGGTGGCTCTGGAGGTCGGGTGACACATTTGCTAGTCGCACGATTCACGGTTGGTGGTCGGACAAGTGGGCGGATCATTTCGGGTAAAATACTACGGAGAGATATTTGAAACAAGCCCTTGTGTTGAGTCGGCGATTTGAGGCGTTTGAGATACGTCATGTGGCGGGAAGAAAATACGGTGACCTTATCCGGTTGGCGGCTCTAGGGATTACGGGATAAACAAATCGGTCATCCGTGAAATTCTTCCGTGCCTAGTATCGAGAAGAAGAATCCTTGATGGTTTGTGGGGACAACGGCGGGTGGATGAGCCGATCATCCGTTTTCTACAACAAGACATATTGCACTGCGGATGAAGAAAGCTAAGCGCATCGGAAAATTTCATCACAGTTCGTAATGGAGTCGAAACTATACGGTTGGGACGTGCAACACCCGTGCTTTACTGCGTGTCGGAAGGGGATATGTCGGTGGTTATGAAGGAAGTGCATGAGGGGCTTGTGGAAATCATGGTGGAGGTAGAGCCTTAGGCGGATCTTAAGGGGTACTCTTGGCCTACTTTAACAAAGTTGTCAGTATGTACTCGATGTACAAAATGCAGATGTTTACCCTATCCGTACTCGGTGAGTTTTGCATACCGTTACGGTCCGTGGCCTTTTTATCGATGGGGTGACATCTTGGGGCCGTTCGGTGGCTCGGGACAATTGAAGTTTTGATCGTGGCGATGGATTATTTTACTAAATGGGTAGGCGGAGGCGTATCTCGGATCTCGTGGATCGGGTTGGCGTTTTCTTGGAGAAGCATCATTTGTCGGTTTGGGCTACCTCGGGTTATAGTTTGGACAACGGAACACGGTTTGCACCTCGGTAGTAAATTTTGTAAGGATCTCGGGATTGAGCAGGTTTATATCATAGAGCATCCACGGTGACCAGGCGGAATCGGCCAACAAGTCGTATTAAATGCAATTAAGAAGAAATTGGACTCGGCCAAGGGTTGTGGGCGAAGCACTTGCAAGTCTTATGGGCCTACCATACCACAGTTCACTCCTGACCAGGAGACTCCTTTCGGGATGGTTTTGGGCGATGCCATGATCCCGTAGAGGTAGTTTTACCCTCTTGGCGTCGGAAAGCTTTGAAGAAGAGGCTAACACCGGCCTTGGTGAGGCAGTTCTTGGATGAAATAAGGGATCGCACATGTCAAGGCGGCAAAGAGAGAATGACCGGGCGTTTCAACTTACGAGTTAAGCAGAGGGTTCAAAGTCGGAGATACGGTACTCGAAGGTGACCGACCCTCAAGAAAGGTGGTGGATTCAAGCAGGAAGGACCGTTCGGTCTCGGAAGAATTGCAAAGCAGACCTATAAACTAGAGACATTAGACGGATCGGGACGCAGAACTTGGAATGTTGCCAACCTTAAATTTTATTTCGATTAAAAATGCTTATGTAAGAATAATTGGTGCACTCTTTTCCTAGGCAAGGCCGGGGTTTTAATGAGGCATCTATCTAATGAAATTATATTGCGACATCGATGCATGGCGCAAACGTCTTCTTGAGCTCGGTCTAAAGATCGTCTCGATCACGTAAAGGCTCTGTTCCACGAGGAATACTCCTTGGTCAACCTCGGCTTGAGGCTCACGAACCCTATGGCGACGTCTTCTGAGCTCGGTCTAAAGATCGTCTCGATCACGTAAAGGCTCTGTTCCCGAGGAATACTCCTTGGTCAACCTCGGCAGGGCTCACGAACCTATGGCGGCGTCTTCTTGAGCTCGGTCTAAAGATCGTCTCTCGATCACGTAAAGGCTCTGTTCCCGAGGAATACTCCTTGGTCAACCTCGGCAGGGCTCGAACCCTATGGCGGCGTCTTTGTGAGCTCGGTCGAAGATCGTCTCGATCACGTAAAGGCTCTGTTCCCACGAGGAATACTCCTTGGTCAACCTCGGCTTGAGGCTCTGAACCGTTGGCGGCATAATGCTAAAGCTCGGAGCAATCTTACAAACGTATGGAATAAAACAATTTTACTAAAGATGCATCTAGCGTTCCTTAACACTTTCTCGGTCTCGGCAAGTCGGGTGACAGAGAAGACATGTGGAGTTCTGAACAAATGTTATCGTTTTCAAAAACCACTAGGATTGCTTGTTGCATCCTGAGGTTTGGGGGGCCGGTAAATACTACATAAAGTTCGCAACCAGGCAAAAATTAATAGCGAAAATTCAGAAAGCAATTAAAGTAGCCCAGTAGGGCGAATAGTTAAAATACAAATTGCATAAGCCGGTGAGGCGAATATTCAAGATACAAAATGCACCCGCCAAAGGGGTGACTAACTATTGAAACAAAGAAGAGTCGAGGATTGGGGTCGGCAGGGTCGGCATCCACCTTAGCATTCTCTTCGCCGGCATCCGTCTTAGCATTTTCTTCGCTAATAGTGGTTTCGCTATCATCTTCATCAACTTCCACCAGCTTCCCATCTACAATGGTCTTGAAGTAATCAACCTCAGAGATGTCTATGTCGGGTATAAGCAATTGACACGAGCTTTAGTTCAAAGCTAAATCCGGCATCCAGCATACCCATTTGGGATTTCTTCAGTGCTTCTTTCAGCTCGGAGCATGATTTTTCAGAATCTTGGAACTTGGCGGACATCTCGGCGAGCTCATCTTTCAAGGTCTTTATCTATTTGCCGGCCTCTGAATTCTTCTTTTCAAGATTTGTGATGTCATCGGCCTTAGAGTTTATTCTTGAACACATTGTTGGCATTGAGAAGGGCGCTCGTTGTCGGCTAGCCTTTGACCTCTGTCTCGGATCGGTTTTCTCTTCTCCACGGTCACAGACTCGAACAAACTTGGTGAGTCAGCACACCTCATCGGTATGAGCTCGGTGTTAGTGATCTGCTGCGAACCTAGTTCGGTCGGTTTGTTCACATCGGTTGTAGCATTCGGATGGTCATCTGAAACTTGAGGCCGTCAAAATCGTGACCGAATCGATTCTACGAAGAGCATGACCATAGCCACCTCCGGTGTCCTTTAGCAAATTGGAGATGGCCCGATCTGCCAGTTGGTTTCATTCCCATACGGTCTTCAACTTTTTGGGGATGGGCTCGGGGAGCTAGTTACATCTGCGGGAGGAAGTGGAGAGAATGATTGTTTTGGGCGGTCACGGGTCGTAACGTTTTCTTTTTCTTGGATTGCGCACTTCGGTCCGGCCAAATTGGATTTGGACTCGGAAGGTCCACCCATCCATACGAGCGGTAGCAGCCATCGACTTCTTACATTCTTTCAGCGACATATCGGTCATTTTATGCGTGGAAAATGAAACAAGGACAGGGAAGAGTAAGCATTCAAATAAAGAAAAGTTGAATAAAGCTAAATGAAAAGCTTACCTAGGAAGTCGAGGACTTCCTCGGGAGATAAGGCAAGTAAATCTTTGACCGGATCGGTGCGAAGAGTCCGAATTTCTAGGAAAGGATCTCGGAATCGCTCGGACTATCATAGTCAAAGCGGGAAATGGGAAGTGGATCACAAGTCCATAAAGAGGAACTTATGATGCCCATCATGCCACCATAGATAACATAGGGGCACGAGACCCACATCTAACTTTCGGATGAAAGCGCTCTTTGTAACCTTTAAAATTGGAGGTGTAGGCTTGGAGGAAACTTCTTTTTGGGATGCGTGGCAGCCAGGTTTCGAGCTCCGTGCTTTTTATTTGAAGAAGGAAAAGAACAAACCAATGGTGGGGGTTATAGGCAGGGCCGGCATATTATTTGAAGGCGGATGAAACCCCAGTTGTTGGGACGAGTTGGGAGGAGCAAGGTTAATGGTGCGAAGGATATCGGTCTCGAAGTCGGAGGGGAATTGAATGACAAACTCCTCGATCACTCCGGTATAAAAATAAAACCACTCTGGTTTGACCTCTTGAGACGGATCATCTGAGACCTCTCCCAGGACTCACAAGACTCGAGAATCACGTCATCTTCGTCTCACATGAGGCGAGACATTCCTTAAAGCGTGGGGCAGCGATTTCTTCATCTTGTATTAGGCTCGTTTAAAGCCTCTGACTTCTCCTTTGATCAGACGGTTGGTTTCCATTATAAGCTCCACCGAACACGAAGAGTCGGTCGAGAATCACTATCGAGTAAAAACTTGATTGCAAACCCTATCGGTGACTCTCTTTGGGTCGGTTATTCTTTGAGCATTGCTCATCTCGCATACATTCCTCAAAGCAGGGTTTCGTTCTTCGTTTCCTAAGTGGATTTTCGACCAAAATCATCGCATTCCCTAATGATGACCATGTTTAGAATGAAACAAAAAGCAATGTAGGGAAAGAGGATACGAGTTTGATGATCGATCATTGAAAGGATATGTTTGAAATGGCGGCAAAAGTGCGATGGGATTTGAAAATTTGTAGAAAGATTTCTGGAAAGCAATCAAGTGAAATATAATGAGTAAGAGGAAAGGGTGGCGTAAAATCGGGTTTTCCTATTATAGGGCAAATATGTAAAAATATATAATACAAGTGACCGTTGAAATGGTGTCACGTGCTCACGTGTCACATTCTTTTGGGAAAGTTTGGAAATATGGCACATCTCGCTAAGGGATTAAGGGTTTAAAATTGTTTGGTCGACCGCAGTTCAAGAGGCTTAAAAGCGACAAGGGCTTATGATCATGCATAAAATCCTCGGCCGAGATGGATGCTTGGAGGGAAGGTTGTAGGGATCGAGATAGGTCTCGGATCATATAGGAAGGATCTCGTCCGACATGTGTCTCGGGAAAAGACATGAGGACGGTCTAGAGGTATAGCTCGGCGGTACTCACAAAACGATTGAATATCGTTATGAAGATGAAGAGTTCCTAAAGTCTTTATGAGGCGTTACTAGTGAATGATTACAAGTGAAGCAGTTGGTTCCTTAAAAGCCATGGTTAATGTGCTAAAGCGATTCTGGAAGGAAGGAAATAGCCTCATGGAGGCATTGATATAAATAGGGCTCCCGGCGGGATAAGAAAGACAATGATAAGCTTGGAACTTGAGTTCGACACTTGAGTCTCAAATCCTAAACAATATCTTTAAATCGGGTTTTCTGCAAGAACATATATATATATATATACACGTGTATGTATGCATGCATGTGAGACATCTGAAAAGCTATTCTCTGCGTCATGTTATAATTACTCTAATTACTAGAGACGCATGCCTTCTGACTTTGAAATGCATGCCTTTAAGATTCCAAAGTCACCCCTTCAGCTTTTGAACGCGCGCATCAAGTCATACCTTAAGCCATTGGGACGCTCGCCTCGAATCATGCTATGCCCTTGTTTTTTTCTGAGACGGTCGCCTCCTGCTTTATGCTTTCTTTTAGAGACGCTCGCCTCCAGCATGCTAAGACAACTCCCTGCCAAAGAATCTTTAGAGACGCCCGCCTCCTTGTCCTTCAACTTTAATGAGGCGACCGTCCCCGTGCCTCTCTCTCCTGTCTTGTCTTCTGGTCTCCTTGATCAGCGTGTTTTCCATGCCGTTTCGTCTATTTCCCCTTTTTTTTTCAATACCCACTATAACTTCCATTCAACCATTTCTATTATTATTCCATTTAACAAAAAATATTCTCTCTTCATTTCCCAACATATAATTAACCATAGTTTATTCTTCTTAATTCCTCAAACCACTATAAATATTCACCTTCATTTCTTCTCATTCCACATCCCTTCCATCTACTTCTCATATATTTTCTCTCCTCCACTCCATATTTCTACCATTCTTATCTTTCATTTCTTACCTTACCATGGCTCCAAGAACACACATCGTCAAGTGAGTAGGACCGACCACCACAGTTATCCACAGTGGTGTTAGGAGAATGATGACAACGAGATAAATATTTGAAGGTCTATTCACGCTCGGTTGTTCCCACCAAATACGTGGACGCCGACTGTTTAGAAACTTTGGGTATGACGGATTGCATTACTTTCATGCTCACAAACACGGGTTCGCTTAGTCTCTGCACAAATCCTTTTCTGACTTTTGAACCACTCGTATTAGAGTTTCTCAGTTTGTTCTCCTACAACACTCCTCCTTATGATCCGTACACAACCGGAACCGCAAATTTTCGCATGTTCAATCAAGAGTATTCCATAGACCAAGAAAGGATAGCCGAACTTTTACAGTTCACAAGAGGTCAAAACATTCATTACAAACCTTTCGATACCGAAGCCGACATATCTTGGGATCAAGTTGGTTTCTCTTTTTGGCATGATCTGACCGGTCAACCCACTGAAAGTTGGCGAGATCTCTATGCTTCCCACATTCACAATCCCGCTTTGAGGTATTTCCACCGAATCCTTGCGAACACGATTTTTGGTAGGACCAATAACCATAAGGTCAACCAAAATGAAATGTTCCTTCTTTTCTGTGCCCTCAACGGTCACGCCGTCAATGTCGCTCCCTTCATGCTCGGTCATTTTCATACATGCGTAAATGCGGCAGGTACTAACCCTTTTGTTTTCGGTGGGATAATAACATCTTTAGCTTATGCTTTGGGCTTAGCCAACGAGCTTTTGTCCATTGGATATTTCATGATGCCTGCACATCTACTTGATGTTATTCTTGTCGTGATTCACATATAATCTCCCCGCGACAAGATGGAAGGTATACTTTAATGATCAACGGACGCCTGGTCCCTGGTGTAGTGTTGCCCTGTCCGAATCAATCTATGCAAACAAATCCTAAACATCTCTAAAAAATCAAGTTCTTTTCCATTTTGTTTCAATTGTATTATGTATGGATGATTGACGTGTAAATGGATTCTCAAATGAAATAAGGTTAATAGAATAAAGAAATTATGGTACATTCCTAATCAGATGGCCAAATGAAATTCATGAATCACCAATACTTCCATTAGATATCATGTAGAAAATCAAGCAAGTGAACAAAAAAATTACACAAAACCCTAATTCATTATGCATGAGATATATGCTTATAAATTACCTAATTTTGATTATAAACTGATGAACGAATACCAATGTAATCACTCAATTAACTAGTAGGGAAATGAACATTAGGAACCCTAAACCTTAATGCACGAACTTGTCACTGGTGATTGGTGAAAGGTAAAATGAAAATGCAATGTATGATAGAATAATGTGGATGGTCATGATCAAGTAGAAAGTTTCAAATCAAAATTTGGGTTGTGACAATACCTTCAAAAAAACTCTAGCCTTAGCAAGAATCCTAACCCTAAACATTAAGAACAATAACCCTAAGTTTCATATCTTTACCCAAAAAGCCCATAACTTACCCATATGAACCATAAGCCTTGGTTGATCCTTAGATCGGCCTTCCCCACAAATTAAACTTTGCAAATTAAAACCCCAAAACCCCTTTGATTGAAACACAACAATAACCTACCTTAACCGTATTTAGATCTCACAATAATCAGTCAAAACAGAGGTGCGGACAAAAAGAGAAAAGTCAATGAAAACCATCTTGCTCGAACGTGTCCATTTTAAGATGTGTTCCTCTCCTTATTGCTCCCTCTCTCTCTTACTTCTTATATCGATCTCCTAATCTTTTTCTTCTTTTGGTTTTCGTTGCAGGTAACCCGGCTTAGCTCGAAACAACTTATGGTTTTAGTGTGAAACCCTAAGTCTTCAAAAAGGAATCGAGCTTTGTGTGAGGGTTTGTAGATCACAATAACAATTTTGAAGTTTTTTGCTCAAAGATTTCATTCCTTGCCGAACAACTTCGTGGCCTTTTTATAGTTGATTTTTAAGATTTTAGTTTTAATATAATTGTTTCTGATTGATTTAGATTAGGAAGTTTTGAATCCAATTTCTATTAGTTTTTTAGATTTGATTAATTTAGCTTTAGAATTTTTGGGCTCTTGTTGTTTTGTATCAGATCCATAAATCAAACATTAATGAAAATTTGATTCTCTGGAAATTTATGTTTGATTCATTTTGGAATTACTGTAACATACGATTAAGGTTTATGAATCTGGACATGGTATTTGGTTGGATGTGTGAGACTTAGATTTGGATTCTTGGGTTTGGGCTTGACCTGACTTAATAATAATAATAATAATAATAATAATAATAATAATAATAATAATAATAATAATAATAATAATAATAATAATAATAATAATAATAATAATAATAATAATAATAATAATAATAATAATAATAATAATAATAATAATAATAATAATAATAATAATAATAATAATAATAATAATAATAATAATAATAATAATAATAATAATAATAATAATAATAATAATAATAATAATAATAATAATAATAATAATAATAATAATAATAATAATAATAATAATAATAATAATAATAATAATAATAATAATAATAATAATAATAATAATAATAATAATAATAATAATAATAATAATAATAATAATAATAATAATAATAATAATAATAATAATAATAATAATAATAATAATAATAATAATAATAATAATAATAATAATAATAATAATAATAATAATAATAATAATAATAATAATAATAATAATAATAATAATAATAATAATAATAATAATAATAATAATAATAATAATAATAATAATAATAATAATAATAATAATAATAATAATAATAATAATAATAATAATAATAATAATAATAATAATAATAATAATAATAATAATAATAATAATAATAATAATAATAATAATAATAATAATAATAATAATAATAATAATAATAATAATAATAATAATAATAATAATAATAATAATAATAATAATAATAATAATAATAATAATAATAATAATAATAATAATAATAATAATAATAATAATAATAATAATAATAATAATAATAATAATAATAATAAACTAATAATATTTAATAATAATACTATTATAATAACTTATTAATAATAGACTAATGACTTAAACTAATTAATAAACTAATAATAATAATATTAATAATAATAATAATAATAATAATAATAATAATAATAATAATAATAATAATAATAATAATAATAATAATAATAATAATAATAATAATAATAATAATAATAATAATATAAATAAGAACAAACTTAGTAGTAAAGAATGAAAAGAAGAAAATATTATTATTATAATAAATATTAATACTAATATTAACATTACTAAACTAATAATAATAATAATAATAATAATAATAATAATAATAATAATAATAATAATAATAATAATAATAATAATAATAAATTATTAATAACCTAAGTTATTTAATATGATAAATAAGAACAAAATTAGTAGTAAAAAATGAAAAATAAGAAACAAAATGACATAAAAGTCAAATTAATTTCTGAATTAAAATGGTTGACTTTGACTCGCTCAAGTCAGATAACTTAATAGCCATAATCAATATAAGGGGATCAAATGAAAATAAATAGTTAATAAATTTGAGATATGATAGTTGGTCAAACTATTTGATCTTTCTTATCCTGCTGGGAAAGCAGGTCATTAAAATCGCCGATAATACACCATGGATTGCTCGACATATCACGTAGCTCACGCAACATATTCCAAGCTTCTCTTCTACGGGATCTCTCCGGGAAATCATAGTAGCAAGACAGCCTCCAAACACCATGCACATCATCATGAACTGACAGGTTAATAAAGTTTCTAGAAAAATTAACAACACTACATTTAGCAGAATTCCTCCACAACACAGCCAGACCTCCACTTCTACCGACAACATCAATAGCTAAACAGGAATCAAACTTCAGAGAAACCCGGATACACTCAAGTTTTGGAGCTTTAGACAATGTTTCCGATAGAAACAGAATATCAGGTTTGTGTTCCTTAGTGAGCTTACGTAAAATGGGAACTGCACGCGGGTTGCTCAGACCCCGATAGTTCCAGCTGAGTATCTTCATTTGTCCGTGATCCGACCACGGGACTGCCGCTAAAATCTGGTTTGCAAGTGTAACAATACTAGTTCCTGTCATGTCTTCCCTCCTTCTCTTCCTTTCAGCTTGACCTTCCTCTAAAGCAAGAACAGACTCCTGCTCCATCGACTTTTTATGGTTGAAGTTCAGGGGATTAGAGTTTGAGACAGATACAGAATTTGGGATAGAATTTTGTAATGTTTTGGATACCTGAACATTGGGGTTTGAAAGTAAAGGTTTGTCGATGTAGCGGACATGTTTACTTCGGTTTTAGAGGAAGTTCCTCCATTCCTAGTAGTAGACTTAAAGGGTAAAGGATTTGTTATGTGTAATCTTGAAGCCTTATTGGTGTGAAGAAAAAGGGTTGAAATCTTTGGAGATTGAGAGTTAACCGAGGTAAAACATCATGGCTAGTGGGAGTATGCACTGGGTCATTTGGTGAGGTCCTACAAGTGATTAGTGTGGTGCATGGCGAAGTCATTGTGGAAATGATTGGTGGGGCGACACAAATAACGATGCGATAAAGGGAATTAAGTGGTGCATCATCTATCACGACTACGGTGAGGTAGTGTGGTGACTAATAGGAACGGAACCGGGCATTCACTGATAAAATATTCTTTCCATGGAAATTGGGCGCCACATTAATGGCCTGTTGTAACGTACTTGCCTGAGTCACCGGGCCAGGTGGGATCCCACTCTCAACACTGTGTTCCCCCACTCCCGTATCATAAGCGTGAGCCTCACTTGCTGGAGAAGAATCACGAACAACACCTTCCCTAGCTTGAGAATTACGGTCACCCTCCTCCTTCAGCCATCTAGAGGTAGAACTCGTCACAAACCTGCGATTATCAGCTTTGATGTCATTAGACCATCCACGTATTCCATCGTCTTCCGCCATAGCAAACAGAACCTCACATCTCTGTTCAGAATGCCCCAATACTCCACACACATAGCAGAAAAGACTCATATTTTCATATTTGAAATGCACTACACTCCAATCGCCTCCCTTGTTTTTCACCCTAGTATTCTTCTTCAAGGGTAATCTAACATCGACTCTTACCCGTATCCGCATATATTGTCTCCAGAAACTCGAGTTGTTGTTCTTATCGTATTCTATAAATGCACCAATATAATTCCCATCGTTTGACCTATCTTTTCGAGCATCATTCCGGCAGGGAAATTATGGATCTGGACCCAAAACATAACATGAAACAAAGGGATATTCTCAATTTGAACACCCATCTGCACCCTCTCTATAATCGGTGGGCAAACGTCCACGGGCCTCCTTTCATGGCTGCTTCCATGTCCAGCTTGTGGGAGAAATGGAACAAGTACGTTCCTGGACCTGCTTGTTTGATAGTGACCCCCTTCACTGGCCGCCACATATCCGTCATTCGCTTCTTCATTGACATAAAATGAATGGGTTTATCAGCTAAGAATCTGCCCACTAAGCACCACTGTAAATCACTAACACCTCCTCCCTCCTCATCAAGATCGGAAAAAAACCCTTCATCTACCTCGTCCCCATGCAATGATAGATCCTCCATCACGACAGTGAAAAACTCTGCTCTGTTAAAACTCAAGAAGAGACCAAAAAAACCAGGTAAAGAGATATGAAACTTCTCAGAAAGAGAAAAAAGCCTAGCAGAACTAGGAACTATCAATTGCTTTATAGACTTAAAATGCAATTCATATCAATTCATATTATTACGCTTTGTTTGGAAGATTAGTAGGAAAGAAAGGGGAGGATTTTGAAAAATATGTTTCTCATGTAGTTTTGTTGTTTCTCATATTTAGAGAAAATTGTTTCTTAGCCTCCAAAAATAGAGGAAGGAAACTTAAAAGCCATATCCACTAAAAGAGACACTAGGATGGAGTAAGTCTCAAACCAAAATTTTTTCTATTCTCTTTGATGTTCGATTTTAATGGCATTGAAAGCACCGATCCAATCAACAAAACAAACATCATTCCATCTCATGTTGGAAGAAAATCAGACTATAATCATACCATGATGGTCCCTAAAAATCCTCCACAGCCAAAGGGATACGGATTGCCTTGAGAAGGCTCATTCAAGTAGCATTTCACCAAAGAAAAAAAGGAGGGTGCCATAAAACTTATTTGATAGATTAACTCCTATGAAAATGAGTTTAACAAGAGAAAACCTTGAGAATAGAGAAATCTAAGCTATAATAGCCTACAATTGACTTAGTGTGATTTCTTGAAAATGAAGCATTATAGATAATGAGGGAGATGACTTAGGTTCTGTTTGATAAAATTAACGGTTAAGTGATAAGTTAACTGATAGCTTATAACTTATGGCTGGTGGGTGATAATTAATAAATTATAGCTTATGACTGATGGTTGTGACTGATAGTCGATAAACTAATTAAAATGTTTCGTAAAATTAATAAATATAAAATGACATAAAATGACATTTTTTAATTAATAATTAAATATAAATTTAAAATAATTAAAATTGATAAGAGTAATAATGGAAGAAAAATAATAAACTATAAGCTATAAGCTAAAACACTACTAAAATAGTATTTAAAAAATAAATTATAAAATAATAAAATAAACTATAAACTCGTGATAAAAAATCTATTATCAAACCGGTCTTTTATTATCATACGAGCTTATAAACTATAAGCTGAAAACATGTCTTGCCAAACATACTTTCAATTAATGAATTTGCTTTGATTTCTACCGACCAAATGATATTGGAAAAAATATAAGTTAGTTGATATGTTTAATAAAATATATTTATAAACATATTTTATAGAAACTAAATTATCTTTTTCTTGATTTTCTTTAGTGATGTCAAGTTAGGGATTAAGTTCTTGGTTTTCTTATTATGAACAAAAAAATTTCTTTTATTTTTTAAAGGACCAACTTTATTTCAAAGATTTTAGTACTGACAAACGTTATTTTTCACTCTAAATTCTAATCATATTTTAACTAATAAATCACTTTATAATTGATAATATTATAAATAATTTTAACTTTTCACTTAAGTTTATCTCAAAAGAAAAAAACTTTTCATCAAAATTTTATTGAAAAGTGATCTCTTTACTTAGTCGATAAGTATTTAGTATTATATACTCTCTAATAATTATATTTAAATACATTGTCAAAAAAAAAACTATATTTAAATACATTTTCTTAATAAAATTTAAATTATGCCAAAATAAAATAGAATTTTAAAACAAAAATTATGAAATTAAACTCTATTATACATCACAAATGTATTAAGGTCAAATTTAATTAATTTATCTATTTATTATATATATATATATATATATATATATATATATATATATATATATATATATATATATATATATATATATATATATATATATATATATATATATATATATATACAAAATGACAGTATGCATCATAGTTTGTAAATGTAATTTTTTTATAAAAATAATAAATTAATATATATCTCTAATGAAATGACACATCAGAATGCATCATTAATTATAAAAATAATAAATTAATATATATCTCCAATGAAATGACAAATCAGTATGCATCATTAATTATAAATATATATTATACGGAAGAATCAAAACTATCTAAATTTAAATTTTAAAGACTATGTTTTGTAAATAAAATAAATCATAACTATAATTTAATTGATACAATACAAAAATTAATTATTATTAAAAATATAAGAACTTAATCAATAGATATATAAAATAAATTTATAATACTCTATCAACTTATAGCAATTATATTTAATTAATTAAAACTCAGAAACCATGATTGGGTTTGTAAGGACAAATATTCCGTATATTCGGAAATATTTTAAGGAAACATGTGAAATTGAGAATTTGAGATTGTTTATTTTTGTTAAGAAATATTATTAATAGGAAAAAGAATCATAAAGAGGAGAAAGAAAGAAAAAAAAATCAAAAAGTGTAAAGATATGTCTCTATTTTTGCGCGTCATTGATTATACGCGTACACGGTTTCTTTTTCTTGTTTTTTTATTTAAAAACTTGACAACTACCAAAATGTGCAAACCACTACACTCACCACAATGGCTGATCGAGTTCACCCAAACACCTCTCCACTCCCAAACGCTTCCCAAACGCCGTCGTCTGAGAAAATCGCTCCATCCGCTCCCAAAGCAGCTCCACCGGCTGGAACTTATGTCATCCAGGTTCCCAAAGATCAGGTCTACCGCTACCCTCCGCCAGAGAATGCCCGTCGTTTTGCTAACTACACTCGCCGGAAAAGTAACAGATGCCGCTGCTGTCGTTGTCTCTGCTGGTTCATCGGTGTTGTTTTAGCTTTAACCGTCCTCCTCGCCATCGGCGCCGGTGTTTTCTACTTGCTGATCCGGCCAGAAGTGCCTAAGTATTCAATCAACAGCCTATCCGTCAAAGGAATGAACCTCTCCACATCGTCTCCGATCTCGCCGGAGTTTGACGTTGCTGTTAAGGCTGATAACGGTGGTAACCGCAAGATCGGAATCTACTACAACAAGGATAACACTGTTGAATTGTTTTACAGAGGCGTTAAACTCTGTAACGGTGCGTTACCGGCGTTTTATCAGCCGTCAAATAATGTAACGGTGTTTGAGACGGTAATGAAAGGAAGCAACGTAAATGTGGCGGGATCGGATCGGAATGCGTTACTGAATGCTGTTAAGAAGCAGAGTGTGCCGTTGACGTTGAAGCTGAGGGTGGCGGTGAAATTCAAAGTGGGATCTGTTAAGACTTCGCCCTTACACGTTAAGGTTCTGTGTGTTATGACGGTGGATCAGTTAACGGCGAAAGCGAAGATTGTTAACAGAGATTGCAGTTACCGATTGGATTTATGGAATTGGTGATGAATGGATTTTAGGGTTTAGAGATTATTATCAGATTATACTTTTGGTTTGGTCTTTTTTTAGTGCGATTTATTTCAGCAGATATTGTGAATTTTTTTATGACTTTTGCTAATTTATTTCTGTTTTTTTTCTGATATAATTAACCAATTTGATTTTCGTTGAATATAATAAAACTTTTTTATTAAAAAGAAAATAAATTGAAATTTCCATTTTTGTAATGTTATTATTGTTGATGAAAATGGATCCTTGCCGTTTATATTTTCCTACAATCACGCATTTAAAACAGAAGAGAAGATTATTTAAAATACTAATTTTAAATTAGAAGAGTACTTGATTATGATCATAAGACTATACAGTTGACTACGTGACTGCAAATTGCCGTTCACGTCCAATAGTCTACTGCCTTTAATATGATAAATCTCTCTAATATATGCATCAAGAAATCACCTTCTTTTTTTTAAAGAAAAACACTATCGATATAACAATTATGTAAAGTTAAAACATCAAAATATATTATAAATTTTAAAATATTCTAAAATAAATGTGTGTATATTTTAGATAAGTGTGTTATTTGAATACCAACATTTTTCTTTTTGAAAATCTTAGTATTTGCGTACAAAATTTTTATGAACGGACCAAACACAGAGATTGAAATTTGAACATCGATATCTATTAAAAAATAAAATATCATTAAATTACACAAAGTAATTTAGAGTTTTTCTGACACTCTTTGCACCACATTCATCCATTAATTGCATAATAAATAACTCTAATAAACCCTACACTAACCTAATTATTTCATCCACTAACACCATATTTGAAATTTGAAATTCAAATTAAAACAATAATTCTCTATTCATGTGCTCTCTTGGAATAAGAAGAGTCTCTTATCAATTGAACCTTTTCTACAACTTCCCATAAGGACTCTCTCTTTCTAACCGTTCATTATTCTTTATTTCTTAAATTTGTTTCTCTCATCTTAAAACAAAACAAAAAACTAAACATAAAAGCAACAATAGAAGAAGGATTTAGGCGGTGGTGAAATGAAGAATGCAAGTGGCTGGGTTGAAGATTCACAGTGGAGGCTGGCAGAGCTTGCGGCGGCGCCACCGTGAGACATCTCAGATTCCAAAAAAATATATATGTTGTGCGTTCGGTTTCTCCTCTACTATCCAAATCGAGAGTCAAATTTTTGGAAAAGACAAGCAAATACAAGCAAATCAGGAAAGGGGGTCTGAAAACCCTAAGGTTCTGATCAACAATAACCTGTCTAGATTTGACCAACCCTGTTGTCGAAATTGTTTCCACCTTCTTCAACAGTATCGTTGTCACCATCATCAGCTTACATTTTCGATTCTTAATATTTCTATTCAAACTTTGATGGATTCGGAAACTTGAAACGTGTTAGGATTTTATTGAATGAAATTCATGATGCAGAACATATATTTGATGAAAACCTAACTATGTAAATAGTGGGATCAGTGATTGTTATTAAATATTTAATTGGTATGTTGATTCTATGAATGTTAACAAATTGTTTTGTTTTGTGTGGACTGGTGTTGATGTTGGTTCATGCTTTGCAGGTACATGTTCATCAAGTTGACTTTTGTTGAGTCTTCTCTGTTTGTGAAGACATTGGAGTTAGATAATGGAGTTCAACAAGATAGCCATGAGTTCTTGACATTTCTTATGTCGTTGCTTGAGCGTTGTTTGAGTCATTCCAAAGTTCCATAGGCGAGAGCAATAGTTCAAGATCTTTTCCGCAGAAGTGTGTCTTATGTGACGACGTATGAATCATTGAATTTTAGGTAATAAACAATCATTTTCTCCATATAATATTAGTATTTTATATAGCCTGTTATAGATTTTTCAAATATCATATAATTCCATATTAATATTTAACTCCTCTTACTGCCACTAATACCTGCAAGAAATATTTAAAAAAAACACGCGTAAAGAACAATCACCAATAATGCGGAGTTACTGATACATAATAAGGTTGTTTGGTTACTGCTGTCAGATCTTCTCACATAATATGCATTTGAATATATTTTTTCAGAAGGAGTATTTTTCATATTGCCAACATACATTTTTCATATTTCTATTGATTTATTGATTGGTTGGCTGGAAGAGTGAATGTTTGCTATTATGTTTGCTCACATGTTAATTCTGATTGTCAGAAAGCTAAATATTAAGATGTTTGATGTCATTCCTTAAATTGGCTTTAATAGCAAAGAGGACTAATTGGCAATTTTGTTTGCTGAGTGATTGAGTGATTGAGTGATTGTTGAAGTGTTGTGGATGTTGTGATGTTGTTGTGTAGATCTTTAAAATTTTTATATTGTTGCTGAGTTAAAATCGCAAGTATTTTCATCTGCTTATGAATAGACTTTTGTTTTGATATATCTATTAAATTTAAATGGACAGCTTGAACCCGTGAATTTCCATTCATTAAGTTTCATTAAGTTTATAATTAAACTTAGGTACAAGAAGCTGCAGATTGTTTGGATGCGGACTCTGTGTCACGCTATGTTCAGATGAAGCAAATGGACAACCTTAATATCTTAGAAGGATTTTTTTAAAAGGACAATGAAAAAGAAAAAATGGTTTGATAGTGGCAATAAGAATGGTTATTTTTTGGAAGAAAAAAATTCAAATTTATATAAATTTATTTTATAAAATTTAACAATAAATTTATATATGTTTTTTATTTTAAAGATTGTTATTGAAGATTGGGTTATAAGTTTGAGTTAATCTTCATGTTGAATTTGTATGAGCATATTTACGTTTGATTGTGAAATTTGTTTGCATAATTAAACGAGAGAAAGTTTCAGTGTGATATGGTGTATTAAATTGTTGTAATGAAAAAGATTCAATTTAATTTTTAAAAAATGGAAAAGATTCAATTTAATTTAAAAAAAAAAAAACTTGATTTTTCTTTTAGAAACACTTTATATATTTTTTTTCTATTTTTAGATATGCTTTTTGATTTAACTGAAATCTAAACTAATAAATGTTAAATTATTATTTTTTGTTTACCTATTTATAATTATTCGACATTCTTAAAAACTAAAACAAACAAAAATTTGTTATTTCTATTTTCTCTATAAAATATAATATTTGATCTACTTAATTTTATTTTATCAGTAGAAGAGAGGATTTACAATATTTTAAAACTCTCATTTATTTTATTATTAATTACTAGAATTTGGTATTGAAAGAGTGAATGAATGTCAAGTGGGGGTTGTTGGCATATACATTATTATTTTAAAAACATATTATTTAGTCATTAAAAAATAATGATAAATAATAATCATGAAAAAATAATGATAAATGATAAAAATTTATAAAATCATTAACACAATTATTTTTAACATGATATAACGTCTTGATTTGACTAAATATTATTTAAACGCAAAAGTTTAATTATTTATTTGTTATTTATATATTTTTAAATTAATTAATAAATTCATTTGACGGAGAGCTGTCATATTTATAGGTTTTTAAAATTGTAAATATAATATAATAAGGATTTTAAACTCATATTTGATGGAAATTTGTTGTAAAAGAGTGTATATTTCGATGTTTAGGTTCCTGTTAAGAGTTTGTACGATCCTCTTTATTATACATCATGATAATGAATTTCCTTTTTAATATGCAACATGATATTATACTTCATTTGTCCCCTTGGTTTTATGGTGCTAACTAGGGTTGGCAAAGCGGGCGGCCTGCTCCGTTTAGGCCCGCACTGTTTAAGTCCGTCCAAAAAGAAGATATTACAGTTGCCATAACCCTCTATTCTTTAGTACGAAGATGTTATCTATTATTTGGGTCTTGCCAATTTATGTTCATATACATGTGTGGCCATAAACCACGACATGCATGAGGCTTTTGCATAGATATGGCACTTAGAGATATTTTATTTCCACCTACCTATAGGGAATATGATCATCACTTTGGATGACGTCTCATGCCTAATGCATCTTCCCATAAGGGGAAAATTAATGGACCCCGGGAGGATTGAGTGAGAGGAAGGGGTTGATATGATGGTCAGATTATTGGGGATGACACTAGTAAGATGGTAGAGGAGGCACATTGCACTAGAGGTGCTCACACATGGTTTAGATTTTTGGAAGACCTCTTTAGTGATCATGTGAAATATCACGAGGATGTCGAGTGTAACACCCCAAATCTACCCAAGGTTTTATATGCAAAAATCAGAGTAATTTAAAATTTTCATAAATTAAATACTGAGGTGTCACACCTTCAAAAATAACTCACTTTAAACAATTTGCTTTAAAGTATCAATCTCGGATACATAGCATCACTGAAAGACATAAATTAATTCAAAAACATCAAAACATCTTCTTTAATAAACTTCCTTAATAAATCATATTTTCATAAAGTATGATTCTATATACAAAAGGAAGAACAACAAAAGAATCAACAACAAGACAACATAAATGTTTCCCCCGAGTGCTACGTATCAGAGCGACACCGACTCAACTAACAGCAGCTATAAACTCCGTCTTCATAACCTGCACGTTACCAATATAAAGGTAACGGCGAAACAAGTAAAGGGTGAGATAATCCAAAACATATAGTTAAAGGCATGATAATATATATATATATATATAGTTTTGGAACTGTAAAGGATATAAATTAATAAGTGCATCCCAACGCATATCTAAACCTCACTTACTTCGATCGTCATTCTATTGTGTATAGTCTACACTATATCGCCATAACCTCATCTGCATACTTCGTCGCAACAACACATAAACCTTCGTCACCACGAAATCGTCACATGCTAATACATCGCTAATTAACACGGCAATCATAAACAAAAATATCAACCAACAACATTAAACAATGCTAACAACATGAGCAACACAAACAAATCATCACAAATTGGCTAAAGCCCATCGTCGCTTTTGGCATAAAAGTCCATCGTCGCTTTTGGCATAAAAGCCCATCGTCACAAATATCATCACATCATAATTGCATTAAGCATTTTATCTAAATTAAATCATCACCAGACTCACCATTTATATTCATCGCCTAGTTATCATGAAATTATCAAGTCATATTCATTTCATATTCATCATAAAGATCATCACCAAACAAAGCATCCTACATCATCGCAATTCAATCATCGACAATCAATTAAAAACCCAACACCAAACAACTCAAACACAAACATAACTGACTCCATGAGACATGACTATGTTATGCATGTGGTACTCGTCGCTTTGTCCATAATTAGGAACACTTGGCATAAAAGCCTCGTCGCTTGGCATAAAAGCCTCTTCGCTTGGCATAAAAGCCTCGTCGCTTGGCATAAAAGCCCATCGTCGCCAATGCAATGTATGTGACTCAATAATAACCAACACAACACAAAAACATCATCGTCGCTTATCAGAATTGGCATAAAGCCCACATCGCCATAATTTATCCAAATCAAGATAAATATATCATCGCATTATATTTGCATTATGCTAAACATCCCTAAACAGTTCATCATCGTCACAAGTCATGCATTCATAAATCGGAAGCATTTATCAACAACATCAATATAATCGTCACATCATCATGTATAAAGACATATATTATTTCATCGCAAATCATCAAGTATTCATTAATTAATACGTCGTCGCAAACATTATGTTTAATTACACTACATCATAACCAATTCACTCACTAAATTCCAAAAACGGAAAAAATGGTTAAACCCCTATAATCGTCGCGAAAGCCATCCCTAATAACCGGCATTAATCATAGTCGTCAACGTCACAATCGGATTGTCCATATGTATTCAAAACCCACTATAACGAAATCTGATTCAACTGAACCATAATTAAGCCTATTTCGGGTCATCTTGCAAAAACTCGCAACTTCTAAAAACTAACCTCATCACTACGTTCTACACGTCAAACTTAGCTAGCACATCAATTTTTGTTGAATTCGGAGCAACTTGCTCCGTCGTCGAATTTACCGAAATCGAAAAATCGGAACATAATCGGGTTCTAAATTTAATCGGCTAACTCGTGTCCTAGTTATATTTTATTCCTACTAACTAGTAGTATAAGGAATTGGAAAAATAAATAGAAGCGAAGCATAGAAAATTATGCGAACAATTTTGTAGAAACCGGCAATTACGAAAGAAAAATGCAATTCTCTCCTCCCGCCTTAGAGGGCGCGTCCCAAACCCTGAAACAAAAGGAGACGGATGCCATAATGTGGGGGACGGCCGCCCCTCATCCTGAGGTGGGCGCTTCCCCCTTGGTTCATTGTCCAAATCGTCTTCTTCCTCCATTTTGGCAAACAGACAGTGAAAAATATAGTTTCTGGTTTTTCATTCCTTTTTTACAGTTAATAGTTTTTCTTTCCATTTTCATTTTATAATTTCATACACTACAACACTATCAACACCACACCCATAATCTCTACTCCTAATTCAACTTTTCTAAATCATTTCAACAATCAATCAAAACCCTATAACCCAACTATTAATTTTCCCCCCAAAGCCAAAATATAATCATCAAAACCCTAATTATATGGATGGAGAAATCAAACCCCTTATCTCAAGAGATTGGATGATTCTTGATGATCCAACATCTCCATCATCAAGCTCCCTCTTGCTCTTCTTCTTCTTCTCAAAACCCTCACTTTTTCCTCTCAAGTTTCTATTTTGGTTGTGTAGGAAAAATGGGAAGAAAAACAAAGGAAAAGGGTTTTTATAATGTTGTTTTCTTACTAGCTTCCTCTCTTGCTCTTGTTTGGCTTGGGTGTGTTATGAATGGAAGGAAAATGAGGAGAAATGGTTTTTATAATGGTATATTCCTTACTAGTAAGCCAAGGGTGAAAAACCCAATTCTAACAAAATGCTCCCACATCTAATTATATCCTCAATTCAATTCATTCAAATAATTCTGGGGAATTAAATATCGGATCCGAACGGAACGTTGCCAAATATATTATCATATATATCGATTAATATATTTAATCTCGTCGCAAAATAAACATCAATCGGTGATTCGAAAATATTAATATAATATAATATTAATTAAAACAGGGCGTTACATTGAGGTTATCAAGGATGTTGAGCGGGTTGAGTACCACCGACAATGCGTATTGAGGTACTACCTCTTGTTTTTGGTTTATAGGTCCATGCTTGTGGATAAAAGTGATACATATTTCGATGTGGTCTACCTCAAATACTTCATAGATCTGTATGTGATTCATACAATTGGGGGGGGGTTGCCTATTTGGTATACATGTACTCGAAGTTGAGCGAGAGTTGACTTTGGAAGACAAAGTAGATGACGGGGTGTTGCACGATGTTTACGATAATTTCTTATTACTAATATTTTCATACTTTATTTCGTATATATGTTATTAATATTTTCATATATCATTTTAGGGATGTATCATCTCTTACTTCCATCGCATCAGCGGGTGGGTAGTTTTGGTAGAGTACAATGAGGATTGGCGTCATGTGATTGCTTTTGTTCCATGCATATGGATTAGTATTGTCGAGCCATTCAAAGTATATATTGATTGTGGTACAAGATGATGTTAGCTTTTGACTATACTTGGGTCACCGCCAGATACAACCGTTTGACATTATTTCTTTATACTCTGGATGACTGACATGTTGGTTATCTCTTATGCATCCTTATCTGCCAAAGTGAGTGATGCGCCAATTTGACTATATGCATATCATTCAGAGACCTCTTTATGAGTCCTCTCCTCCCAGAGCCCGCCTTAGTGACCTACATGTAATACTAGATGATTTCGAGAGTCACCTAGTACTAGTTGAGTATTATCGGGAGCCAACTAATACGCATTGGGCTTGTGTCGAGGGCTACATGATATAATTTTATAAGGTGTCATACCCTATCATGACACTAAACGCTCTTGCATAACCACCTAGGCCAGCTAATCTGGAGGTACTTGAGGTTCGAGATGAGGAGGTAGAGAGCAAGAATGTGGGTTGAAGGTGTGTTACATAGATTGGTATATGAGTCATAGAGCAATGACTCTTTGAGGATGGTCCTCCCTAAGTTGGCCATCTTGCACATCATGGTTTCCAAGTTACAGAATATTGTGCGGTACTAGTGACATATGAGGCATACGGATAGACTTATCTAGTAGTTTATATTGAAATGTTTTATGTTTTTTGGTATTTTCAGACACCCGATATGTATGACTTATGTTGACTACTTTTTTATTAATGTTTGAATGTTTACCCTTCTTTAAATTTATATTTACTTTGATTGTACATTAAATTAAGTTAATGTATGTATTTTGGGATACAAAAATTAATGTTTGGAAAATGATGTTGGTCTAATGTGAATCAAGGAGGGCTTTTAATATGCATCTCCGAAATAATCCTCCTTTGTATTCACAGCGTTTTGAAATTCTTTCAGGGTGCATTTCATATATGCATCTCTGAATTCATCTAAATACCTTACCGAGATGCATCTCTGAACCCTATTTTATTTAAAATATGGAGAAACCTAAAATAACACATTTTGGTTATGATTTGGGTGTGTTAGGAGATGCATCTCCATATGTAGGAAATACATTTTTGAATTTTCAAGGGTGTTAAAGGCACAAGTACATGTGGAATGGGCATTTCTCTTTTGAGAATCTCTTAATGCACCATATAAGGTGGAAAACACCTTATGAAAGTTCGAAAATGCCCCTCAGATTTTGAATATGCATTTCAGGACACACCATTTTCACAATAAAACACGTTTTAATTGAGACTCACCCTAAATTCATCTGTAAATGAGAAAAAAATCTAAAAATACACTTATGGAAAGAATACGAAAGAATACTTTCGTAAAATCTCTTTTTGTCATTAGACATGCAGTAGTCCACATATTTTCAAACTTCCTGCTTTCGTTTCTATTTTTTTCATTGGGCATGCAGTAGTTATTAGGATAAAAATATTTGAAGGATAAAGATGTGATTCAAACAGTATCTAAGAAGATGAGTATTAGATTAATTTTGGCATCTCAATGATTGGTAAGCATATACTTTAAAAAGAATTGAGTAAACATATAATTTAGTGTTTACACAAGTATACGTTTGAATTTTTTTCCGAAAGTGTATTTTCAAACTTTTAGTGTTTGACAAAACGACAGTGTGACTCATTTTTGCATGTTTTTTTTTTAGTATCTCGGTGCGTCTGGAAATACATTTATGAATGCACTAGAAATGTAATTGGTGCATTAAGAAATCCTCTTCCCTTTAGTCCTTTAACTTAATTTCAGGTTTTACTTTAGTCCTCTATTTAATAAATATTCTTTTTAAGTCATTTAAATCACATTATGTTAAATTTTATAAAAACAACTGTGAACTTAGCACACGTGACACCCCAGATAATATTAATTATGTTGACATGCAGTTATTTTAATTTATTATATTTTATTCTTATAATATACTACTTTAATTCCTTTATATAAGAGACAACTCATTTTTTAAATTCATTGAATAAGTAATATATTTGATCAAAATATATATTAGATATATTGATTATTCAATGAACCTAAAAAATAAATAAATTATTTTTATATATATAGATCTGAAGTAGTATAAAACAACTTTCTTCTCTTTTCTCCTCCAAACCATAGTTGTCACCTCTTTCTATTATCCTCTCTCTTTCCCTGGCTAAACTCTCCAAATTGAAATTTTGCACGACAACAAGAAGTTCCTCGTAAATCTTGAATTTTGTAAGAAGCTCAAATGAAGGAACTTGTTTGGATTTTAAAATTTCAATTTTTATGAGATTTTTTTCTAGACATAGCAAATGGGTCTTGTAAATCGAATTTTGTTTTGCGCATTTGTACATGTTGGTATAAAGGCACTAAATATGTATTTTTCATTCTAGTGATGGCAAGTCAAGAATTTCTTCGCTTCTCAAAATTCAACTTCTTTTACGACCCCAATTTTAAGTGTTATTTCTTTTGTCTCAAATTATAAAATAAAATTTACGTTTTAGATATATTAAATAATTAATTAAGATATTTAAAACATCAATATCTATGATACTCATTTTAGTGTTAAATGGACCCTATTTAATTTTAAGCCAATTTAGTATTTTTAAAAATTCATATCATTTATACAAAAATTTAAATTGGTCTCACCAACCCTATTATATAAGATTCAATCTTTGTAAAATATAAAGAAAAAACTTAAGACACAGTAGTATTATTTGACCATAGTGGCTTTTTTATATCATGCTTTTGGATGCAATTATCCATACCATTCTGACAAGAGTGTAAAGGCAAATACTACCCCCAATATTTACATGTAGATTAAATATATTAATTATTTAATGTATCTAAAAATAAATCCGTAAATTAAATATATTAATTATTCAATATATTTAAAAATAAATTTTTATTATAATTTAAGACGGGTGAATAGTTCTTTATCTTTATCTATTTTAATTTATAATAATTATTGAATTAAAAATAAATTTGCATTTTTTCTTTTATGATGTTGCAGCACCAAAGAGGAAAAGACTGAGACCGATAGATCATGAGGATGAAAATCCAACAGTTTTAGTGTTTGTAGCAGCTCCATTTTTTGGTTTTTGTGTTCGTAGCAGCCCCGTGTTTTGATTTCCAATAGTTATCATTTTGTTTTCATCTTATTGTTGTTAGGAATTATGTGATCTATTATGCTGTACAATTTTGGAATTAAATGTCATGAAATGAAATTATGATGTTTTGAATTCTAACTTCTGGATGTATACTTAATTTTTGGGGTGTGTATTTAAATGAAATATGATTAAAATTGCTGTGAAATCTTAAATGTCATAAAATGGTACTTTATTGTGAAATTAAGATGCTTAGAAATGGGTTAAGAAATAATGACTTATCGTTTCATATCTTGCAGCCATGATTTACGTAACAAAATGAAGAATTAATTAAACTTTATGTTGATGTGTTGTTTATCTAAAGATGCAAAAGTTTTAATAGTGAAATTGCATAAGCAACTTTTTTCTACTATTTCTTTTTTCTTTTCTTTATTTTGCTTGTTTATCATTTTTCTTTTTGGTGAGTTTATATATATATATATATTTTGTTGACAGTTCTATATATTTTAGACGTTAGAATTTGTGAGTAAAATTTTTGTATTCATTATTCACGCGTTTTTGTTATGGAAGAAAAGTAGAAAATTTGTTTTTATATATTATTAACATCGGGGTTTTTATCCAAAAAAAAATAGATCCTTTCAAGTTTTGCTCACATAGTTGGGTTTAGTGGTTTATTGTATAATGCACTTATGAATTATTAGGCTACAATCTCTTTCCATTGTTAGTAAGTCATCTTATCCATAGAGTTATGACTATATATAGGTGGCTATGAGAGAGTGTAAAGATATGATGTAAAACTCATTTTGTAATAGAAATTATGAATCACTTGTTCCAGAACTTCTGACCCTTTCGTCCCAGAACTTCTGACTTTTTCTTTCCAGAACTTCTGGCAATCTTGTTTTCATCCCTTCCATTGATAATGCAAGTTTGTCATAAGTCTAACATGGTATCAATCGTTGCTGATCCAAACCGTCTTCCACTGTTCGTTTCATCATTCTCATGCTTTTGCTGTGAAGCTGCAACATCTTCCTTCGTGATTCAACATTACTAGTTTTGTTACACGTTCTTGCTCCATTGCTTCAAAGAAGCTTCGTCAATGGCTGCATCACCAGAAAACTCAAAGTTTCATCCCTACACGACGACACAGTCGTCGTCACTCAACAATGTGTCTCATCACACAGTGTTTGGGCCTAAACTCTTCATCAAGCTGCAAGAGAAGAACTTAAGAACTTTCTTCTCTAGAATCAACAGGTTGAAGGTATCATTCTTGCTCACAAACTACATCGATTTGTAGTTAATCCTCAGATTCATGCAATGTTCAAGAACAGCGAAGATCGTCGCGCCAATGTTCACTCTAATGAATATGAGGCTTAGATTACTCAAGATCAAGCCTTGTTCACGTGGCTTCTGTCCACAATTTCTAAGTCTGTGCTTTCTTGCAAGCTTTCATATTAAATTTGGGAGCAGATACACTAGTATTTCACAATGGTCATGAAAGCTAGGGTTCATCAACTTCGTGCTGAGCTGAAAGTCACCAAGAAACCAAATCGTTCAATTTCTGAGTTTGTGCTTCACATTCGTGCAATTGTAGATGCGCTTTTGGCAGTTGGTGAACCAATCTCTGAGCGTGATCAAATTGACTCTATCTTGCAGGGTTTACCAAGGAATACAATCCATTTATCATGATGGTATATGGCAAGATGGAACCTCCTACACTCTATGAAATTGAGGCACTGTTGTATGTGCAAGAATCTCAACTTGACAAATATCGTCAAGAGCTTTCTCTTTCTAATGCCACAACAAATGTTGCCCAATATGAAGCCAATTTCAGCTCCAAATCCACCAGAGGTGGTTCTCAGAATCAGCGAGGCAAAAGTAACTCTCGCAGTAGAGGTCGTGGCAGAGCCAAATCCTCTGCATCTTTTGGCAATAGACCAAATTGTCAGCTTTGTGGGAAATATGGCCATGTAGTTATGGACTGCTGACATCGTTATGATGAAAACTTTGAGCCAACACAATCAAAGAATCAAGCCTCTAAGTCCACTGAACAGGTGAAGGATGAGAAGAAAGATCCAGAGGCCAACTCAGTCTAGGATTCAACATATCTTACTCATCAAAATGACCTATAGGTTCTAGCAGATTTAGAGTCTCAAGCATGGTTTGCAGACTCAGGTGCTACTCATCATCTCACTCATAATAGAACTTTACTACAAAATAAACAAAGTTATTCTAGTGTCGATAAAGTTCTTTTAGGTAATGGTTAAAGATTGAACATTGAGTCTGTTGGCTTAGCTAACATCAAGACTCTTTCATTATCTCACTCCAACTTAGTCTTGAAGCATTTACTGCATGTACCCAAAATCACTAAAAATCTTTTGCCTGTGTCAAAGTTTGCTCAAAATAATAATGTGTTTTTTGCGTTTCATGCTAACACCTATTTCGTCAAATCTCAGGTATCTAAGGAGGTTCTTCTAGAAGGATTCCTGGATACCAGTGGCCTCTATAGTTTTCCTCTCGATCTGGAATCTCCATTGCAAATCTTTAGCTTGTCCACGAGATCATTCTCAAATTCTTGCAAATTACATCGTAATATTGTCTTGGCATAATAGGTTAGGACATACAAATTACAAATCTCAAGTCTATCTTGAAACTCGTAATATTGCCTCATCCAATAAAGATAATATTGATTGTTGTAGTTCTTGTAATGTTGGCAAATCTCACAGATTGTATGCACCTTTATCCACAAATGTTTATTCCAAATCTTTTGAACTTGTACATGTTGATTTGGGACCATCTCCCAATCCTTCTAGTCAAGGCTATTTGTACTATATGGTTTTGTTGATACTTACACCAAGTACACTTGGGTGTATTTTCTAAAACAAAAATCTGAAGCTTTAAGTTTCTTCACTCAATTTCTTGTCTATGTCCAAACTCAGTTTCAAGTACAAGTAAAAGCTGTTCAGAGTGATTTTGGGGGAAAATTTCGACCTCTGACAAAAATTTTGAGTGAGAAAGGCATAATTCACATTAACACACACTTCACACCAAAATGGCACTGTGGAAAGAAAACATAGAAGCATAGTAGAGATGGGCTTAACAATTTTGGCTCATGCTAATTTTCTTGTTGAATTATGGGATCACAGCTTCACTCAGGTAGTGTATATTCTGAATAGACTTCCCACATATAATTTTCCAGCATTCACATCTCCATTTCATGCTCTTTTTAACACCATTCTTGATTATCAAGGCATAAGAGTTTTTGGCTGTCTTTGTTTCCCTCATCTTAGACCTTTTAATAAGCACAAAATCCAGCTCAGAAGTTCTGAGTGTGTTTATTTAGGTGTATCTCCTCAGCATAAAGATCATAAGTGCCTTAGTAAAGAGGTCAAGATTTATATCTCAAAGGTTGTTGTCTTTGATGAAGCAAAATACCCTTTTACTTCCTTGTTTCCCTCTGGTGGCACGAGTCAGTCAAGCACTTCATGTTCTGATAATGATATTTATATGTCTAGATTGATGGTGTACATAAATACTTTTGAAAATACTGCAGTTAGTTAGTCTAGCCTTGCTCAGTCTCTAGATGTATTAGATCATGTTGTCAATCAAAACAACACGATAACTCTACACCATCATCAAATAATTCTCCTCAAACTCGTGGACATCTCAAATGGTCAAAACAATACTACGTATGCGGAATCTGCAACATCCTTGGACCAAAGTAAGTTTGCTCATGTATTTGTGCCCACATAGGCCATCAACAACTCTCCTCTTATGTCCGAGTCGAACTATCTTCCTCCATTCATGACACAGTGCCAAAATCTGGTCTTTCAACCAATAATCATCCCATGGTAACTAGAGGCAAATTTGGTTCTTTAAAACCCAAAGTCTTTCTAGCACATTCGAACTTGTCACGCTTAAGTGCTCTTTCAACACCTCATTAGTTCTATGCGGCAAGAGTACAATCTCAGAATGGCAAAACATACTTGAACTCTCACCACTCTTCCTTCTCACGGAAAGGCAATAGGATGCAAATAGGTGTTTAAGGTGAAAGAAAACTCGATGGCTCCTCAGCGGATACAAAACTAGATTGGTTGCTAAAGGATTCAATCAAGATACAATTTTGATTATCATGAAACATTTTCTCATGTCATTAAACCTACTACTATCAAAGTTCCACTCACTCTAGCTCTCACATTTCAATGGGATGTTCAACAAATTGATGTTAACAATACTTTCCTGAATGACTCTCTTGAAGAAGAAGTCTACATGAGCCAACCACCGGGTTTTGAATCTGCCAACAAATATCTTGTCTGCAAATTAAATAGAGCCTTGTATGGGCTTAAACAGGCTCCTAGGCCCTGGTATAAGAAGCTGCACAAGACACTCTTTCAGTCTGGGTTTGTGGCAAGTAAATGTGATCATTCCCTGTTTGTGTACAATCATCAAGGAGTCACTCTGTATGTCTTGGTCTATGTGGATGATATACTTGTCACAGGTTCTTCTGTTTCGTTAATTCACAAAGTTATATCTAAGCTTCATAGTGAATTTTCCTTGAAGAAACTTGGCAGGCCATAATATTTTCTTGGCCTTGAAATCAAATATCAGCACAATGGCACGCTTGTTCTTACTCAAACTAAATATATAAGGGATCTGCTGAGTCGAGTAAACATGGAAGAAGCAAATGATGTAGCTGTCCCTATGCTCAGCAGTTGTAAACCTAGCAGGTTTGGAACAAATAAAATGCAATATCCTTCCATTTACAGATCAATTGTTGGAGCCCTACAGTATATCACTCGGAAACGACCAAATATTGCTTACTGTGTGAACAAAGCTTGTCAGTTCATGACTAACCCCTTAAACAGTCATTGGAGCATGGTTAAACGTATACTCAAATATCTCGGTGGATCTGCTACGCATGGCTTGCTTCTGTCGCCTGCTAATGCTACTCAAGCTCTATCAGTAATAGCCTATAGTGACTCTGATTGGGAGAATGATCCAGACGACAAAAGATCAACATCTGACACGTGCATATTTGTTGGACCCAACTTGATCTCATGGATCTCCAAGAAACAAACTCTTGTAGCTCGCTCGAGTGCTGAAGCAAAATACAGGGCATTGGCGCATACTACAACAAAGTTACTCTGGCTGCAATCCCTACTCACTGAGTTACAGGTGAAATGCTTCCCCCTAACTCTGCTTTGTGACAATCTTAGTGCTGTTTTACTCAGTCATAATCCTGTGTTGCACGCTCGCACTAAACACATTGAGTTGGCTATACATTTTGTTTGTGAGAGAGTTGTGGCAAATAAACTTTGCATTCAGCATGTACTAGCTTCTGCACAACTGGCTGACATGCTCGCTAAGCCTTTCTCCAGCTCTGCGTTCAAAGATCTCAAGAGCAAACTCAAAGTTGTTGCTGTTCAAAATTGCAAGGTCACTAAAGAATCCATGTCTCCTCACTGACCTTGAGGGAGAGTATTAGTGTATTTGGTTCTGCTCACATAGTTGGGTTTAGTGATTTATCGTATAATAGGCTTATGAGTCATTAGGTTACAATCTCTTTCCATTCTTAGTAAGTCATCTTATCCATAGAGTTATGGCTATATATAGGTGGCTATGAGAGAGTGTAAAGATATGATGTAAAACTCCTCTTGTAATAGAAATTCTGAATTACTTGTTCTAGAACTTCTGACCCTTTCGTCCTAGAACTTCTGACTCTTTCTTTCCAGAACTTCTGACAATCTTGCTTTCATCCCTTCCATTGATAATGCAAGCTTGTCATAAGTCTCCATTGATAATGCAAGCTTGTCATAAGTCTAACAAGTATAAACAAGATATTATTTTTTCATACGTATGTTGAGTGTTCTTGACAATTGCTTTGTTGTCACGCCACAACGACTAACATTTTTTCTCACTATTTAACGAAAATGATCTAGTTGATTAACGAAACTATTTTTATAAGATTAATGCAATATGAAATTAAGTCAACTTAACGGGACAGACTTAATTTTTATGTCCATTACACTTAATAGATTTGACTACCCCATTTATTTTTTGACGGGCTTAAGGCGAAGCAGGCGGACGATCCGTTTTACCATCCCAACCTCAAGTCTCAATCTCAATATTGCAAAAAAATAAAATTTAGTTAAAATTGTTAGATACTTGAAAGAATTACCTTAATAAAAAAATCATATTAATTCATCAACCATAAAAAAAAAAAAAAAATCAAAGATTTACGTAACTGTCTACAAGTGGAGGATGTAAAAAAAATCATTATAGTATGGCAAATAAATTAACATAAAATTGATTTCAATATTAATAATGCAGCTGCAAATCAAATAAATCTTAATATATTTTTCTTTCAATTCCAATTGGGCCAATCCCAACCCATTACCCAACCCTGGGCAGCCGCAGCAAGAAACTCTCCAGACTGGTTTTTTTTCCCTTCCTCTCAACTCACTCACCGATCGCCTCCTTGGACTCTATTCCGGTAACTATCTTCCTATGTTCAGATGCATACTCGTTCATCTTTCTCACTCTCTGTTGTATTTTATTCTATCTTTCTCTATTTGCATAAAAGTAATGCGATTATATTCAACAAAATAGGTTTGATTAATTTCTCAGAATGAATAAGCATGCAAGTAAAATCCCAACTTCCACTCAAACTTATGAGGAGAGTGAGACTGACGAGTCACTGTCTTCATCTAGTTCATCAGAAGATGTGAGTAACTTTTAATCATAAGCTGTTTATTTTATTTTACTTTTTATAAATAAATAAATTAATTAAATCTAGGTCATAGTAAATTTGTATTGTTATTGATTTTTGTATTTGTAGGATGAAGAGGAAGAGATAGAGAAAGTGCTTGCTGATGTAACTTTTGAAGAGTTGCAGAAAGCTCGATCCAATGGGGAACATGTGCTTGTTAAGAAACATGGTGAAGACAAGAAGTTAAAAAGGGCTAATAAGAATAGGTGTTGTATTCGTGACTTGGTAGTTAATTCCTAGGTCTTATTTGAATTGTGCACGGTTCTAGCTATGTTTGGATTGGTGAAATGTGATGGAATGGTATATAATTAGATTTCATTGTTTGTGTTTGCAAATAATGGACGGAGCGGAATGGAACATGGTGAAATCCATTCCACCCTTGAAACATTAATATTCAAAACAAGACACAGTTTTTTTTCTTCTTTCTATTCTAATCCTTGTGTGCAAATAAAATAATTTCTAATGTTTGACTAGGCCAATGGAAGCTAGTAGCAAAAAGCCAGTTCGTGCTTATAGAGATGTCATCCAAGCCCCTAAGAAGGTGGGACTGTTTGTTACTTGTGTAGACTCTATTGATCTTTGCTGCTATGTTGTGTTGTTCGTTGATACATTGATTTGAATAGTTTCAAATTTCCAAATCATTATTTATGAATGCCATTAGCACAAATAGTTTTTTCTTCAAGGGTAATATTTTAGACCCATTTTTGAAAACAATTTGCTGGCTCATGGAGTGGAGGAAAACCAATTGCTTATTGTTTCCTTGCTCTACACGTGCACCCACTTTTTTAGTTGCATTTGAGACTTTAGGTCCACTTTTAATGTATGAATACTTTGAAATATTTAAATTTTATGGGTTGTTCTATATGATGTGGGATTTGCATTGAACATGAAAAGGAGCATGGATATGTATATGATCTTTCTCTTTGATATATCATTATATCTGGATGAATTTTACTGAACTATGCATGTCTTCATAAATTTTCAGGTTGTGCGACCCGATTTGAATCTCTCTGTGGTACACTGGATCCTGACGGGTATGTTCACATTTGGATGTGTGCTTTTTGTTCCACCTTTTTCTTGTTGTGTTTATTTGAGTTGAGAAATGCTATTATTTCAATTGCAACCGTGATGAAGAGTTTTAGCATTTTTCATACCAGCGTAAAGTCATGCTGATTTTTGCCGTGTTTTCCATTTTAGAGCATGTCTAACTAAGTGATGTTATTTCACTGTTTTTGTTTTACTTAAGAGTTAATTGTGTCTAACCTGTAGTAGTCAACTTAATGAGAATGTTGAAGTCGCAGACAGAAGAACACACATTAAATCCGTAAAATATGCTAATAATTTTCTATTAAAAAACTTCAAATTACTCAATATATTATTCATTAATTTGCATTAGAATCTGTTAGATAGTATTGAAGGATCATCAAATCCTGCTGATTTTGATTGTATTTTCCCATTTAGAGCATATCTATTCTAGCCCATTGCCTTTCCTGACTAATTTTGTTTAAGAGCTTTTTGGTCCCTGTCACGAAGGAATCAACTTGTTGAATATGGTTAAAGGTGTTAAATCCATGAAGCGACGCTTTATTCTGTCTCAACATGTAGTATGCCTTACCCTTCATTAGAATCTGTTAGATAATAGTGAAAGATCTTTATCCTGACAATTATTTTTAGTCCATGCTAAAGAAGCGTCAAATGATTTATTCATCTCCAATTCATGGTATATACTATATAGACAATTTATCATTGATTCAACATCCAAATTAAAGCATAGTTTTGGAGCATGTTTGATATTATGTTGTTCATACCATTGTGTGTGTGTGTATGCGCATAAGCTTGTACGTGTCGGTGTTTACATAGGGAGTGGCATTTGGTGTCTCCTTTTTGGGTATTACTAGTTAGATATTACCAGTTAGTTCCTTATAATTCTCGGTTTCTTGTTAGGCCCCTGAAAATTGACCAAGTATTCATATTCATAATGACCATCGTGAGTACGAAACACTGTTTTACAAACATCCTTGGGTTTCACCCTTACTTTGTGATAATCTGATTTCAAATCAAGCTTCCTAAAGTACTTATCTCCATGTAACTCGTCAAGTAACTCATCTATCGCCGGAATGGTGAATTTTCCGGGTACGGTCACCTTGTTGAGGGGACGGTAATCCTCACACATCCTCCATGTTCCATCTTTTTCCTTCACTAAGATCACCGGACTAGAGAAAGCGCTACAACTTTGACGAATGATTCTGTTAGGAACCATGTGAATGAAGATGGATCAGAGATGGAAGTGACAAACCATAATGGGCCAGGTGGATCCAAGACTTGGTAGGTTTACACTAGAAGAGGAAAGAGAGCATAACATGCCACATGATAGGCCTTGACGTTGCAGGTGGAGAGAGAATTGGTCATAACCAATTCTGTCATTTTGCATGCATAAATGATTAGGCAAAAGTTCTAGAAAAGACACTTTGGAGCCTTGGTCCGTGGCAAAGAAATCTTCTGTAAATTCCCTCAATCAATACTAAACAACATTTATCATATTGTTCATTTTACTATAGTTCTTTTTTACTGTCATCATATCTCTGAGATCCAACAGATTCCTGATTCTAGCATCTCTTGGACTTGTCTTTCAATCTCATATTTTTCTTTATGATATGGGTACTATCTGTAAGGTCTCACACTCACTGGCCCTTGCTCTGGTTAATAAAGTGATGACATGATCTTTGGAGCGTTGGGTTCACAAAATACATCTTCAAAGTGTTGTAGCACACACATGTTCTTTGACCCTGTTCTTGTCTTAATATTGTTCAAAACAACTCTCAAAGACCACCACTAGTCTCCATAACCCTTACTAGCTTTCCTTACAACACTTTGCAACACTGAAAATGCTTCTTGGTTACCATCAATTCCTCTCAACATCACCCATTACCTTCAACTCCAGACAAGTGTCCTGCACACGAAAAAAGACCTCAGCATGATAATTCCATCTCACCAGATCATTGCCGGTGAACGCCGGTAACTCCACTCTCTTGACAGATTGTCTGAACTCGTCCCAAGCATCACCCATAGCGATTTTATATCCGTTGTTACAGAGATCATAGATTTCTTTGCATTTGGCGTTGTAACTGTTTCATCCTTCCCTCCTGACGAAGACTCTCCCAACGTCTGTCATATTCTTACCCAAGCATTTTTCCATCATCTGCATTAGAGCCTTCTGATTCTCCATTGCTATGTTCTACACCTCTGTGATTGAATCAACAAACGTGATTGTATTCGGTAGGTTGGACCAATGTGAGGTCCCTGAATATTGAATAACAACAACAGAGCTATAATTGATAAAAAATATATTTGATAAAGGTTGTTTATTATCAAAGTAGGGATTAGAATCACATTGCCACAGAGCTAGGCTCCTATGAAGATGCTAAAAGCACTCATATTACAACTTGAATATTCTCAAAGATGATCCTCTAGATCCTCTCTCCACTACTCATAGCCTAACAGAAGTGGTTAGAACCAATTCTCTCACCCAATGCCCACTCACCACTGAACATGTGTCAGTAGGCGCCTTCTTTCGTTTCCTAGTGTAAACCTGTCAAGTCTTTGATCCACTGGGCCCACTTGATTAGTTTCGTCTATCTCAAGCCAATTAGCTAGAACCGGGTTTCTAACAATTCTTCAATGCGGTGTCCTTTCTATTGGCGCTATTTGCTTGGAGAGTAACATTCAATTATACTACTGATAGTTCTTACCCAGCTCATAGGTTCATTGGCTGTTTACTAGGTTTTGTTTAGTTATTTATGTACTGCACTGCTGTACTGCTGAACAATTTAACGCAAGTGTTTTTTATGTTGCTATTTTATTTTAGGCAACTGGATTTAATTAAATCTGGAAGCTTCTCGTGTCTTTCGTTATGTGAACTGTGTAGCACTAACTAATATTATGTGTGCTTGAACTTGCAGGTTTAGAAAGAGATATAGTTTCTTTTATGAAAAGGATCTTCCCGCTGAAAGACAGGTAAACTTGTGGATTGTAACTGCAGAATTTTGTCTATAACTTATTTGATGACTTTCCTCCCATGACATCTAATCGGTGTAACAGGCTCTTAAAAGGGAAATGAGTAAAATCAAAGATCCTGAGCGGAAAAGTGAAATAGAAGAACGCATATCATGGGTTGTAAGTATACATGTCTGTTTGGAAGTTTTGCTTCACCGTCCAAAAGTGTAACATTCATTAATTTACTTGATCACATTTGCATGTCTTTTCAGGATAAACAGTTGAAATCTGATGATCCAACAAAAAACATTGAGACAAATATTTTAGCTAAACACAAGAAGAAAGAAAGAGAAGCAGCAAAGCAGGGAAAACGGCCTTTCTATCTCAAGAAATGTAATTTTCCTTTTCTTTCCACCCCATTTTATCTCTGTTTTTCTCCTCTTTCCATATGTTAGAAACACAATCCATGCTTATGTCAATTTTATCATCTTTATCGGAACTCTAAAGAGAAGTTATTTCCCAAACCCAAAATATGAGACATTCAATATGTGGAGTCAATATTGCAAGAACATAATCACTTTTACAACCATTGCTTAACTTCAATTGAATTATTTGATTTCCCTTTTCACATTGGGGGTATTAGTGGCAATATGAAAACCCATCTAACAAATGAGTTAAAATAAAATGAAATATCAACTATATACAATGATATATTGTTTTGTTTTTCAGCTGAAATCCGAAAACAAAGGCTTATCGAAAAATATGAGGATCTCAAGGTATGCATCTTAGAACATCTCTGTCCCAATTCACCTTGTTCAGTTGTTCTCATTGTATTATGTCATTTATTGCTTGTATTTCTATTAATTCTCTCTTATTCACCGTTTTCAGATGTCTGGAAAACTTGAATCATATATTGAGAAAAAGAGGAAGAGGAACGCTGCAAAGGACCATAAACTCATGCCATATCGTAGATCTGTTGACAACGAAGAGTAAGGTTGTTATGTTAACCTTGTACTGGAATGTAGTACCCAAAAAATAGTTATATACATTTTGTATACTACCTTTGGGTTTTGATGATGATCCCTTGTGGAACACCCCCAAATTCTGGTTTTAGGATTATTATGCAGCATTGTATATTCTGCAAGATTTACTAACAGTCACATTTTTGGGCTAAGGTAAGAGTCTTTTCTTTTTGAAAACGGGGCAGAGATTTTGCAATTATAAAGGTCCCTTGTTTTTGTAATTCTTTGATGATGGATAAGATTTAATTTAATAGAGTATTATTATAATTATGACCATTTAATTTTTCAAGTAATTAATTTTTTGAATTAAAATATTCAAATAACCAACATTTTCAATTATATGCCAAAAAAAAAATGGCAACATACGCTGCAAGCCTGCAGTTGACAATTTTTTTCAAGTAATTCATTTTTTTAAATAAAATATTCAAATAACCAACATTTTCAATTATATGTCTCAAACCAACAAAAAAAAAAAGGATGCAAGAGGATGTGTGCGCATGCAATCAAATTTCTAAACCGCTCTCATTGCATGTGTGCATGCAAATTGTACACTGGTGCCATATAACAAATTAAAAATAAATTGAAAAAAAGAAATACTAATACTATTAAAATTTAAATAGAATTGCAAGGTGAAATTTTTTGTAAACATTTTTAATTATTATGGCGTTGCTTTTTGTAGTGGAGGTTGCACACAAGCTCTCTGAGGTGGTTGTTGTCACTTAGGATTCATTTGAGATTTTTGGTGCATGGATTCACCTGATGTGTTTGATGTGAGATTGCTGAAACATTAATGTCATCAATTATATCTAACATCTCTTGTTAGCTACATGCACTGCCATACTCGAGTTCGATGTCCATGTTGGTTGGGTCGTGGGTTAGCAGTCCGATTAGTTGAATTAGGACATTGATTCGTTTTGAAAACAAGACAATGGTTGTTGTGGTCTTTGATAGGAATGTGTTGGTTGGTTGTTTTGGCAGTGTGATGTATGAATGCTTTGGTGGTGTAATATTTGGGTGTACATTGGTTCAAGGTAATGGTAGGATGTGGTGGTATCATATGCCTCATTAATGCTATTGTAAGATGCGGTGGCAACATATGTTTGTTGGTGGTGTGAATAATATTCTTGGTTTTGTGTTTGGGTGTGTGGCATACATTGGTCGTTGTGTGTATGTCGTTTGGTAATCATGTGGGGTTGATAGTTGGGTGCATGTGGTTTGGTAATGTTGTGGGGTTGGTTTGTTGGGTGTAGTTGGTTTGACAATTTTGTTTGGTTGGTTGTTCGATGTAGGTGTTTTGGTAGCCATATTGGGCGTATGTTGACGAAGCTCGTATGCGTTGGTCGATAAAATACCTCGGGTCAGACACAAACTCTACTATTGTAACCGATCTATAACAATTCATATAATTTCGAGTTAGTTTAGATTCGTTTGACATGATAGGTTAATTTATGGCCACACAATTACGACAGTTCCATATTCGACATGCATCCCTAATGAAGTATCTCCAATCGTCAAACTTCCATCAGGCATCTAAGTTGATGTCATTGTCCCAAACACACCAGATCTTCAAGGATTCATTGCTTGATGCCGAACTGCAATTTGACATAGTCACTATGGTGCATCTCAATAATAATGAACCATATGGTCATTGTTTTTGTAGTCCAAACTGTAGTATCTCCGGGGTTAAATTATTATATTAGTAAATTGTTACTGGTTAAACTAGCATAATGAGATGATAAGTAGTTTAGTTGTAATACACATTCTGGTCCAAGGTGATCCGAAGATTGTGATATTGTGTTATACATGTTTAAAACATTTGTTGTAGTTCATCCCTCGAACAGACCACCTATACCGAAATAGTAAAAATTAATTATGTACATTTATTTATAGTTTAGAGTAAGTAATTTGAAATAATGTTATAAATTTACTTTGTCGCGTATGGGAATGTGAAATTGTTCTCGTTGATGGAGGCTAGCGACGACATTCTCGACCATCTTCATGATTGGAGCAAAAAAGTGTGGGAATAAAACGAACAAGTATCCTTATATGCGTTTTTACACAAAGAACTTTATAGATGAGGCAAAACGGCTGAACTCCAACTATATATTACTATTTAGTTGTCTCTTAACAAATATAAATACATAATATTTTTTATATTACTAGTAGTTTCAGAAAATAAAAGTGGTCAAATAGTGTCCTAATATAACATTTAATTTTAATTATTTTTTCATTCTTTGTCGAACTTTGTTTAACATCATATATGAATAATGCATTTTAAGACACTTTAGATTAATACCTCTCTCCCCCCGCCCTTTCTTCAAACAAATTGACACCCAAAAGTTGGCCACATATTGTATTGTCTCAGTTAACTTGACCATTAACAACCTTATCTTCTATACGTAGACCCAACAACATGTGCACGTCATCGAGTGTGACAATACATTCACTAATAGAAAGATGAAGTATTTTATATTTTAAACTGTTTAGTTTTAAGTTCTTCGCTTTTACCCTTAAAGCCTTTTATCTTTATCTTTGAATATTTGCCTTTAGTTTCCTTTCTGACGTTGCAATTCCTTTTGAACATAGAACAAATATCTAGATACATTAAAAGAAATATGCTCTAGGATCAATCTAGTTGATCCTGTGAGTAACCAAATATTAGAAATTAGTTTCGAAAGACTATCGGTTGTTTACCAAATTCTATGGTAAATAGACATAATCGACTTAAATTCTCTCTTAAGGGACTCAATTTAAATTCTATCCTCATGGACTCAACTTAAAGTATCACCTGAGAGACTGGACTTAAAGTATGGCTCAAGGGACTCAATCTAAAGTCTCATATGAAGGACTCGACTTAAATTTTTGGCCGAGGGACTTGAATTAAAGTATCTCTTGGGAGAGTCGACTTAATGTCTCGCTTGAGGGAATCAACTTAAAGTCTCGCCTAAAGGAATAAACTTAAAGTCTTGCTTGAGGGAATGAAATTAAAGTCTTGCATAAGAGACTTAACTTAAATTCTTACATGTCAGACTCGACTTAAAGTTTTTTATGAGGGGCTCGACTTAAAGTATCGTCTGAGGGACTCAATTTAAAGTCTCGCGTGATGGAATCGACTTAAAATATCTCCTGAAGGACTCGATTTAAAGTTTCGTCCTACAGAATCGACTTAGTCTTTCCTGATGGGTCAGTTTAAAGTCTCTCATAAGGGACCTGACTTAAAGTTTTTCCCAATGGACTCGAATTAAAGTCCTACTTAAGGGATTTGACTTAAAATCTTATATAAGGGACTCAACCTAAAGTCTCGCATAAGAGACTCGATTTAAAGTCTTGTCTGCAAGATTCAACTTAAATTTTCGCCTGAGGGACTCGATTTAAAGTCATGTCTGAGGCACTCCACTTAAGGTCTCATCATAATGATTTCAAAGAAGGAAAACCAACTAATCACTTAGTAATTTTTAAGCCATAGTGCTTGAGTAATTATATATTGGTATACTTGTAGAGTGTTCATAAGGGTCGACGACGTGGAAATTGAAAGATGTATGTGGAATCTTTCAGACCATCCGTTTACTAAATTGGTCGCATGTTTAGTATATTGATAGCCAATTTACCATATGTGACACTCATTCCTCAATTACGCTGCTCACTCCTTCGTTAACTCTCCCGTAGCATGAGAATGTGAGAGTTGGCATGTCCCAGACCACAACGATATAGAGAAGGAGTTAGGGGAAATTAATTAGGTTATGTTGAATAATAAGAAATTAACTGCCCCATTTCCACGCTCCTCGAAGTAGTTTTTACTTCCTTAGAGTTTGAAGTTCAGACCTATGAACTTTTATAAATATCTCAATCCTTAGGTTGTGAGGATATCAAATTCATTATGCAAAATACTACATACAAACTTTTCACCACCCCGCATGAGTTTGTTCTATTACCACAACAATCTTAAAAGCTTCTAACAATCCTTAATCGTTAGGGATAGTCAGATATTGCACTTTAGTAAGTACATAATTCATAATAAATTATCTAGTTATGACATATTGTGCTCTAGAGATTGTGTCATTGTTTTCAAATGTAATATTTGTGATAGTAGCCTAGAATCAAATTTAAAAAAAAAAGTTGCTTGTGTATTTTTTCTCAAAAACTTGAACCAGAGTGTCATTATTTTTATACTAAACATCATTTGATTTATATGAACATTTTCAGGTTTCAAGATAAGAGAATATATTGGACATCTCCTATCAATTCCATTAAATATAACCTCTTCCTCAATGGAAATTATACAAATATTTGTGTTGCTCCTAAATGGCAAAATTTGCAATTCTTTAAGATTATTGTGTAAAGATTCATCCTTCTTAGACTCCTAAAATCAAATGAATCTTGTGGCAATCTCCTATAATAACTTGTATAAAATGTTGTTCAACTGAAGTATCTCATGGTAGTATTAGTGTTGGAAATGTTTTCAAAGACTATTTAGTTAATACTAATATGAGATATTCCAGTTGGTGAGAGTTATTTTAGCTATTGAAATTATATTTACAAATAATGGTCCTTAAACTTTTTTATTACTATTGATTAAGAATATTTTGTATGTGCTGACTTCATAGTAATCAATTCACTTAAAATTAACTTTTAATAAGACAAATTTTCTCTGCTCATTTAATCAAATAAAAGAAGCTGACATTTTTCTTTATCTTTATGTCAACTTTTTCTTTTTAACTATAATTAAATTCATCATCACCATATACTTATCAAAGATTAAGTGTGATGTTAAGTATTTAAAACACGAAATAAAAACATTCAATATGTGTCAGGATGGCCGAGTGGTCTAAGGCGCCAGACTCAAGTTCTGGTCTTCGAAAGAGGGCGTGGGTTCAAATCCCACTTCTGACATTTTATCTCTTTCTTACATAAAATTAAACTCTTTTATTATCCTTTTCTAAAAAATTTATTTTTAAGAATGATCAAAATAAAATTTAGATAAAATATTCTTTTTCGTTCTTTAATTTTATTTCAAAGTTAAATTTGGTTACTTAATTTTTAAAACGTTCAAGTAGATTCTATCTATTAAAATGGTGACACGTTTATCCTTCTATTTGCTTTCGTTAGTGATGTTATATTTTTCTTAATTTAGGAAAGTATGGTTTCTTCTGATTTAGGGTTTTTTTAACTATGTCTCTTATTTAGGGTCTATTCTGATTTAGGCTTTTTTTAGTATGTTTCTTATTTAGGGTTTGTTCTAATTTAGGTGTAACGGATGATTTTCTAAATCTAACAATTCATCATAGTAGTGAATTTGTTGATGGTGATAATAGTGTGAATGAAGGAGGAGATATTTCTGACTTGAGAATAGATGCAAACATGTGGGGCTACTTTGAGTTTAGTAGTGTTCTTAGGGAGTTAGGTTATAGGGAGTTTGAAATAATCTGGTACAAGATCCTACATTTTGCATGGCTGAACTGATTGATGATAAATGGGTATTAGAAATAGCTGAACTTTACAGGGTACATGTAAGTGTTGACATCTATATTCAACACATAGTAGTAACTGAGGCAGAATATTGTCAATTGCCTATAGAGGAAGAAATAGATAATGTTGACAATGTAGACGAGGAAGAAGAGTTGCTAAAACATTTATGAACAAGTAGTTTGATAGAAGGGTAATGATGTAGGGGTTGAAGGTTCTAATGTTGGACATGGGAGTAATAAATTAGGTTTGGATGGTGATAATGTTGAGCATGATATTAATGGTGATAATGTTAAGCATGAGGTTAATGGTGATAATGTTGAACATGAGATTAATGGTGATAATGTTGAACATGATGTTAATGGTGATAAGGTTGGTGTGAAGGGTGCTAATGTTACTATGGAGGGTGGTGAGGTGCGTGATGACTTAAGCCCTGATAGTGAAGATGACAATGAAGATGAGAATTATGACAGTGTTGTGGAAATAGCCTTTGATGATTCTTCTATAGTTTTGATGATTTAGAGGAAGAAGATTTGAATATTCTAATTGAATATGAACAATATGATTATGAGGGGCAAGGCAAAAAACAAAAGGAAAAATGAAAACAAGACAGAGAGGAATTTAAAAGGAGTGATAATGATAGTGAAGAACTACAAAGTGAATGTGATAGTAATGATAATAGTGGTGCTGTTACAAAAAAGAGTTATCCAATGTTCAAAATGCAAAAGGACATGGCAAATTTCAAATGGGGAGTATGAGTGTATTTTAGTTCAAAAGATGACTTCAAAGAAGCCATAACATCATATGTTGTCCAAAGTGGTAGAAATATGAAGTTCATAAAGAATGACAAAGTGAGGGTGAGGGTTAGATGCAAAAATGGTTGTTAGTGGGAAGCTTATTGTTCCAAATTGTCAAATGAAGAATCTTGACAATTAAGGAAGGTAATTGACAAGCATGAATGCAATAGAGAGTATAATGTGAAAATGATGACTATCAAGTGACTGAGCAAGAGGATTCAAAACTCTTTGAAAAACAATTCTAGGATAAGGATAAAGGATGTAGAGGCAAATGCTCAAAAGAAGTGAAATGTGAGTGCCAATAAGATCAAGGCTATAAGGGCAAGATATATGGTTGATGGATCTTTCTTAGGGGATTACACTAGAATATATGATTATTGTCATAAGCTGCTAAAAGCAAACCCATGATCCAGTGTGAAGCTTAATGTTGATCATGTTCCAAAATGTTTAGATGACTAGAGACCATATTTCAGAATGTTCAACAATCAACGATAGTAAAGACAAAGAAATTGGGTGTTAAAAGGACACCAGATCCATGGATACCACAGAGACCTACCACAAGATTAAGTGCATCAAAAAATGTGGTTGGTCCAACAACAAGGAGGCCTACCCCCAACAAGGGTTGAGAAGAGAAAAACTCATGCAAAAATTCATATTTTTATACCGATACGAATTAAGTCCTACAAGACACGCTTTGTGTACAAAAATGACATTTTACAAGTTCCTTCTTTTTGTAGTTCCTTCTTTTTGTAGTATACTTAACAGAAACCCTGTAATTACAGCATTTACCTAACCTGTAGCTTTACCACTCCCTTTTATTATTGAAAAGATTAAACTATGATATCAAGTATGACCAACCAATGAAGTTTGTATTCCCTCCTTCTCATGTGCAAATGCCACATCCAAAAAGGGCTTATATGAAAGTCAAAAATGCATTTCTTTTGTCTAATGCAACTATCTTTTTACTGTTTAGAATTTTGATTCTCTGACTCTTCAACTTGAGATTCTGGCTTTGAATGATCATCTTGAGTCTGAGAATTTGATCTATGATGGTAATAATGAGTCTTGGAATGCTGAATGGCTTGTCTAAGTTCCGTGTACATCTTGACAGATGACCCCGAAAAATTGTTTAGCTGGCCGAGAAATCTTATAAAGCTTGCTCGAAATTGATCAAAACCCGAGAGCCAGTCCTCCGAAGCGTCATCTCCCAATAGATTATTTGATGACTCGTTGCCGATGTCTGTGTTCCAGGATGCTGCTACATGAGGATGTTTTGCAACTTTAGCGTGGCTCTTCTCTTGACGCGGTAAGAATCGGGAAGTTTCACTTGCTAAACTCCGGATGGAATCTACGACTTCTTGGGTAGGTAATTCCCCAAGCTTATCCAACCAAATACCACAGGTTGCGTAAATTGGCGGACCGTACATTCTGAGGAGTGGAGGTTGAGGCCTTCTTTTTTTCTTGGCTGTTTTTTGTTGAAGAGAAACACATTTGTTCAGCCATCCATTTATAGCTTCTAGATAAGATTTTTGAGCTCCAACCCACTTCGTAAAACTTGATGCTAGAAAATGGAGTTCACTTTCAAGATAGGAAGCAATTTGTTTACGTGGTTCGGAATGCAAGGTGATTCTAGCATGATTGTTGTAATATGCTGTTGACAGAATCTGAAACTGGAGCTTGTGGCAATCAAACATAGTTTCCCACATCCGACTTAACCTGCATCGAAGCAAAATAGAATCATATGAAACACCAAAACAACAAGTTCATATTTAGCATAACATGTTTATCCATATTCAAAGGTTATTATAGCAAAACATGTTAATCGCATGAAAAAGATCCTTAGTAAAACAAGAGGAATCTAAAGAATTGTACCCTTCAATTAACTCCTCAAGTTGTGGCTGAAGTTCTTTGTCCCGCAATTCCTCGATCCTCTTAGATATAGAATCTATCCTAAGAATAGCAACTCTGATTCTAGAATGCAGATCCTTAACTACAGCACGGGTTTTATCAATCGTAGAAGTCTTTTCTCCTTTTGATTCCAGATGCTGCAAGATTTTACACTTGGTGTCATATTCCTTTCTGATCGCCCCACTAGCCTGCCATTAGCGAAAATAAGCAATGAACTTAGCAAATATATAGAGAAATTTTCATCTTAAATCAGATAAGAAAGTTATAAAAAATTAAGTTGGTGATAAATACAGAGTATACAGTACCTTGACTTCATCATAGAGCTTTCTTTCCCAAGCAAATAATCTATCCAAGGTCGATGCATGGCTTCCAGAGATCATACAGAAATTATCAAAGAGATTATTTGTATGGTTGTCTATATCATCTTTTGAGTTTGCTCCCAAAGGATTTCTGGATGAATTTGATCGAGATGACATTGTCCTATGCCAAGTTAAGTACTTTACCGAGTTTTGAGCTGGTTCTAAGAAAATTTTACATAATAAGTTAGACACAGAATTCATGAAACAGCTTTCAATAAACAACAATGAGTATAATGTATGTATAGATTGCATTTCATGACCAACTATTCTCATAAATAACACATAAAAAAGCACTTAAATACCAATATGAGAAAGTAAAAAAGGGCGAAGAGAAACACACTACTATACAAATTTAATATAAAATTTCCAATAATCTCTTGTGAACATTTCTAACAATATCAATATTTAAGAATGGCTAATGCAACAAAAGATGGTTGGCAAAGTCCGGGCAACAATTAAAGAGCAAAAACAAAAAGAACAATAAGAATACCTTCAGCAACTTGAGTTGGGTCTTCCCCGCATGAGAAACAAGCCTTCAAAAATGAGGACCCCATCGAAGCGTCTGTTACAATTAAGAACTTTCATGGTTAAACGTTCATGTTGGAGTAAAGAAAATTAAAATTAAAAAAAAAAAAAAAAACTCAGAAATATTAATGTCTCAACCCTGAGAACAACAATAGGACATTTTAGTCATACAGGTATCAGAATATCAATAATACACATTGATGCATGAAGATATGGAGAATAAAGAGCTATAGGAATTACTTTCTTTGCCCGGAAATATTGGACGAAAGTGCAACTTATTTGCTTCAAGCATTCTTGGAACCTCTTTGCCAGATTCAGAGGCTCTAACAAATAGATATTCAATTTCTTTCATGCTTGTGTAAAAGTCCTTAGGCACAACTTTATTTTCAGAGTGATTTTCTTTCTCAACTGACTTATTGGCTTCAGTTGGAAACGCCGATACAGTAGTTGCTGTCTTTAGCGGTGATACATCAGGAGAGACAAAGCTCTCCTTCTCCCCATTCACAACCGAATCCCCTGCTTGAGGCTTATCTGTGCCATGAAATCCATCGGCTTGAACATGGTCATTTACTCTATTAAAATTTTCAAATTTTCGGACGAGGGTATCTGTGGTAGGCTCATCATCAAATTCATCTTCAGAATCATGAGAGACCTCACTTCCTTGAGAAGAAATTTTCTCTTCATCGTCCTCCAACCCAGGAATCCCTTCCTCCTCCCTTAATCTTGTTATATCATCGGTAATTCCTGTATCTTGATGCATTCCCTTTCCTTCTTGAAAAGAAAACTGATGGTCCATAGGATGAAAAAGACCAAAAAAATCCCATGGTTGAGTTCCATTGGGAAGTGAAGAATCTTCAAACGCTGATGTTTCAGACCTTTCGGCAGAAAAGGGAGGGACATTATGTGGAGCAGCCGATGATGTTACTGTTCCTATAACAGGTGCAGGTGGTTTTTCTTCTACCTTTTTAGATGAACTACTGCTAAACCTCATATGATTAGCTTGGAACCTCGTAGAACTGGGAGGAGAGGGCGTTGGAGAAAAGTTTTCATGTGGATCAATGCGTTGTGATGCAGATGGTGAAGAGAATGAGAGCTGAGATGGGGTTTTCACATTAAAAGCAAGTGGCTCAGGTGTTGCATTAGTCGACGTATACAAGGAAGATTCAATTGGCACTTCAGGTTCCGTGAACTTCCTCATAGCTGTTCCTGCAATTTTCAACGACTGGACATATGAAACATAGGCCGCTGCGAGCGAGCAACGCCCATCAAGTGCCTGCCTAACAAATTTCTTCCTTTCACGGCACAGTTGGAGTGCCTTATCATCATCCAATTTGGAGCTAGACGCCCCCATTATTATCCAAGTAGTAACTTTCCTTTGAAGTGAGACTTATATCTGCAAATTAACTCAGTATCAAATGTATTCGAGAAACGATAAATCAATTATACAATTACAACTAACACATCGTTATATTGAGAAACTGTATATCTGAAACAGTATAACAGTCCGTAGCATCAAGTCTAAACACACGGTGCACGTGTGATGGTTATAACTATGGCTCATCGTCATCAATACACATCTTGACAGAAAAGCAGACAGATAAATTTGTCCACAAGTAACAACACGCAAAATAACAAAAGAATCGTAAAATAACTACACGACTGTAAACACTAATCATCTTAAATTATGTAAAAGCACCTCTCATCTAACTAACAAGCTCCTATAAGCTAGAAACTTAAGTCAACAATGCAATTGCTGAAGCAAAAAAAAAAAACACAGTCAAAGAATAAAAAGTGTCCACTCCCCCATGTACCAACAAACAAATTTCCAAGCAAATCTTTTTCATTTCTCCGAAAAAAGATCAAATAAAACAGATAAACAACATGGTCAGACAAGGCATGAAATGAATATTCCCACAAGAAAATCATCCAACCCAATCCCAATATAGCATAGAAACAAAAACAAAACCCAAATAACAGCGATTTCACATCACACACATATTCTATAAACACTATTAGGGCACTCAAATATGTATAGAGAAAACCAGAATAACAACAACAAGAGAAACGTAAATTTCACAACCCAGTAAAAAAGCAGAGTGATTGGAGATGCATAAAAAAACAAACTTTGACAGAATATAAGGCAACAAAGTGAAAGAAAACACAAACCCAGATACAAAATAGGAAAACAAAAAAAGGGTAATTCTCAAAAACTGGAAAAGTTTCAGCCAAACTTAAATGGCACAGTTCATGTATTCGTTGGAACAAAACAAAGAGAAGAAGGAAAAGGAATAGAATTGAATAAAGTTTGGGAAATTGAGGTACCGAGAGTGCACTGATTCAGAGGTACACGCGGAGGAATTGGATTCCGACGAAAATCATGGACAGAGAAAGAGAAATGGATTAGTGTTTTTTGTTCTTTGTAGAGAGAGGAGAGAGAAAGGGAATGGATCGGCTGACTAAGTGTTGATCGGTCCATGCAAAAGGCATATAATAAAAAGACATTTACATCTCATGTTGTGTAGGTAGACCCCACTCCAAGTGTTTAAAGAGGACCTAAATATCATAGTCATAAGATTTTCCCCTTTTCAATCTCAACAAAATTGTGTCACATTGCTTAACCATGTAATTATCTCTTTCTTTTATCATTCACTTTCATGGATGTTGCCAATGTGTGACACTTTGAGAGGTTTCATCTAAATTAACTAGGAAAATGATAACTTAAAACGATACACCAACACCGTATATGTATGCGGATAGGGGGATTTGCTTGCTTAGTGGCGGCAAAGTTATGGTGCCTTTAGGCCATAAGTTATCAATTTCTTATAAAAAAGATTAAAATAAATTTAATAAAAAGATGAGAGAGGAAAATAGAGAGAGAGAGGAAGGCACAAAGGCAGGTGTCTTTGCATTTTAAAGGCAGCCAAACCCTGCCCATATGTATGCATACATGCCATGTATTCAATTTTTTTATTAATTTTTTTTATCTTGATTTTTGTGTAAGTAAATTTTTCTTTGTTAAAATTTAAGGTGTATGATACGGTGAAGGAAAAGGAGCGTAAAGAAAGCATTCGTCAATTAACTATTTAGATTATTATGTGAAATTAATAGTATAATATCAACTATAACATAAAACTAATAGTAACTAGCATCCACAGGTAGTAAATATCAGATATTTGATTTTAAGTCAATAGTCAAAATCAACTATATCATGAAATTTAGAATAATATCAAATATTCGATTTCAAATTATTAGTCGAGTTTTTTTTTAATAAAAAAATATATTAACTCGAAAAGTCAAAGAATACAAGGCGACTCAAGAGATCCAGCCAACAAGACAAACAAAGGTCGATTACATCATTAGGCTACTTATGTGATTTCTCAATTTTATACCAAACCAATCCCTATAAACAATTATATTCACAATGCTATCTTTTAACTTGTCCCAACCAAAATGCTAACAATCATTAGTCGAAATTAATTACAATATGAAATGAAGATAATAAAGAATCAAAATCGATTTTTTTAATGTTTGTGTTTGAATTTATTAATTAGTTAAATATATCAATTATACAATAGTTTTATAAGAGGTTATGCTCGCTAATGCATGATTGATTACATTTCTTTATATCATGATAAATTTAACAAAAATTCATATTTAATTTAGATCCGAATTTGATTGAACTCTAAGTTATGTTATCAATAGAGTTTAGATGTGCCACTTTAGCGGCATAATGTAGCAAAACAACTCTTTACTACTATACCATTTGTTTTTTTATGCCAATGAGATTAGTACGTTGGAATATTTTAATTATTTAATTAAATATTAGTATTTTAATAATTATGTAGTCTAATATATTTATTTAATTATAATAGTTATTTTTATTAAATAAAGTGTCTTAAATATTTATGTGATCAATTGAAAATAATTAGAATCCTAATTGGCTATCACACTATATATACGATATGGTTCTTAATATACCGTACACAAGCAAAATAATTTTTTCTCCCTATCTGAAGAGTGTTCAAGACATTAGGAGTACCGATTGAAGAAGATCCACAAACCTATTACACATTAAAGTATATGGTATAATATATAGACCATGTATATGTGATTAATTGTTATTGAATTAATTTAAACAAGTGGTATCAGAGCAGGTCTTAATGTTTAGTTTATTGAAATTTGTTCTATAAACACTAATGTTTATTTTATTTTATTTTTTGGATCATAAAAAATCACATATTTTAAATTCATTATTTTTTTAATATTGATATATATGTTTTATGAGGCATGAAATTTTAATGATAATTTTTGAGTATTTTTTTTGTTACGCTTACTATGGAGTTATATTTTGTGTGTTGTATTTATTTTCTAAATATTTATATGGAATTAGCATCTTCCAAATATTTTATATGAATTCTTGAAAATAAATTTGATTACCATATATATTTAAATAATATTTATTTTGGTGATCACATTTGGAATTATAATTGTGATTAAAAATCAACTATGATATTATGGTAAAAATCTATTTTTAAGTTATAATTCATAGAATTATATTTGTGATAATAGAAAGTTTTGAATTTGACATAGAAACCATGTGATAAGACTTGTTTGAAAATTAAAATTTGAATATTTTTGGAAGAAGAGTATTTGTGAAAATTTTGATTTTGTTTGGGAGATATGTATGTGTGTGTGTATATATATATATATATATATATATATATATATATATATATATATATATATATATATATATATATATATATATATATATATATATATATATATATATATATATATATATATATATATATATATATATATATATATATATATATATATATATATATATATATATATATATATATATATATATATATATATATATATATATATATATATATATATATTATGATCGATGATTGAGAATCATAAAATCCATTTTCTTTTAAAGAATTTGAATTCTCAATACTTTGTTTATGGTTATAAATAATATATTTAGAAATATACATCTCTGTCAATTATTTGGGAAAGATAAATATTGAATTTAAAATTTATTTTGGTGATTTGATTCTTGGTTTTGAATTAAAATAAAAAATAAAAAAAATTATTATCAGTTCTTTTTATTTTATTTTTTTAATTATTCTTTTATCTTTCAATCTGATTCACAAAAAATCTACACATGAAATTCAATTTTGAGAGATAAAACAAATACTAAGTTGATTAATATATATTTAGTTAGTATTATATTTTATTTGTGGAAATTATTGAATATTTTAAATATCTCGCAAAATTATTAGGTAAAACTAAAGATTTGATTCTTTAAATTTTGAATACTTCGGATTTTAAAATGAATTTTGTTGATTCTAAAATAATTTATTTAAAGAATTATTTGTTGCATGTGTGAATTTATTTGACATTTAACTTTGGATATATAAATATTTAATATTTATCTGATTTGAAATTATACATTTTAGCATGATTATGTTATTTGAGGTTATTGTTATTTATTTTATACAATATATTTTTTTAATCATGAAATTTGTATAACTTTATAAAATTTATGTTTTATTATGAACTTGCTCACACACTAAGCACTTTCAAGAAATATTAATATTATCAAACGACATCCTAAATGAATACGACCCATATTTATGGGTAGTGCCTTATAAATTTAAAACTCTTCCCATTGAATATATTAAAATGTCTAGTAATTTTGGTTGAGTTGATTGAAGCAATGTGTAAATTTGATTCAATCAGAATTACAAAAGATGTAGTGTATAATTGTTCATGTGAACTGTTATAGTCTTCCAAAAGGAAGACGCAGTATGTGGATAATGATTGATGTCAAAGACGTCCATTATCTGACCAGACTTATTACTAATGTTTGATCATTGTGTGAGAGTGCCGTTTACAGTTAATTCTTGCAATCAAAGATTGAGAATTAATGGTGTGTTTGGTACAGTTTACTTTTGATGGATGTGATTTCTTGCTACAAGCATGGGGTTGGTGGAGAATGCAATTTCTTAATCTCGTCAACCACCAATCATTCCTGGATTTGGGTCATGTACCCAATGAAGATGATGCACAGGTTTGAATGAAGATGATGCACAGGTTTGGACTGCGAAGACTGCTATTATACGGTTTAACATTGTGGAAATGCACCACAGCGACTGTGTGAAGATGCAGCGCGTGATCCGATATGTTTGGATCCTTGGCATCTCAAAAGGGTTGATGCCCAATGGGGATATAAAAAATGGAAAAAATTTCTCAGGATTTTTGTACGATGTGGAAAAGGCGTCAGGAACATGTCTTACAATTTCCTGTTTTCCAGAATGACAAAATTATGCAACACTCTGATCAATACATTGTTTGGTACAAATTCGTAACGAACCCAGAAATGCATGTCTCTCACCCCCGCTATTTGGTCGACCCACGCACCCAGTGGGGCCAACCCTCAGCTCCACAACAACAACCCCAACAACAACCGCAACAACACTACCAACAACAACCGCACCAACAATACCAACAACAACCCCAACAACACTACCAACAACAATCCCAACGTCCACCAACCTCCCGCCAACCAACCCGACGATACAGGGCCACCAACACTTAATCCCAACCCCAATCTCAACCTCAGTACCAATCCACCCTAATGCCTAACACACAATTTCAATACTCCTACATGCCCAACACTCAAATACAATACTCCCAAGAAAGAGCATATGTCCAACGCCCCTATATGGGCCCATCAACATCTCACCTCAGCTCAGACACTGGCATACCCGATGAATATTCTCCAACCAACCCAACATACCACCAACCATCATTGTACCAAACCCCTCATCATTCATATGGGTACCAGTCTCCAAAAACCCAAATTCCTTTTCACCCCACCTATTCAGATGACGAGTGCTATCGATCCCACATGGAACCTAACCCCCTCACCACAACAATCAAGCTTTGAGAACATGGGAACACGTCTATACGAAAGCGGTACTTCGAACGATGCATATCTGGAGGAATACATGGATCCTGATCGCATACACTACGAGGGGCCACCATAACGGCCTCAGCAAAGACCCGTTACACGAGTTAGGAGAGGACGCGGTTGTGGAACTGGTAGTTGTCTTCATGTCCCGGGCCGCCAACAATAAATCTATGTAATTGTTATTCGCATACACTACGAGGGGCCACCACAACGGCCTCAGCAAAGACCCGTTACACGAGTTAGGAGAGGACGCGGTTGTGGAACTGGTGGTTGTCTTCATGTCTCGGGCCGCCAACAATAAATCTATGTAATTGTTATTCGCTATGTTTGTAATGAAAATTTAGATTTAACGTTTAATTTCACAACAGTGTCATATACTTAAATTTGAATCAATTTTTTTTTTACTTTAACACTTAGGCGCCATCTCATATAACATATGACTTTTTTCTTTTCTTTTGTACTTAGATGCCATCTGAGGTGACTTTTAAATAAATGCATGTAGGCGGATATAACATATGACTTTTTTCTTTTCTTTTGTACTTAGATGCCATCTGAGGTGACTTTTAAATAAATGCATGTAGGCAGCATCCCAGATGACCCGTCCTTGAAAAAAAACAATGCATGAGCCATCTCTGACAATTATTTATATTATTTATGTTTTCAAAACATATTATTTATGTTTTTTTTCCTTAACATGATTATTGAAAAAAAATTATAAGATCACATGGGCTACGACATATTAAAATAAATAAACAATCAATTTATAGAACCATTGGGAAAATGTGTCATACTCTTTGGATCTACCATAGACGGAAAATGGAATCAAAATACATCAATTTTATTATCTTGTCTCTTATTTTCCTATTTTACTTTAAATGTACACCAACCATGCAATGAAATCCGTATATATTCTCCTGAAATGTTCAGATTTACCAAGTGAAAGGCATTAGGCATCTAAAATTCTATTTCAATACAAAGCTAAATAAATAAAAGGTCAACTTTATAATATAAAATAATGACACAACGAATGATGCGTAACACAAATAAGCAATAACAAAGTTGAGCATATGCATAACATCAATGCCTCTACCTCAACACAAATTTACAAGCTGATATTTAGATAACTAGCTAAAGGTTGGTGTTTCAAGCCACATGTCGGCCTACCGTGATAACAAGATATTTTGTTGATTTTGATATAGCTACTCAAAAGTAGGCAACTGCGCTCGCACAGTCAGCGGCAAAATATAATATACCTAGCATTCCCTGATGCAACAGGATACCATTATCAATTTAGGTTGGACGAGAAGATTTTCGAGTAACTCTCCTCAAATCAGTGACAGCTGATGATGATTGAGAATTACTAGTAGGGCCTGCTATATCTTCTTCATGAGTTCTACGTAGTCTCCTTGTCCGTGCCCTTCCGTTGTCCTGCTGGCTTTCTCTATGTTCATTGAGCTCGTCCTGATTGCTGCATCCAACTCCGTCATCCTCAACAATTATATTGGCTCTTCGCCTCTTTCCTTTAGAACCAGGAGCCTGTTGGCTTTGCCTAGGTCCATTGTCGTCTTCAGTCTGTATGTATTCTGCTTTGGGTATTGTAAATGGCCATGAAGTGCCACAACTTGGGCAAACTTTTGCAGCCTAAACACCAGTGAATAGCAGCATTAAGACAGGCAGGAACTCCACATTTCTAAGATGGTAAAAATTGAGCTAGACTTCATACCTTTATCTGGGAGAAAAGTTGCTTCAGGCAGTAGTGATGGATTCGTACAGTACAATTTTCATTTTTGCACAACTCTGCCTGTTATGCAATGACCGATGAATTGTCAGATTTAGAAATAGCAACAATGTGGGGTAAGTACACCAGGTACTAACTACATGTTACAAATTTTCCATTCTGTTCCTTGTAATAGAAGCAACTTGTTAATGACGTTTAAAATGTGATCAATAAGTAAATAATCATATCAGTAGTCTTTTTCAACATTTTCCCTACAATTTCCATGGTACAGAATATTGAAAACCCAACAGAAAGAGAAAATATAAAATTCTATTCTGATTCAAAATAACTACAACCAATGATGTGAAAAGGAAAAAGAAACTGAGAGTAAGACTGTAAGAATGTAAAGAGGGATAACCTTAATTCCAGCTTCATTGCAAACTTGACAAGAAGGAACCTCATTACTTCGAAACCAACTGCGGAGATCAAGGAATGATTTTACACCAAGTCTAACATCACCATCCGTGGTCAAACTAAGCCACGAGTCCCTCACAAGTTCATGTAGAGTTTTTTCCTTTTGAGACAAATTAAAACTCTTAAATGCATATGGCACTTGAGGTTGGCTTCCTTGAGATTGTTGTTGACCTCCTTGAGACTCTGAACCGGTCCCAATTGTAATCTACACATAGCCCATGAAATTTGAGCACTATTGTCAACAATCATAAACATGTGAGTTGTAATTGTATAGAAGATTTTATTACAACAATAGAACTACAGCATGGGTCTATGTTGCTCTAACTCCCTATAGGTGTTACAACATATTTAATAGCTGCGTTTAAAAAAAAACAATATTGAAGAGTTGGTACCATAAAGCATGCATTTTCATAATGACATCCCAGATAGTATCCCCCAAAACTGGGTAGCAGTACAGCGCAAAATGACAATCCTAATTGATGAAGAGAAACAAGTGGTGGGCATGTGTTATGTAGTATAAGGGCAACTGCCCTCACAAAGCCAGATAAGTTCACTTGAATATATTGAATAATTTTGCTGTAACCCCGTAAAGGTAAAATATATAAATGAATTATAAGAGCACGATTATGATAATTTTGACGATAAAAATTCATAAGACGTTTTTAAAATATGTAAATGACAATTGAAATTGTATAAGCTTCACTATTTTGGAGTTTTTTTCCATAAGATTATATACTATAGTATGTACTTAGTAAAAGTTTATACAGTAATGTTTTTCACTTAGTAAAAGTTTATAGAATGTTTTCCAAACCCGTCATTGAGACAACGAGTAAATTCTCAAAATGAGCTGGGAAGAAGACTAGGGATTATATAATAAGTTTACAATTGATTGCACCTATTAAAACGTAGATCTAATTAGGGTTGTTTGGCCCTGTCCACCCACCCAAAAAAAATCTCATGTACCTGTTTTGCAAGTGACTTACATTTACATGTTTGATCAATGATCATACTTGACACTCACAGTATCTAAGGCTAGTAAATCAAATCAAGATTCAATTTCAGACGAGCAGAAAAATGTAGGCAGGTGAAAATTTATAACCTGGCTATCCAAATTAAGATTGAGAGCACCAATGGTGTTGATAAAACCATTTGCAGTGCCATCTTGAACTATTGCTTCAATCTGTTGTTTTCCATTAAAAAGAAGATAACAAGTAGTAAGTCTCAATATGTCATAATATCAAGCACCAAACTACTAAACTAAACAACCAAATGATATTGCTCAGACAGAAACATGCGCAAAACAGAGGCGAGCTCAATCACACTTACAATGGCCTTATAAAAAGCAATCTGTGGAACAGTATACTTGGTCCCGAGCTTTGATTGTTCATCGGAAACAGTATTAACAACTCCGTAAAAAACTTGGCCATCATATTGATCAATGCAAGCACGCAACTCAAAATTAGCACAAGTAAGAGCCTTGTTTATTGCCAGAATAAACCCATCAAACAGCCGACGATCCGCACCTATACCAGAACAAACAAATACAATCAAATCATGGGAAATAGTACGAATGAAAAGTAAAAATCAGAAAATGAAAAATACAAACCTGGATTTTTGTTAGTGAGGTCCTCAAACATGGAGTGTAGGTCTTTCTCCATGAGTGGGCCCTTTGACAAGAGAGCTTGAACTATGACATGGTGTGTTGGGGTTAAACCACCCGACATGAGAAACCCTAATGTGGAAGCAACTTTGAGGAAATTAGGGTTTGAAATTTATCTAAAATCTGCTAGGTTTTTTGGAGAATGGAAATGATTGGTTAAAGTTTTCGAGCATTTGAATGTTGGAACGGAAATTTTATGGTCGGAAACGGAGCATGAGCGGTGGGAACGGTGCCGGAAAAAGAGAAATTAGGGGTTTAGAGGGGTTGCCGAAAAGAGAGGGAAAACGAATAAGGATATTTCTTGCAGAAATTTTCGGGAAAATAAATATGGCTATGGCGGGATAGATAACACTCGAAAAACAAAAACAAAACCAACAAATTACTTCTACTTTTTTTTTTCATTCTTTTTTTAATTTTTTTAATAAATAAATAAATTTGTTATTCTATACAGAAGTGACAAACGACCATAATCTCATAAAAAACAATGAGAATAATCTCATAAAAAATAATGTGGAACAAATATATTTCAAGGCGCATATCTAAAAAATTTGATTCGTCCTAAAAAAATTAGAATAGAGTAGGTCTACAGATACTACACTTTTAACTTATGTTAATATTTAAGCCTTAATAAAAAGGTTGGGTGAATATCTTAAAGGGTGTGAATCTAAAATATTTTAGTTTGTCTTGCAAACAAATGTGGGAAAAACGAGTCATTAGTATTGTACGTACCAATTATTTATATTTGGTAGTTGTAGTGATATATTTAAGAGACCATAAAAGGGGGCAGCACATGTCTTACCATCGTCAAGCGTCCTCTCACTAATGTTTTGCTTGAAGCAAGACCATACGTGGCACGAGGCTCACTTAAGACGAAATGTAGGTAATGACACTAACTTATCCCATAACGACATGTATAAGGTAGTACCCATGACTCCTTATAAAATAGATAGTCAACTGCTCCAATAATCAAAGTGGAACAAATACCACCTGTTATTAGTTCCCTAACCATAGACTCGCAAGTATTTATAAATATCTCATCCTAAACATGAGGAATGGCATATCGTAATCCATATGATATACCCCCGAAAACTACATAATTTGTCATTTCACGTGAACTTGCACTCTCATCATCTTAAACATCATTAAATAGGGTCTCTCACCACCTTGAGCAAGTCATAACCTCCAAAAAAAATACCTAAAGCCTTTGATCATCCATATCAGCATTGAAGTGTAACGCATTTGTACTTTTTAACAAGTACAATGACACCCACAAAAGCGGGATTGAAACAAGTGGGGGAGAAGCTTCTACTTCTCTGAGATGTTTCAAGCATGGAGGGTTGGGTCAACGTGCCACTGACTTCACATTGTAGGTTTTTGACGAGACTGTGTTGTTTCCCAAACCCAAAAAGGAAACATATTCGATATTCATGTTTGTGCGTTAAGTGGAGATGTTTTTGGAGGAGATGATTAGGTGCTTGCGATGTTTGTTTTCTTGGGAGTGGAAAGTGGGGATGTGAGTGTTGAGTTGCATGTTGTGTGTGAGTTTCTTGACGTTTTTCCTAAGAATATTAATGATTTTTTAAGTTGAGTTTGTCATAGATTTAATATCTGATACTAGACTTGTGTCGATGGCACCGTATAGAATTCATGCTTCATAGTTGAATGAGCTTAAGAAATAGTTAAAAGATTTGTTAGAGAAGAAAGTTTGTCAGATCTAGTGTATCACTATGGGGAGCGTCAATGTTACTGGTCAAGAAAAAAAGATGGGAACATAATATTATGTGTTGATTACCAATAGTTGAATAAGGTTACTATTAATAACAAGTATTCTCTTTTAAGAATTGATGATCTTATAGAAGGTGTAGAAGAAAAAGAAATATGGGAGGAATAAAAAGGAATAATGAGGTGAGAGAAAAGGTGCGTAAGAAGAGAGAATAAGGCATTGAAAATTATGTTAAGATTTGAATCGTCAATTAAATAAAAGAGAGCGTGTCTGCTCGAGGACGGATAATTCCATTCAATTAGTTAGGGTGTACCCTTTATAAATAATTGAATAACTACGACAACAAATTCACTATCAATTTAATTTTTTTTATAAATAATTTTAAAACAAAAATATTTATATATAAAATAACTTATATTGTTGATTCAAATATTTTTATATATAGAATAAAATATAAAAATCGATTTATTATTTGTTTAAAAATAATAAATTAGTTTGGTTAGACAATTTTGTCTCTTTTCCATTTTATTTTTCTTATTTATATTATATTATATTTTAAAAATAAATATGTGCATAGTGCAATCGCATGGATATCCACTAGTTTTATAACAAATGAAGTAATAGAAAGAGTTTCAATTGTTTTTAATTATTTATAAGATTCAATACAAACCTATTGACAAAGTTTATGTAATGTAAAGTTATGCGAAACCAATATGTCCATTTAAGTCAATGGATTCAATTAAAGTTGAAGGAATAAATTAATTAATTAAAAAATATTATTTAAAAGATGCATAAAATAAAAACTGGATTCAACCCAACTCAATTTGGATTAACCAAACTGGTTCAAATGAGATCCAACCAATCGAATAGATTTTTAAAACATTGACCAACTAATAAGAATGGAACAAAGTGACTAATAAGTCAAACAACATGCACTTTTTCTCTACCTCATTATACATTGAAAATTCCTTGTCTTCTACTCTAAGTTCATTAGATCCCTCCATATTAGAGATTTTCCTCAGTCCTACACTAACACAGCAAAAATAGATAACCAGAAAGAAGCATATGGGGGCACAATGAATGCTTTACTTAAATAATGACTAATCCATTTTTTCATTTCTGGCTATATGACCAAACTCTCGATAAGAGAAGCCTTTGAATTCTATATCAGCTTCACTTAAGATGCCATAACATTCCAAGTACTGTGTAATCGTTCAGCATTTCATGCAACAGGAATGTAAGGTTCTCCCAAATTCACAAAACCCCCTGCCCATGTCAAGCGTTCCGCTGCTGCATTCCAAGACACAAGGTGGTCCAGAAATACATTCACATACTCTGCTCTGTCATTCTGTCCAAAAGTTGCACGACGCAAGGGTTGTTAAGTTAATGTCTATGGCAAATAAGTGACAATATATGATGGTTACATACCTTATAATCCAGATAGTATGCATGCTGCAGTGAAGTGAAAAAATATCAGTGATGGCTAATATTAAGCTTGTTGCTGTGTAATTAAAATGTCATACACATGTTTTTTTAGTTGTAGGGAAGAGAGAGAGCTAATCATACCTCCCATAAATCTAAATTGATAATTGGCTGCACGAGAAAAGATTATTAGCTCCATTTCCGATATTCAAATAGACAAATTTTATAAATGAAAGGGAGAAATAACTTACTATGTCATTCCACACAATTGGGCAAATGGAGTTTGTAGTTTTAACAATGGCTAGTCGTTTCTCTTCTCTCTTCACTAAAACAACCAGTGAATATTTGCAACAATCAATTATCCGCAATATGAAAGCAAAATATCGAACAATAAGGTTTGGTTTAAGATAGTACACATCAACAACGGAGAAGTCTAAGAAAGCAATTGTTCTAGAACTAAACCAGCTTGTGGCAAAAGAACAGTTACAGCCTAAAACATAAAGTATGCAAATATTCTTAATGAGATAAAAGAAACGAGAATTTAACAATGTACAAACACAAAAACTAGGTTCGTATGTTTAAATCTTAATTTATTTAAGATATACTACTCCATAACAATTTATAAGCAAAAAAGTAATACTGTATTTTACACTTATTAAAGAAATTTAAATTGTGTCTTTTTTGAAGAATGTTTTATGGAAAAGATGTAAAAACAGTTTTGATATGTTGTTGTTTATGAAAAAAATGAGAGAAACCAAATTAAATGCAATTTGCATTTAATTTTACTTTGTAAAAAATGTTTTTTTTATAGAAAAAATGCTTAAATGAAATAAAAATAAAATTAATGTTTTTTGCTTATAATTTGTTACAAGAAAAATGAATGATATTTGCTTATAAACCGTTACAGAGGGAGTATGCTTGTTGTAAGAGAAATCCAATGATTTCATGGTATTAAGAAGATAATAGGGGGAATAAATTTGGAAAGGACTTACAAACTAGCCAAACCCAGCCAGAACCGAACAATGTGAGTGCAGCTTCTGTAAAATTTTCTTTGAAATTCGTAAATGATCCAAAATCCTTTTCAATCTGTTGAAGGAGACCTAGTGTGGGCATATCACCCCCTCTCGGTTGCATGGATTCCCAGAAGAAGTCATGATTCCAAACCTGTGTGGAAATAATTAGGTATAACTATTCACATTGACATCATTTGAATATAAAAGCACAAAGCAGCCACAATTGTAATTTTGTGATTATTGGTTATCATACAATCCGACAAACAGATAAGAATAGAATCATCATACAGATAGGACACACAACTTCTAATTTCATGACTACTAGAGAAAATGCAAACCACCAAATAAAAACTATTCATTAAAGAGACATGCAAAAACCAAAAAGAGTGCAGAAACTACAAAAAGAGTAATCATTTCATTCAGCTTCCAATCTACTTTGATTTAGTTTCAAACCCAGTGTCCAATCTTAAACACGTTTTATGGTTTCAGAAGAGTTTCAGTCTCTCAGGCACATGTTTCTGATCATGATGGGGGAGATGCCAAACTTCTAACATGTTTATATGAATAAGCGAGAAGCTTCAGATTCATGATCGACTTTAAAAGATCAAAGCCAGTAAGCTATCAATATAATTATTACCTCAGCTGCATTGTTGAATTCAAGTAATGGATTGCCATTGCTGTATGTCACTTTGACTAGTTCATCCAAGGTGTAACCATAAAGTATATCATCCTTTTCCAGCTGTTTGTTCAAACCTTCAACAAAATTCCGATGATGCTCTCCCCAGTGGATGTCAATTGTCCTCTTACTCATGTATGGCTCTAATGCATCCTATGAACATTGAAGCAACAAATGCAGTTAGAATTATGATATGAAGCTAAGTAAATTTTTCGAGTTTGTTCAAGATTGGACTTAATTGTATGTTTCATCATGAATATTACCTTCCATGTCATTCCGATGTCAATCACTAATGTTTTTCTCAATACTAGTTTCTTTCTTGGTCATTATAATCGGAAAAAAAAACTGGAATAACTATGTAACTATCTCAAATAAAACTAAATATGACAATGCAACCTATGGCTGCAATGATTTCTTAGATAAGCATCGTGACTAATCCAAGTATATAGGTTAAAACAGTATATCTACAAACAAAAACATGGATTCAGCTAACTATATGGTTCACTTACATGTTTGTAAGGAGGGGTCTTCAAGCCATAATATGCAGTAATTTTTGAAGATCTGGACAAGGCACCAAACCTCTTTTTCTGCATAAATACAATTGAGGAAGCAACATACCAGCACAAGTCAGAATTTTTATTTTTTTTGCCACTTACTATACAGAAACAGAATATATATCACATGAAGAAACAGAAACTATATAAATTAAATTCATCAAAAACCAGCACTCCATGGCACTAACTGAAATTCATCAACCTTCCCCGAGTTCTATAGAAATATTCGTAACACACATGTAGTTACTAGTTACAAACAAACAAACAACACTAGAGAGCAAAACTATTTGAAACACAATGTGTGTTACTAGTCTTGTAGGATTAAAGCTCATATTTTTATTTTTTATATTTGTGAATTCAATATGGAAAAACCGGGAGCAGATTCTCCCCAGTTAAATTCTTCTCAAGTGAAATATCAAGTGTTCCTTTTTCTTAACTGCATGCAAAAAAAATAAAAAAAAAAATAAAAGATATTGAATGGTTAGGATTTTTCACTGGACAACCTCCGGTGAAAACTTCCCGGGAGACATTCCATCTCCCTGAAAAACTCATGCATTGGTCAATAGAAATATTGCTACTCTAGGCCTTCACTTTGTATCTTAATTTTGTTTCCATTTCTAAGAAGTACAAATAACAGTTCAAACATTTTCTTGCAGAAGATGCAGATCACTTAATGCAACAATATATCACCATGCCTACACGAAAAATTAAACATTTTTACATTCATCAAGGTCAACAGAAAGACATATATTGCCCCTAAACATTAGACGAACATATTTGTTATGAATATCATTGGGAAAAAGAGAAAAAAATTTAAACTGATTTAAAAGGGAAATTAATCAACAAGGAAATGAATATGAATCCAAGTAATTTACCCTATGAAGAAGCTTTGGAATCTTGAATTTCGTAGATAAGTCTGCTGAAATGAGACGAGAGCTAGTAGGAATTGGGTTGAAGTAACAGGAAGCCATTGCAACTCTAATCCCTAGCATACATAGGAACATTAATTCATTATCTAGCATTTGATTCACTAAACCTTAGATTTAACAAAACGGATACAATTTTGTAAAATTTGGAAGAAAACTTTATAAGGTTTCTAAGCTAAGCACAATTTAATAATGTTCACAAAACTGAAAGAAATGTGGGTAAGATACTAAGATTGCAGTCATTTAGGCATTTAAACAAACAACTGATATACAACAAGTATGTTCAAAACTGAAGTTGCCAAAAGAGAAAGAAACATCATTTAGTACTACCCTCATCAACTGCATTCTGAACTCAAGTAATTAACAAAAAAGAAGACGAAAAACAACAACAGTAACAGTAGAAGCAATGCACAGAACATGAAAAACAAAAGGACCCAAGTAGCTGAGGAAATAAAAGAAGATAACTTTGATATAGTAAATAAAGAAAGGGAAAGGGAAAAGGAAAATTACAAGAGGATGAGAACGATTGGGTTGATACGGGTGAAGGTGGAAGATGGTGGTGATGTTTTGCTGCAACACAAGCTTCTCAAACTGTTTGATGTTCATGTCAGTAAAAGATAATGTAACAAGGGTTCAACTCCGACCGGACAGGAACCCGGTTCGGTTCAACAATAAATGAGTCAAATTTAAAATTTTTGGACAGATTAGATTTGGGCTAACAAATTATGCAAAATGAATCATTTGAAAAATGTACATTTCTTTAGAAGAGTAGTTTCTTATAACATGAATTTCTATGCAAAATAATATATGAAGACTAAAATATTTTTATATTTTGGTGTTATTGTCTATTTTGTGGTTCTATGTCTTGGGTTAAAGCATCATTAAATTTTTATGATCACAGCTGAAAAGACAAAGAGTATGTTTGTTTGGTAAATCAAAGTTTTGAGCTTATGTCTTATATCTTATAGCTTATAATCTCATATGATATTTTAGATCTGTTTGATAATGATTTTTTTATCACGAGTTTATAGTTTATTTTACTAGCTTATAGCTTATTTTTCAAACGTTATTTCAAATTGCGTTTTAGCTTAGAAATTATAGTTTATTATTTTTTTTCTTCCTTTTTTATTCTTATTATTTTAACAAAAATCCATTTTATCTTCAATAATTTATTTTGATTTAAAATAAAATAATTATATATTTTATGTTATTTTACATTTATAAGTTAGTTGAACCATTAATGTTATCAAACACTTCAATTAGCTTATCAGTCATCAATCTTAACTATTAGTTATAAGTTATAAACTATCAGTCATCATCCATCTACTATAAATTATAAGTTATAAGTTAGCTTATCAGTCAACCGCTATTTTTATCAAACAGATCCAAAGTGAATTATAAGTATCATTAAACAAGAAACTCTTAAAAAATAAATAAAGTTGATTAAGTTTCATGTTGACGGAAAATCAAACAAATCAATATCAAGACCAAAATTGAAAGGAAATGAAGGCCTGAAAGATCACAAAATATCGCGGTTAAATATTTAAGTCTTTTTATCAGTAGTATGTAAGATAAGGAAGAGTAAGTCTAGGTGTAATGTAATACTCCATATTCTCTTAAATGTTTATTTCTTTATTAAGTGAGACAAATTGAATAATTAATGTGCTAAGAAGACATTAAACCTTAATTAAATTTTTAATCCTTAGTGATTACTAAAGAGTGGCATTTTGGAGATTTGAAAGATTTGGCAAGAATCGTGATGGTGGCCAACATGAGTATGACCGGTAGTTGTGGCAGAACTCTGACAGTGCGACACAATTAGATCAAGTCCATGTGAAAGGTCCTCAGTCATTGTGTTTGGTTAGGGGAGTTGGCAGATATTGGAACTAGTCGTTTTTGTTTGCGCATTGTTCGTTGATTGGTCGGTATTTTATACTTGTTATAGATTTGTTAGGTTTCATCAATTATAAATATAACTCTCTCATTTTTTGTTAACACAAGTTGTCGGTGATGCATAAAACAAAAATCATGGCAAGAATTTAAGGTAAAAAAATGTTAGGATTTTATTCTTGGAGTTTGATAGCCTTTTAACACAAGTACAATGTAAGGTGAGTGACTTTCTTTTGCTACTTCTAAAGTGATCTGAACTACCATTTAAACAGAGAAGCAACAGCTCCTGTTATTTATTGGTGCGCCATGGAAAGAGAAGGACAACCTATAAGATGTAAAGGTGTGTACTTCATGTTTCATTTCTCCAGTTTTGTTTTTTGTAGTACGTTTGAAGTTTGAGCTTGTTCCATTGCAAAACTGTAGCTGCGGTTGCAAGAAAACCAGGTGAGCCATTGGTTATAGAAGAGATCATTGTGGCACCACCAATGCCTCGTGAAGTTCGGATTCGTATTCTATGTACTTCTCTGTGTCACAGTGATTACACTTTTTGGAAGATGCAGGTTTACTTTTCTTAAATATTTTCTAGTTCCTTTTTATTTATTGATTTGTAATTTTTTATTTATTTCAATATACCCTTTTGCATGTTCTGAAGGAATCTCCTGGCATTTTCCCAAGAGTTTTGGGTCATGAGGCAGCTGGGTGAGTTTCTGCATAAACATAGATTATCTTGTAATTTACAAACATAACACGGTTGATGGTTGATATTGTTGTAGACATTGTGCGATTGCGATGTGATTGCACAATTTGAACACTGTTTTGTAATATAGACTTTATGAGTATAGGTTTTTTCATTTCTCTTGATTTGTGTGGGTTGAGTGATTTGTTGCATTGTGCATCAATGGTTGAATATGACTCGCAGACGTAGGCACATTTGGCCAAATTGCGTTCGGTTTGTGTTTTTATTTTATCTTTTGTTACTAGTTGTTGATCTAACATCCACTGACTTGTTTCATTTTCAACCAATTTTCATGTGACATAGGGTTGTGGAAAGTGTAGGGAAAGATGTAACTGAAGTTACAAAAGGAGATATAGTCATTCCAATTTTCCTACCAGATTGTGGAGAGTGTAAAGATTGCAAATCAACCAAGAGCAACCTCTGTACTAATTTCCCATTCAAAGTTTCGCCTTGGATGCCAAGAGATGGGAGCACTAGATTCACTGACCTAAACGGAGAGATCATATATCATTTCATGTTTATTTCAAGTTTCAGCGAGTACACTGTGGTTGACATCGCCAATGTAACAAAAATTGATCCACAAATTCCTCCTGATAGGGCATGTCTTCTCAGTTGCGGTGTTTCAACAGGTAGTTTTTTTCCTTACCTTAGCAATAAGCAGGCTGAAATTAGTTGGTCATGAATCAAATTCATATTTTTCTTGTATTACAATTTAACGACGTTCTTGTGATTCAATGTTGTTTAAAATTTGCATTTGTAGGGGTAGGTGCTGCTTGGAGAACAGCAGGTGTGGAGCCAGGTTCTACCGTTGCTATTTTTGGGTTGGGATCTATTGGATTAGCAGTATGAATTCTCTTAAACAATGTTACGCTTTCTTTGTATCTTTGTGGCTGCTGAAATGCTCATTGCAATTGATTGATTTCTTAGGTTGCAGAGGGAGCTAGACTATGTGGAGCAACTAGGATTATTGGTGTCGATGCCATCCCAGAAAAATTTGAAATCGGTAATGCATTGCTTGTTATCAACGAAAGGAATTGTACCACTTTGAGGCTATTATGCAATAATTAGGAGTTTGATCCGACGGTTTGTTGCTTTCATTTAATCAGGAAAGAAGTTTGGACTTACAGATTTTGTCCATGCTGGAGAAAGTGGGAACAAACCTGTGAGCCAGGTCTAGCCTCTTGAAAGCAGTTTACATGCTTAGTATCGAAGTTCCTTCTTGTCTTGTTATCAAATTTGTAAATTTTTTCATACGTAAAAATGTCTTTAGTAACCATCTATCAAAATGTGGTTGCTAAGTAGGTTATCGTAGAGATGACCGACGGAGGAGCAGATTATTGCTTTGAATGTGTTGGTACGGCATCATTGGTGCATGAAGCATATGCTTCCTGTAGAAAGGTATAAATCGCAGTGATTGAACTCCAATATACCCGACCTATTCGAATATTTAAGCGTAATTAACTCCCTGTCTCAGCCACTTTGTTTGTGGTAACTAAGTTGAAAGTCCAAAAATGTTGATGCTTTTTCCTTCAGGGTTGGGGTAAAACAATTGTTTTAGGAGTGGATAAGCCAGGAGCTAGGTTGAGTTTCAGTTCTAGTGAGGTTCTTCATGATGGGAAGAGTCTCATGGGATCCTTGTATGGAGGACTCAAACCGAAATCTCATGTTCCGATTCTGCTTAAGCGTTACATGGACAAGGTAATCAATTTCTTTAGTTTCATTTTTGGACTATGTTTCTGTCCTCTCTACTGTGATATAGTATTATTATTCATTATTCATGATGTTATAATAAAGTGGAAAATTTATGATCAAAAAAGAAAGAAAGATAGTGATTTGGGAGATTTTAAGTTTTGGCCTGTTTGTTAACTGCAGGAACTGCAGTTGGATGAATTTGTGACTCATGAAGTGGAGTTTAAGGACATAAACAAAGCTTTTGATTTGTTGAGTAAAGGACAGTGTCTTCGATGTGTGATTTGGATGGAAACATGAGTGCATTCTTATGTCACTAACAGTACTAGCTGGAAATTTCTGTGCAGAATCGAAATTTGAATGATTTTTGTTTTCATTTGTTACATTTTACATTTGAATGTTAAAGATCCATATATGGATTTTGAGGTAAATTGGAGTTTATTTGATTTGGTAGAAAGGGCAAAGTCCTCCCCTCCAAACTTTCAAGCAAAGCCTTAGTATTAGCATTCCCATGTTTGGCATGCAGTTATTGAATCTAAAGCATTTGTTGTTAAATGTTTAAATTTCAATTCTCCTTTTGTAGGTTAGGAAAGCAAATATGTTTGGCATCAGAACTAGCTTGGAGACTGCCCTAAATCAAGCTAATAAATATTTCTGTAACGATTTTGCTATTGATTAATGCAATCTGTTATTTTATTTAAAAATGGCAGAAAATCAGGAGAGGTGAGAAATAAAAAAATTGGAGATGCGGGGTATCAATCCCCGTACCTCTCGCATGCTAAGCGAGCGCTCTACCATCTGAGCTACATCCCCACATATATTTATACAATTCTAAATATCAATAATAGCAGCTTAAAACACTAGAAAAATTAACTAACATGATGATTACGACATGAAAATTGCTACCATCAAACGCTATGTCACTCTTTCCTTTTATATTTTATAAGACACATTGTACAACATCCACTTTTGAAGAGAGAAACTATACTTATATTTTAATTTTTCTCATAAATACAAGAGGAGTGCTAACAACATTCTCTTTTCAACTCTCAAACTTTTTTTTTTATTGGTTGAAACATGTGAGGGTTCCTCATTTTGGAAATAAGTCTCACGTAAAGTGGTAGTACCCACACATGTTTCAATAAATAAGAGAGTAAGTGTTTAAAAGACTGTTGAAAAGAGAGTTTTCTTAGCATCTCTCTAAATACATAATATGGTTAGAACATGCAAGACTAATATTCAAAAATGAGTTAAATATAGTTTTTTAATGAGTTACATATAATTTTATATGTAGAGCATCGTTCGCAATGTATGTCATGCTTAAGGTGATTTATGACGGAACACATTGTTAACATCAAGTTGCTCTAAATGCCATCCTTTTATGGAAGCAAGAGAAAGAAGAACTCTGACTGTGGTGAGTTTGGATACAGGTGAAAAGGTGTCAAAATAATTGATACCCTCCATCTGAGTGTAACCCTTAGCCACCAATCTGGGTTTGTAGCGTTCAATGGAACCATCTGCTTTGGGCTTGACTTTGTACATCCAACGACAACCAATAGGTACTTTACCAGAAGGCAACTCCACCACAATCCATGTGTGATTTTCTTCAAGAGCTTTAAGCTCAACATTCATGGCATTGATCCAACAGTCATGTTTAATGGCTTGTTTATAGGTGTTTGGTTCAGAGATGGAGGAGATCGAACAACATAAATTCTTGTATGAGGGAGAACAATGGTCATAAGAGATAACAGAGGAAAGAGGATAAAGCTGTTTATGTGAAGAATGAGAAAATGGAGGATCCTGACTATAATTAATGTGGTAACAATGGAAATCTGTAAGATAAGTAGGGGATGAGAAATACGAGCAGACCTTTTGAGGAGGTCAATAGATTGTGCGGGTTGAACTGTGTCACTAGCTGTAGAATTATCAGCAGGACTATGAGAGTTAGGACTGGAAGGAGATGGGGAGCTAGGTGACACGATGGACAAAGGTGACTCTGGTTGTCCCATGGATAAGAGTGGATATGATGAATTAATAAGTGAGATATTTGAAGAAGAAGTGGGTGTAGCTGGGACAATAGGTTGAAGGGATGTGTCTGAAGTGTCACTGTCAGTAGGTTGTTGTTGTAAGCTAGGAGATGAACTGGTGTTGTCTAAATAGGCATATATATCAACAGAAGTAGGACATTGAGGTGACAACTCAGAATCAACATATATTTGGGTGGAAGGGGGTGTAGGAGAGGGTTTGTTGTTTTTGGCACATGGCTTAACAGGTTTTAAAGGAAATATGTCTTTATAGAATATGACATGCCTAGAGACAAAAGTAATATTATTTTGAAGATCATACAAAATGTACCCTTTTGTTCCATCTTTAAAACCCAGAAACACAGTTTTCCTAGCTCTTTGGTCAAATTTTGTTTTGTTTTGTTGGTTAGATGTAGCATAGCTCAAACATCCAAAGACTTTAAGATGAATCAAGGAAGGAGGTTATTGGTACAACATTTCATATGGACACTTAAAGTTGAGTAAAGGAGTGACAAGCCTATTAATAATATGGACATCATGCTGGATGCAGAAATTCCACATATTAATTGGCAGCTTAGAATGAAAGTAAAGAGCTCTAGCTACATTGAGAATGTGTTGATGTTTTCTTTCAACAACCTCATTTTATTGAGGTGTGTATACACAAGATTTTTGATGAATAATGCCTTTGGACAAAAATAGGTTGGAAAGAGTTAGAAACTCAGTCCCATTATCAGATCTGAAGCACTTTAGGTTAGTATTAAACTGATTTTTTACAAAGGCAAGAAATTGAACTATGCTTTGATGGACTTGATCTTTGGTTTTTAAAAATATTACCCAAGTATAACGAATGAAATCATCCACAAGAGTCAAAAAATATTTCTGTCCTAGCATAGATATAGTAGAAAAAGGACCCCATAAATCAACATGTAAAATTTCAAAAGGAGCTTTAGATTTTGTATTTCTATCTGGGAAAGATAGTTTCTTTTGCTTACTAAAATGACAAGAATCACAAGGAATCTTGTTATTACAATTGAATGGTATGAAAGAAATTTTTTTAGACATATGTTGTAAGACAACAGTAGATATATGGCCTAGTCTTAAATGCCAAAGAGAAGAGTTATCTTGTGTGGATGAGTGGCAAGCATTATTGTGATGTGAAGAGTCCAGAACATAGAGACCTCTCTGAAGCTTAGTTGTACCAATCATTTCCTTGGAATGATTCTGCAGAATTTTGCATGAGTTGTCAGTGAAGTGGACAACACAAGCATTACTCTGAACTAATCTAGCTATAGAGAGTAAATTAACACTGAAACTAGGGATGTACAGGACCTTATGCAGGATTATGGATGAAGATATAACAATGCTTCCAGAAATGGATGTAGTGACTTGTGAACCATTAGGGAGACTAACATGAATAGGCACGATATTTTTATAGGAAAGGAAATTAGACTTGTCAAAAGTAATATGATCAGTGGCCCCTGTGTTAAGGATCCACAAATGATTACTCTTACCATTATCAGGGTGGGAATGTGAGTTGAGGACAAAGGGTGAGGAGGTGATGGAATTGGATTTAGGATTGGCTTTAGACTGTTGAATCAATTCCATAATGTTGTGATATTTCTCTTAAGTAAATCCATGCATAGACTGAGATGAACTCTGTTCTGATGTAGTTTGGCCTGTTTCAATGGAAGCAACAGATTGAGTGTTAGTTTGAGTGGATTTGCCCTTACCTCGAAATCCTGGTGGATAACCATGTTTCTGAAAATAGGTTTCCACTCCGTGATTAGTGCGGCCATAGTGAGTACACATTTTGTTGCCACTTTTAGCTCATACATATCCATTGCATTTCCCTTTGAAATTGCCATGTTTTTGAGTGTTGTTTCCAGCTGCTGTGTTCAGGTGAAGTGTTGCAGACTCCTCCGAAGTGATATCATTTGAAACAGTAGTAGAAGTAGTGTCGAGCTCTCTTTCTTGTTGAATGACAAGAGCAAAGGTTTTGTCAATATCAGGGAGAGGACTCATCGTCATAATTTGAGTTTTGGATTGAGAAAATTTCTCGTTCAGGCCTTTGAGAAAACGAATCACATAATCTTGCTCACGATATTTGCGAATGGAGGAAAGAGTACCACATGAACACGGAATGACACAAGCACAAGCAGCAATAAGCCTATAAGCCTCTAACTCGTCCCACATCACCTTCATCTTTGTGAAATAGTTTGAAACATCAAGATTGCCTTGACGGAATCTGTAGAGATCCTCTTGTATATCAGAGATGCGAAAGATATCACCTTGTGAGAAGCGAATCTGCAAGTTTCACCACACTCCAACTGCGTTATCAATCCAAAGAACTGATTTTACAATAGATTCAGAAATAGAACGATGAATCCATGCCAAAACCATGGTATTGCACCTAACCCAAGGAGCATAGAAAACGTCTGATACAGGAGGTTTTGGAAGTGTGCCATCAATAAACCGTTCCTTGTTCTTCGAAATCAGTGAAATGTGCATAGATCTCGCCCATGTATGATAATTCTTATCATCAAGAAGGGGAGTAACAAGAACAGGAGATGGATTTTCGTTCGGATGCAAGTAGTATAGGTTGGAGGAATTTTTGGCGAAATCGGTGAAATTCTGGAACTCCATCAATGGAGTGAAGAAAACAAGATCGATTGCAGAGAAAACAAATAGTGAAAGCGAGAAACAACTGGTGAAAAACGCAACGAATCGCAAAGAAGATGAATCTTGCGATTGGAAACAAAAACCAGAGAAAAGGATCACAAACAAGATTGAAGAAACTCAAGTACAAAGATGTGCAGAATCAGAAACATATATATTTATTCCGGATACTAGAATGACACATCTGTTCCAGTTTCAAACATATATATTCTGTTTTGATTTCGTTTATTGTTACCACAATGTAAGAACTCCGAATGATTTCGTCTGTTTGTTCTTATTCAATCAGGTAAAAAGTTTGGGGTCACAGACTTTGTCCATGCTGGAGAATGTACGAACAAACCTGTGAGCCAGGTCTAGTATCTTGAAAGCTTCAATCTTTAGTTTCAAATTTATTTACTATGAGTCTTTAAAAATTCGTCTCTCATGTTCCATATTTAAACATATTCATGAGCTCAATGACTTCACTAATTGTCGCCAAACTAAATCAATGTATACTAAGCGTCATTAAAGAAATGACCGATGGGGAGCGGATTATTGCTTTGAATGTGTCGGTATGGCGTCATTGGTGCATGAAGCATATGCTTCTTGCAGAAAGGTACATATCACCTTCTCAAAAGCTTGTAAGGCCACTAACAGTAGTACACTCTTGGTTTGTGCCGCTAACTCATTCAAAATTACCAATGTTTTGCCTTCTGTTGGGGAAAACTATTGTCTTAGGATTGATAAACCGAATCCAAGTTGAGCCTCAGTTCTAGTGAGGTCCTTCATGATGGGAAGACCCTTAAGGGAAACTTATTTGGAGGACTCAAACCTAAGTCTCATGTTTCCATTCTACTCAAGCGATACATGGACAAGGTACTGTATGCAATTTCTTTCAATTCATTTTTGGACTATGTTCTTTGTACCATTTACTATATGATATATTCTATAACAAATGCTGGCATCACACTCTTTGACTCTTTTTATGTTGTTGGCACGGTTTCTAGCATTCTTAGGATACATAACAGTAATAGTTGAGTGAAAATAGTAACAATAAGGACATAATAAGGGAACTTCAAATCATTTGAGGCATTTCAAGCCTGTTGAGTTTTGCGTTGTTTATTAACAGGAACTGAAGTTGGATGAATTTGTCACTCATGAAGTGGAGTTTAAGGACATAAACAAAAGCTTTTGATTTATCTTTTATTCTTATCACAATAAATAAAAAATATCAAAATAAAACTTAACGTTACATATCATCCTAATCATATTTAAAAACTAACTACTAAAGAATCATATTAAGATTTTACACAAGACAAAGAATGATAACAATTACACTGCATAAAACATCGCAGTGCATAAAATAGTAGTGTTAGTGTATAAAATAACAACACTTGATTATCTCAATCTTTACATCATGTAGACTCTTATGTTGATTGATTACTCAATAGTTAAATCATAAATTTTTCTCACGTATACGCTAATCAAATCTTTCTTTTCTTAAAATCAACATCTATTTCTAAAGAAAACAAGTGAGCTAATGTATTGAAAACTTAATAATTCTGCATGTCATACAATTGTTCTTTTATTTCAAGATTTTCCAACTAACACATGTATTAGAAAATTATAAAAAGAACGTTGAGTTTATAATTCAATTTGTCTGTATAATAATTTAAAATACAATTTAATCAACATAATCCTAAGAGAAGAGTGTTATTTTTAAAATTAAAGTTGTTTTAATTCGAAGTAAAAAATAAAAGTTTTAATAAAAAGCCTGCGTGCAAAACCCGTCCCGCCCCGCCTTGGCCCGCTTTTTTAAGCGGCAAAAACTGCGAGTATAAGCCATTGAATTGACTTAACTCAAAGAATAGCAAAAGAGTCGCCGCCGCGCTTTTATTTTATCCAAAGGACTAGGAAAAAGAGCGAATAAAATCCTAAAAAAAGATCAAAGATCTGGGACCGGGGGTTAGTTATGCAAAGGGAAGGTGTTAGGCACCCAAAGCATCTACGGTACTCCGCTGGAACGTTTTTGAAAATTTGTATATGTGTGCTGAAAGAGAGTATATGTACAAAATGGATGGTGGGTGAGAAAAGAAGTATTTTTTATAATTTTGGTTTGATAGACTTTCCAGTGAGTTTCAGGCCTATATACCAACAATGTGCAATGTTGAAATCAAAACCAAGTAGTTCGGCTAAAAAAGACCAAAATTGCGTGTTGGTTGATTTTAGGAAAAATATTAGTTTAGAAAAGCCACAAAGAGCTCAAAAAGTTTGAATGAGGTTAGGTTTTTTTTAATCTTATGAAAAAAAAGAGTCAAAGTATTATTAAATGAATTGAAAGTTTATTAAGAAAAGAAGTTTGAAAATGCATGGACCTAAGTCCAAGTTTTTTATGAAAGAGGTTCGAGTTTCGAAAACAAGACTCCTTTGAAAAAGAGAGAAGATTTTGAAAATTAAAGAATGGGGGGAGATGAACAGGCTAACCTAAGTGCATAAAGTAAAAGGTAAGGGTAAAGAAAGATCTAACCGGGTGAGAAGACTAGTATTTGATATCAAGAGCCAATACCATATCTCATCCTTTGGATTACCACATAAGCAACAAATAACCAGGCAAAAAAACCAAGCTTTAGATAATTCAATACTTTTAAGTAAACTATTGTCTTGAGAAAAACGGGCAAAGTAACGACTATATTTTGGAGGAAATCCACTCTTAATCGAGTATAACGGAATAACCTGCATACAAAGATAATAACTAGACAAGACAAAATAACACCAAGGACACTGAGGTTTCCATACTGAGGTAAATGTTCTAATCCTAAGTCCAAAGATCAAGCTCCAAGCACAAGGATATTAACCAAGTCCAATTAAAATTTTTTTTTATGTTTAGGTTGAATTATTAGGTATTTTGAAAAAGGAAAACAAAGCTCAAGTGAACAAATTCAAAATGGCAAGAAAATAAAAGCGGAAAGTAAAGAGCGAAAAATAGAAGTAATTAATAAAGTTTAGCAAGATGACCATCTTGAAACTTGTCAAGTATATCATTGAATTGTTAATTGTTAGTCGTTAGCAAGGTGACCATCTTGAAACTTACGCATGAAGACTTGCCAGAAGCTTGATAGAATCAATGCGACCACACGACAAGTTTCAATTGTTTTTTGTCAAGTATATCATCGGTTTTAGAATTATCGCATCACTTGATCAAAGATGATTGAGAAATCAACGCGACCACACGACAAGCGGAAAACTTGCCAGAAGCTTGATTAGAAATCAACGCGACCACACGACAAGCGTCACAGGTGTTGAACCAAGATCAAAGCTCAAGTCATCTTTTGGGGCTTATGTTAGAACATTAAAGTTCATGCCACCAATTGATCATTTTCTCTGAATCGGGACAAAAGAAAAATAAGATGAAGAGGAAGAAATAATTTCCAATTTTATTTTGCATCAGATGAACTTATTCGGTCTAACTTCGTCAAAATCAATCAACTCTCTTGGTGGATTTGATCAAGAGACCTATCAACACCATAATTCCATTGATGTTGAGGAAATTTGTGACTCCAAAATAAATTCAAAAGTCAACAAAATAATATGAAAACAAAAATAAAATAAAAAGGATTAAAATGATTTTGAAATTAGGTTATTTAATTGGACTTTATTGACGAAATACATAAATAGTATTTGTTCATCAAAATAAAATTCCAAGAAAATTACCCAAAGTCAAACAGAGGTCAACAAGTGTTGACAAATTTTTAGAGAATTTTTTTAAGTCAGAAAATATTTTTAGAAAATAAAATAAAAGGTGAAATAAACCAAAAATGGCAAAAAATAGTAAAATAAAAAATAAAAAAATGAGGTCACCAATATTTGTCAAATGACCATTTGATCATTCCATAATTTTTTCAGAATTTTAAAATATCAAAAAGTATTTTAAAACAATTAAAAACATCAAATAAAAGATAAAATCATAAAAAAAATATCAAATTTGAAAATATAATTATGAAAAAATAAAATTCAGAAAGATAATATTTCAAAATATTTTTGTGAATTTTTTCATAATTTTTGAGTCAAAAATGAATTTTATATGATTTTTTAAAGTTTAAAACATTAAAAATATAAAATCAGAAAATAAAATAAAAAGCTAAAAAAATGTGGACCATCTAATCATAGTCAAAACGCATTAGTAATCACATCCAGTGGACATGGCACGTTGTGCTTGATATGGACCTCCTTGATTTTCACACCAGATTACAAATTTAAAAAATAAAACAAGAAATAATGTCACACGTTGGATCGATGCTGACTAATAAAAGTAATTAGATCCAAGGGCTCCTATAACACGCGCATGGTAAGGCAAACACATCGAACCAGATTTGAAAAAATTACATGGCATCACGTCATTGGTTGAAGAAACACGTAGGTCGTCTTTAACCTCCAGCCATCTCCAATTCGTATTTCCAAAACTGTGAAATAAATTCCTCAGATCGGTACCATTGGATTCATTTCTTCAAGACGATTCTAATGGTACCATCGCGAAAAATTTATTTCATCTGTACAAAGGACAATTTGAAGAAAAGCAGAAAAATAGCGAACACTTGTTTTCAGAAACTAAGAGTCAATTCTCAATGAAAATGCAAATGATGAAGATCACAAGGATCAGGGAGATGAGGAGAGTGCAATGATGTTTTATTTTACAAGGTTTGATGGAGATTCCTACCTGAACGAAGTTCACTTTCAGAGCTCTGAAACTGGACTTGGAAAACACGATTTAAGAAGCTCCAAGGCACGATTCATGTTCTGTTAGCTTCAGTGAGGTTTAAGGAAGAAGAATGAATGATTAATTTCAGACTGGAATGACTTTGAGAGTGAAAACGAAGTTGCAGAAAATATGATTCGAGATAGAGTTTGGCAGGGGTTTTCTGGCTATCAAAGCTTGAGGAAATGAATGGAATGTGTCCCTTATTTATAGGAGAGGCGGATGGAATCAAAATGAGGGGTGAATGATGACATTTGAGTGGAAATCATGCACACTCGTGTTCATGAAGAAAATGTGACCTTATGTGCATCAAAGCTCAATCATTCCTTGCGTTTTGATGTGCTAATTAATCCTAGGAAGTTCCTAATCACAATTAGTCACGAAAGCAAGACTTAACTTGGCTTAAAAATAAGTTACATGCGCAAATGCACAAACTGATGGTGAGCTCGAACTAGAATTTTGCACAAACTTTGAGCTGAGGCCAAATCTAATTCCCTCGTGCGTTTTCTGATTTTCTTTGAGCCAAATGAAGTATTCAAAGAGTAGAACACAATGCAAAAAGAATCAAATCAAATGGATGCTCGAGTTGAGAGATTGAGCCTTTAGGCCTTGGTCAAGCATGCCACTTTTTAAAAATGACCTATAATGTTTCTTCTTCAAACTTGCTCTCCACTCAAAATTTGCTCTTGATTTTCAAAGATGACATGAAGTAGACCTCTCAAGGAACATTTGGCAAAAGAATCACTCAAAAATTCCTAAAATTGAGAAAGTTATGATCTTGTGAATTTGATGAAAATTTGTGAAGTGACCTATAATCTTTTGACTTCTGCAAGTAACTTCTAAACACTTTCAATCTTCAAAGCTTATATGGAGATGAAGTCCACATCTTCAAGATTGTTGTGCAAAAAGAATGACCTCGAGATGATAAATTATGATTAAGATATGATCTTTTAAAGTATCAAAAATTGAGAAATTCATCAGGGACTTGTAATCTTTTGACTTCTTAGGCAAATTTCCAAGCATTTTATCTTCTTAAAAATTGAGCTAAGTTGTATTAGACATCCTTAGGTTCATTGTGAAAGAAGAATGAGCTCAAGGAGACAAGGGATGACCAAGTTATGATCCTTTTAAGTCATACAAGATAGATGAAGCATCAAACTAGAGAGTGGGCCATCATAGCTCTCTTAAAAAAAGTTTTTCATCAATCAAACTCCTTAGGTCCAAGCATATTCATATTTGAAGTCCTCTTAAGAATCAAATGACTTTGAAATCACCCACAAACTTCATACAAACACCAAGATATGATCCTCAGAAGTCCAAAACCCTAATTTCAGGATAGATGACCATAGAATGGAGAATTCTTTGAGTTTGATGATCTTTTTTCAAACATGAAGCATATATTCAAGATGAGAAGCCATGGTTGAGGATAAGAGAAGTCTTCAATGAGATAATACTTTCAAAATCTTGAGAATTGAGGAGAGAAGGCATGGAAATAAACATATGAACCTATTGACTCCTTGAATAAGCAACTTGTGCAGCATTCATCTACAACATTTGGCAAGCAGGGTGTACACATATCATTGTTAGTCAAGTATCAATCATCACACACAAGAAATAAACACATACACAAAGTGCTTGGTGATCTCCTAAGGACAAAGCCAAAGATAGGAGAGAGAGGTAGATTCAAAATTGTGATATTTGTGTCATGCAATAGTATGGAGTATGAATGAATCTTAGGGGCAAAAATTGGGGTACAACACGGGTTAGGCAGGACGGGTCAACTTAAGGTACCGAGTCAAAAGCCTCAGCCCAACCCGCCAAAAATGGCGGGTCAAACGAGCCGATCCAGCGGATCCAACCCGTTTTGCCACCCATACTAAGAGTATCTCAAGATACAAATCTAATCGAATAAAAAATATTAAGTTACACACAAATTACAAATCACGATAAATTAAATTACATATCAAATTAAATAGATCATCAAAATAAAGAATGATACCGAATGCAATTTCAAAATCAACAAATCTCTTTAGTTTACATGGTAGATAATAAATCCATAATAAAACTATTGATATAATTTCACAAGATCATTAATGATCCGAAGAATATTGAGGTAAACATTAATGATTAAAATAAAACTATACTCAGCTCACTATCAAGATCCTGATCAATTAAAAAATATCATAAACTCACAACTTTCTTAAAAATTCATCTTATTTTTACTAACCTAGAAATATTTATACATATAAAGATAATGTCAATATTAATTATAATTAACTTTACATTAATTTTTGTGAACTGTACTTTTTTTCTTTCTAAAAGCATTAGAATATGTGAATATTTTCATACCTTTTGTATAGAATATATATTTATATATGATTTATAGCTACCGTATATAAGAAAATCAGCTATAATGCTATATCATTGTATTAAAATATGTAGTTATTTTGTATATATTTTAATTAAATATGTATATTTATATATAATTATTAGTTATTAATTCTAAATAAAAAACATATTAAGTATAAAGGTTAAAAGAATATTTACACATTTTAGGTATAATTAAATTTATCTATATATAAAGATAATGGATGATAATGGTTTTTATATATTAGGAAATAAATAATTGTAGATAATGAAGGTCAACCACTATTTGATACCATCCAACTCAAACTACAAGTACAATGTAAAGTGATCTGAACTACCATTCAAACAGAGAAGCAACAGCTCCTGTTATTTATTGGTACGCCATGGAAAGAGAAGGACAACCTATAAGATGTAAAGGTGTGTACTTCATGTTTCATTTCTCCAGTTTTGTTTTTTGTAGTACATTTGAAGTTTGAGCTTGTTCCATTGCAAAACTGTAGCTGCGGTTGCAAGAAAACCAGGTGAGCCATTGGTTATAGAAGAGATCATTGTGGCACCACCAATGCCTCGTGAAGTTCGGATTCGTATTCTATGTACTTCTCTGTGTCACAGTGATTTCACTTTTTGGAAGATGCAGGTTTACTTTTCTTAAATATTTTCTAGTTCCTTTTTATTTATTGATTTGTAATTTTTTATTTATTTCAATATACCCTTTTGCATGTTCTGAAGGAATCTCCTGGCATTTTCCCAAGAATTCTTGGTCATGAGGCAGCTGGGTGAGTTTCTGTATAAACATAGATTATCTTGTAATTTACAAACATAACACGGTTGATGGTTGATATTGTTGTAGACATTGTGCGATTGCGATGTGATTGCACAATTTGAACACTGTTTTGTAATATAGATTTTATGAGTATAGGTTTTTTCATTTCTCTTGATTTGTGTGGGTTGAGTGATTTGTTGCATTGTGCATCAATGGTTGAATATGACTCGCAGACGTAGGCACATTTGGCCAAATTGCGTAGACAAATGTTGTGTCCATTGTTTTCGGTTTGTGTTTCTATTTTATCCTTTGTTACTAGTTGTTGCTCTAACATCCATTGACTTGTTTCATTTTCAACCAATTTTCATGTGACATAGGGTTGTGGAAAGTGTAGGGAAAGATGTAACTGAAGTTACAAAAGGAGATATAGTCATTCCAATTTTCCTACCAGATTGTGGAGAGTGTAAAGATTGCAAATCAACCAAGAGCAACCTCTGTACTAATTTCCCATTCAAAGTTTCGCCTTGGATGCCAAGAGATGGGAGCACTAGATTCACTGACCTAAACGGAGAGATCATATATCATTTCTTGTTTATTTCAAGTTTCAGCGAGTACACTGTGGTTGACATCGCCAATGTAACAAAAATTGATCCACAAATTCCTCCTGATAGGGCATGTCTTCTCAGTTGCGGTGTTTCAACAGGTAGTTTTTTCCTTACCTTAGCAATAAGTAGGCTGAAATTAGTTGGTCATGAATCAAATTCATATTTTTCTTGTATTATTACAATTTAACGACGTTCTTGTGATTCAATGTTGTTTAAAATTTGCATTTGTAGGGGTAGGTGCTGCTTGGAGAACAGCAGGTGTGGAGCCAGGTTCTACCGTTGCTATTTTTGGGTTGGGATCTGTTGGATTAGCAGTATGAATTATCTCAAACAATGTTTCGCTTTCTTTGTATCTTTGTGGCTGCTGAAATGCTCATTGCAATTGATTGATTTCTTAGGTTGCAGAGGGAGCTAGACTATGTGGAGCAACTAGGATTATTGGTGTCGATGTCATCCCAGAAAAATTTGAAATCGGTAATGCATTGCTTGTTATCAACGAAAGGAATTGTACCACTTTGAGGCTATTATGCAACAATTAGGAGTTTGATCCGACGGTTTGTTGCTTTCATTTAATCAGGAAAGAAGTTTGGACTTACAGATTTTGTCCATGCTGGAGAAAGTGGGAACAAACCTGTGAGCCAGGTCTAGCCTCTTGAAAGCAGTTTACATGCTTAGTATCGAAGTTCCTTCTTGTCTTGTTATCAAATTTGTAAATTTTTTCATACGGAAAAATGTCTTTAGTAACCATCTATCAAAATGTGGTTGCTAAGTAGGTTATCGTAGAGATGACCGACGGAGGAGCAGATTATTGCTTTGAATGTGTTGGTATGGCATCATTGGTGCATGAAGCATATGCTTCCTGCAGAAAGGTATAACTCGCAGTGATTGAACTCCACCCGACCTATTCGAATATTTAAGCGTAATTAACTCCCTGTCTCAACCACTTTGTTTGTGGTAACTAAGTTGAAAGTCCAAAAATGTTGATGCTTTTTCCTTCAGGGTTGGGGTAAAACAATTGTTTTAGGAGTGGATAAGCCAGGAGCTAGGTTGAGTTTCAGTTCTAGTGAGGTTCTTCATGATGGGAAGAGTCTCATGGGATCCTTGTATGGAGGACTCAAACCGAAATCTCATGTTCCGATTCTGCTTAAGCGTTACATGGACAAGGTAATCAATTTCTTTAGTTTCATTTTTGGACTATGTTTCTGTCCTCTCTACTGTGATATAGTATTATTATTCATTATTCATGATGTTATAATAAAGTGGAAAATTTATGATCAAAAAAGAAAGAAAGATAGTGATTTGGGAGATTTTAAGTTTTGGCCTGTTTGTTAACTGCAGGAACTGCAGTTGGATGAATTTGTGACTCATGAAGTGGAGTTTAAGGACATAAACAAAGCTTTTGATTTGTTGAGTAAAGGACAGTGTCTTCGATGTGTGATTTGGATGGAAACATGAGTGCATTCTTATGTCACTAACAGTACTAGCTGGAAATTTCTGTGCAGAATCGAAATTTGAATGATTTTTGTTTTCATTTGTTACATTTTACATTTGAATGTTAAAGATCCATATATGGATTTTGAGGTAAATTGGAGTTTATTTGATTTGGTAGAAAGGGCAAAGTCCTCCCCTCCAAACTTTCAAGCAAAGCCTTAGTATTAGCATTCCCATGTTTGGCATGCAGTTATTGAATCTAAAGCATTTGTTGTTAAATGTTTAAATTTCAATTCTCCTTTTGTAGGTTAGGAAAGCAAATATGTTTGGCATCAGAACTAGCTTGGAGACTGCCCTAAATCAAGCTAATAAATATTTCTGTAACGATTTTGCTATTGATTAATGCAATCTGTTATTTTATTTAAAAATGGCAGAAAATCAGGAGAGGTGAGAAATAAAAAAATTGGAGATGCGGGGTATCGATCCCCGTACCTCTCGCATGCTAAGCGAGCGCTCTACCATCTGAGCTACATCCCCACATATATTATTCAATTCTAAATATCAATAATAGGAGCTTAAAACACTAGAAAAATTAACTAACATAGATGATTACGACATGAAAATTGCAACCATCAAACGCTATGTCACTCTTTCCTTTTATATTTTATAAGACACGTTGTACAACATCCACTTTTGAAGAGAGAAACTATACTTATATTTTAATTTTTCTCATAAATACAAGAGGAGTGCTAACAACATTCTCTTTTCAACTCTGAAACATTATTTTTTTATTGGTTGAAACATGTGAGAGTTCCTCATTTTGGAAATAAGTCTCACATAAAGTGGTAGTACCCACACATGTTTCAATAAATAAGAGAGTAAGTGTTTAAAAGACTATTGAAAAGAGAGTTTTCTTAGCATCTCTCTAAATACATAATATGGTTAGAACGTGCAAGACTAATATTCAAAAATGAGTTAAATATAGTTTTTTAATGAGTTACATATAATTTTATATGTAGAGCATCGTTCGCAATGTATGTCATGCTTAAGGTGATTTATGACGGAACGCATTGTTAACATCAAGTTGTTCTAAATGCCATCCTTTTATGGAAGCAAGAGAAAGAAGAACTCTGACTGTGGTGAGTTTGGCTACAGGCGAAAAGGTGTCAAAATAATTGATACCCTCCATCTGAGTGTAACCCTTAGCCACCAATCTGGCTTTGTAGCGTTCAATGGAACCATTTGCTTTGGGCTTGACTTTGTACACCCAACGACAACCAATAGGTACTTTACCAGAAGGCAAGTCCACCACAATCCATGTGTAATTTTCTTCAAGATCTTTAAGCTCAACATTCATGGCATTGATCCAACAGTCATATTTAATGGCTTGTTTATAGGTGTTTGGTTCAGAGATGGATGAGATGGAACAACAGAAATTCTAGTATGAGGGAGAACAATGGTCATAAGAGATAATAGAGGAAAGAGGATAAAGCTGTTTAAGTGAAGAATGAGAAAATGGAGGATCCTGACTATTATTAATGTGGTAACATTGGAAATCTGTAAGATAAGTAGGGGATGAGAAATACGAGCAGACCTTTTGAGGAGGTCAATAGTTTGTGCGGGTTGAACTGTGTCACTAGCTGTAGAATTATCAGCAGAACTATGAGAGTTAGGACTGGAAGGAGATGGGGAGCTAGGTGACATGATGGACAAAGGTGACTCTGGTTGTCCCATGGATAAGAGTGGGTCTGATGAATTAATAGGTGAGATATTTGAAGAAGAAGAAGTGGGTGTAGCTGGGACAATAGGTTGAAGGGATGTGTTTGAAGTGTCACTGTCAGTAGGCTGTTCTTGTAAGCTAGGAGATGAACTGGTGTTGTCTAAATAGGCAAAGATATCAACAGAAGTAGGACATTGAGGTGATAACTCAGAATCAACATATATTTGGTTGGAAGGGGTGTAGGAGAGGGTTTGTTGTTTTTGACACATGGCTTAACAGGTTTTAAAGGAAATATGTCTTCATAGAATATGACATGCCTAGAGACAAAAGTAATATTATTTTGAAGATCATACAAAATGTACCCTTTTGTTCCATCTTTAAAACCCAGAAACACGGTTTTCCTAGCTCTTTGGTCAAATTTAGTTTTGTTTTGTTGATTAGATGTAGCATAGCTCAAACATCCAAAGACTTTAAGATGAATCAAGAAAGGAGGTTACTGGTACAACACTTCATATGGACACTTAAAGTTGAGTAAAGGAGTGACAAGCCTATTAATAATATGGATAGCATGCTGGATGCAGAAATTCCACATATTAATTGGCAGCTTAGAATGAAAGTAAAGAGCTCTAGCTACATTGAGAATGTGTTGATGTTTTCTTTCAACAACCCCATTTTATTGAGGTGTGTATACACAAGATTTTTGATGAATAATGCCTTTGGACAAAAAATAGGTTGGAAAGAGTTAGAAACTCAGTCCCATTATCAGATCTGAAGCACTTTAGGTTAGTATTAAATTGATTTTTTACAAAGGCAAGAAATTGAACTATGCTTTGATGGACTTGACCTTTGGTGTTTAAAAATATTACCTAAGTATAACGACTGAAATCATCCACAAGAGTCGAAATCAGTGCAATGTGCATAGATCTCGCCCATGTATGATAATTCTTATCATCAAGAAGGGGAGTAACAAGAACAAGAGATGAATTTTTGTTCGGATGCAAGTAGTACGAGTTGGAGGAATTTGTGGCGAAATTAGTGAAATTCTGGAACGCCATCAATGGAGTGAAGAAAGCAAGATCCATTGCAGAGAAAACAAATAGTGCAAGCGAGAAACAACTGGTGAAAAACGCAACAAATCGCAAAGAAGATGAATCTTGCGATTGGAAACAAAAACCAGAGAAAAGGATCGCAAATTAGATTGAAGAAACTCAAGCACAAAGATGTGCAAAATCAGAAAAAGAAGAAAAGACTACAATCGAAGGGTATTACCAGAAGAAAAGCGATGGCTACCAGAGCTTTTGAAGCTCGGATACCATATCAATGGTGGTGCATACACCATGAAGATCCATGAAGAAGATGAGTGATAACCGAAATAATAGAAACAATTATGATGTAAATTGCATATTCTTCATTAGCTTGAGAAAAATAAATTACAATGGTTTATATACAAAATAATGAACGAAGCCTATCACTAATGTGTGGTAACAAGGCAAGATAAAGTGCTGATGTGACAGCAAGCTAAAATAAACTATATCTACTGTGTACACTATACTCTAAGCTACTATGTACAACATTTATAAAGTATACTATACTAACAATGTTGTTCTAAACCATTAATTTGGTTTGATGGTTGTTTGTTACCAAGCTTTTCTATTTGACCATCGGCTAGTTTGTTAGACTTTCTCTTTTCTTTTCCTTTTATTAGTCATAATCATAATTTATAAAGCTAATGAGTTATAACAATTGGTAAAAATTTCCTTCAATTTCTCCAAACTCAACATGAACAAATGAGCAAGTTTATCTCACAATTTTGATGAACTATCTCTTAGCATGTGCCAGATCCGTCCATACACATACAATCTTTTCTTTAACATGATCCAAAATAGTGCCCTCAACACATTTCAGTAAATTTGGATATCACACACACTCCTGAAAAGTAGTACATATTTAACATATAATTCTTTTGTGAAAGAATTTATTATAACATTTCGTGCATCCATTATATTTTCCACCACCACACCAAATTTGACCAGCTTTTCATTTTCACCTTTGACTTGTTTCGTACCAACCACAAGTTTTACTCGACTTCTTACATTTTTTATTCTGAGATACTTACAAAGTAATGCGGACGATGTAGAAAATATTGTTGCTATCGAATTCATGAATGTTGTGTGATTTTTGACGTGTATGGATATGCATATCTAGACGCATGAATAGCATTCTCCTTGACAAATTGATTTAGAAGTATGCTCCAATAATTGATTTTTTTTTTTTTTGATAAAAAAAACTTACTTAGATATGTACCGACCAAATTTAAAACTTACCGCTTGAAATAAATCTGAACTGTAGTAAAATAAAACGTTGATTCTTGTTTCTGTCATTTGTCGGTATAGATATTTCACCTGCTTCAACCACTCTAATTACTGAATCAATGAAAGAGGTCCCATCTTATCGCATGATATATATGAAGAATGTATCAACTCATATACAACTACCACTCCCGCAGTGCAGAGCCAGTGAGAGAAGAGATACCACTTCACCATGGAACATAAACTACCAATTGAAGGAGAAGGCCAACCTATAAGATGTAAAGGTATATACTTACTTCAAGCTGCATTTCTTTTTTCTGTTCTTCTGTTTTGATCACTGCAATGCCGTGTAGCGGCGGTTGTAAGAAGACCCGGTGAGCCATTGGTGATTGAGGAGATCATCGTGGCGCCACCAATGTCGCGTGAGGTTCGGATTCGTGTTCTGTGTTCTTCTATCTGCCACATCGATCTCGCTTTTTCAAACATGAAGGTTTCTTTCTTGCTTTGTTATTAGTTTACCTTCAAATGTAAAACGTTTATGAGGATAACTCCTCCACCTTGTCTCTTTGAAGGACCCTCCTGGCTTTTTTCCGAGAATTCTTGGCCATGAGGCAGCTGGGTGAGTTTCTACTTTCTGCATTTATGATTGAAGTTTGTGACTATTTATGTTTCTTCATTTTTCTTATGTTTCTGATGTATTTCAAATCATTTTCATGTGACATAGGGTTGTGGAAAGTGTAGGGAAAGATGTAACTGAAGTTACAAAAGGAGATGTTGTTGTTCCAATTTTCCTACCAGATTGTGGAGAGTGTATAGATTGCAAATCAACCAAGAGCAACCTCTGCACTAATTTCCCTTTCGAGATGTCTCCATGGATGCCTAGACATGGTACTTCTAGATTCATCGACTCAAGTGGAGAGATCATACATCATTTCATGAATGTTTCAAGTTTTAGCGAGTACACTGTGGTTGACATTGCCAATGTAACAAAGATTGACCGAGAAGTTCCTCCCGAAAGGGCGTGCCTTCTTAGTTGTGGAATAGGAGCAGGTAATTTCCTCGGCACATCAAACACTACAACAAAATAGAAATGAAAATTATTCACTCTAAATTATGGTCAAGAATAAACGAAAGGTTGCTTGCGTTACAAGTTAATAATATTCATCAAATTCAATGTTTTTAGAAATCTTGTTCAAAATTCCATTTGTAGGAGTAGGTGCTGCTTGGAGAAGTGCAGATGTGGAGCCAGGATCTACTGTAGCTATTTTTGGGATGGGATCTATTGGACTAGCGGTATGAATTTCTCAAACATGGTTATTTTTTGTCTGACTGTATGGTTATTTTCGTTGAGTTGTTAACTTAGCAGTAAGAGTTTCACATTGTAACCTCAACGGACATATTCAAATCTTCTTTGAGATGGATGTAAACGGACCATTATTGTCACTTTAATTAATAATAATTCGAAAAATGAAAAATGATTCTATCGAAATACTCATCGAACAATTGATTTGTTTCCTAGGTTGCTGAGGGAGCTAGACTTTGTGGAGCAACTAAGATTATAGGGGTAGATGTCAACCCAGAAAAATTTGAAGTTGGTATGCAATGTTTTTTTAAAGTCATATGATTATCAACAATTAAATCAAATCAAATATATATATATTTATTCCGGATACTAGAATGACACATCTGTTCCAGTTTCAAACATATATATTCTGTTTTGATTTCGTTTATTGTTACCACAATGTAAGAACTCCGAATCTGATTTCGTCTGTTTGTTCTTATTCAATCAGGTAAAAAGTTTGGGGTCACAGACTTTGTCCATGCTGGAGAATGTACGAACAATCCTGTGAGCCAGGTCTAGTCTCTTGAAAGCTTCAATCCTTAGTTTCAAATTTATTTACTGAGTCTTTAAAAATTCGTCTCTCATGTTCCATATTTAAACATATTCATGAGCTCAATGACTTCACTAATTGTCTGCCAAACTAAATCTGAATGTGGCTACTGAGCAGGTCATTAAAGAAATGACTGATGGGGGAGCGGATTATTGCTTTGAATGTGTCGGTATGGCGTCATTGGTGCATGAAGCATATGCTTCTTGCAGAAAGGTACATATCACCTTCTCAAAAGCTTGCAAGGCCACTAACAGTAGTACACTCTTGGTTTGTGCTGCTAACTCATTCAAAATTACCAATGTTTTGCCTTCAGGGTTGGGGAAAAACTATTGTCTTAGGATTGGATAAACCTGAATCCAAGTTGAGCCTCAGTTCTAGTGAGGTCCTTCATGATGGGAAGACCCTTAAGGGAAACTTATTTGGAGGACTCAAACCTAAGTCTCATGTTTCCATTCTACTCAAGCGATACATGGACAAGGTACTGTATGCAATTTCTTTCAATTCATTTTTGGACTATGTTCTTTGTACCATTTACTATGATATATTCCATAACAAATGCTAGCATCACACTCTTTGACTCTTTTTATGTTGTTGGCACGGTTTCTAGCATTCTTAGGATACATAATAGTAATAATTGAGTGAAAATAGTAACAATAAGGACATAATAAGGGAACTTCAAATCATTTGAGGCATTTCAAGCCTGTTGAGTTTTGCGTTGTTTATTAACAGGAACTGAAGTTGGATGAATTTGTCACTCATGAAGTGGAGTTTAAGGACATAAACAAAGCTTTTGATTTATTGAGAAATGGAGAATGTCTTCGATGCGTGATTTGGATGGACAAATGAGTAAATTCTTATGTATCCCACAATAAAAGTATTGCATACTTCTGTTTTCCTTTGTATTTTATTAGAACATCCAATAAAACATAGATGTTATTCTATTGAACTGCAAATGCACTTGAAGCACCGGTAAAGTAGCTAATAGGGGAAGCTACGGTGTTTTTTGATGCTCCAAAGTGTTTTAATCTGTATACTCCAGAAATAGCATCTTTTGGTATTTCCCATTCTATGGTAGCAAAACCATGAAAGGAACTATTGTCTTTTTTCCACTTGAATAACAAGCTTAAATCATCGTCATCGTGAACAGAAATCCATCTTTCCTCTTGAAGCCTTTCCACTGAAGCATATGTGCCTTCTGTTAGAAGATCGTATCTCGGATTGGCACTCCAGAATGTAGCACTTGGTTTATCTCCCTTAGTAAAATAGCCGCTTTGTGGAAAGGCTATATCTTCTTTCGTGTCTCCTAATTTGATTCCGTTTGGAGTTGAGTCTCCAAAGGGACCAAGTAAGAAACTTTTTTGAACTGATAAAAGATCTGGTGGGGAAGGACCATTTTCATTGATTTTTTCACCTTTAGCCATTGCCTGAGCTAGTTTGTTGAATTCTTGGATGTATGCTGATAATGTGTGAGGACCATACAGCGTAGACGCAGCCTGCACACATTTTATATTACTTATTAGCAATAAAAAGGATGAATCTTACACTTCATAGTAATTTCGCTTCCTTTTCTGTTTGGCCTTACCTCATACCGTTGCTGATGATATTCTTCAAAAGTTGCAATGTATTGGGAGTAAGTATTTGTCAATCCTGCAATAACGACATGTGTTTCATTATTGAATTCTCCATCGCTGTTGGATATTAGCGTCTCCTTCACCGCCTCCCTTAACCTCCTGCCCGCCATTGTTGTAAACTCTATAAAAACTCAAAGGGTTAGAGCATGTGAGTTTTCTTATACTATGTATTTAACAAGGGTAAAAATCACACTGAATCCATTTTGAATATAGAAATAGTGTGACAGTGGCAAGAATACAAACCTCCTGGTACAGATAGAATTATCAGTTTTCCCAATCTCAGAATTTGAATTGGAAGAATTGCTGGCTGTATAGATCCATGAAAAAAAACTATTTTGGTCAGTACAATGCTATGCAAGTTGTTGATATCTTTGTTTATAGAAATAACTGAAATATACTTAAATATAGACTTACCGCCCAAGGATAAGGATCGAACATTTCTCCACTGCTCAACAAAACTGGCTTTGGGTTTTGACAATCTACCTGATATTGACTTGGTTTTTTTAAAAAATCTCTCACATTCTTCCAAAATGGACTAATCTGCAAAATGATTCTTAGTTAATTAATAGTTCACATGAACAAAGAAGTTGGTGAACTTTCTCATCCTTAAGAAATTTATAGGGACGCTTACTTCTGTATCACCTTGTTGAAATCCAAAAACACCTGGTCCATCTGTAGTGCCTGCTGCGAAAGCAGGACCAAGGGCTGCAGGACATGTTTTAACAATCTTGTTGGTGTCCAATTCAACTTCAATGTCTGTAAAATTCAGATAGACATGGCGATAGTCGATCTTCCCTGTAAGTTCTTCTGAAGCCGACCCAAATAGGTCCACAGCACTTTTGAATTGCCTTTCTCCTATGATCTTTGTACTTAATATTTCATCCGGGTACCTGCTCCATGCAAAATTATAACTAAGCACATAAATTGCATAACTTTTTCTGTAAGCAATAAAAAAATACTCATTACATTACCCTGGCCCCCTTCCTACACAAAGCAGGTCATTTCCATTGCATGAAGAATGGTTGAAATCGCACGGTTTTCCACTGTCAGTGCAAAATGCTCCTAATACATTTGGTGACACATCTCCAACATTTGATTGGCAAAATGCTCCAACAAATAAGGATCCATCATTTTTCCTCACTTTAGACGCTTGACTTGTTTTTTGGTTGCAATCCTTTCCTCCCGTGGCTTTAATCGACCGCGCTTTCTTCACTAGTTCTCCTATATCTGTTCATATAATATACAAATCGATACCAATCTCTCCATAACACTAGTTGAAACAAAATATTGATAAGATTTTGGTCATGCCTGGTTCTGTGAAATTGGTGTTTGGTGATAAAGATCTATTTTGAGAAGTAAACCAATCTTCAAAGAGTCTAGCAGCAACACCCTTGTTATCTCCACTGATAAGCTTGTTGTTTTTGCTCATGGAGGTTCCGTGCGTCGCAAACCAGCTGAACACTCCTTTACTTTCGCCACTTGCACCATCCACAAACTTCAAAAGAGTCATTAGTGTGTCAACATTGGAGGGATACCTCGATCTCTCCTCTGCCGGGTTTAGCAGATATGCACTTGGACTCCTGTTTATACTCGCTTCCTTCACATCTCCTACGTGAACAAATAAACAAACAAACATATGAACGCAAGAAAGAATCGCTCAAATGGTGAATTCATAAACAAGTAAGTACTTCTTAAACCTGTGTTTATAAAAATGGAACCAGGCTTGAGGTTATTGTGAGCTTGAACAATGCTTTGTTCTACTGCATTAGCAATGGCATCAAAGGATTGTTTCACAAAACCAAGAGAAGTGACAGAATAAACCACATATTGCAAATAACCACCAGGGCCAGCATGTGTATGAGTCCCACTGATTGCTACATTTTCTTCAGTATACAAATTTCCATACCTTCAAAAAACAACCATGACAAAAAATTGGATATATGTTTTTGAGAGGAACTTTGTCAGCTCAATATGCTTTACCTTGATTTAAGTCTCTCAAGAAGCTTAATAGTTAGAAGCTGAGAAGCCATTCCAGCATCTAGATTAACAAACACAAACCTAGGACCTTGAAGATTGTCAGCCACAATGAAAGTTCTAGCTCTTAGCCTGAAATGAATACCAGCTGTGTTCTGATCAACGCTAGCATAGCCCATCATGTTCACATCAGCAGCAGGACCAGTCATGTCATAACTTCCAACTCCAATTAGGTACTCACCATGTATGGTTTGCATCCAAATCCAAACACATAAAAAAGATACAATAGTAATAATTGGAATTTGTGTCATTTTGTTGGTGATTGATTACATTAGATTTTAGTTGATTAGTCTTGTTATATATATATATTTGGATAATAAGTAAGTAGTAGCTGAGAATTTCTTGGATTTGCTTACAAGTTTAGGTAGCATAGTTTGTTGAATCCTAAGCTTTTGTGTTGACATTAATTAAGTAATATTATTGCTTAGTTAAAGAAGAATTTGGAAGTCATATCCAAGGTATTATTCTGTCTCTTATTGTGGGATTTAAGTGAACTTAGTCGCCAAATGTAAACTTCACTTCAATTCAAGAGTATGGAAAAATGGTTGTAGTTCAATTTCATTTTATTTTAGCCGAGGCATTGCATTTTAAAGTGTTCATTTAAAATCAGATATTAAAATTATTTGTCGTAACCGAATTTATTTTTGGGTCATGCTAACATGTGTCCTTATACATGTGCCCTAAGGACACATGTTAAACATACTATAATTAGAAAAATTTAAATATAATTAAATATAATAAAGTCATATTTAAAATTTTAAAATAATAAATACACGTATTTCAAGAAAATTTTTTTACAAATAACTCTTTAACATGTGTCCTTATCTTTTTTCTTAATTTTTTTCAAAATTGATTATATACATAACGGGTTTTATCAATAATTTTAAATTTTTATAATCAGCTATTGGTTTGAGAATTACATTTAAGCATAAAAATTGATGAAATATTTAATATAATGTATAATTCAAGTTTTCTAATTTAAGTTCAAGTTCAATTAGAGTTTGTTAGTCTATTTAGTGTACAAATTAGTTGTATATAAATAAACTAGTTTGTAAATCAGTTTATAACGATCAAGTCAATGATACAATCATTATTTCTTTTATTTTCTAATTTTCTCCTCACTAAAAGTGTCTCACACACTAACAATTTGGTATCTAGAACTTCTGTTAGACTCTTAATCGTGTTTTCAAGAATTACACGTCAGAGATCATATTTTCGAGATTGTAGGTTGTTTACTAGCAATCGCTACGAAGATGAATGTTAACAATAACATTCTGAATTCTCTTCCAACTCTTGACAGTAAGAATTAGATTTGATGGAGAAAACAGATGCAATCTTTGTTTGGCTTTCATGAAACCTAGAAGGGGTTACTAATGGTGTTTCAAAGATGACCGAGGATGCAACCGACTCACAGAAAATCGCCCACAATGAAGTCAAGAAAAAAGATTATAAGGCTACGTATTGCATTCAGACGACGGTCGATGCAGCGAACTTCGACAAAATCTCTCATGCTGAATCGATGAAGGAGACATGGTATATTCTTGTCAAGTACTATGAAGGAGGTGAGAAAGTCAAGGTTGTCAAGTTGCAGACCTTGCATCGACAATAATTCATATTGTCGGTGGTACAAGACGAAAAGATTGCAGAGTGTTTGTCGAAGGTTCAGAAACTCGACCATCTCATGAAGGGTTGTGGTGAAACCCTAAATGATAAGATGATAATTGAGAAGGTAATGTGTATGTTAACCTCTCACTTTGATCACGTTATTATAGCTACTCAAGAATCCAATCAACTTGAAACCCTAAAACTAGTAGATTTAGTTGGTTCGTTGGAAGCGCATGAGATTAAGATTGTTGAATGGAAATGAGTTTAAGACTCGATACAAGCACTACAGGCTCAGTCATGAAAAAAGAATGGTGGTTCCAACAAATTCAAAGGCAAGTTCGATAGGACTCAGACTAAGAAGTTTTGGTCGAACCCTCACAAGAATAAGGTCGATGATAGCGCTTCTGAATCCTCGAAAAGATGAGGAGGAAACTATCAAAAGGACAAAGAAGATAAGAAAGACGTGCAGTGTTATAATTGTGAAAATTGGGGTCACTTCACCAAGAATTGTTGGTACAAAAAAGATAATGGATCGACATGCAAGGACAAAAAAATGAACCTTGCACGCCAAGATTAATATGGTTATGAAGGTATGGTGGTTATGGTTGCAATTGATGATAACCATGTCGAATCCAAGATCTGGTTCCTCGACTCAAGCTGCTCAAATCACATAACTGGTCAAAAAGTGTGGTTGGTAGGTTTCGACGGGTCAAAGAAGAGCAAGTTAAAATTTGCTAATAATAGTTCATTGCAAGAAGAAGATACTGACAACATAGTTTTTCAAATGAGTAATGGAGGAAAAGCTATTGTTAGTGTTTTAAGTTGGCATTAATTTTGGTAAAACTAGGCTTTAGCAATGTCATGATAAATGTCATGACATTCAGAGATTGAAGATTAATCCTACCTGCTAAGGATGTTAAAAGACAAATCGAAGATAAAGTCAGGAAATTGAAAATCGATGTCATAATGTATGATGACATTCGTGACATTCTGCTCGCAGAATGCTTTTTCCGAGAGTTTTCGAAGTTTGTTGAATGCTATTGTATGTTTTTCTTATTAGAAAGCATGCTCACGTGGTCGCTAGGTTAATCTTAATTAAACCTAAATTGGTTGTTGAAAAGACCATGTTTTTAGGATTAAATTAAGTGAACCCTAGCTATCTTTATGGAAGCCCAAACCAAGTTTCGGGATCGCTTCTATAAAAGGAATTCAACCCTACAACCGTCTGCGCCTCGAATTTATTGAAGAGATAGCAGATTGTTTTTGTGTACTGTTAGAAGAGTTAACAGTTGTATTGTGTAATTCTAGTTTCTCTTGTGAGCCAAGCAACTATCAATTGATAAGTGCATTGGACTAGGATTTGTTTGTAAGGGTAGTTTATCACTCAAAGCTTTAAAGCACGAGTGTTTGTCTCTTGATTGAAAGCTTTAAGCGAGATCAAGATAGTTTATTGAAGTGTGTCACAATTCAATTAATCAATAGGTTGATATCACTGCTGTGATTGAGGGGAGTGAGGAACTCGGATCTAAGTAGGACTTAGGTTGAAGTTGCATTGGGTAGGTTTTAAGTGAAGGAGATAAACCGTTGGTTTATTCCAATTAATTCTACTAATAGTGAATTTCCTCCCTAGCTTGGTAGCTCCCGATGTAGGTGTAGTTAGACACCGAACCGGTAAACAACTTATTGTGTTCTTTACTGCTATTTATATTTACTGTGTAAGTTGTTAACAGAGTGTCAGATAGTGTGTCATAACATTCTCTCTGACATCACGTATCTGCTGCCAGGAATTTCAGTTATGATCAAAGATGTACTTTATGTAACTAGAATCAAGTGCAACGTGTTAAGTATTGGACAACTGGTCTAAAAAGGTTTCTCAGTTGTCATGAAAGATAGAGCTTTAAAATTGTTAGACATCCTGAACAATTTGGTCTTGAAATCTCCTCTATCGAAGAATAAGACGTTTAAGATCATGATCAGTTCAACTTAAATAAAATGTCTAAAAATTGTTGTCGACCACAAGGATAATTGGTTGTAGCATTTGAGGTTTGGACATTTAAATTTTCAATCACTCAATCAGTTGATTACTCAAGATATGATAATTGGTATCCCAAGTCTTGAAATGACTGATAGACTCTGTGAAGGTTGTTAAGTCATAAAATAATCTGTAAATTCTTTCGTTTTGACTATGTCAATGGATCATCATGCATACTCGAAGTGGTACGTTTTAAGATGTATGTAGCTCGTTCGAAGAACATACCATTGGTGGAAATATGTATTTTGTTTTGTTTGTTGATTAGTTTAGTCGAAGGTTGTGGATCTATGTGATCAAGAAAAATGATGAAGTATTCGAAATCTTTAAAAGATTCAAGATACTTGTCAAAAATCAGAGTGAGAAGAAGATCAAATTTTTGTGAACAGATAGAGGTGACAAATACACATCCAAGATGTTTGAACATTTCTGTGCAAAACACGGTGTCAATCATGAGGTAACTGCTCCTTATCTATAGCAGAAAACTATGTAATATAGTAAAATAAAATTTACACAAATTAATCCCCAATGAATAATCGATTAACAATGTACGTGCAATTTTGTTTGTTCAAAATCCAAATTGATCTGCGCCATTTTATGCTATTTTATGGGTCTAAATTATATTTTTTAAATGATATTTTGAAAGTGTGTAAATTTGAGTGTCATGTGTAATTTTTAGATGTATAGTGTAAGTGTATTATTGAAATTTATATAAGTGTATGAAATGGAAAGAAAAAGAAAGGAAAAAAAAAAGAGATAGAGAAATTGATATATTTTAAACCCATAAAACATTTGTTTCATATTAGTTACATTTATTTCAACAGGATGGTAGTGTCCATCTCAGTAGACCCTTTTTCTTTCTTTGAAATCTAAATGTAACTCTTATACATCATTTCTTATCTAAATGAGTAAGAAAACTATGTTGTTCAAGTTATCAGCACTTGCCTTGTATGAAACTCAAGGAGTAAATAGTTGAAAATAATAAAATAACAAGTATTAACCCAGAGTTACAAAAACAGAGTCAAATCATAAAATAATTTGTTCAAACTACAAGGCAAAATCATATCAAGCTAGCTCAGATGGCAAATGCTTGAGCCTAAATGTATTACAAGTAACTTGACATTTTTATTGTTGCTGTGAACCCGATGATGATGCTCCAGTTTCATCTGGTGCAGACACAGCTGGTCCAGACCCTGACTGTGAAGACCCTGGTTGGGATGGAGGTTGATAGGGATGATTAGCAGCAGGTGGTTGGGATGGAGGTTGATAGGGATGATTCGCAGCAGGTGGTTGGGATGGAGGCATTGCAGCATTGTATGGTGGTGGTGGGTATTGTTGATAAGGGGGAACAGGCTGCATGTAACCACCGTATGGAGGATAGTACTGATGATGATATTGGCCATGTGGAGGTGGCATCATAGGATGGGGATAATGTTGCATTTGCTGCTTCTCAGAACTGGGTTTGTTCTCCCCTGATCCAGAAGGCCCACCAGGAGGACCGTCTTGAGATGGAATAAGAGCACCCATTCTTTGAGGATCCATTGAAGGGTAATAGCTCCTTTCCTGCTGAGGAGGAGGTGGATTGTTATAGTAAAGCATTCCTTGATTCTGGTCTTGGTTCTGCTGTTGTGATATAACCGCTCGAGGCAACAACCCACTATGAGCCACAGAGGCCTGCCTTGCTTGATCAGAACCATCGGATTCAAGTTTTGCTGTCTGAGGCCTGCCCCACATTAGTTTTAGCCTAAGGCCCTTGATAACAAGTTTGTTAGAGAGTTCTTCTGCTGCCTTTTCTGCACCTTCTCTTGTTGTATAGGTTACAAAAGCACAGGCCCTTTGAAGAACCATTTTGACGGACTCAATTTCTCCATGGGCATAGAAGTTATCCCGCAAATCCTGCTCGGTGACCCTAGCATCAAGTCCACCAATGTAAAGTGTTTTAATACTCTCATCCTCGGGAACCTCCAACGAGTTCATCTCTCCTGCCTTGCCAAGTAGCTTCATAGCCACCGGATCATTCACCCTACAATTCAAAGGCATGATCAACAAATGTTTCTTGATAAAAACGATGTTTAAAGCACAAAGCAGTATTTAGAAAAAGTAACAAACTAAGCAAATGAACGTGTCGGAAGTATCAGCAGTTACAAGGAAATATGTTAACTATTAATAATTGAGACTTTTCTCACTAGTTAGCTCATGATGGATTAAAAACATGGGAACCAGAAATTTATCATCACAATAAGTTGAATGCATGTTTTTTGACAAATGGTAATTTCCTTTATTCACTTTTGGCTATAATATTGGCTATATTAGAGGATTAAAGTCACATATTAAAGACATCTTCTTTCATCCATGTCAAAAAAGAAAAATCTCATACTACATATTAACAGTTAATGCAAGTAACAAATTACAAACAAACTGATTAAAAAAAGGCAAAATTGTGCTTTCCCATTTCACTTAAAACCAAACACAAAAAGATGAATGAGTTTAACCTTATGCAGAAGGAAACAACGAATGAGGCAGAAATGAACAAAAGTTGGAAGCTTAGCTATCAAGAATATTGACAAATAACATGACAAATGATTAAATATATTTATATAACTCATGTATCCCAAATAACTGACACCATCTGGTAGGATGAAGCTTGACTAGTATTTGAAACAAGGTTCCTACAAGCACCACCAACTATAGCTTGGCTGTATAAACGATACCACCATGCTGGCTTAGCAGTTAAGAGAAAAAAAAGAGTCCTTACATTGACACATAGCAGGTCATTATGGAGAGAACTATAATGGGAAGCAAGACAGAGCATTTAAAAGCATGATCAGGGATGGAGATCCATAATAATGAAATAAGAAAGTCAATGACAAATGTGCATACCCATAATAACGATCTTTGATATTTTGCTGAGACAGTTCCCCAGTTACTGGCATCTCATGTCTGTAAGGACACTCAGCTCCCCTGGTACACTCACCCCTTATGTAGAAACTGCAAATATGCGCCCGGTTTCTTTTGTAATAAGGTGTTGTTCTTTGAAGCTTCAGGATAGTATCATTTGGACGCGCTTTCCCAAAAGAGGATTCATAGTCTATACCAGCTCTAGCCTGCACCATGCTTACATCATTATTAACAATTAATCACATTAACCATCCTCAAATGATAACAACTAATCATTACATAAACATACCTTGCGATCATGCTCTTCAGCAAAATACTCCCTATTAACATCACTCTTGGGAATGGCATCATTGGAACTGATACTGAGAGCCGTGTCGCGAACTTGAACCGGAAGCCCATATTCAAGATCCAAAAGGCATACTTGACAAACATTCTTCAATTTACTACACGTCTGACAGATCTCACTTTTCTTATACCTCGCATCTCGACCAGGCCTCCATCGAAAAACAGTAAAAGGCCTTGTACAAATCTTGCACTCTTTGTCATACTCAGCCCTTGTCTGCATCAACATATAAACATAAACATAAACATAAGATAATTACAACAAATACACAAACAATTGAAAACCCACAAACCGAATTAACCGAATTTTTAGAGGAAAAACAAAAGCAACTTCATTTTTATAGCTATGTTCAAAACAATCAATTGTAAGCTAATAAAAACCTAAAAAACGAAAATGAATGAAAAAAGGGATAAGAGAGAGGACGAACCATTCGAACATAAGGGCTGTCGCCGAGACAAGATTCGCAGATGATGGGGAAGTCGGAACGTTCCCAGCCGTCGGCTTCGTGATCTCTGAGCAAACGGTGTGCCATTGAATTGAGGTTCTTTAGGGTTAGGGTTCAACGGAAAACCTCTTCTCGTTACGTTAGAGTGGAAGAAAATCAATAATAGAGATATGGGTTTTCTCTTTTGTGTGACACAGACTTCAATTAACGATTTATCGGGGGAAATAAGAAGAATAAAAGAAAGGTGGAATTTCCGATTGAAAATCTGAGAGTTGAGATGAGTTTCGGTTCAATTTTTTGTTGGATATTTATGGGCCTAAATAGTCCAACCCTAATTATATGGGTGGGTTATCCACTAAAACAATGGGACACATACACGATTCATTTCACAGGAAACTGGAAATGATTTTTCTGAAATAAATTAAATCTTAATATTAAGAGATAATTTAAAAACGAATGAAATATGTGTGACGTTTTCAAAAACATATTTTCAAAATTTAAAATTAATAAATTTTATTGGTGTCTTAAAACGTTTTTTTTATTTAATATATACATGATGTCTTCTACGCGTAACTATAAAATTTGAATCATATAAGATTATTTAAGCGGATCGACTCTCTTTCACATGAATATCATTCGTATTAAGAAATTTTCAACCATTAAACAACTCAATCTATATAGATTTAAAAATATATATTTTTATAAAAATTGAAATTAAAAAAAAAAGTTTAATATCATTACAAAGTAAAGGCTTAATTACAACTTTAACTACCTATTTAAAAAAAAAATTATTTTGATCATCCGATTTTAAAAAGTTTTATTTTAATTTTCTTTTATTTTCTCCCGAATTTTAATCCCCTTCAAATCTAAGGATATTTTTTTATGAGATGACATTTATATATCATTTATCTTTGCATAAATCTATTTTCACCTCATTTTTTGTCTATTTAATATTAAATATTATATTAAATATTATATCAAATTTAATAATAAATCATTTATGTTCAATAATAATTTTTAATTAATCAATAATTAATTCATTATTATAATTATTTTTAATTATATTTATATTTTAAAATTAATTAATTAAAAAGTTTAAATGAATATTTTTGGACTTTAATCTAAGCCATAAGCCCATTTCACTAAAAATAATTATCTAACCCACAATTGTACACCATAATGTATATATATATATATATATATATATATATATATATATATATATATATATATATATATATATATAAACAAAAATGCTTTTTATTGAAAAATCAATGTGGAACTTTCATTTTTCTTCAACCCACCATATTTCTCAAACTAAGTCAGATTTCCTCCACAATCTCATGGTCAGTAGCATCTTCTTTTATCAAACATTATATTCTCTTTAATGCTTGTTGCAAACAAAGCACGTTCTTGACTAACCAAATTCATTATTGATCTAAGTCATTTAATCTTTAATTTACTAATAGCCACTCTATCATGACGTATCTCACCCCAATCAGATCATAAAATTACTGCAACGATGACACCATTGTTGATTTTCCTGACAATTGGATCTAAACCATTATTAATCTGATCTTTAATTGAATTGTGTTTCTTATAATATTTCGCGAAATAGAAAAACAATTCAATTAGCAAACACAAAATCATTGCTTTTGATGACTAAGAATTTCGCTAATCCTTCTTTTAAACCCAACTCCACAATACCTTCTAGGGATTTAAAGAGAGCATTCATGGATTTGTATTCTCCCACAAAAGAATAAATTATTCTGATAGAAGATAATGTTTGTTCTACAACTGTACCAACTTGATTATACTCTTATATTATGTTTAGGGATGTCAATTTGCACTCACTAGTAGGGATCCGCGGGGATTCCCCGTGTGGGCTCCAAAGATGGGGAATTTTCCCCCCGCGGAAACGGAGATGGGAAATAAAGTTCCCCCCGAAGCACTTTGGGGATGGGGATGGCGAAAATGTCTCCCGCCCCGTGGAGTCCCCGTCCCGCACTAGAATACCGTAATACCATTAATTAATATATTGTTTAATATTTTTATGTAGGTTTATTTATCATTTCAAATAAATTTTTAGTAAAATAAAGGGATCTAAATGACTATTTTAGTTTTTTAAAGTTTAAAAACTTTGTGTTCATGAATCTCAAGATTAAATATTGTTAAAACAATATATTTATCATAGATGATTAATTTACTAATTTATTGTTAGTTTTTGAAATTTTCTATCAAATTAGTTAAAAAATAATAAGTAAATTGAGTTTGTATTTTGCTTAGAGCACCTATACAAGTTTTATTTCCGCGTCGTTATTTGCTTTAAAGAATTACTAAGAGGTTACTCGAAGTTTTCCCTTTTTGTATCAGACAAAAGTCTCTTCGGAGCAGGTTTCAATTTATTGCATTATTTTATTTACTTTATTGATTTTCTTTTATTACAATTTTGCACGCTTTAATTATGCTTGCCTTGCTTTACCTATTTACCACATTTATCACTTTCTTTATTATCATGTCAAGTTAATTTAATTATGTGTTGGAACGAGAGGACTTTCATTAAACTAGTTTTTGTCGGTCTCGTAGAATAGCCTTTAGAGATGTTTTGGTTTTTAAACAATTTTACTAAACTTTACTTTAGTATGTCGTTACGTAAGTAACACAGTGAAAGCACCGGGTAAGATCGAAAGTCGTCTGATACAAATGATTAAATTGTTATTTGGTTAATTGAATAGATCCCGCAAAAGTCTTTAATTAATTAATTATAGAATTTTAAGATTTATAAAATGCTGGTGTTTACTATGAAAAATGGTAAACAACCGTTGGTCATCCCAAAGTCCTAAAACTAAGAGTCACTCGCAAGATCGACCAGTTGATCTTAAGGCATGTGTTAAGGTCTTTTGAGATTGTACTAGTTATGTCGAAATCCTTATCTAAGAAACGATTTTCTAAGACTAAGGGAACAAATACAATGGATTTCCACACTATGATTAGACTCAATTCGACTGACTGGTAACTCGATATCGACAGAAGGAGTCTAAACGAAACAATTAACAATTTGATTTCCCACAATATGATTTGTACCAACTATAGTGACTCGTGACCGACAGAAGGCTGTGAACTTCAAACTTGTTCTAATCGAAGTGAGTGTCGACTGACTCTTTTGTTAACTCGAAACTTGTAACGAAAAGAGAATCAATATAAAGGCATCAGTCTTCTGAGTACCGCAGACCAGCCAACCTGTAAATAAAGAAACCTCATCAAAAATGATCGTCTCGCGGTGGTCGGCATAGGCACTGAAGTGGATATCCCCATGCAAAATTCGGTCCAGGTAAACTCGATACACAAGTGTCGCCTAGTTGCCTCTGAGCGGCTCCTATGCACATGCACGAGGCATCCGCTCGGTATAACCCTCAGCAAATGTCCATCCTGAAATTTGTGGGAAGTGTTATAGGATCCATCCCTGAAATATCAAAATTATATTAGTTAGTTTCAAAATCAAAAAAATTAAAAAACGAAGCTAAGAGAAATAATGTATACCGTCAAAAGAGTCTAGATGTGGGTGATCTGCCTCGTCTTCCACCTAGATGCCTCCGTCAACTTGGTATACAAGTAAACCAAGCAAGCAGCCCCCCAGTTCCACCCACAGACCTGCTCTAAATCAATAAAGAATCTGAGGTACATGACGTCAATGTAGGTGGCATTTGTGTCTACAAAAATCTGCGTCCCAACAAGATACAAGAGGTATGCTCTCATGGCATACCCCTTGTGAGGGGTAACATGCTCGGGATCACAATCAACAACAATAGCACACACAACCTTCCGATCAAAAACAATCTTCAACCAACTATATCTCACGTGGATACCACGTGTCTTATCAACCTCCTTCAGGGCCTCGTCCACGGTAACCCCCAACCTCTCAACCAACATCTCAATCGCCTCGTCTTTCTCCAACTTCTCATGATCCAAAAACCGCCATCTGATCGACAGGTGAAGTAGACAAGCAACGTCATCGAGTGTGATCCTCATCTCCCCGTGTGGTAGATGAAACAAAGACGTCTCCTCGTGCCACCTCTCCACAAAAACGTTGGTCATTCCCCAGCTGACCATGCTATATCCACAGAGGGTCAAGTCTCTCAACCTTGTAGTCAGTAGTAGATCATCATACCATCGCTCGACAGGGGTAGTTAGCTTGTTGATATTCCTCCCATGGTTGATGACCTTTAGTGTATCGCGACCCTGCAAGAAAAAACACATTGTTAGAGTTCATAATATTATTCATAATATAACATAATTAATAAATGAAACATAAATTTAATGATGTAAACTACAAAAAAAACACAGATTGATCGTCAAAAAGAGTTTACAAATAGTATTATAATGACTCCTAATGATGTACACTACAAAAAACAACACATTTCAAGCCCTATTTCACTAGTTTCAATCGATTTTACATAAACTCTAAAAATGTGTAAATCACTTACTTGATTGATTAGGAGTTGGGTGTTGCTTGATTGATTCTTTTACTTGTTGTATTTGAGCAATGCTTTATGATTTGTGTTGATTGTTTGAGAGAAAAATTGATATTGGTGAGAAGGGTTGAAAGAGAGAGTTTTTAAAATTTTGTTGTTATGGGAAGGGGAAAGGTTGTGTCGCGTTTAAGTGCAGACAGATACCAAAAATTTATTTCAGGTAGCATACCGTAAGTAAATCTTCGGTTTGCACCCAACCTGAATTTCATTGAATAGGGTGCTAACCGAAAGTTTATTTCCGGTTTCTCGGGGACAAAAATGAAATTTCGTAGGAGTGACTAAGAAGGACATGGGGTGGGTTATGAAATCCACTAATTCATTTATGTCATTCTCTCAAAAATATCGATTCATTTTTAGAATTAGAAAATGCATACTTTCACAAATCCATAAAAATCATGAGTGTTCTTTATTTCACAAACATCTTCTCATTCAATTCAAGCCAATAGACAAAATTCATAAAGAGTTGATTGATATAGTTCTAACTTCTAACAAAGATTTAGGTAAGATTCTTTAAATAATCAATCATCTTCAACCTTAAATCAAAAATCTCATCGATGTGGTGTTCAACGCTAAAGATTAAGTGTGAGTGGTAGATCTAAGGTACATTAGAGAATCTAATTTTTTTGTGAAGCTTTTTGTGTATATCAAGTTAAAAAATTGATTTGTGATTACGGTGTCTGGAGACTAACTTCCAACAAAGAAAAAGATTAATTTTTTATCACTGTAGACTTTGATTAAACTGTGTGAAGGTTGATACAGACGAATTGGGAGTTTCCAAAATCCTTCAATAGAAAGCTCGAACAAGAGACTTCCAGTAGGGTTGAGTGAAGATTGTTGCAGACATAAGCTTGGAGCAAAATCGAGTGCAAATCTTCTAAATATGGCAGTTTTTAGTGTTCTACTACAACATAAAGGAAATCTAAATTCAAAATTGTGTTGCCTTAAGCATCGTTTGACATGAAATTTTCAGAGTTGTCTTGATTGTCCATTGTATCAAAACTATTGTTTATTAATTTGCAAAATAATGGAAGGCCTGGAGAATTTTCAATGGCTCTCGATTGTAGACTGGACTAAGCACTGGCGAGGGCGAATGCCGATGAATAAGTATAAACCTGATGCACATATCTCTCTTTCCCCGTATCTTTAAGAAAAAAATATGTTCATAGGTTTTATTTACTTATATTGATTTATAATGTAACTGTAACTTTATGATAGATTTATTGTGTAATCTTAGTAATTAGATTGATTTTTAATTAATAAAATTCAATTTAAGCCTCGTATGTAAAATGAGTTTGTTTAATTGATGTATTAATTGTTGGAAAAAGCCAACATGTGTCCGGTTACATGTTAAGAAAATATTTTAGAAATATTATCTTGAAATGCGTGCATTTAATACTTTAAAACTGTAAATATGATTTCATTATATTTAACTGTATTTTGAATTTTTTATTTATAGCATCTTTAACATGTGTTTTTATGGCACATGTTAGTATGATCCTTAATTGTTTAAACATCTCTCTCGTAGTCATTGTATTAAGAAATAGGTCTCTTTGCCTATCGGAACGAACCATATTATCATGAAAGACCCGACGGGACTTCTACTTATTAGTTTTGAGCTTTTGATTTTGTAATTTCATTGTCTTTTCCTTAGCAATATTTTCTTTCTTTCTTAATATATTTATAGATACAATTAATCTCTTCCTTAAGCATCGAGATCCAATTTAAATCATCCAATAACAAAATGAAACATCATATCGAAATGGAAATATATTATTACAAATATGGCAAGAATGTCGTTGGAAAAAAAAAAGAATAAATAGCACAAGACCAAGAATGAAGAACTCAATGGTGTTGTGATTCAGTTCCTAATTAAAGTGTCCAATTCACTAAATCAAATCACTCAATACACAAATAAGATAAATGTAAATTGTAAAATCAGAAGAATATGAAGAAAGAGAGAGTTAACATTGCAAAAATGAATGTCATCACAGGGACATGAATGCTTGAGGCTCCCTTTTTGTTTTCAGAAGGACTTGGAACACCAGCCACTACACAAATTTATTTTTGAAAAAAAACATCAAATGTTAAATTCATTCTAGTACAACAACATTGTTGATTGAAATGTGGATATTAAAATTTTAATAAAAATTTGATTTTTTTTACCTGAACTATCAGCTGAATCTGAAGGACTGGGAGCTGATCCTTTTGGTGTCATTGCCATATCTTCATTATTAATTTTAAAAACAAATTAAATTAAGTTACCACCAAATCAAGATATATTGAGATAAAAATGCATAATAATTACTTAACAAGAGGTGATGAAAAAAATTACTTGGTGGCATAGAATCTTGACTTGATGGGCCAGGCAAAGACACAGGAACTCCAATAGCTGTAAAATCATAATCATAAAGATAAAAATTTGTTAATTAGACAAATATAAATTTTCCATAGTTATGCAGAAACATTAAACTGCAGGTGCGCGAGTTTAAACCGCGACATCTGATATCTGAATTCGATAGATCTACAAATTAAAGGTAACTAATTATAAAGTAAAAGATAAAAAAGGCAATGACATTTACCTGAGCAAGTACTAACAGGAGGAGTAGTAACACCACAAAGAGAAGGAAGCTTAAGAGCTTTATTAACATTAATCTTAATACCAATAGAGTCAGAGTTTCCTAAAAGCTGACACAAACAAATAGGGTTGTTATCAACCAATGATGCTAACTCAGGACAACACCCTTTATCCGGCTTTCTCAACTTACTCCCATCTTCCACAAATGTTAAACAATCTGACATGTTTGTTAGAGCCGTCAAGCATCCATCGTCTGTAGCAGGCGATGGAGCTCCGACGGACTGCGCTACCGGAGAATCAGCAGCAGTAGGAGTAGGAGTATGAGCATGAGCTTGAGCAGATTCTCCATGATATGGTAGTGATGCAAGGAGTAAAGAAGCAATTGCTAGTAGTACTAATGGTGTAGTGGCCATATTTGGTTTTTCTGTGATGTGTTTTGAAAATGTGTGTTGAATAGAATAAGAGGTTAAATTGGTTTTATTTTTTTTTGTATTATGAATATAGGTGTGGTGTAGTTGGAGTAAATAAATAGAGGGGCTTGACTTGGAAAATTTGGTTCTAACTTTTGGTTGCTGAATTTAATGAGTTTTACTAACAGCTATTAATAGTACTACCTAACTAATTCATTTTGCACCGTATATTTATCATTCGATCTAACTTCTATCCTCTTTGAATTAAAGATGAAGATGGTCCAAATCTGTGATTGAATTTATAACCTACATTCAATGTAATGGTTGGTGTGTGTGAGTTACTATTTCAACAAATTTTATATTGAAAAAAAATTATATAAATAAAATATTTTTAAATGATTTTTTGGAAGATAATTTATAGAAAAAATTTCAACCAAACTGAGCCTTAAGTTGCTTTCTTTGAGTTTTAGATTCACATTTCTAATAGCTGGCATTGTTGGTGTGAATTAAGTTATGTTATCTTGAGATGGAATTATTAGGCGGAAAATAACATCACATTCACATGTGTAAAATAAATATTGATTGGCAATTATGGAAAAAAAATTTGTTTTCATGTGTGAAAATAGAAAATTAAACCAACTATTATGAAGAAAGTGACACCTACCTATTGCATTGGCTAGGATGAATGATCTTGTTAAGTTATGTAATGATGAATGATCATGTTAAGTTATGTAATGAGCTTTAATTAATTGGTAGAGGTGGTTGTGCTGTATTTAGACTGTTGTGGGGTGTTCATTTTCGATAGGGACGGTTTGACATTGCCAATTTGCCATGATGTGAAATTTATTTTACAAATTTAATTTGTTTATCATTTTGGAAATTGATAGGGGAGTTTTAGGTTTGGCTTCTAACCTATTTTAACTTGTTGAAAGCTGTAAGTTGTATTGGAGAAGGAGAAGAAAGCATTTATGGTATTGTAAACCTTTGTGGGACTCAAGTCATGTTTTGCCATTTTGTTAATGGACATCACATGTTCAATAGTTATTTTATTTTATGGGGGGTCGTATACCTGCCATACTTGTATCATATTTTCTATTTTTTTTTATTATGAATAATTTTTAAACCCATTTGTGACTCAATGCATAAGCACGGGATCTTCTGATATGTGCCCGTAGAGCACTTGTAAAGGAATAAAAATTAGAGTTTTTGCCTTGAAAACAAACAACTTTTATACACAACTGCCAATACAGTATTTATATGAGTTGTCAACGGCTATCAATTGTCTTTGAATCCATTCATCAAACCCAGAAAATATGCCATGAAATTATTGTAGTGTAATCACCCTGGATTTAAAAGAGCTGTTTGCAATACATCGTCAAGATGTTTCTCAGCAGCAGCATACTGCCTTTTTTTATCTTCAATTGCTAATGCAGCCAGAGCTTTATCCTGGATAGTTCCAACCCGCCAAAAATATCAGAATAAACACAACAAAGTTCTTCAATTTTACTCCAGAACTAAAATGGAGAAGATGAGGAATTAAAACATACCGGAGGCAAATCTTGATAGCTCCTAAGAGTATCCAAAATGGGCTTAGTTTTCTTTTCCAGCTCCTTCCTATGCTCAGCCATTTCAACTAAAACACTGTGGCTAATCTCTGGTGTATAGCCTGTATGGTTGAGCACCGCCTGCACCAAATGTTATTCAGCATTCAGGAAATCAAAATTTAAAAAATCATAATTTGTACATCAGATTTAGTCAGTTTATAACATGTTATCCACCAAATATTAGAAGAGTTAATATTTCCATGAGATTGTTCAACTGTAGATACCTAACCTAGATTTTGGAAATATCTCATTTGTTAAAATTTATTTTGGTTGGTTGCATTTACACACTGTATAGGTAATTCTTAATAGTTGAATGACTGTAGAAATATATTTCATTGCACACAATGTTGGTAATTAGAAGTAATGTAAATAGTGATCGCCAATGTCTGTTTTTGGGTCGGTAAGGTAGTAAGAGGTGGTGTTTTGGGTAATGCAAGGGTTTAAAGTCAAATTTAGTGGGTATAGGTTTGGAGGCTTCATGTAAACGAGCTAGGTTTGCAGCTTGTGGAACGGAGGTGGGATACAACATGCATTTGCGTACTAGTGTCTAAGCCAGACGTAAAGATACTCAATGAGTGCTTGGGGGCTGGAGTAATGATACTTGAGTCAAAGCAAGTTCAGAAGCATCAGTGTACTCTTGTACTGAGTTGGTTTGTTTGACTTGGATAAGGTTGCCCAACATGTTGTAATATAATGGGCCAAACCGCAGGGCAATGTTGGCTAGATATTTAAACCATGGGGGTAAACATCAAATTTAGACCATGGTGGGTAAACTCAAATTTATCAGGCATGCAATTGAGGTGCCACTGCAGAACAATGTTGTCTAAGTGGATTGAGGCAAAACGGACCTTGGATTCATCTGGCATGTGCCTTCCAGGAAGAAGAATTGGGTGTATTTGTACAACCATTCTTTCAACTGTTTGTCGGAAGACCTGGGTGTATTTGCACAACCATTATTTCAACTGTTTGTCGTCGAAATGAGGAAATTCCAATTTGGAGATGCGAGCGGAGTACGAATTGTGACCATCAACATGCAGGCCGCTGGGTTGCCAGACGGTTGTTTATGGATGAACCATCAGGTCGGGGACGAGCTGCTTTGTTGTGGATGAAGGCGCAAATTTCTCCCGTGCTCAAATGCATCTATTCCATGTGAATGATGAGATCAGCACGTCTACCATCGACCTTTTTCTCTAGGCCAGCTAAGGTTTGATTGCATATCATCATGCTTGGGACTGATACAGATTGAGATATGAATCAAATATTCAGGTGGTTAACCAAGAATAACATGAACTCTGTTAAGGTGAGTTGCTTTAACGGAATTTCAGAAGATTTAAGGAGAGAATTGATAGTTGAATTATTAGACCCTTTTTCATTTGGCCACCAGGCTCCATTTAACAAGCAAGTTTGTTACAAATGGGAATATTCTAACCACCTCATCTTTTATTAATATGCTGCAAAATGCAATGTGTCCACTAGGAAAATAAAGAAAAATGCATAATAGGATGTAAGAAAATGCAGGCTATGAAAATAACATGAAATAAAAATAATTTCGTCTGGTTCTTGTAGCAGTATGATTAGCTGATTACTGTGACACCCTACCCAAGAAACATCTGGACTTTTGTGTATAAAAGTAATATAGTATAATTAGCGTCTATTTTTTAAATGGGAGAGGTACAGCCTATCAAATTCCCTGTAAAAACTATAACTTTGGCAACAGTCAATTCTGCAACCGCCCACTTCAATTCCGTGTATTCTAATTCAGTGGAAATCTTTGTTTCCTCAGAATATCATCAATAATTATGTCTCTACTCAGTGGATTTTAAATTACGGAATGACAAACACCCTTCTGCACAAAATTTCTAAATTCACACATGCCTTCTTCCATGGCCTTCCCTCTAACTACTTTGCTTCTCTAATTGTTCCTAATTGAATACAGTTCTAGTTATGATTTCCCTCATTCATTACTCTAACAACCTCCATGATATGAATTTGCAATTCAATATACTATTTGATGACATATTTAGAAATCAGCAACTAAATCAATAAGCATATTAACAAATGTGTTATTATGCTTTCTCTTTTCATACAGCACACCCTCCCCCCCTCAAAAAAACAAAACTGTGTACCTTATAATTGGCAGATTGTTGCATGTACTGCCTTTCTTTTGCAGCCATAACTTGCAAGTTTGTGCTCCAATTTTCCATCTGAGCCTTACACATAGGTTGTTCCTCTTCCAATTGAAGTTGTGTTCTGCACAAGCATTGCATCATACTAAACAAGTGAGGAACAAAGGAACATTGTATGCCACAAGCTTATATGGACTTTCTAATTTGTCGTAGTATTCTCACAAAAGCTTTCTTCATTTTAATTTGTTGATTCTAATGTATAACTCTTCAAACTATTTAGCATCAAGTTATTTATGAAGCTAAAATATTTAGTTCTACCTTTTCAAATAATTTAGCCTGGATAAAGCCTTTCTAGTATAATCGAGAAGAAACTTCGACTCTTTCTGCACTTTAGCCCTTTTTTCCTCCACACCCGTCTTCCTCAAGGAAATATCACCCATTGCCACAAGAAAACTATTTAAAAAAAAAACAGTTCTGAAATTCAAATCTTAACACCGAAATCAAACAAACAAACGGTGAGCTTGAAACACACCTACTAAGTTCAGTATCTCTGATATTCAACAAGTTAGAAACATTGGCGAGAACCTGCGCGGACGCGACCACACTGGACGGTAAACTCTCCTGAGCCAAACCTACATTCTCCAGAATTTCTCTAATCCTTGCAGCTATAATTCAAAATCAAATTGGAATATATTTTAGAGAGAGGGAAAAATAAAATTAACCTAACCTAACCCTAACCGGTACTAACTGCAGTGCTTATGTTACCTTGGGATCTATATTCGGAGGCTTTGAGGCGAAAATCGCGCGCGACGAGACGAGCGGCTTCGTCTTTGGCTTTGGAGAGTGTGGAGAGACGGTGCAAGTGAGAGACACTGTGTGGAGTGTATTGGAATTCAGGAACGGGTTTTCCGGCGACTTCGAAGGTTTTGGCGAGCCATTCTTTGACTTCGGTGATGCCGGAAACTTCCGTGGATAGTGAAGGATCTTGATCGGTCATTGATTCTCTCAGACGGTTGCAGTTTTTGATGAACGAAAGGAGAATGAATCGCAAATGTGTTAGATCTGAAGATGGATTGCGACACTCATGCTGGTATGAGAAAAGCGGATTGATGTTGAAATTTCAAATTTCCGAAAATGAATAGGTATATTTATTGTTTATAATTAATTATTAGGCTCTTAAACTATCTTACCGTTACCGGCTAATGAAATTTAGCTCAATTGATAAGAAAGTTTGGATTCCAAGAATTTTAGGTTATTTTTTAATTTCATAAAATATATACCGAGTGGGATGGAGCTACTCAAGTGAGATGGAGGGGAGTGTAATTTTTACTAAGATTTAGGATGGAGTGACATAAGTTCTTCATTTCAATTAAATTAACAAGAAATAAATATAGTAAATTAATAAGGAAATTTCACCCAGTGGGTTTATTTCTATCCCCGATAAAAAAATCAAAAATACCCTAAAGTTTTTAAAAATAAGATGAATTCGCAAGTGCATCTGCGAATTCACCTTATTTTTTTTAAAATATAATGAATTCGCAAATGCACTTACGAATTTTTGGTTGAGCAAAATTCAGAAACATTTAACATAATTCATATCATTCATTCAACTTAATTCATAAAATTACATCGTGGACGTTGCAACATCTTAATAACATCTTCTGCCGATCTATGAAGCGACGCATCCATCTAAATCGAACCCTTTGTCGAGTACTGATGAAAGGCCTCCCACATAACCTCTAAGTCTTCGCCGTTCTTCAGCTGAAACCAGGCTAGCTTGACTTTTCCTTCAGCATCAAGTGAAGGTGAACGGTACTCCAGCTTGTCCACCTTGCGATTATCTGGATACTGCAACTAAGAATGCAGTGTCGTAATGAACTCGTCGACGAGGTGTCCTGCGAGAGCTTGAATTGAACTGGCGCACACATAGCAGTGAAGTAGACAAACGCACGATATGGATAGGTTGTGTCATTTTTCTGGTTTTGATTTGTGATGGAGAAATGAATGAGTTGTAGACCCATTTATAGCAAAGTTGGAGTACACATTTTGCAAGTACACTTACGAATTGCACTAAAATCAGGTAAACTTGTAAGTGAACTTACGAAATGTTTTCTATTTTTTTAAAAACCAGGCAGAATTCGCAAGTTAACTTGCAAATTATGCAGAAACAAACCAAAACTCAGTTTTGGCTGAAACAAAATTTGGTGTTGTGGTGTTTTTGACATTAAAAAAGTAATAGATATAGATAAAATGGGATATAGATAAAATTTATCTCTCTCTCTCTCTCTCTCTCTCTCTCTCTCTCTCTATATATATATATATATATATATATATATATATATATATATATATATATATATATATATATAGAAACAATAGGATTTTACAATGTTTCGACAATACATACAAAAAATGGTTTGGTTACATTTTAAAACGAACCGAAAAAAGTATCTCTGCTTAAATCTAAAATTGGTTCGTTCTTTGATTTCTCCCTATTGGATTCTCTCTCAAGATCCATGAAATGGATGAACTTCGTCATTCTCTCCAAAAAAATGATTCGGCCAAGTTTCCGCCTCTTTTTTTGTGATGTTCCATCCATTCCATAGATGTGGCCGGCATAGGACAATCTGACTTCAAATATACTTGAACAAAATTATGTGACCATAGATAGCCAACACACACAATGCGTCCGGATGGATCAATAGGTGGTGGACCTTGTAGAGGAAATTTTTTTTTCCAAAAAATCATATCTTGTCAAGTTGACGCACACCACGTTATAAGCACTTGCTCCATAAAGGTTTATTGCTGCATGGACTAACAGAATCACTCATTTAGGGAACACAACAACAAACAGGTACATTATTCTAACATGAAATATGTTTATGCATTAAATTAAGAGTTACTTATGTAATGTGTTTATGATGTATAGGATGGAGTCTGCACATTGGAGGCTGAAAAACATGTTGACTACAAGTCATGGTGATTTATGTGCAAGATGGGATGCTTTGAACACAGTGTTGAAGATGCAGTTAGGTTCCGTAAGGGTGTCGTTTCAAAAAAGTATCGTTAACATTAATCACAGGTATAACACCCCATTATATTCTAAGTTACACGTTTTTGTTTCAAGATAGTGCATACAACTCATTGGAAAGGAACTTGAAAGAGTCAAACATGTTGGTGTAAGAAAGGAGAGGTGTGGTTGTTACATTAGAACAACATATGGGTTATCGTGTGCGTGTCAGCTCACAGGTTTTCAGATTTTAGGCACACCTATACCTTTGGAAACAATTCATGTGTTTTGGACGAAATTGCAAATTGTAGAACATGAGGTGAGTCTTGAAGAGAGAAAGTGAGATTTATAAGAGGAGTGTGAATAGTTGAAGAAATAGTTCAGTGGTCTGGATATTGTGGGTCAAAGGGTGTTGAAAAAAAGTTTGTGACATATCCTATCCATCAACAACTTCAATATGTTCACTGCCAATGAAATATAAGTCAACAGGGAGAGGAGTTAAGAAGAATAGAAAGGGTACGGAAAGTGATGTGCATCGTGATCCAAGTCTGTGGGAATATGCTAAAGCTTCGCAAGGGAGTCAGACTACAAAGAGATCATGCACACAACCAAGTGGGAGTCAATCGTCAACCATACCAATTCATGGGCAACATTGTACCAACTCTACAAAAGGCGGGTACTTGCCACAATTTCCTACTTTCTTTCATCCATACATCGAAGATATTATTGATGTTGAACCAGATGGAAACTGTGGTTACCATTGTATTGCAACTGCGTTGGGATGGGACACAAAAGCATGTTTTGATGTTAGGAGGCAGTTGAATACTCATATCCATCAACACGAGGCATTGTTTTCCAAGGTATTATACGATATTGTGTCTTATGTTAGGAATTAATTAATCGTGAAACACTTGGGTCCTTAGGGTAAGGACAAATGGATGTCGATCCCAGATATGGGTTACCCTATTGCTTGTAGATATGGTGTTGTTCTTGTTTATTTTTCCATGAGAATTAGCACGACATTTTTCCCGCTTCTCATACCTCCACCCATGTACACAAGTCATCATATAATCGTTGTTATTGGTTTCGTCAATGATAATTATTGGGTTCTGATAAAATTGAAACCCGGTTGTCCACTACCTCCCGTCTCGAAGCATTGGACGAATAATTATTTTGATGATGCAAAAGGATGGGAATCAGCATATGCGGATTAGTTCAAACATTGGGCAGTATTGTCTACACCGTGATTTGTAGTTTATTTCTAATGCTACTATGTATTAGTTTATAAGCGTAAAAAAATTTAAAAAAATTTAAGTCCCAGAAATACCGAAAGTTTGAAATTTTCGGTACCATAAAATTATCAGAAATTTGAAATCTTCGGTACCCAAAACATTTTCGGAAATTTCAAATATTCGGGTATCAAAACATTACCGGAAATTTAAAATTTCCGGATACGTTTGAACTAAAATACATACCATAAATTTTAAATTCCCGGTACGGTTTTGATACCGGATATTTAGAATTACTGGTATGCAATTTAACATTTACGCCTTCCGAAAATTTTAAAAAATCGGTACCGGAAATTTATAGTTTCCGAAAATTTTCATCCAGCACGCTAAAATGGTAACTATCACACAATTTCCAGTATTCATCATGAAATTTCTGGTATGTACCGGAAATTACAAAATTTCTGATACTTTACAAGGATATTTTGGTAAAATTGCCATGTATGGGGGTGTCAGATATAAGTTAGAGGGTAGCAGGATAAATTATCCGTTTAATTTCCTTACTTAGGACCCGTTGTACAAAAATAAAAAATAAAAAATAGGCAAAATATCCTTTTTGGTCCCTTAACTATACCTCGGGGTACATTTTGGTCTCTTATCTCTAAAAAGTGCCAAATTGGCTTGTTAATTGTTCAAAAAGGATCACATTTATCCTTTCTGCCAGCCACATTTGTCAAAGTCAAAGGAAGGGTGTATGTGGCATGTGGCTGACACATGTTAATTTATTATTCCAAGTGGATTATATTTTTTTATTATTGAAATAGAAAAGGGAAGAGAAATTCAAAATCATTGTTGGTTGATTCTATTTTCTGCAAACGAAGAGAAATGGAAACCCTAGCGAATGAAAAGAGGAATTTTTCTGCAAACGACACTCCACACGGTGAAAGTGCAGACGAAATCTGTTCAGAGGTAAGTTTCTACATGTTTATTTTGAAATCCATTGTTCTTCGCATGTATCTAGGGTTTGTTCTGAATTCCATTTTTCCGAAATCATTGTTCTTCGCATGTATCTAGGGCATAGTCTGAAATGGATGAATATTTGAATATTATGATCCACCATAGTGGTTATTTTGTTAGTGAAGACCTGAGTGTGTACGAAGGGGGTGAGATTGATGATTTGAGAGTATATGATGATAAGTGGGGCTTTTTTGAGTTGATAAGTGTTATTAAGGAACTAGGCTATTTAGAGATAGAGAAGATATATTATAAGGATCCAACTGTTGGGATAAATCTGTTGAGTGATGACAAAAGGGCCTTAGAGATATCTGATCTATATAGGGTCCATGTTAGTGTTGAAGTCTTTATTTAACACACATTGTCCCAGCCTGATTTCGTAGATGAGAATGATCTTGTGCTAGATGAGATTCCCTTTAACGTGATAGTAGATGAGGCAGAAGTTGAGATTGAGGAGATGTTGAAGGAAACTCATGCAAGTGTATATGATGTTAGGATGAATGATGTAAGTGTAGATGATGATAGGGTGAATGATGTAAGTGTAAATGATAATTTGAATTATGTAAGGAATAATAAGAGGAAAAGAGGTTGGAAAGCCAATTTGGAGAAACTGATTATACGTGAGAAGAGAGAAGAACAAAAGAGGAAGAGAAGAACCAAGAACTCAAAGATTCAAGGATTCAAGCAATTGACTAAGGTAAGAGGTGATTTTATCTGATTATCATGCCTTATAGATTTTGGGAATGATAGGATTGATTAAGTAGTTAGGAGTTTTTAGGTTTATGGAAATTGTCCCTAAAATGGTCTAATTACATGAAATTGAATCAATCACATGTATATGATTGTTAGGTATGAAAGAATTGTGTTGTTGTGCATCATAATGTTGTTTGTTGAGTGATTTTGGTGATAATTTGTGGTTTGATTCGTGTTTGAATGATAAAATTGAGTTGGGAAACGAGCATGCTGTCAAAATGTAATTTTCTACTATAGGAGGTCTTGGGAACCGGTTCCCTAGTGGGAGGAACCGAGTTCCTGGTATATTTTCCAACAGGACGACAATTTTGTGTTTGAGGTACCGGTTCCCTAGTGTGAGAAACCGAGTTCCCAATACATTTTTCAGGGAGTGATTTTCCATGAGTCGTGGAAACTGATTCTCTAGTGGGAGAAACCGAGTTCCGAGTACAAATTCCAGGAGCGTGTTTTCACTATGAGAGTGGGAACTGGTTACTCCCCAGGAGGAATCGGTTACCATTGTAACTTTTTGAAAATACTAAACTTTAAAAATTCATAACTTTCAAACCGTAAGTCCGTTTTAGTCGTCATTTTGGACGTTATTTCTTAAATTAAACACTCTATTTTATAAAATGAAGAAATTAACAGTAACTCAATTTTATTCTGAAAAGCGTTGACTTTCCAATTATGCGGTTTATTGTTATGTGCATATTTGATGTATATGCAATGGTGTGTTCATGATAAATGATTGTATCATGTTTTGTTGATGACGTGCACGTTTATGTTGTTTGATGATGTTCATGATAAATGATTGTATCATGTTTTGGATTGATGATGGTATATGATGTATGATGTTATCATAACTTGTGTTAAATGTTGTATGCTTTTATGATGTGCATGCATATACATTCTGGTGGTAGCTAATGCCCATTGTGTGGAATTATTGAGTATTGCCAATAACCGTTCCCGGGTGATTATGGATGGTGAGGCTAAATTCATGTCCGGGTGATTATAAACGAATCGATGTAACTGTATCCGGGTGATTATGGATTAGTGTGTGACTTAGTTCACTATTTGGTACCACATGCATAGAGTCTTGCATTGCATTTTGTATGGATTATAACATGATAGGATGATTTCCAGTGTTATAATCTTGTTGTTGTGTGTGACGTATGTTATGATTGGGATTGTGAATTAAATCTGATTATGATGAATAGGGTGGAATAATGGCTTATGAGATTCTATTATTTTATGAATTTATAATGCATTTAATTATGATGAAGTCTCACCCTTACTTTGACGATTTCAAATTGAAGTTTAGCAGCTTAGGAGTTGGCGAGGATGACTCGTAGAGCTATGCTATTTACCTATTACGTGTCAGTGTCATGCTCTGGTCTTGTAACATTGGGGAACGTTGTCTAGAGTTATTATTGAACTTAATTTTTATTTGATGTTTTAGTTGGATGACCGTTTCGATGGATTAAGGTGTTGACCTTTTGGTCTTGGTATTTAATTGGTTTGAATTATCCAAGTTTTGAATAAATAATTCCGCTGTGTTAAACATGTGTTGATTAATTATTGATTGAAATTATGTTCTTCAGTAAAGCATGACATTTAACTTTGGAAATTTATATTTTTAATTAATTGTGACGCCCTTTAATTGCATGTTAACTCTGAATTGTATTATTATTTGCGGAGTATTTTAGAAGGGTGTTACAATCCACACCCAGATTCAGATGAAACCTATGTTATTCAAAATGAATATATATCAGAACAAGAAAATATGAAAAACCATTTTAATTTCATGCTTACCTTGTAAAATGACGCCAAACCCATAATTGCTTCCCAATTTTTTTGACAGTTGAAGCCCTTTGAAGAAGTCGTTTCTCCACAACCACATATGGGTCTCAATCGCAACTTTCCATCTAAGCATCCATCACTCTTGAGATTGGAATCGTGTGAACAGTGACTTGAGTACGCCAATGATGCTTCCTTCATTTTGCTGAAGCAATTTCAAATTCGAAAAGGGAAAAATTCAATGGAATCGTGTGAACCCTAGAATTTGGGGAAATCTGGAAGCAAGGACGATTAATTTAGGAAATCTGGACAGAAGGTTGAAGATGGTGTTTATAACATTCCACATCACCTGCCACGTATACAAAACAAACGTCCGTTTGTGCCTTTTGGAAGAAAAGGACTTCTATGGTCATTTTTGAACAATTAAAGGACCAATTTGACACTTTTTAGAGATAAAAGACCAAAATGTATTCAAAAGTATAGTTAAGTGACTAAAAAAGTGGATTTCTTAACCCACCCCATGTCCTTCTTACCCACCCCTGTGAAATTTCATTTTTGCTTCTAGAATACTGGAAATAAATTTTCGGTTAGCACCCTATATCATAGAAATAACGTTGAAAAAGGTTGGGTGTAAACCGAAAATATATTTTCGATTTTAAACTATGAGAACAAGTGAGACCAATTTGGAATAAATTTAAAATATGATGCATACTGGAAGTATATTTCCGGTTCCACTCAAATATTTTAGAAAGTGAGAACAAGTTAGATCAAATTTAGAAAAAATTCAAAATATGGTGCATACCGGAAGTATGTATCCGGTTCCACTCAAATATTTCAGAAAGTGAGAACAAGTGAGACCAAATTTAAAATAAATTCAAAATATAGTGCATACCGAAAATATATTTTTGGTTCCACTCAAAATTTCAAAAAATAATGCGTAACAAAATATTTTGAATTGCGCCCCATCCTTGTGGGCTGGGTGGGTTAAGAAATCCCCCTAAAAAATATTTTGCCTAAAAATTACAACAATTATTAACTGCATTATTTTTATATATTTTGTTTTTTTTTTCCAACAAGCGAAAGCGTCAGCAGCATATCCGCTTTGTTCTTGCAGTTACAGCTCTATATTACCCAATCTTCAAAAAGCCCTAATCACTAAATTCTTCCTTCCGCGACACTGATTGAGGAATCGAAATCGTCACTCGCTCTTTCCACGATCCACAAATTGCCACCGAACCCTAATTTCTCCATTCGCTCTTTCTTCAATCCACCATGGTCAGTTTTATCCCACTTCTTCAATTGTTACACCTTCACCTTTACTCACTCATCACTCTATTAGGGTTTCTCTGTTATCAACATTGTTCATTACTTTAGCAATTTTCGTTTTCATTTATTTATTTAATTTTGTTAATTTTCTCTCAGCAAAGTCTTGGTGTGATTGTGGGAGAAAAATGGATAATTTACTGTTTTGTTGTTGCTATTTTGTGTTGTTTTTGGCAATAGTCGAATCGAGGTGGAAGGGATCGGGATCGGTCTAGGAGGGACTATTCTTCAAGATATGAAGACAATAAGGGGAATGGTGGTTCGGGCCGCGGTGGTAATCCTCCTTCCAGACACCTCTGGGTAGGGAATCTATCCCACAACATTGTAGAAGATGAACTTGCTCATCCTTTCATACGATTTGGACCGTTGGAAAAAGTTGCGTTTCAGCCTGGGAGAAGCTATGCTTTCATCAACTTTGAAGTGGATGAAGATGCCGTTGATGCCATGAGATCGCTGCAGGGTTTTCCTCTCGCTGGCAACCCGCTTAGAATCGAGTTTGCAAAGGCGGTCAGTGTTGAACATCTTTTACTGCTTGTTACTTTTTCAGCTGATTATATGTATATAACCCAGATGTTCGGATCTGTTCAATTCAATTCTTTAAATCAAGCTTTTATGTTAGATATAAATCTGCAAAATTTGCAACAACCAAATTTAGGAATACAGTATACTCGTCATTGTTTTCCATTTATGGCAATCGATAAAGTTCAGTGCATCAAATTAAGTTACTCCACAACATGCACATTACATTAAGTTACTCCACAACATGCACATTACATTTACAATCACGTAAAGCCCCACAGAAAGTTTTTCTTAGTTAACGTTTCACTCCAAACCATGCTATACATATTTACTACTATGTGCAAATGGACACAAGCAGCATTACTCAGCTCTTCAATATTTTTGCAAGTTCTAAATTGGATTTCCACATTGCTAAATCTTGGGCCAAGAGATTTTCCATGTCTTCTTGATATATTATCAAATTTGATGAAATTTTGCACTCAATGAGTTTGACATCATAGGTATAAAAAATTCTTAAAAAATAGGTAGTGTACTGCTCCTCTTAACTCAAGTTTCGCCTCAAGCTAAACTTGCAAGAGAAGGCTAGTGACTAAATCTGGAGCTTCAATATTAGAATAAATATTCTACAGCAAAAAACTTAAGTATGCTAGGGATTCCATTAAACCTTTTGCCATAATTTTCTCTTCATTTTGACCTACATATATATATTATGAAATTGATAGCTTCAGTTATGCATGTTTTTCCCCCTTTTCAGAGTGGTGTATGGTTTAAGACTGTAAAATACAATAAAAATATTTTACCAAATAATAAACAAATGAATTCCCCAAAAGGCTAATTAGAGAGAGATTGCAACTGTAGGAAAATTAAAAAAACTTAAACTAAACTGAAGGTTCATCAGCTGTATAGTATGAACACACTTAAATTAACTGAAGGTTCAACAGCTGTATAGTATCAGTAAAGTAACCCCTATCAGCACATCGTTCTACCAAGTAAGAGTCATTGTTTTAACATGTAGAATAATAAAGAAAAGAAAAGACAGTATGGATCATGTTATCTGTAATTGGTTGTATTTTCATGCCAACAGTTTGACCTTGTTAATTTCTTCTATACTTCGAAAGTTAATAACTGGAGAAATATGAAAAAACAGGACAATTTCTGAGACCAAGCATTCAATAACTCATTATATCTTTTCATAAATGTTACTCATTTCAATGGCCACCTGTCACCACCAGGATTAAGGCCTTGTGATTCAAATCAAATGGAAACCGAATACCTAATCTTAATGAAATCTGCTGCTGTGCCAAAGAAACCTTCATAGCCGTATTGCAGATTCGTTTCAGGCATATGCACCAAAGTGTAACCTAGATTGCTTAGTATTAACAACAAAAGCCTAATAACAACTTGGTGGCGTTAGTGAAATTCTGACATGTTATGCTTCAGATGATTGCTACTGCCTAAATTGCTTTGCTGCTTACATTGCATGTGTTGGTTAAAGTATATTGGAATTGAATTCCACCTTCAAATTTCAATTCTTGCATATGTTTTCAAGTTCTTGAGAGCAATGTTTTAAAGGACTTAAGTTTGGTAATATTCAAGAAAGCTAATTATAGATGTAAATCATGTAATGCATAATTTTGCTTGATAAGCAAAATAATTCATTAGTCATGACAACTGAGCTTTAGCATAAAATGATACAAAAATCAACAATCAGAGACTATGTTACATAAGATTATGAATATAAAACAGTCCAAAACCAAGCACAACAGCAAATACCTGTTACATGAAAACAAATTGGCAATCCGTCGGCAGGAGATCAATTTCAAACTAAGTTCTAACATAGATCAATTTCAAATAGTAACTTCATTCATTAAGTTTAGAAATAGAGAATAAAATTTTACTGACAAATCCTCACATTTAATCAACATAACTACTTACCTGGTTAATTAGTCCAAAAATTCATCAAGGTCACTTGTTGGAAGCTACAGCAGGGTGTGGTAATATCAGTTCACTGTCTTGTGTTTGAAACTTAGTCAACTTAGCTCAATATCCAACACAAATGTAATTATGGATGTGAATGTTGACTTGCATCATCTACAACTTAAAAAGTTAATGTTCATATCATTGAACATGTCCTTTTGGAGTATGAATTATGACATCCAACTACCCAAGCAAGTACCCGACACCTGTTTCCCATCCCATGTCCATTCACAATTAGCCATGCCTAAACATAGATCTTCTTGCAATGCAATGCATAATGCTGCAGATGGGAATGCACTTGCATTTGTTGGGGATGAAGCTAAAAGAGGAAAGTAAGTTATTGTTGTTGACACAGAAATCATACCATAAAAGAAGGATAATACAGAATGGCAAACAAAAGATACCTCATAAATTCCACAAACATGAAAGGGAAGCAAAAAATATAGCTCTTTTCCTTTAGATCTTTAAGGAAAAGCTTATAATCCGAAGATAATGTTTTATTTATTTGAGATGCAAGACGATTAAAAACAACCACATACCTAAACCATTTCTTCGAGGCTTTGATCCTTCCTTCCAAAAACATAACAAATTCATCGAGGAAACACTCTTGAAGACAATTATGGATTCACCAAAAGACAAAGCTTAACCCAAATGAATGTTGTTAGTGCTATGTATAAGCTTAAGATCTGTTAGTCTTAGAGCTAAAACAAAACATAAGCACATACTTGGTAGAGCCAGGGGTTTATGAGGCATCTTAAAGTGAATCAAACCGTTGACATTTGTGCTTGTTATGGCGAAATACCTGCATCACTATTATTAGAATATGCTGTTAGGTTGACTTTGGTCAACTCTTCATATATCCTTACTGATTCTGTTATAATTCTAATATTAGATTGTTATGACAGCTGTCAGTTAGTTATAACAGTTAACTCCAACTCAAGAGTTAGTTATGATCCTAACTCTATAATACTCTGTTGTAAACTATCCTATTTGGATTGGTTAGTAACAAAATTCAGTTTAAACTCTCTCAATTCTCTCTCTGTTTTCACTTCTCATGAATCTGGAACTCTAGCAACTAATAAGACTTACTATTGAAAGTAAAGAAATGTCTAGAATGTTTGAGGAAAGTTCTTCGACAAGAATCAATAGAAATAATGAATCATATCTAGTTTTTGCTTATATTTTCTGTTTCCAGCCAAACTCCAAATTCCTGCATTTAATCTACAGGGTCAACTTGCTTCTTTTTCCACTTGAAAGTGATTGTGGAATATGGAATGTTTATTGTTCTTAAATCGTTAGAATTATCAATATGCACTTTTATTAACGACTTGTTGATTATTGCACCAATGAAATGATGAACTTCGGATACAGGCGGGAAAGTATGTGTCCTGATTTATCATTTATGCATCTATAGCAATTCTTTATCAAGAAAGAATATGTTTATTGCCTTTATTACTTGAAGCAAAGCTCAGAGACTACATTAGTGTTTGTAAATACACTAAACAATTACAATTTTTGAGCTATATATTTGTTCAAGGCTGAAGCTCAATTGTTTATTGCCAGTTAACTTTAGTTTCTAGCTTGCAGTTAATGTTAACTTGTATGGCCTTCAATTTCATATGCATTTTCCTCTTTAATCCAATCTCATCAACAAGATGATATATCCCCACCAATTCACGTAGCTTGGGCCATAATATTATATCCTGATTTGGCACTTGAATGAGCAATAACAATCTTGCATCTTACTTCTCTAGCTTACCAGAGAGGATCTAGCCAGGTCAGCATTTGAAAAACCCACTACTATAGTATGTATATATGATACCTATATCTATACTAGTGTGACTTGGAGCCCTTTCAGATTTACCAATTTATGAAAGAACGAACTCCCAACGGTTAGTTCATGGAGATGATATAACCACATTGATATAGAAGACAATAGTCGGTTGAGTGAGTTCAGTTCTGTGTCTTTTGTTGTTTCAGCCAAACTAAAACAAAAAAAAAAATGAACTGTATGCGTTTCATGCTTTTTAATCCTGTAGTATACTTGATTTTCTTCTCTCCTTAATTTCCTTTTCCCTACTATCTTAAAATCCAGAGCATACTTGGATTTTTCTATCTTTTTTCTTATGGAAATAGAAGGCTCGTTCCTAGAATCCTACTTTTAGATGCTTAATATGACTAATGACTGGTGAGTGTGAGAAGACCATACCTGGCTTTCAATCTAGGCATGTATATGATATTAGCTATAATGACTCGATTTCATGTTAATTGACACTCAGAGTCAGAGCTTGTGTAACTGTGTCTGATTCCAAGTTATTCTAAAATCTTCAGATCAATATAAAAAAGAATCTTAGTGAGATAGGCTCTGTTTGACAATTTATGCTATTGGATTGAAAGGAACTATAGAATCATCAATTATAAGTAACTTTATATGGAATAAGATAGTTAATCTCACGGTACTGTTTTTTTCTTTATGTGAAATTCTACTTTTAGATATTGAAGTAGATTAGGCAGTAACTCATCAGTTGGAGGTCACAAGCAATATGTGATATGGGAGCAATATGTTAGGATAAGGCAGTTGGAAGTCAAAATAAAACTTGTGCGAATAAATTTTCCGCTGTTTCGGCTCCAAGGGGAAGAGGGTCCTAGTAATCCTGAATCTGGCCGGGATGTAAGTAAAGCCTGACCAAGCATTGATCCAGCTAGGATCTGAACTCGGGTTTTTTGAACAATTTGTCTTTAACAGGTTTACTTATGTGAATCTTTAATTCTCTATGTAAGGCCAATACTACATTAGTTTTTGTAAGAGCCGAAGATATTGTTTGATCTATGAAGCGGATTCCACCTTTTTGGGGTAACTTCAAGTTGTACTTGCATTTTGATGAGCTTAGTGATTGACCAATGACCATTCAATTAGTAAATTTCTTCTTATGTGAAATTCATTCTGTCTTTGTGTTGGATATCTACTCATGTTTTGGCTGTGTAATTTTATAAATTGTTCCACTTCTATGGGTTTAGCATCTCATCTCACCATTAGAAGCAAGATTTTCTTTGTATTTGCATGCCATGCCAAAAAAGTGTTAGTTAGTTAACTGTTGTTAGTTCTCTAAAGTGTTGGATGTCGGTTGATTGGTGTAATCACTTCTCCTTCATAAATCTCATATTGCGATCTAAGCGTGATTATGGAATTATTATTTCTTTAAAATTACTAAAATTTGAATGCCATAAATATACAACAATTTCACCTTAGTTTATATTGTCAATCACAGGACAAGCTTTCGACAGTAACACGTGATGAAGATTATTCACGTGATGAGCGCAGATCAGCGATTAGGGGATCTCCTTTCCCCCAACGAGAGTTTAGAGGACGTCATGGTAGCCCTGAACCACATTATTCTGACAAATCCAAAATGAGTGATAAAAATCCAGAGCCCAGTGAGGTTTTATGGATTGGGTTCCCAGCTCAGTTGAAGGTGGATGAATCAATTTTGGATAGGGCTTTTTCTCCATTTGGTGAGATTGTGAAGATTTCAACATTTCCCGGTCGTAGTTATGCGTTTGTTCGCTACAAAAATCAGAATTCAGCATGCAGAGCAATAGATGCTCTGAAGGGAAAGTTATTTGGGAATCCCCGTGTACATATTTGTTTTGCCAAGAGTGAATCAGGTTCATCAAGCAGTGGGAAGAGCTCATTTAATGGCCCTCGTTCCCCATCTTACAAGTCAAGTGGCCTTGGTGGATCTTCTGAGAACTTTAGGCAGGATTGGAGCTTTGGCAGGGAGCAGAACATTAGTTCTCCGAATATGTTTGGTAATTGGGATTCTCGAGATTCTGATTTTAACAACAGGGGTTATGAGCCAAGGAAAATTGGAGAGAAGGGCGCTCCACTAGGAGTATCACAAGAATTCTATGAACATCTTAATAGTCCATCAAGAGAAAGACACTTTCACCAGGGTGATTTTCCACAGAATTATCCTCAAAGGGGTCCATTTTTTGAAGATCCGCATGGCTTGCCTGAAGACGCACCTTATCTTCACGTGGCTAAAAAGCTAAAGAGTGGTTCTTCTCCTGAGAGAGAGCTTCCAGAGTATGCTTTCTCTGAGCTAGAAAGACAAAAACATGTTTTCCCTAGACCATTACCTGATTTTCCTCATCGCGAGCCTTTTGACAAAAGCTTTGATGCTGGAAACTTCAATTATGGACAGACATTTAATCACCCACCAAATTCACCTCTGGTTCGCTTGGATAGACATGATGGCTGGAAACCTTATGACAGTTTCCAAAGGGGTCCTGGTGCCCTCCAATCAAATTTTATTGAGAAAAAAAGATTTACACCCGAACCTGATAATTCATCTTCATCTGAGTGGAAATGGGAAGGAACTATTGCTAAAGGTGGAACCCCTATTTGTCGTGCCCGCTGCTTCCCTGTAGGGAAAGTCCTTGATATCGCATTGTAAGTATAAAATTTTCCTTTTAAAATCTATTTTTCTAGATGAGAATGTCTTATATCAGCTCTGTAATATAAGTTGACATAAGCTTTTTTTTTTGTCTCACTTAACCACCTCAACCTTAGTTTAAGTTGAAAACGTTAGGGTTTTTTCTTTGGTTTGAAGACTTTTTTGTTTTAATTTTCTGCTTACACAGATATGGCACATCCACTCCTTTTCATGTTTTCAAAGATATATGTATAAGTGGCAGAAATATAACATTTTATAATTTTCATCATTTCACATACAAAGCGTTGACAATAGGAAATAAATTCAACACAAGGCAATAGTTTTGTAATTGTTATTTAAAATAGGAAGTGATTTCTCAAAGCAAAATACCCTCAACTTCAGTGAACTTTGATGGCAGTAAAGTGATTTCTCAACATGCCCCCCCTTAAGTTTAATTTTTATAGGGTTAATTTGTAAAGAGAGTAACTTCAGGTAGTGAATTGAGAGGTAGTTAAGTCACGAGAGGATGATGTGTAAAATAAACTGTAAATGGTTTTAAAGTTAATTGAAAAGTTAAGGGTTTTAGCGACGCAAAGATATTGAGCATTGAGTGAGCTATATGAAAAAGGTGAAATTACAGAGGTGTAACTAGGCCAATACTTATATTAACGTGCAATTCGTAATTAACCCTATATTTATATTAAGTTCTGCAAGGTTAGCATTAAATTTTGGACAAAACTTAGATAGAATTCTTTAGGTGTGGTTCTTACTATTTTCCAATGAAAATATGACAAGTGTATAATTTCCTCTTACACATATGCAAATTGTTCCTATTTTCACTTCATATATGACGTTCAAGTATATTTGTCATATTTTAATTGGAAAATTTGTAAGAACCACAACTAGAGAATTGTATCTAAGTTTTATCCTTAAATTTTGTCCTCAAATTTTTAGCTTAGGTTATTAAGTTATCCTTATCATGTTGCCTTAGTCATTTTAGGCGAGTCTTTTCTTCCTTTGGAGTGACGAATGGTAACTCAAACTGCCCGTGTTTTTGTATATTGAGTTCTGCTGGTTTAGCATAAACTATTGGCTTTTTGTATATTGTGCTAGAATCTGAAAGACGTCTAGAATTGAGTGAGAATCCCAGAAAAAAATGTGAACTGAATTTGCATTAGCTGAAAAACTGAACGGGGACACACTTTACACCTCATTATAACAGTATACCAAGACTACTGTAATGCATTACTTTAGAATACAATTAAGATCACAACTAGGTTAATATAGGAAACCGTAAGATTCATTTGGCAAGTTATATAGGTTAATATAGGTTAATAGTGAATTGTCAAATGCAAGAGGACATGGTACCCGAGTTAGTGTTACCTACAATAGGCACCGCACAACAGTTGCAAGCATATGGATATTTGATGGGGCGTAAAGGACCCGACGTTAAAGTGTGTTGATAATTGAATATTTGGTGAAATGCTTGAGTTACAAAGCACTAATGTGATTTGATTATATACACACAAGAGAGTAATTACATGATAAGATTAAAGCTATTTCCTAGGTACATGTATGTAATTTACAAGACATAGATTCCTAGACTCCTAGGTACATGAATAGACTCATAAATGCAATATTATAATTCCAATAATTTGTAATTCCAATAATTCCAACACCCCCCTCAAGCTGGAGAGTGGATATCAATCATTCCCAGCTTGCGAGTCAATTGATTGAAACGATCAGGTTGCAAGTCCTTTGTCAACACATCTGCTAGTTGATGTCCAGAAGGAATATAGGATGTAGCTATTGAACCACTATCTAGTTTTTCCTTGATAAAATGGCGGTCAATCTCTATATGTTTGGTCCTGTCATGTTGAACAGGATTATGAGAAATACTGATGGCCGACTTGTTATCACAAAACAACTTCATAGGCCCTTCACATTGTATTTTTAAATCATTTAGAATGATCCTCATCCAAAGTAACTCACAGATTCCTTGAGCCAAAGCTCGAAATTCCGCCTCAGCGTTTGACCGAGCCACTACATTTTGTTTCTTACTTCTCCATGTGACAAGGTTCCCACACAAGAGGGTGCAAAATCCCGAAGTGGATCTTCTATTACTTATTGATCCTGCATAGTCAGCATCGGTGTAGGCTTCTATAGTTAAGCTTCCACCTCTTTTGAACAATAGTCCTCTTCCTGGAGTAGCCTTGAGGTATTGCAAGATGCGATCAACAGCTTGTAAGTGTCGCATTCTTGGGTCATGCATAAATTGGCTCACTACACTGACTGCATAAGCCAAGTCAGGCCTAGTGTGTGCCAGGTAAATCAACTTCCCTCCCAACCTCTGATATTGGACTTTGTCAACTTTGACACTTTCTTCTTCGAAGCCCAACTTGTTATTTTGCTCTATTGGAACACTTGAAGGTTTGTATCCCAGTTTCCCAGTTTCCTGCAAGAGATTAAGTATATTCTTCCTCTGAGATATGAAAATGCCTTGGTTTGAGTAAGCAACCTCAATTCCCAAGAAATACTTGAGTTGCCCAAGGTCCTTCATCTCGAATTCTGCCGATAGTTTTTCCTTTAGCAATTGTTTCTCTGCCAGTTCATCTCCTGTAATAATAATATCATCAACATAGACAAGAAGGATAGTAAGTTTTCCTTCATGCGAGTGTTTAAAGAAAAGCGTGTGGTCTCCTTGGCTCTGCTTGTAGCCTAAGTACACCATTGCTTTTGTGAATCTTCCAAACCATGCTCTAGGAGATTGTTTTAGTCCATATAAAGCTTTCCTCAATCGACACACCTTGTTGGATCTACACGTAGGGCCAAATCCTGACGGGATCTCCATGTACACTTCTTCTAAGTTTCCATGCAAGAATGCATTTTTGACATCAAATTGTTGTAATTCCCATCCGGAGTGAGGAGCAAGAGATAATAAGATTCAAACAGTGTTCATTTTCGCAACAGGAGCAAAGGTTTCCTCATAATCTATGCCATATGTCTGTGTGTATCCTTTTGCCACTAGTCTAGCTTTATAACGATCAAGAGTACCATCTGATTTGTGTTTGACTGTATAGATCCACCTGCAACCAACGGGTTTCTTGCCTTCCCATCTATCAACAATCTCCCAAGTTCCATTTTTTTCAAGAGCTTTCATTTCCTCATTCATGGCTTGGACCCAATTTCTATCTTTCAATGCCTCTTGAACGGATGATGGGATGACCACAGAGTCAACTGCAGAAATAAAACTCTGATTTTTAGTGGAGACAAATTGAGATATAGGATATTTGGCACATGACCTTTTCCTTTTCCTCAAAGCAATAGGCAATCTGTATTAGTGTCACAAGTGTCAGAGCTTTGAGAATCACTAATAGGATTGTGAGTTTCAATACTTACCTCCGGTTTTGGCAATTGGAGTTGTGTTTGGAGCAGGTCGGGCTTACTTCTTCTGTGATACACCAAGGTTGGCTCACCAGCCTTAGTTTTTGTTGGTATGAAAGATGATGGTTCCTGCAAAACAGACGACAGAGGAAGGACCAAAATAGAAGTAGGATCAATGGGAGGACCAGTAATAGGACTTGACACAGGATTCACAATTGACTCAGGAGACTCATTTGTAGGATCAACCGACTCAGGAGACTCAATTGTAGGACCGATAATAGGACTTAAGAGAGGAGTCACAGGCAACTCAGGTAGAACCAAAAACTCGGAATCAGATTCAACATTCTGAATGTTCTCCCCCTGAAGCTGAGGACGAGTGAAGTAGGCCAAATTCTCATGAAATGTGACATCTTTAGAGACAAAGTACTTACGACTAGGAGGATGATAGCATTTATATCCTCTCTTGTTTGGGGGATAGCCAACAAAGATGCATCTGATTGCGCGGGGGTCTAACTTACTTCGATGTTGTTTATGGGTATGGACAAAGGCAACACAACCAAATACTCGAGACTCTGCAAAATAGGAACAAAAGGATACTGTGAAGTCATAAACTGAACAAGACTAACATTACCTAACATGCGAGATGGAACCCGATTAATTAAGTAGGCAGCGGTCAGAACGACTTCTCCCCAATATGAGTTTGGAACTGCCATTTGAAAGAGGATGACTCGAGCAACTTCAAGTAAATGACGATTCTTTCTTTCTGCAACACCATTTTGTGTTGGGGTGTCGACACATGTAAATTCTTGAAATATTCCCTGTTGACTAGTAAAACTTGAAAAGATGTGATTGACATACTCTTTGCCATTGTCAGAGCGAATTCTTTTAATCCCCTTGCCAAATTGTGTTTGTACCATGTTATAAAAACTAATAAATATTTTTGGTACTTCTGACTTATTCTTCATCAAGAAAATCCAAGTGGCTCGAGTACAATCATCAATAAATGACACAAACCATTTAGCACCCGAAATATTAGAAATAGGTGCAAGTCCCCAAACATCAGAATGTATGAGATCAAAAGGTTCAACACTTCTTTTGGAACTAGGAGTAAAAGAGACACGGTGATGTTTAACTAACTCACAAACGTCACATTTAAAAAACTCAACTGAATGATGTAAAAACAAAGAAGGAAACATAGACTTAACTAAAGAGAATGGTGGATGACCAAGGCGCTTGTGCTGAAGCCAAATTTGTGCGGCAGAATGAGAAGAAGACACGGAAGACTCGGTCTGCAAGTAGGAAGCCAACACCTTTGAACAATTTGGTTCATCAGATAGGTAGTATAACCCTCCCTTTTCCTTAGCAACTTCAATTGTCTTCCCCGTGGTAAGATCCTGAAAAACACAATAAGAAGTGAAAAATATTACTTTACAATTATGATCATGGGTAAGTTTACGAACAGATATTAGGTTGTGAAAGAGTGTGGGAACATGTAGCACGTCCTGTAGTTGAAGTGGAGGTTGCAAGTTAACACTCCCAGAGCCATCAATACGGGCATAAGAACCATTAGCAGCCGTAACATAACGGTTCTTCTCAGAGGAGGTGTAAGAGGAAATCAAACTAGGATTGAATGTCATATGGCCGGTGGCACCGGAGTCCAAAATCCAAGCATTCTTAGAGATTTTACCGCAAACACTAAAGGATTGAGAGCATACACTCAAGCCGCTCGTCGGGTAGAGGACAACTTCCAGAAGGCTTACTAAGAGAGTTAAGTATAGTCTTTAAACGATTCACCTCATCCTCGGTGAATGTTAAAGGATAATCAACAAAAATTTTTTCAGCCATTTGTAGGAAGCTAAAAAAAGCAACAACAAGACGAGCCAAACAGCAACAAAAAAGGTGAAATAGAGGTGTTTTTGGACGGTTTCTGGATAGAAAAAAAGAAACCGCAACGAAGGGTAACAAGGTTGCAATGAAGGCAGCAAAGTTGTCACAATGAAGGTGACTTAGGGTTTACCGTAATGAAGACGGTTGGGGTTTATGCGAAAGCAAGTCTCTCAAGATCGAGAGCTCTGATACCATGTTGATAATTGAATATTTGGTGAAATGCTTGAGTTACAAAGCACTCAAGTAATTTGATTATATACAAACAAGAGAGTAATTACATGATAAGATTAAGCTATTTCCTAGGTACATGTATGTAATTTACAAGGCATAGATTCCTAGACTCCTAGATACATAAATAGACTCATAAATGCAATATTATAATTCCAATAATTTGTAACTCCGATAATTCTAACAAAGTGAATTACTTTAGTCCTGAAGTATATAATATAATGTTGGACTATTTAATTAACATTTAAAAAAAAGAAAAATTCGTTTGAGCATGCATGGCTTTAGACTCTTTGTTTATACTTCATATTTATGCAACTCTTTTACCAAAATAAACATACATCTTATAATTATGATAATAGATATATGCAGTATATTGGTAATGTTCAAACAAAGATATGATCAATTGATAAAAGAATTCATTAGATGACAGCAAAGAGCAGAACAAGGGGATACAAAATCCTCGTGCAGTAACCGACGATGAGAATGACACATACATTGCCTAATGAATCTCTCCAATCCCCTTAGTGACAATAGAAAACTATCTTAAATAATTCGATTTTGTGATTGCCACAAAGAAAGCCAGAAGAATCAGTTGTCCTATAAAATGGTGATACGGAAGAAATTCTGTTGAAAACTCGGGCACTACTCTGCATTCATTAACATCACAATCATGCAACTGCAAAACAATATCATAGAAGTTTACAGACTATATTTTCCTATCAATTGTTTTATGTTGGGTTTTAATGTAAATCAGTACATTTATTTCAGACCTGAATTCTTGGACTGCACTGCAAGAACTAGTCTAGATATGCTTTCGAAACATTACTACCAAGCAGTTGGTGTTTGGGTTGTTTTCTTTGTGCCGGGAAGTGATGCTGACATTGAATTCTACAATGAGTTTATGCATTATCTGGAGGAAAAGCAGCGGGCTGCTGTTTCCAAAGTGGATGACAAGACCACCTTATTTCTTGTACCCCCATCAGAGTTCTCAGAGAAAGTGTTAAAGGTACCTGGTAAATTGAGCATATCTGGTGTTATTCTTAGGTTGGAATATCCCGGTTTAAACCAAGGTTCTATGCATATTGAAAGAGAAATGAAAAACGAAAACCACTCGTCCTATAATGAGAACATGTTGTATCCAAATTCATCTTTTCCATCTGCACGCACACCTACAAACCTACCATCTATTTCAGAATTGGGCAATTCTGGAATCAGAAGCAACCTTTCATTTCTTGGAAACAAATTTCCAGCAGCTCCATTAGTATCGAATCCAGCCCATTCTGAAGCTGGCATGTCAGAGTCCTATGATGGAAGAAATCATGACTATCCATCCATCCAGCCACGAACATCGGGACCAAACTGGCCTCCTCACAATCCACATAACTTCAACTCTAACAGAGCTTTACCTTCACATCTATTCAGCGGTACTGTTGAACCTATTGTTGAGGAGCGTCATCCCAACATGAATGCAAATCAAACTCAACATTCCAGCGGAAATTCTGGCATTCCATTTGGCAGTAACAGCATGTCATCGCATCAGGAAATTAGAAATTTCGATCCTTCAACCCCTGTGGGATCCCTTCAACCAGAACAGCTTGCACAACTAGCTGCAACTCTTCTTGAGCAGCAGAGGCATTTGGGAAGCTCCATGAGCACATCTGCAATGAGTGATCCCAGGCAGAACAGATTTAATGAGTCAGAAGCCTCGTCCAGACCATCATATCATGCAGAAAACAATCTGGCGAATTCTGAGCTCTCAACATCTCAGTTTGGTAATCACGGTCTACAGTTGCAAAAGCAACAACAACAACAACAACAGCAAATCATGCCAAATGTGCCACAGTTCTCACAGACGGTTCAAAGAGAATTACCAAGAGAAGTTAATGGAAATCAGCAGTTGGCAGATCATGGCTTGCAGGAAGACGGAGATGCTGATCCACAAAGACGTTTACAAGCAACTCTTAAGCTGGCTGCTACTCTACTTCAGCAAATCCATCAAGAAAAAGGGAATTGATAAATGCCGGGATATCAGTCATTGCTTTCCTGGTTTGATGTCTTGACTTGAAGCACTAAAATAAGGATAAAAAGTTGTCATTAAGATTTTTAGGTTTATTAAAGCAGTGGTTTATAACCAATGGGATTTGTTGTAGAAATGCTGATGTTCTTTGATTTTTCACGAACAGTTATTGTTCCATATTTAGTGTGTCATTTAATTTGTTTGGGAAAGTTCATAAAAGCGAAGATTTTGAAGGAAAGAAAACTAATTATGTTATACTAGTCATTATCATTCACCATAACTGGATGCACCTGTGTCTTTTCAGAAGTTCCATCTAGACATAATATTTTGGTTTGGTTTGATTTTTCAATAGGTTTCAATAGTTAATTGGCTTTCGTGAAAAGTTGACTAGGAGGTAACCATTATCCATGTCAACAACCTGGATCTTCCCATTCTTTGACCATTGCTTTTGAATATAACTCTCCAACATCTTATATTTTCCTCTTTTTCCCATTAAAGTAACTCAAAATTTTCTTCCATGATTCATATTTAATTCCCTATGTTGCATTCATTGTCTTGCAGCGGAATGTTGAGACCCCCAACATTGATTGTCAAATATAACTCCATCTTATTTGCACTAGCATATCAACTATCTGTCCTTTACTTGTTTATATAAAAACATGTCCTCTATTTATTTTATGCATCATGTGTCATACACAATCTCTCAATACATATTGTTTAACAAAAGTCTTCATATTTTCTTACAATAATTATATTTATTAATTAGATAAAGATCCGGTATGCAGTTGTAAATTAATTTTTATTTGATTTATATTCAATTAAACTATATTCAATTTTGTTTTAAAAAATATGGTTAAAAAATTATATTATAATAATTTATTAAAATTTTTAATATAGACAATATGAAAGAAAAGGGAGCATTATACTTGAAAAATATGGTTTAAAAGATATTATAATAATTAATTATGAATTATAATATAGATTTCAATAGGGAGGATTGTCCGATGGTAGATGCTATTATCTGAATATGACATCGAGTATCGCGCCTAAAAAGCGGTCAAAGGAAGCATTCTCGCCGATCACTTGGCTTATCAACCAATCAACGAATATCAATCTCTTAAGTTTGACTTTCCCAACGAGGATGTTATGTACTTAAAGATGAAAGATTATGACGAATCGTTACCCGAAGAAGCTCCTGATCCTGAATCAAGATGTGGCCTAATTTTTGATGGAGCAGTTAACATTTTTGGTAATGGAATTGGGGCAGTCATCATTACTCCCGAAGGTACTCATATCCTGTTTTCCGTCAGATTGCTATTTGATTGCACTAACAACATAGCAGAATACGAAGCCTGTATCATGTGTATCGAAGAAGCCATCGACTTAAGGATCAAAATCCTTGACATATATGGAGATTTAGCTCTTGTGATCAATCAAATCAAAGAAAAGTACAAAACTCATCACTTTGGTTAGATTCCCTAACGAGATTATGCAAGACGTTTGTTAACTTTTTTCAACAAAGTTGAATTGCATCATATTCTTCAAGATCAAAATCGAATGACAGACGCCTTGACTACTCTATCTTCCATGTTCAAAGTCAACCATTGGAACGATATGCATAAGATCAACATCATACGTCTTGAAAGACCTGCCTATGTGTTTGCAACTGAAGCAGTCATCAACGGTAAACCGTGGTTCCACGACAACAAACGCTTCCTTCAAACTCAAGAGTACCCACTTGGGGCATCACACAAAGATAAGAAAACTCTAAGGAGGCTTTCTGGAAATTTCTTCCTAAATGGAGATGTGCTATACAAAAGAAACTTCGACATGGTCTTGCTCAGATGCGTGGACATACACGAAACATATATGTTAATACATGAAGGGTCCTTTGGAACCCATTCAAATGGGCATGCAATGTCCAAGAAAATCTTAAGAGCAGGTTACTATTGGATAACAATGGAATCCGATTGCTGTAAACACGTTAAGAGATGTCACAAGTGCCAGATCTACAAAGATAAGATCCATGTTCTACCGACTCTACTTAACATTCTTTCCTCTCCGTGGCCTTTCTCCATGTGGGGTATCAACGTGATTGGAATGATTGAACCAAAAGCTTCAAACGGTCATCGTTTCATTTTAGTGGCCATCGAGTACTTCACCAAATGGGTCGAAGCAACATCTTACGCCAACGTTACAAGACAAATAGTTGTGAGGTTCATCAAGAATAACCTCATTTTCCGATATGGAATTCCAAGCAAGATCGTTACAGACAATGGATCGAACTTGAACAGCAAAATGATGAAAGAATTGTGTGAGAAATTCAAGATCGAGCATCATAACTCGTCTTCTTACCGACCAAAGATGATCGGTGCTGTGGAAGCCGCCAACAAGAACATTAAGAAGATCATCCAGAAAATGATCGTCACTTACAAAGACTGGCATGAAATGTTGCCATTTGCTTTACATGGGTATCACACTTCAGTACGCACTTCAACATGGGCAACCCCTTTCTCTTTTGTGTATGGCATGGAAGCAGTGCTCCCCGTGGAAATTAAAATTCCATCTATGAGAGTCCTCATGGAGGATAAGTTATTTGAGACTGAATGGTGTCAAAGCAGATACGATCAGTTGAACTTAATCGAAGAAAAACGTATGACCGCTTTGTGTCATGGACAATTATATCAAAGAAGAATGAAGAAAGCCTTCGAAAAAAGGTTTGACCTCGTGAATTTCAAGAAGGGAACCCCGTGCTTAAAAATATCTTATCTTTTCAACCAGATTCTAGGGGCAAATGGTCTCCTAATTACGAAGGCCCATACATCATCAAAAAAAGCTTTTCTGGCGGTGCTATGACTCTTGCAATCATGGACGACGATGAACTCCCGCATCCTGTAAATGCTAATGCAATCAAGAAATACTTTGTCTGAAAAAGACAAAAGAATAGTTCGGTAAGTCGAAAACCCGAAAAGGACGACTTAGGCAAAAATGAGCGTCTCGGTGGACTGAAAACCTGAAAGGGTGGTCCAGGCAAAAATTAGAGACAATAAATAGAAAAAGTTTACCCTGGTAGATTGAAAACTTGAAAAGGCAATTTAGGCAAAAATTAAGGATTAAATGACAAAGTAATTGCATCAGTCCGTACTTCGTCAACTTGAAATTTTTTTCATCAGCGAATCTTCAATCAAATCTTCTGAAGCAACAAGCACAGTTGGAATTCAAATTTGTTAGGGAGAATAAAGGTTATTACTTTCAATGTAGTCTTTTCCTAATATATTATCATTTCCAACTTTTGTAAATAGTCCATGGAATCACGCTTTTGACTGATTACCATTATATAAATAAATTTGAGTCTGATGCCCACTTGTTTGCAATTCTTGCTTTATTCTGTTTTGCAAAATAACGCTTTTATTTGTGATAATCACTTTTGAAACAAAAACAAAAAAATTTTTTAAATGAATTTTTACTTCAAAACTTTTCGAAATAAAAGCGAAATTTTCCTTCGAACTGTGAACATGAACATCAACAGTTATCTCCATGAGTGTTTCGACCTCAAAAAAAGAATGAGCAACTGCTGAGAAGTTTTCTCTTCCTTGAAAGAGATTATCAAAGACAGTATTCTTATAAAAAAGAATCTCCAGCAAGATCGCCAGTAAAAATGCTTTTTCTCATCGGAAAAATTTAAGCATGCAACTCTGATTCATCACCAGTGATATCTACATATTACTGAAGATTTTGCTGAGTATTTGATTGAACTGCGACGTACTCCTTTTCCAAATACGCTTTGTTGTCTTGTCAAGTATCGTCAGCATGCATATGACATTCATGACATTCATTATTTATACATAATTGCATCATTAATGCATTCTTGCATTTTTCAATTTTTGTTCAATATCACTTGTTTAGGGTTGTATTTATTCCCGAAAACAAGTATGGGCGTGTCATATCTTCATTAGACTGTCATCCCTAAGCAGAAAGAGAACATTATTTCTCCAGTTACCCAACTGAGTTCGTTCCTCATTGGGTACAAAGTCTTAATTGACAGTTTGTTTCTCGTTCATTCCTGGATAGAACCTTGTCTCAAACCAATCTAGGTCTAGATTTTGCAAAAAATCTACCTGCAAACATTAAGCAATAGCCTCGTCATCTGAGCTACTTATTTCATTTTCATCTTTGAACTTATCATAAAACAATTGCTCTTCCTAACAAGTCCAATCATGAAGTTCAAGAAATCTCCACAGTTGTCTTTTTCTCTAAGAAACCTGTATCTTTACAATTAAAACGCTCGCATATTCTCAAAAAGATACCCGACACGATTGTAATTGGGAAAATAGAAGCTCATTTGAGATCTATTTCCATTATTGTTTATTATTCACAAGGCTAAATAATCAGTAAAAATTTCTCAAGAATTACCTTGTTATAGTTATCACTTTGCTGATAATTGGTAATATCTTCAGAACTCATACCATTTACCATCACAAGGCTGATAATCGGTATGAGTCCTCATTCCAAATTACCATAAACTATCACTAGGCTGATAATTGGTAATATCATCTTTAATTACCTTGGACATTGTCACTAGGCTGACAGAAGGTAATCTCCTCGTTTCCTAAAGCGAAACAGATATTCACTTCCTTTGTGCAGTGAAACATATATTTATTTCTCAACAAACAGGATTCTCATTTCTTAGACAGATTGAGACATCCTCACAATTTTCCCCCCAAGCATGTTACCCTTTTGTACTTCCTTGGTAAATTTTCTACAATCACTTTGCATCATTCACATTTTTTGGTATCTTAGGCCCAAGATTTGCGTATTCTGATATTTAAGTCTCTTCACACCTATCGAGACAAAGATTTTCATCTTCATATTTCAGGTTGAAGAAACTTAAATAGGGACATCTGTCATACCCCAATTTTTGACCTAAGATACCATCTCATATCATTCATATATGCATCATTACATCACTGACAATTTCAGAACAAAATAGCTTGTGTGTGCTCCTAGAGCCAAATTAGGATTTTGAATCAAAATCTTACATCTGTTCAAGATATGATCAAATTAGGGTTTGAGTCTCCACTCACTTCAATTGATCTATCTTCATCAATCATCAACTTTGATCTTCAAATTCTCATCATTTCCTTAAGATCTATCTTGAATCGACCAAATTAGGGTTTTGATCGAGGATGGTGCATCATTGACTTTTTGCTCAATGAATGACCAAATTGCTTGGAGAATGATCTCAAAATTATCAATGCAATATCTTGACCTAATTTCTTGATTTAAAACATCTCAAATGCCATGGTTAATCATCAGAGAAATTCTGAATCATCTAAAAAAAATCAACTGTCCAGATCAATCAAACTTTGACTTTTTGGTCAACTTTTGAAATTCAAATTTTTTCAATCATCAAAGCACTTCAAATTATCCATCATCATCATAAAAAATCAAAAATGTGTGAAAAAGTCAACAAAAAGTCAAAACTTGAAATTTTTCTAACACTTAGAAAATTTTTCAAGTGTTTTTATCACTTTTTTCATCATTTTCATGGCCATTTTTCACCTAGATCCATTTTAATTCAAGAAAAACTTTCAACATGAATGTTGTAGATTTTGTCAAAGCTTTATAAAATGTCTAAGAACTTGCAAAAACATTTTGTGTAGCTAGGGTTTTGAAATTGAAACTTAGAGGTCCATAACCATAATTTACAAGTCTTTTTTCCATGTTTTAAAGTCATTTTTGCAAATTTTCCCTTCTAGAAGCCTTGTCACTATAAGAGATAGATTTTAACTCAAAAATATCCAAAGACAATGATTGAGAGAAAGATAATATCACTTGAGTGAATTAACCATGATTTGAATTTTTAACCATGTGCATTAAATGGAAAGATTCCATTCTTACCACTTAAGACAACTTGCACAAATCATCAATCCTATCCTTGCCTTGCTTGCCAAAAATATTGGCTTATAAATAGAGGCCTTTCCTCATTTGGAAATCATACCAAAGCATTCATAAACTTGCTTTATCACTTCTTTCTTCTTTTCCAAGTTTCAAAATTCCAAAATATGAGAATTTACAAATCTCCAAACCTTGCAATTTCTGAGCAATCTCAAGCTTCAAACACTCTCCAAATACTCTTAGGAAGTTGCTAGAATCATCAAGCTATCACAAAAACTAGTCAAACTCAGAATCATGCTCCAAGTTTCATAAACTTGCATTTTGAGCCCTAACTTGCCATTTCTCAATCCACTCGTGCAAACTTCAAACTTTCACTTCAAACATCATCCATATACCCCATATAAGTGATCCAAATCCTTGAATCACTTATGGACTCCAGAATCACCATCATCATCTCCAACTTTTTAAGCTGCAGTTGGACTTGGATAGAAAGTTCCAGGCTATCTCAAAGCAAGCCGAGCATTTCTACATGATCCTTGAGGTCTATTGAAGCTGTACAAATCACCAAACAACTTCTGGAACACCTCCTTCGAAGAATTCGATTTCCACTTGAAGAGATAAGTTGCTCAACTTCGAATTCCTCATTTTTTGCATTCTAGTTTTAAACTTGCCATGCTATCATGTTTCTGCACCTATGAAGATCATAAATCCTCAATCAATTGCTTGATTTGCTGCACCTACACGATTTCATGATCAATTTTCATAATTAGGGTTCATATGATTTCTCCGAATTCAGTCATCATAGGCTTAAAATAAATGAAATTAAAGATCAACATCATGTTCCTTGTTTAAAAATGAGCAAGTTTCATTTTTATACCATCCAATTTCATCAAGAAACGAAGGAGTTAGGAATCCAATCTTAAGGTTGAAGATGAAGATCATACGCACGTTTTTCTGATTTTCAAAAATTCAAATTTTCAGTTTGTTTTATATTTAATGGTTGTTGTTAAGTGACCTGATGAAACAGCCACCCCAGTGGCAGTCAGCGCGCTCTTAAGTCACTTGCCATGCCATAGGTCCAGGGTTCGAATCCCCTTGAGACCTTTTCACTTTTCTTCACTTTTCAACTATTTTTTTAAACCATTTTCCAAACTTATTTTTAAATAAAATGAAATGAAGGAGTGTTAATAACAAGCCATGTATGTGATCCAGTGGTTAATCTTTTCACCTTTAAGTGCAAGGTCCTGAGTTCAAACCTCCTTAGGACCAAAATCAAATTTTTATCACTTGTTTTCTTCATTTTTCTATCAAACTTCAACATTTTCAAAAAACCAATAAAAACTTCTCATTTTGAGATGATTTTTTGCACACTTGTCATTTAATATATCTATTTTATGATTATGTCAAAAAAATTCAAAAATATTTTCTTTTGATATATTTTTTATTTGGTTTAAAATAGACGTTTTTAAGTGTTTTTAAATACTTTCAAAAATGTTTTCTTCTTGATTTGTCATACCTAAATCTTTTTCAAAACTTCTTGTGAATACATTTCACTTTTCAAACATTTTCAAAACTTTCAAAAATATTTTAATTGACTTACAAACCTCTTTTTCATGATCGATTTGATTAAATCTTTAAAAATACAAACCGAACTAAGTTTTTTCCTCGAAAATCTTTTGAACTCAAAATCAAATTGATCATGGGCCTCCCTTAGGGTGTAAGTCCCAACCCTCCTATGTACATACTTAGTTTCCTTGTACATATCCACCCTTTTGTGTACATATTCAATTTCCTGTACATATTCAACTTTTTCAAATATTCAAGTAAAACTAGTATCATTTGCTAGTTTCATTCCGCTTGTTTATACACCAATTCCACTGGTATTAAGAGGAGCATAATTCCCGGTGAAACTGCTCTTATTCCAGTGGGCCTCCCTTAAGGTGTAAGTCCCACTCCCTTGTATATATCCAAGTATACTATCTTATCCACTTGTTTTAAACACTTGTATATATATTTCTTTCACATCCTTTGTATATATCCAAATTACACTAGCTTTAATTGCTTGTTTTATACACTTGTTTATATATTTCCTTCATAAACTTTTATGAATTCCCCCCCCCCCCACACACATTTTGCCATATATATACACTTGTTCATATACTTGTTCATGTTTATGTATGTCATTACAACTAGTATAACAACTAGGTTCCCCATAGCCTCCTCTTGGACTTCGTACAAAAGAACTCACTTGTTCAGTTAGCCTCCTCTTGGACTTCGTACAAAAGAACTCACTTGTTGAGTTAGCCTCCTCTTGGGCTTCGTACAAAAGAACTCCTCTGTCGAGTTAGCCTTCTCATGGGCTTCGTACAAAAGAACTCCCTCATTGAGTTTAGCCTTCTCTTGGGCATCATACAAGAAAGAGATATGGAAATCTCTAACAGCCTCCTATTGGGCTTCCAATACAAAGAATCACCTTCGCTAGGATAAAACCCTAAGAGTATGGTTTCCCGGTAAAATCACTCTTAAAGCCAAGCCAATCATACCCTATAGCGTCCTCTTGGGCTTCATACAAGGACCCTCGATGTCCCTCGAAAAGCCTCCTCTTTGTTTCATAATCCAAGGACCCTCGATGTCCCTCGGATAACCTCCTCTTGGACTTACAATACAAGGACCCACAGGTTTCTTAAAAACATCCCCCTAATCAATAACAAAACATTTATCCTTAGAGATAAGAGATGAATCATCTATATGGAAGAAGTATCTCATATATAGAATCACATACAAATCAAACATTTTTCAAATCAAACACTTTTTCAAACATTTTTCAAATCAAACACTTTGTCAAACAAAACATCTTTCTTAAATGTAAGTGGCAATGCTTGTACACTCAAGCAAAACGCCCAATACTTACAATGAAAGATTCACCGTTTTTCAATCATCTTTCTTAACTTATAAGTGGTAACGCTTGTACACTCAAGCAAAACACCCAATGCTTACAATGAAAGATTTAAACAATCAAATTTTCAAAAATGTATGCGATGAAAATAAATTAGATAAAATTTTCATTAAGATGACACTTGTCGTTGTCTCTTAATATCTTTGCTTCCACTAGCACATAAATGGGAACTACGATTGCCCTGACTTTCTCAACCTCCTTTTGAGAATACGTAGGCACAAGGTCTCACCCTTGGCGAGCATACTTCTTTCTCCCTCAAACCAAAGAAACCTTAGTTTCCCTTAGATCCGAGTAACAAATGCTCTGATTCCCACTAGGGGATATGTATGCAGAGGATCCCAATGATCATTGCGAGCATAATAATAATAAACAAACTTAGGTTCCTGCCTAACCTACCTTCTTAAATCCCGAAGGAGAAACTTTCCCAAAATAGCATAGCAAATAAAACACACAAAAATGCATAAAAAAGTTCCTATAGAAAACTATAGATATATAGGGTGCTAATACCTTCCCTTTATATAACCAACCCTCTTACCCTGGTCTTTTCCCAATGCGTTGCATTTAGTTCATGCTAGTCGCATCACATATCTTATTTAGGGTATTTCAGCTTTCTCCTTTGCCTTTGCCTTTCTTGTTTGGGAACAATAAAGCTTGGTGTTCGCAGCATCTTTTAACAAAAAATCAAAGAGTAAATCGTTTTGAACCGGAGATTCGTGATTATGCATTCCGGACATCATAGTCAACTGCCATAAATTATCCGCCCTACAATAACCGAACAACTTGAACGGACACCCACATTTTCTCGAACCCGTGCCTTCGTGTTTTAACTTGCGGATTTTTGGAACATATGCTCCACTTCTCTCACATGTCAAAATAATAAATGGTTGCCGATTACTACTCCCATTGTTGGACCTCGCAATCACAATGCCGAAATCAAGTTTGCTAGCTTCCATTCTAACATAATCAACCATTTGTTGACAAGTATTGAAATTTTTGCTATTTGGAAATTGATTTTCATTATCGATCACAACATCAATCGTTTTATCTACTTCTTTGACCACAATCGACTTATCGTGTATGTCCACTTTGTCTGGAATCAGAACCTTCACAATAGCCTTGACAATGTTGTCGGGGTGCACCATACCTAAAATATATAAAACATATGAGTTCTGTTAAAACAGAATTCTGAATGTGCTTCAGGGAACAATTCGCAAGTACACTTGCGAATTTTTTCGGGTGTACTTCGCAAGTGTACTTGCGAAGCGACGCTATTTTATGCAACAATGAAACATCAACAATGTAACAAATGTAGATTGAGGGGATGAAAGTTCATCTCAAATTATAGCTTTCAATGCTCACTTTGTTAGGATCACACACTTGAAACTTGATTTGGAGAAAAAAATTATATTGATTTTGGGTGAAGTTTGAAGGGTTTTTGTGTTTAGAGGTTTGGAAAATGAATGAGATAGTATGAAGAGGTGACCATGCAACACTTTAGTACACAAAGGGATATTTCGTAAGTGCACTTACAAATTCACTCAAAAAACTGAACTCGTAAGTGCACTTCCGAACTAAGATTATATTTTTAAATGTCAACGTTTAAAATAATAAAACATACAAAATAAGGTGAATTTGTAAGTGCACTTATGAATTCAAAAAAAAAAATCAATTCATAAATACATTTACAAATTCACTTTATAGGATGAATTCATAAATATATTAAAAAACAGTAATCTTAGTTTTTGAAGGATGTAAGAAAAACCTATTAAATAGATAGAAAAAATTTCTTAATGTTCGACAATGAAAAACCTTTTTTCACTGTCAATCCATTCTAATTAAACTCATAAAATATTTGTGTAAAGAAGAATCTAGTAGTAACATTACTCTAAAACGTACAGAATAGTTATGGGATTTGGTGACTCGTACAGTGGTAGCTTCCAATCCTCAAGATCTCAACAACTTCGTTGGCTTGTCTATTACTCCAATTAACAAATTTCTAAATTGTTACTCTCTAAAATAAATTCTCAATCTGCCATCTTTATATATTTTTTAAATTAATTAGTGTGTATATCTATGTACTTATTTATATATTTTTCAAATTAATTAGTGTGTATATCCGTACTTACGAGGTATGAGACAAAATTTTTAAATTAAATTAATATTTTATAATTATTTATGATTTATAAATGAAGTTAAAATAATATTAAAATTAGTTAAATAATCTAATTTTTTATTAATTGAAAATAATATTAAAAAAATTTGTACATTAATCTTTAATAACAAAATTAAATAACAAAACATTGTTAAGATACTAATAATATTTTATCTCATTTTAAATATTATTTCAAATAATATTCTATAATATTAAAATAATATTCTATAAATAAATTGAAATTAAAAAATGAGTCGTGAGAGTAATTAAATTTTAAATATTAAATACAAAACATTTTAAAAAAAATCAATAGGAAGTCATCAAAAGAAAATAAAATATATGTTAATAATTGTTTTACCATAAAAAAATTACAATTCTTAATTTAAAAACATCTTCACATTTAAAAATTAAAAACTGACTTTAAATGCTAATTAACAATAATTTTTAACGACCCTAATAATATTTATTTCTTTATTAAAATAAAGTGTTATAATGATAATAAATGAATGAATTTATTTATTTAAAAAACTTACAATTGAGATGGTAAACTGATTTAAACTTATAATAAATTGTAATAAAAATACTATAATTAAAAAGTATACACCATAAGATGTTTACTCAAATTAATCACATATATAGTTTAATTAATTTATTTAAAATTTTATAAGTAAAATTATAAATTAGGAAATAAAAATCAAAGAAACAAAAATAGTCCCTTTACCTACTTAATGCCATTAGTAAATATCATAAATATATCATTACCTGATAATTATGAACCAAGCCAATTCAATAATAAAAAAATACCACATAATCAATAAAACAGGTGTCATCATTAATATATATATATATATATATATATATATATATATATATATATATATATATATATATATATATATATATATATATATATATATATATATATATATATATATATATATATATATATATATATATATATATATATATATATATATATATATATATATATATATATATGAAAGAGAATATATATAAGAATGAATAAGTTATAAACATATTATATAAGACATGAATATATATAAACATATTATATAAGAATGAATAACAATTAAATTGTAATCTTCATTAAATCATGTGTAATTAATATGAAAGAGATTTAATAAAAATCACAACTTAATCTCAAACTTTCATTTTTAAATCCAACGATTCTTATTCATTCTCAGATTTTTATATAAGTTATTCATTCTTTTATATATATATATATATATATATATATATATATATATATATATATATATATATGAATCAAGGATTAAAATCCACACTTTTGCCCACACCAATCAGGATTAAGATTCTCTAGCTTTAGCTAAAAAAACCATTTAACTAAGAAATAAGTCTTTTTATGCATTTCATCTAAATCATGATTAATTTGTTTTTCACAAATAATAAATATAGAGTATAATAATGTAAAGTGGAATAAAATATTTTAATAGCAATGTGCATAATAATATTAGTTAAAATGTAAAGTTTTGAAAAAATAATGAATAAATTTTAATAATGAGTAAAATAATGTAAAGTTTTTAGCAATGTGCATAATAATTTTTATTAATGAGTTAAAATGTAAAGTAATAAAAAAATAATGAGTTTTGAAAGGGATCGAACCATAGTTGTCTTTATCAATCAGAGCAAAGGTGGAAGTTCAACAACCCAATGATATCACACTTATCTCATGTAATTAATTCGTCCAAAAAACATATGCTGGTTCACTAGTATCAATTCTCTAATCAATAGCAAAGGAATAATAGTAAACCATGTTGACGCCAATTTGCTCACAATTAGGAGGATCACGTTCGTGGACTCCAACAAAGTGCAACCTAAATGCTCCATCTAACATAATCTTAAAAGCCAAAATAACACAGTTTATACATTCATAGAAATGGAGGTGTCAATGGTCTACACCTCAAAAAAAATAGGGGTCTTAATTTTTTTTTTAAAATTATAAATTTGATATAAAGTATAGTTTTTGGACTTTCCTTTGGTTGTTAAAAAAACAACTCAATTTCAAATATGTTAACTTCGTGTGAATACAAACAAAAACAAGTTCATTAAAAAGGAACAATAGCATAAAGTGAAACCTTCTAAGTATACATGATAGGATGTCATCATTTTATAATTAACAATATTAATTTATTCACTTAATGTATGTTAGAGAGAAGTAACAACCAAGTTATGAGAAAGAGATTTAATAAAAACTGTCTATGAAATCTGTCTATGTGAGTTTTGAAACAACAACCAAGTTTAGTAACATAAATGCCAATAAACAAATGGTCATATATTGTAAAGACTCATGCACACTATTCATATATTGTAAAGTTGTTAAAAGTATGACTTTTGGACCGGAAAGTTGTTAAAAGTATGAATAGTGCATTTAATCATGTGAGCGTATACTACTACGAGAAATATCTCATTTTGTCCATAAAATTTTAAAATGATAGAGAAGTGAGTTCTCCCACTTATATATTTTCAAATCACTACATTATTCTCCAATGTAGAATTATTTTCCCCACTACTCACACTTGCTTGTATTCCAACATAAATGAATTCAATTAAAGAAATAAAGGTTTCAATTAAAAGTGATAACGAAACTTGACTGAAACGTAAGGAATTTGTATCAATGTAAATTGTTTGTAAACGAAATGTAAAAGATTTGTTAAAGAAAAGTAAAGACTTCGAAAGATATAAATTCTGACCGAAAATATAAAAGAAAGGCTGGAATTTGAATGACTCTAAAAGATAAATAAATTTTGATTAATTAGAAAGTAAAGATGGTGTTACTATGCGTACATTACTCTGCAAACTCGTTTCTCTAACACTTGGTAATTTGAGTATATATGAGTTTTTGTAAAAATGAACACACGAAATTCTAACACTAAGACTTCTATTTATACTAATTCGACCCTAACGGTCTTATTATAGAATAATGTCACGTTCGAATATTGCATGTCATCTAAATTTCCTGGCTTCCACGCGTCCTTCAACGAAACAACGTCTCATATTTGAATTCGAAATCTTGTTTGATGTAGATATTAAACTCCCATTTCGAATTTGAAACTTCAACGGTAATAGGCAATTCAAATCTTCTTTCTTTTCAAACGAAAACATAGCAATTGGACCTTATTTTCTACATTCGAGTGCAAATCCAACATAATAAAGCTCATTATTTCGATTCAACTTGTCCATAGAAAGGCTAGAAACTATACTTCATAGTCCCACATCGATTGGTACTATAAGAGAATTAATGTTTATAAAGCAAACTCTCATATGGGTTAATAAGTTGAAAACCGAGACAAAGCATTTGGGCTGGACTTGAAACCAAAAAGTCCAATTTGGAGTTAAGCACAAATTTTCTATTTTGATAAATTAAAAATGATATTCATAAAAAATTCCACGTGTCAATTTAAAATTAAATTTAAAATAAAAATAATCCTGCTGGACTGCCACCTATGAAGATTATTTTTAAGGGGAGTAGATCAAAACACGCTTATATGACAGAGAATAAAAGACATTTAACCCAACTATAATATAGGTGTTGAAAATGATGTGGATTAATTGGTGTTGAAAAGATTCAACATGTTGAATGAGATAAAATGAGAAAATTATTCTAGTTGAATGGGAAAATTATTCTAGTTGAATGTTTGCAATGGAATTGAATGAGATGAAATGGGGTCTGATATACAATATTTTACAAAATTTTATTGGTTATTGTAATTATTTAAAATTTTAATATATTGTAAATAATTGTGAAATAATATGTTAATTTTTATTAAACAAAACTATTTGTAGTGAATAAGAATTAAATGAGTGTTAAATTATTAGGGTGACGAATGATACAAAGAATAAAAACTAAAAGAATAATGCCTTGAATAATAAAAGCATCTTAGATAGTCTAACTAGGTAAAGTTAAAAAAAAAAAAAATACTGAGATAATGTAAATTGTAATTAATTGAAGCGCTATGCTATGTTTACACTTGTTTTCTTACACGGGTATATTACACCGTATATTTTAACAAAGAAAAAAGTTTATACACAACATTTGAGTCAAAATATATTATTAAAAAATAGATTTTATACATGGCACATATATAATTATGGTGTTGGTGTAAAGAAACAGTGTAGATTTATCATTTCTCTTAATTGAATGGCATTGGTCGATGGAAGTCATGAAATTCATGTCAGCTACTGGTTGCGGAACACGCTATAAGCTATAGGAGAGACAGAAGTTCAAACTCATAATACTATCTCGTTTATTAAAAACAAAATTTATGAGTACCTACTCTCTACTATTGTAGTACCATCTATTTAATTCATCAAACGAACATGTTTAAATATAATTTATTCAAATGATGTTAGGTTACGTTAAGAAAAAAGAAAAAAACTTACAATTAGAGACGAAGTGAGCATATATATAAAGGGCGGCTTGGTTCACTAGTTTCAACAAATGGTGTTTTCTCTAATAAGTAACAAAGGCAAAATAGCAAACCATGTTGATGGCAATGTGCTCTCATTTAACTCCAACACAGTGCAACCTAAATGCTCCATCCAAAACAGTTCTAAAAGCCAAAACAACACACTCAATGCCTCCAGAGAAGAAAGAAATTTTCAAGTCATTAGAGAGTTGGGTATCACAAAGTGTACTGCCACTGGCAAAACCAGTGGAGGAATGCTGGCAGCCACATGATTTCTTGCCAAACTCAGCATTATCATTAGACGAGTTTATCGATCAGGTGAACGACTTAAGGGTTCGAACGGCTCGACTTCCAGACGAATATCTTGCAGTTTTGGTGGGTAACATGATCACTGAGGAAGCATTGCCTACATATCAATCATATTTAAACAACTTGGATGGTGGGGTTGCAGATGAGACTGGTGCAAGCGACAATCCATGGGCTATATGGTCACGCTCTTGGACTGCTGAGGAGAATAGACATGGAGATTTGCTCAAAACATATCTTTATCTATCTGGTCGGGTTGATATGCAAATGGTTGAAAAGACTATACAATACTTGATTGGAGCTGGCATGGTACTGTATTTGAGTGTTTCTTTTCCACACTAGCAAAATCATTTTAGTATACGAAGCACACGGACACCTCTAGAAAAATATGTCCTGATGTCTGACACATGTCGGGATCTGACATTTGTACGACACTCGTAAGACACGTGTTCAAAAGGTAAAACAAATATTAGAAAATCAGACAAGTAATTTTAAAAAATTATTTTTTTCTTTGTTTTGACATATTGTGAATCGGTGTCCGATACTCATATGACACTCATATGACACTCATACAACACGTGCCCGATAATTCAAATAAGTTATGTATAAGAAAATTGTGTCAGTATCGTGGTGTCTCTGTCTTTGGTTGGTAGATACTTGTATGTGTTTGAACTTTTGAATAAATTGATTGTTTTTTTGGTGTAGGATATAGGAACAGAAAACAATCCATATATGGGGTTTGTTTATACATCATTTCAAGAGCGAGCAACTTTTGTGTCGGACGGTTGTTTAGCTCGACTGGCTAAGAAAAGAGGCGATCCAACCCTTTCATGCATATGTGGAACCATTGCTGCAGATGAGAAGCGCCACGAGATAGCATACGAGAGGATTGTGGAGAAACTTCTAGAAGTGGACCCGACAGAGACGATGATAGCCATATCAAAAATACTGAGTGGTCACATAACGATGCCCGGGCACTTGATGTATGATGGACAAGAGCCGCACCTCTTCAGCCATTTCTCTGCCGTGGCACAACGCATTGGTGTGTACACGGTTAGTGACTACATTGATAACTTGGAGTTCTTGATTAGAAAATGGAGATTGGAGAAGGTGGAGGGTTTAACAAGTGAGGGAAAACATGCACAAGAGGTTGTGTGTGGTCATGTACCAAGGATTAGGAGGCTACAAGAGCGTGCTGATGAGCGAGTGCAAAAGATGAGACCTAAGTTTAGTTGGATCTTCAATAAAGAGCAATCTTATGAAAAAACAATGACTATCTAATTAAATTCTACTAACTATCCTATACACTTTGGACTAATGTATTGTATTTTTCCTCTATTGCTCTATTGTTTTTTCCTGCTGTTATTTTTTTTTCTAATGAAGTGCATTCATATTTTGTTTTATTATATTTTGGTAACCTTGCACATTTCATTTGGCTCTGGCATGTACGTGAGCAGATAAATTTAACAAACTAGTATTATACTATATATTAAGTTTAATTCTCATCTATTTTAAATTATACCAGCTTTCTCTTCATTATAATGACACTGGGAGGATGGAACGATAAAATTAAATCTATACCTATCATTTTTATCAAGTTAATATGTCTTTTTTTTTTACATTTATTTATTTATTCATAGTTTTTATATTAAATTGCAGTTTTGGTCCTTCTATTTGAGTGTTTTCACGATTTTAGTCTCCTTATTTTATTTTTAAATATTTTTGGTCTCCATCTCTACTTTGATTCCAAAAACATCTGTGTCAAAAATAAAAAATAAATGTAACATGTATCATATATTATATAACATGGCAGAAAATAATATGTTTAATTATTTTTTATATTAGATAAAAAATAACATATATTAGATAAAAAAGTGGGGGATAGAAGATTAAAAATGTTTAAAAGTAAAATAAGAGGAATAAAATCAAGAAAACACTAAAACAGAGAGTAAAAAAAATGTAATTTAACATTGTTTTTAAAGATAAACTATTAATATGCATGCCTTCATAATCGATTTTTATTTTATTTTATTTGTATGTGTAGGACTTGCAAATGTGATACTTAGACATCATAGTGTCACTATATTAGCTGCTTAGTGCATATTTTTATTTGTTTCTTGCATAATTTTAGGTCATGAATGATGCTCTTAAATTTAAAATCATTTATTAAAAAATGTGTTTTATGATTTCATTGCAGTAACACTTCCATTAAATTAAAATGTAATTGAAATACATGGAGCAAGAGAAGGATAGAGGTATGGATGGCAATTTGACCATATTCTATGAGTATTCGGAAAAAAAAGTTAAATGGGTAGGATAAAATATGTAAAATGGGTACGGATGCTGACACGTAGAATATCCATTAAAATAAGTAGGTATGAATATGGATACGAATATTTTACTATCTATCATGTTCCGTATCCGCATTACATATTTATATAATTTCATTTATATTAAAAATAAAAATATATATTTATCAATTTAAAAAAAAAATCAATATTAAACAGTTACACATTTTAATAAAAATATTTATTTATTAATTGATTCAACAATGATATCCTTAATTTTTTTTTAATATTGTTAAAAAAAACTTAAATTTTATGATATTTTATAATTTATTTATTTATTTTTAATACAAATTTGGATAAACATGCACGAGTACATATATTACCTATAGAACATGGGTATTATATGAATATTAGTGTCCACGCAGGTTTGGATTCGGGTACGAAATTTTTTTTAAAACTGCGGATATGAGACGAGTACTATAGTACTTTGTCCAAATCCTGCCCATTGTCATCTCTAAATAGAGGGAGAATAAATAAATATGCTATAATGCATATTAATTTTACTTGATAAATAATTAATTTAAAATTAAAATTTTAAAAGTAGTATTTTATAATTTCTTCTTTGCATACAAATAAAGAGTGCATATTAAAAGAATTTAGCACACAAATAAATTAAATTAAAATCATAAGTAAATAATAAAATATCTGATTATATTTTGTGTATTTAAAAAACAATTTAACGCATATGTACTGTCAATATAAAAGAATTTTATACAGTCGTTCAATAGAAAATTACTGATTTATCGAATCATTAAAGTTATTTTAAATTATCAATATAATAAAATAGAATGCACGTTGTTCAATAAATGACAAACTAAAATTTATTTTCGCCGTCACGGTATCACCTATTTCCTATTTATAAAAAGTAAACAAGCCATTCGACGTAGGTGGTTAATAAAGTGAAAATTGAAAGAAAAAAAACTAAATAAGTCAGAATAAAAAAAGTATGGAAATTATAAAATAAAAATAAAAAGGTTTTCCAATTATAATATGAGTAATTAAATTTAATGATTTTTTTAAAAATTTAATTGTATCCCCTGTTTTTAAATAAAGGTGTCCAATATTACAAGTTAAAATTTAAAATTATTTTATTTACAAATATTGCTAAACAAATGGGCAGAGTAAAAATCATTTTTTTAAGAAGTGAATATTTATTTTTTGACTTTTAATATTTACATCCTATTTTGATATAACATGAGTAAAATAGATTTGATTATTTTTAATATTGAATTTTACACCTATTTTTTAAAATAGGGTGATTATTGATATGCAGTTAAACTTAAAATAAGATTTAATTTATAAAATTGTCATCGTATTTCCTTTTTACAATTGATATTTATATAACTGGTGTAAATTTTTAAATTATATTTCTATTTTTAAACTACACAACAGTTTATTCTTTAATACTTGAAATAGAAGTCTTGGTGGTCATTATTTAACTTATTATAAGGTTGTTATAGAAATTGATTGTAAATTAAATGGATCGAAGTTAGAATCGTGAACGAATCACTTTTCTTAATAGTATTTCAAACACTCTTAAAGTGTCTTGGAGTTTGTACGCATAAATACCAAAAGATGTAAATCAACATCTACTCGAGTTTGATCATGAACAATGAAAACTTGAATGTAGTGAAGATGAAATCTGAAATTTTGTTTGAAGAGGATAGACTTTTCTAACGTGTTTTTCTAAATTTGAAATCCTCAATTCATAGGCTAAAATGGTGATGTTTCACAAGGTTGCGACCATTGATGAAAGACACACTTTCAACAACACTTTTATCAAATATTGCATTATTTCACCTACAATAGCATTTTTACCAAATGAGGCATTGTTTCGCCTATAGCTACATTTCATAAGTTTTGCTTATTGTGATTGCATTCTGCAATACTTCACAAAGTGTTGTTTATTTTCGAATTCAAAATACAAACTACCTAAGACCATCTCCATCTGTTACTTTTGCTTGTTTCATCCGTCAACTGTCAAAGAAAATCCAAAAGCATGGTACGACACACATGCGGACGTCCAAATGCAAAGCAACGTTATTTTGATTAAAATAATAATAAAAATGTGATAACCGTTGTACAACGGCTCTTTTTTACTTTTTTTTCATTTTTTTTTTCAAAAATTTATTTGGTTATAAATAGAAGCAAATGCTACTCAAATTTTATCTCACAAGTTTATTTCTTACTCATAATATTTTTCATTTTTCTCTCACAATTTTATCTTATTAGCCTTCAATTGATCATATATTTTACCAAATTTTTCATCTTTTTAGTTCAAATTATTATTATTAAGGTCAAATGGACCCTAATCAATATAATTTTCAACAATATATGTTCCATCTCATGCAAAATCAGCAACATTCTAATCCTCAAAGTTCTCAATTTCCCTCACCGTCAACAAACTCTACCATATTTTTTCCGTCACCAAACGCTCCAAATATGTATTTTAGACCACAGATAAATACTCATGGGATGAATTTTTATCATCATGAACCCGAAACACCAAATGGGTTTATGTCTGAACGCCAAGTTCCACAATTTTCAACTCAAGTCGGTATTGAAAATATTACAATTGAAAAAGAACAAAGGCTTCTGTTAAAAAAAACCACGAGAGGTATTCACAAGGGAAGAGGATATACTTCTAATGCAATCATGGCTCAATATTTCAAAGGATCCAATTGTGGGAGTTGATCAAAAAGTCGATAGTTTTTGGTTAAGAATCACCGATAATTATAACCAATATTGTGGGCAGTCACGAGAAAAGCTAAAAGGCCAATTAAAATCTCGATGGCATCGAATAAATGCCCATGTGTTCAAAAAATTGTTGGGTGTTACAAACAAGCTGTTCGTGGAAAAAAAAGTGGGGCATCAGAGAAATATATCTTAGTCAATGCACATGCTTTTTTGAGCAAGATGAAGGTGCACCATTCAATCTTGAGTATGCATGGTGACTTTTAAAAGATGAACCTAAATGGATGAGAGCATTCACCGAAGATTATTCAAAGAGAACCATGAATTCTGCTAGAGGTTCATACACGACATCGCCAAACTCAGAGACACCTTCAAGTTATGAGTTTAACTCATCATCTCCAATGGAGCGTCCAATGGGATAAAAGGCGGCAAAACGAAAAGGTAAGGCAAAGGAAAATGCAACTGAACCTCCTTCCAGTGTTATTTATGATACAATGAATAAAAGAATGGATTTAATGAATAATCTAGCTCGACTTAAGGAGGAAGAAAACAAATTAGTCAAGAAAAAGATGGAGTCTGAAGCACGACTTAAGGAGTACGAAAACAAATTAGTCAAGGAAAAGATGAAGTTTGAAGCAATGCAATTCATAATGTCAAACACTTCTAAGATGAATGATAGTCAACGTGAATTTCATGAAAAACGTTGTAATAACCTCAAAGAAAAATATGGATGGTAATAATATGCAATGTTCTAGAATTTATTATATTTAAATATTATGTAGTACTTGTTATGTATCAACAACTATTGTAATAAGATGCAATGTTCTAGTATTTATTATATTTCAAATATTATTCAAACTAGTCGTTATTCAAATTAAATATTATTCAAACTAGCTGTTATTCAAATTAAATATTATTCAAACTAGCCGTTATTCAAATTAAATATTATTCAAACTAGCCGTTATTCAAACTAGTCGTTATTTAAATTAAATATTATTCAAACTAGTTTTATATATACTTTCATTCTTTTCTCACTTTTCTATCACCTTCTCTCATTCTTCTATCATTTTTCTACCATCCTTCTCTCATTTTCTATCACCCTTCTCTCACTTTAATGGATTCAAACAATTCAAACAACCTTAACAAACTTTTTTGGGAGGTGATTGAAGAAGAACTTATGGACAACACTGATGAAGAACTATTGTTGTCAATGCTCGAGAAGGAACGTCAATCTGGAAGTTCATCAAGGAAAAAAAGAAGATCAGTGATAGATCGGAACCGCGAAGAAGGGCATATAGGATTAGTCAACGACTACTTCTAAGAAAATCCAGTATACACAGATGCCCAATTTCGTAGAAGGTTTAGAATGCATAGGCATTTATTTCTTCGAATTGTAGAAACCCTTGGAAATCATGATGAATATTTTCAAATGAGGGTCGATGCAACTGATAAAATGGGTCTTTCACCATTGCAGAAGTGCACTTTTGCTAAACGTATGTTAGGATATGGATCTTCTGCTGACATTGTAGACGAATATGTTCGAATTGGTGAAAGCACTGCAATTGAGTGCTTAGAGAGATTCGTAAGGGGTGTGAATGAGGTATTTGGGGCCGAGTATTTGCGAAGGCCTAATAACAATGATGTTGAACATCTTTTACAAATGGGGAAGTCGCGTGGATGTTCAGGCATGTTAGGTTCCATTGATTGTATGCATTGGAAATGGAAGAATTGTCCTGTTGCATGGAAATGATAGTTTTGTCGAGGTGATCATGGTAAACCCACGATCATGCTTGAAGCAGCGGCATCACAAGACTTGTGGATTTGACATGCATTTTTTGGTATTGCAGATTCAAACAATGACATTAATGTGTTAAACCAATCCAATGTGTTTAACGATATTTTGGAAGGACGTGCTGCTAATGTGCAATATACAATCAATGGAACTCCTTAAATTTTATGTTTAATTTAAATTTTATTTATTTTATATTAATTTAAATTTAAATAATTTAAATAATTATTTTAAATCAAATAAAATTTAGTATGAATAAAATATTACTATACAAAGTAAAATTGTGGGACCCAATATAAGTTCTTTATAATTGCATAATTGGAGTGAAAAATGAAGTGAGTTGCTTCAAAATAATGTGGATTAATGGGTTCCACAAAAAACTCAAAAATGAATTGCACCATTGGAGATGCTCTAATGAAACACTTCACGAAAGTATTGTCTATTTTTTATTCTAAAATACAAATGGTCTACTATAGCAATTCATAAGTGTGGTCTATTTTTAAATTCAAAAAACAACATTCATTTAAATTTTTTTGTCATTTTAAAACACACCCAGAATGCTTAACTATTATTAATTACAATCTAAATAACATAAAACAATAATATGAATAAATTTCAAAATTTTAATATAATAAATAAAATACAAAATTTATCTTTTAAAAATTTTAATTGACTTAGCAAAATTGTGTGACGTAGCACCACGTGGCCATGGTCATAAATTGAAGTGCCACGTAGACAAATATAAATGGAAAACACAAAAAAAAATGCAAGACATGTTGAATAGAGAGACCAAAATATTGAGTTTTTTTAACAGAAACTAAAAAAAAACTAAAATGTTAATTTGCCTAGATATCTATCTATAAAATAAAAAAACAAATGTACCTGGAAAAGTCATCTTTGCCCCTGCTCTATATTTTGACACCTAATCCACTTGAGGTTATTTGATGTCCATAATTTCTTTCTCCCAAACTTCATCCACGTTCTGCATAAATATCTCGTCTTCATTCACACACATACAACATACTTTTACTGTTCCCCTCTCCTTGCTTTTGGACTGAAAGGTGGCCGAACCATGTCTTGCACCAAGCCCCAATCTGCCTTCTCTTCATCTTTCCCAACACACTTTTCCTACCACGTCCTATCACACCGGCCCCTTCTACATCTATCTACATCCTATCACATCTCCATGAGCTTCTCCTTCATAACCCATTCTTCATTTCAAAAACAAGCAACGTCTGTCCCCTAATCCTCCCCTCCGTTTCAAGTTAGGTTTCGTTCTTGCACATCCGTAAACCATGGCTAGACCTCTGGAGCGAGTTGGTGACATCAACGACGGCAAGGAGTTGTGGAAAGTTGCGGTTAAAATCCACCACAAATGGAGTGTTCTGTCGAACAAAAAAGAGTCTTTTGAAATGGTTGTATATGACAAACAGGTTAGTTTGCTCCGTTTTCTTGTGTGGGGCTTAATATATTCCATTGATGTCATGCTTAACCGTTTATCATTTGGGTTTTGTGTACATTGCTGTAGTGTGGCTGTTTTAATAAGTATATCAGAGAAATGAATAGTGTTGTGATGTTTTAAGTTTTTCTATGCTGTTCAGATTCACGTAAACGATCTGTTTTCTTATTGTCCAACAAACTGACTTTGAAATGTTCACTACTTGTCATTATTGTCTACGCATTTGCTTAGGTTTTTAGCATTTACCAGTTTGCTTTACCTATACATTGCAGGGCTGTGAGATCCATGTTATTGTGCCTCCTATGTATAACAACACCTTTGATTCAGTTTTCGCTGTCAACGATACATATACAATTACAAACTTCCAAGTTCAACTTAATGATTTGCTTTTCAAGCCTTCACCTTACAAATACCTTGTCAAATTTACGGGTGGTACGAAAGTTGGTGATATAAACAAGCACGAAATTAGTGCTAAGGAATGCAAAGTTACTCCATTCCTTGATATTCTCGCTGGGAAGTGGAGTAAAGATAGACTTATAGGTAACACTATGTATTTCTATGTGTTTTATATACTAATACTATTGTGTCGTCACCAGACTGATATCATATTTCTGTTAATATTACAGATGTTATTGGACTTGTCGATGAAATGGGGTACACGCAGCCTCAGGCTGGTGGTAAGAAGCAACAGGTTAACTTCGTCATGCGGGACTTGAGGTCTGTAATCTTTCTTACTAATTCACAACAGACCTGTTCTAATTTTATGCTATCTCTCATCTTGTCTCCCCTTCTTATTGACAAAATATTGCAATTTTTCTAGCAACAACACCATCAATTGTACTTTGTGGGAGGCTTACGCAATGCAATTCATCAACTTTATCCAACAACACACTGATGCGTCCATTCCGGTTGTCGTTTTCATTCAATTTGCTAAAGTCAAGGAAGAAAGTGGTAAAATCTCAACTTACATGTTTTTACCCCGTCTTATATCATGGCATCTCACAACTGTCCTACATGTATTTCAAATGCTAGGCAAATATCCACTATCGGTGACCAACACGTACAACGTAACCAAAGTTACCATCAATGAAGATATCGAACCGATCACCAAGTTTACAAACAGGTGCCTTTCTAATAATATCCTGCATATTTTCCTTCATCTATAAAATAAAAAAACAAATGTACCTGGAAAAGTCATCTTTGCCCCTGCTCTATATTTTGACACCTAATCCACTTGGGGTTATTTGATGTCCATAATTTCTTTCTCCCAAACTTCATCCACGTTCTGCATAAATATCTCGTCTTCATTCACACACATACAACATACTTTTACTGTTCCCCTCTCCTTGCTTTTGGACTGAAAGGTGGCCGAACCATGTCTTGCACCAAGCCCCAATGCTGCAGCTTCTCTTCATCTTTCCCAACACACTTTTTCCTACCACGTCCTATCACACCCTGGGCCCCTTCTACATCTACAGTCTCCCCTACATCCTATCACATCTCCATGAGCTTCTCCTTCATAACCCATTCTTCATTTCAAAAACAAGCAACGTCTGTCCCCTAATCCTCCCCTCCGTTTCAAGTTAGGTTTCGTTCTTGCACATCCGTAAACCATGGCTAGACCTCTGGAGCGAGTTGGTGACATCAACGACGGCAAGGAGTTGTGGAAAGTTGCGGTTAAAATCCACCACAAATGGAGTGTTCTGTCGAACAAAAAAGAGTCTTTTGAAATGGTTGTATATGACAAACAGGTTAGTTTGCTCCGTTTTCTTGTGTGGGGCTTAATATATTCCATTGATGTCATGCTTAACCGTTTATCATTTGGGTTTTGTGTACATTGCTGTAGTGTGGCTGTTTTAACAAGTATATCAGAGAAATGAATAGTGTTGTGATGTTTTAAGTTTTTCTATGCTGTTCAGATTCACGTAAACAATCTGTTTTCTTATTGTCCAACAAACTGACTTTGAAATGTTCACTACTTGTCATTATTGTCTACGCATTTGCTTAGGTTTTTAGCATTTACCAGTTTGCTTTACCTATACATTGCAGGGCTGTGAGATCCATGTTATTGTGCCTCCTATGTATAACAACACCTTTGATTCAGTTTTCGCTGTCAACGATACATATACAATTACAAACTTCCAAGTTCAACTTAATGATTTGCTTTTCAAGCCTTCACCTTACAAATACCTTGTCAAATTTACGGGTGGTACGAAAGTTGGTGATATAAACAAGCACGAAATTAGTGCTAAGGAATGCAAAGTTACTCCATTCCTTGATATTCTCGCTGGGAAGTGGAGTAAAGATAGACTTATAGGTAACACTATGTATTTCTATGTGTTTTATATACTAATACTATTGTGTCGTCACGGTGATATCATATTTACATTAATATTACGGATGTTATTGGACTTGTCGATGAAATGGGGTACATGACCTCGGTGGTGGTAAAAGCAACGAGTTAACTTCATGCGGGACTTGAGGTCTGTAATCTTTCTTACTAATTCATGCACTGTTCTAATTTTATGCTATCTCTCATCTTGTCTCCCCTTCTTATTGACAAAATATTGCAATTTTTCTAGCAACAACACCATCAATTGTACTTTGTGGGAGGCTTACGCAATGCAATTCATCAACTTTATCCAACAACACACTGATGCGTCCATTCCGGTTGTCGTTTTCATTCAATTTGCTAAAGTCAAGGAAGAAAGTGGTAAAATCTCAACTTACATGTTTTTACCCCGTCTTATATCATGGCATCTCACAGCTGTCCTACATGTATTTCAAATGCTAGGCAAATATCCACTATCGGTGACCAACACGTACAACGTAACCAAAGTTACCATCAATGAAGATATCGAACCGATCACCAAGTTTACAAACAGGTGCCTTTCTAATAATATCCTGCATATTTTCCTTCATCTATAAAATAAAAAAACAAATGTACCTGGAAAAGTCATCTTTGCCCCTGCTCTATATTTTGACACCTAATCCACTTGGGGTTATTTGATGTCCATAATTTCTTTCTCCCAAACTTTATCCACGTTCTGCATAAATATCTCGTCTTCATTCACACACAACATACTTTTCTTTGTTCCCTCTCCTTGCTTTTGGGTGAAAGGTGGCGAACCATGTCTTGCACCAAGCCCCAATCTGCTTCTCTTCATCTTTCCCAACACACTTTTTCCTACCACGTCCTATCACACCGGGCCCTTCTACATCTTCTCCCTACATCCTATCACATCTCCATGAGCTTCTCCTTAACCCATTCTTCATTTCAAAAACAAGCAGCGTCGTCCCTAATCCTCCCTCCGTTTCAAGTTAGGTTTCGTTCTTGCACATCCGTAAACCATGGCTAGACCTGAGGCGAGTTGGTGACATCAGCGACGGCAAGGAGTTGTGGAAAGTTGCGGTTAAAATCCACCACAAATGGAGTGTTCACCGAACAAAAGAGTCTTTTGAAATGGTTGTATATGACAAACAGGTTAGTTTGCTCCGTTTTCTTGTGTGGGGCTTAATATATTCCATTGATGTCATGCTTAACCGTTTATCATTTGGGTTTTGTGTACATTGCTGTAGTGTGGCTGTTTTAACAAGTATATCAGAGAAATGAATAGTGTTGTGATGTTTTAAGTTTTTCTATGCTGTTCAGATTCACGTAAACAATCTGTTTTCTTATTGTCCAACAAACTGACTTTGAAATGTTCACTACTTGTCATTATTGTCTCGCATTTGCTTAGGTTTTAGCATTTACCGGTTTGCTTTACCTATACATTGCGGTGTGAGATCCATGTTATTGTGCCTCCTATGTATAACAACACCTTTGATTCGGTTTTATCAGCGATACATATACAATTACAAACTTCAAGTTCAACTTAATGATTTGCTTTTCAAGCCTTCACCTTACAAATACCTTGTCAAATTTACGGGTGGATACGAAGTTGGTGATATAAACAAGCACGAAATTAGTGCTAAGGAATGCAAAGTTACTCCATTCCTTGATATTCTCGCTGGGAAGTGGAGTAAAGATAGACTTATAGGTAGCACTATGTATTTCTATGTGTTTTATATACTAATACTATTGTGTCGTCACCAGACTGATATCATATTTCTGTTAATATTACAGATGTTATTGGACTTGTCGATGAAATGGGGTACACGCAACCTCAGTCTGGTGGTAAGAAGCAACAGGTTAACTTCGTCATGCGGGGCTTGAGGTCTGTAATCTTTCTTACTAATTCACAACAGACCTGTTCTAATTTTATGCTATCTCTCATCTTGTCTCCCCTTCTTATTGACAAAATATTGCAATTTTTCTAGCAACAACACCATCAATTGTACTTTGTGGGAGGCTTACGCAATGCAATTCATCAACTTTATCCAACAACACACTGATGCGTCCATTCCGGTTGTCGTTTTCATTCAATTTGCTAAAGTCGAGGAAGAAAGTGGTAAAATCTCAACTTACATGTTTTACCGTCTTATATCATGGCATCTCACAAGTCCTACATGTATTTCAAATGCTAGGCAAATATCCACTATCGGTGACCAACACGTACAACGTAACCAAAGTTACCATCAATGAAGATATCGAACCGATCACCAAGTTTACAAACAGGTGCCTTTCTAATAATATCCTGCATATTTTCCTTCATCTATAAAATAAAAAACAAATGTACGGAAAGTCATCTTTGCCCGCTCTATATTTTGACACCTAATCCACTTGGGGTTATTTGATGTCCATAATTTCTTTCTCCCAAACTTCATCCACGTTCTGCATAAATATCTCGTCTTCATTCACACACATACAACATACTTTTACTGTTCCCCTCTCCTTGCTTTTGGGTGAAGGTGGCGAACCATGTCTTGCACCAAGCCCCAATCTGCAGCTTCTCTTCATCTTTCCCAACACACTTTTTCCTACCACGTCCTATCACACCGGCCCTTCTACATCTACGTCTACATCCTATCACATCTCCATGAGCTTCTCCTTCATAACCCATTCTTCATTTCAAAAACAAGCAGCGTCGTCCCTAATCCTCCCTCCGTTTCAAGTTAGGTTTCGTTCTTGCACATCCGTAAACCATGGCTAGACCTCGGAGCGAGTTGGTGACATCAACGGCGGGGAGTTGTGGAAAGTTGCGGTTAAAATCCACCAAAATGGAGTGTTCATCGAACAAAAAGAGTCTTTTGAAATGGTTGTATATGACAAACAGTTAGTTTGCTCCGTTTTCTTGTGTGGGGCTTAATATATTCCATTGATGTCATGTTAACCGTTTATCATTTGGGTTTTGTGTACATTCTTTGTAGTGTGGCTGTTTTAACAAGTATATCGAGAGAAATGAATAGTGTTGTGATGTTTTAAGTTTTTCTATCTTTGTTGATTCACGTAAACAATGCTTTTCTTATTGTCCAACAAACCGACTTTGAAATGTTCACTACTTGTCATTATTGTCACGCATTTGCTTAGGTTTTAGCATTTACCGGTTTGCTTTACCTATACATTGCGGTTTGTGAGATCCATGTTATTGTGCCTCCTATGTATAACAACACCTTTGATTCAGTTTTCGCTATCAACGATACATATACAATTACAAACTTCCAAGTTCAACTTAATGATTTGCTTTTCAAGCCTTCACCTCACAAATACCTTGTCAAATTTGGTACGAAAGTTGGTGATAGAAACAAGCACGAAATTAGTGCTAAGGAATGCAAAGTTACTCCATTCCTTGATATTCTCGCTGGGAAGTGGAGTAAAGATAGACTTATAGGTAACACTATGTATTTCTATGTGTTTTATATACTAATACTATTGTGTCGTCACCAGACTGATATCATATTTCTGTTAATATTACAGATGTTATTGGACTTGTCGATGAAATGGGGTACACGACCTCGTTTGGTGGTAAGCAACAGTTAACTTCATGCGGGACTTGAGGTCCATAATCTTTCTTACTAATTCACAACAGACATGTTCTAATTTTATGCTATCTCTCATCTTGTCTCCCCTTCTTATTGACAAAATATTGCAATTTTTCTAGCAACAACACCATCAATTGTACTTTGTGGGAGGCTTACGCAATGCAATTCATCAACTTTATCCAACAACACACTGATGCGTCCATTCCGGTTGTCGTTTTCATTCAATTTGCTAAAGTCAAGGAAGAAAGTGGTAAAATCTCAACTTACATGTTTTTACCCCGTCTTATATCATGGCATCTCACAACTGTCCTACATGTATTTCAAATGCTAGGCAAATATCCACTATCGGTGACCAACACGTACAACGTAACCAAAGTTACCATCAATGAAGATATCGAACCGATCACCAAGTTTACAAACAGGTGCCTTTCTAATAATATCCTGCATATTTTCCTTCAAAGTAAATATATCACGTCACATTGATATTATATCTTTTTGGATGCAGCATCACAAAAGGTACATTAAAGCCACTATCTAGCCATCATAGCCAGCATACTCAAGGCCTGTCTCAAAACTACTCGGGTTCCCATCAGACTCCTTACCAAAAATTGACTTCAAATGCTGTAGCTCTTCCTCTTAAGGAAATTACAAAACTGACACAGGTATTTCGCTATGGTGTACCAATGTGACGTGTCGTCGTTTCTAACCAAATATATATCTCGCTCTTCTCCTTACAATATTTTAACTTTCCTTTGTAATTCAAATTTGTCGTGCGGTTGCTACCCCTAAGAAACTATTTGCCTCAAGTATGGTTGGTACTACCGGGCATGCCATGAGTGCCTAATAAAGTTCTGAGGATAACCCTCCATTCCTCTGTTCAAAAGGCCATTCTACAGAAACTACTATATTTAGGTGATTCCCCCTACATTTTTATGGCAACGTTCAAACTAAATTGGCCAACTGCTTCTCTTCGGGTACATTAATAACTTAATACGTAATTACAGGTATAAAATTGAGGTGGATGCCGTACATGGTGGTTCTAATAGCAAATTCGTCTTTTGGGACAAGGAGAGTGAAGAAATTTTGGGTGTGTCGGCTGCAGACATGCGTAACACAATGATTGAGGTGTGAACTAAAATTCAAATTACACTTATCATAACTTGATATATTGCATGACATATTTGAATATGATTTCCTTTTTTTTAGAGTGGGATATATGATCCGCTTGAATTCCCCCTTGCACTTGACAAGATGTTGGGTGAGGAGATTGCATTCAAAGTGAAATGGCAACCAGATTGGTCGAATTGCTCCGTTGTCATGCTAAATACAGATAAAGCAGTTATTGCTCAGTTAAAGTCCCACTGGAATGCTGAAGTTCCCCTCATCTCACAGCCACTCAGCACAACTGCGCCACAGGTATGACATACGTACTTCCGTTATGCATCTTCAAACTATCCGATTTTGTTGTCAGCTTTTGTACTCATTCCCTTTGCTTTCTGTACTTTACTTTGATAGATTAAGGAGAGCGTTGATGAGGCGATCTTTGTTGTGAATGCGACATTATTACGGTTGTCTTTATATCCTAAGCTGTGTTGTCTTATATACAATTATGCTCTGCAATGCTTATATTTCAATCTACTTCTCGAACAATGATTACAGACCTTGAAATAACTTCAAAACTACACGCTGAACCGGTAACACCTGTTGCGAAAAGACAAATCCCCCATAACTCCAGTGAATCAACCACCGTTGCCGGCGATTGTGAAGGTGATTTGTCGTCAACAAAACTTAAGAAAGTGCCAAAACTGGGAAGGAAGGGAGTAAAGGTGGAGCCTAAGTGACATGTTCGTTGCAAACGACATATGTTTTGGATACTGAATTTTGGGTTAACTTTGCTTCTACGTTTTTGTTTGTTTCCTTATTAATGGTTTCAACATCAGAAAATGCCGCGTATTGCTGTAACATGTGTTTCAATTCGGCGCCTTTAAGGCTGTTTACTGATGTGTGGAATTTATAACCATAAACTTTGTATTCATCTCACTATATGGATTTCGACTTGCTCTTAACTTATATTCAATTCAACTTCCTCTTAAGTAATCATATGTCCACAAACATTCATATAAAATATTTTTTACAACTTCATGGCCTTAGGTACCAAAAACATTCCTCTGCAGGCACACAATAAAGGCCGGGACCATGAGTGTTTTGTGATACTTAAATTGGCATGAATCTATATTTGTTTTAATGAGCTATGTCTTAGAGCTATAGATGGAGAAATATTTGTTTTCTATAACTAATTCAATTCTGTCATATAATAAAACTATTTTAGTGTATCCAATGCAGGAAGTTAACACTCATCAGGATTATAACTAACAAATAAAATTCTCCCTACTTTTTCATTTTGACACCGAATTTGTTTTCTCAATAATTGAATACAATTAATATATACCAAACAAATTCTAATAATATAAATAAATTATATAAGTAGTGTACACCATTGATTTTTAACAAACAAAAAATAAACATCATAAATTTTTCATGTTATCAGTAGCAATACTTTCTTCAGGTATATATCTTGCATTATTTACTAAATGGTCTATTCAATATGATTCTCAGTCACACTAATATATTTTTCTTATATCATCAATAAAAATAGCTATAACGATATTGATTTGCTACAAAATTATACCCGTGCGGTAAATAATATTTATTCCTATAAACAATGTGAGTTAATCTTATAACAGGAGCGGTATATAATGTAGGCATACTCTTGTGAAAAGGGATTATTGCAGTGTTTAATGAGAGTGAGTGGGAACATATCTTGTCCAACAATATGCTATAACTTGTGCAAAATATTAGGTGTGACACAACGTTGAGTGGCCATAGAACTGCGTCATTACGTTAACCATTTTCGCATCATTTTATACTTTCATCACACTACACATTTAGTCAGCTTAATAGGTCTACTTCTGTGGAGGTATGTTTGCGTAAAAATACTTCTTCCCACAAACTATACGGTACAAACATTTCCATTCATTTTCAACTTAATATTGCTCTACTGCTAATATACCCAATCTGTTACTAATTACAATGGGGTCACCCTTTTACAACTTGATAACTAGGTTATATATGGAGGAGAACCACTAACTAATATATTAACAATAACACAACTGATATATACTCTTTCATGCACATATCCACAAAGCAAAATATGGCACATCCGTGGGAAATAGTCTTGGGCATTGGTGTAGGCATACACTCTGCTATGATTTGACCCCAGCAGTAGCTATATTTTCATCATACCAAATGTGTACACTATGGGGCTTTGATGCAAATATATTGTTTTCAAATACAAATCTACTCCTACTAGGCTAATATAATATTCATGCTTTTATATATAACTCTCTTTTCACACACACTGTCACAATTATGATAGCTCAAATTAAATAATTAATTAACAAGCCTATGTAAGATCACTTTTGGATATTTTTAGAATTTGGAATCAATGGTAACCACTCCCTCCTAATATTCAAATACAATAAACACTTTCATTTTTCCCTCTAATTTACAGTTCATTCAAGATATACAATATCACTGTGTCTGCTATACACCTTACACCTCTAAACTACCGCCCTCAGCTAATTAGTGAACACCTTACACCTCTAAACTACCGCCCTCCGCTTTACACAACACCTTCATCCTTTAAATCTTCTCTGGGGAAAAATGCACAACGGCCCGCCTCAGAACAGCGAAACACCGACATTTCTGGCTAGAAAAAGAAGGAGGCTTATGTTGAACCAAAGGAAATCATTAGGTGGCAATTCAAACAAAGAAAATCACCCTTCCACTACCAATGCCCCTGAAATAACACCGACTAGACGACTGCATACAACTACCACAACACCCCTAACAACTGCCATATCTAACGTCTCCCATACTATACCTTCTCAGTGTCATAATGCCCGAATGCAAAGCAATAAGAGGTCAAGGGTAGGTGTCATTCCGGGGGTAAATTTGTTCCGCCGTTTCGACAATGCAACTTCACAAACATATGGCCATATGGGTGAAGCATCTAACACCTGCAACCGCACAACAATGCCTGTCACGCCTACGCTTAATCGTTCTGTCCATGTCGCTACACCTACTGATAATATATCTTTTACAACTACCTTTTCAGACGACGCTACAGAAAATTCAGAAAATGATGGCTCTTACGCTGAAAGTTCTGACTCAGATAATTCATTACATGCGCAGGACATTCACGATCAGCACCTGCAATGTAAGTGTGCTACTACTCATATCAGTCCAAGTTTTTAGTCACTTTTCTGCCCATATGATTCATTTACAATGACTTTTACAATACAACATATTCCGACATCGGCGACCCTATTTGGGAATGTCAATTATGCCATGCATCCATGTGGTATGAGAGGAAAAACACGAAAACACACAACCGTGCCGAAGTTTGAATTGTGTTGCAGGGGCGGTAAAATTGTAGTTCCCTTCATGAAACAGCCACCTGTTCTATTGGAAAGGCTGCTTCATCACAAAACTGATCCGGAATGCCGAAATTACCAGGCCAACATTCGAACTTACAACGCTATGTTTTCATTCACTTCTCCTGGAATGAAATTTGACTCACAAAATTCAAGTGGAGGAGGGCCTCCTACACTACGACTACACGGTCAAACTTGCCATAGAATAGGAAGTCTAATCCCGCCCGTAGGCCAACCCCCGAAATATGCCCAGCTGTATATTTATGACACTGACCACGAGGTCGAGAATAGAATGGAATGTTTCAGGTAGGGCTGGTTTTTACATTAGAAACACTCAGGCCAAATAACAAAAGTAATTTTTACAATGCCAGTTTGTTTCTTCTTACAGGGACAACAAATCCATTGAAAGCGCTGTCGTCTCAAAGTTGAAGATAATGGTGGATGAATTTAATGTTCTGGCCAAAGCTTTTAGAATGGCAAGGGACATGTTCAAGGCCAACCCATAATTAGAATTAAGGTTGAAACTAATTTCTGATAGACATCACGACGGCCGTATATATAATATGCCAACTGTCTCTGAAGTTGCAACCCTTATTGTTGGGGATATTGACACGGCTGAACAAAGAGACATTATTGTCGAGTACCGCAGCGGTCAATTGCAAAGAATTGATGAGTTCAATCCAAGCTACCTAGCATACCAGTACCCTTTGATATTTTGCTATGGTGAAGATGGATATAGGAAAAATGTCCTTCACAAATATAACGATGACGTGACTGTTACGCGGAAAAACCGGCAAACCATCAAGGATTGGCTATGTTTTCGTTTGCAGGAGCGCAATAATGAACCAAAAACACTCCTGTATTCAAGAAAACTTTTCCAACAATTCTTGGTTGGGTTTACGCTATGATGGAATCGAGCGTCTCAATTGGTTGAGAAATAACCAGTCTAAGTTGAGGGTCGGAAAATACAAGAATTTGCAGCCACAACCGCAAAATGGAGACGATAACACGAATGGGAAACAAGGTCGGCGAGTTGTCTTGCCTTCTTCGTTTGTAGGGAGCAAAAGATATATGGATCAACTTTATTTCGACGGTATGGCAATCTCAAGCAAATTGGGCTTCCCCGATTTGTTTGTCACATTTACATGCAACCCAAATTGGCCCGAAATTACGCGTTTGCTGTCCAAGAAAAACTTGAAACCACATGATCGGCCGGACGTCATCTCCAAAGTTTTCAACATCAAATTCAAGGAACTTATGGGTGACTTAACCAAACGACATATTCTTGGAAGAGTCTTGGCCTGTAAGACACACGTACCATTTTTTTTCCTTACTGTTACCTGATTATTATAAAGCATAATTTGACTTCTATAATACGCTAAATTTGCAGACATGTACACAATTGAGTTTCAGAAAAGAGGTCTACCCCATGCCCACATATTGATCTTCTTACCCCTCAAAGCAAGTATCCGACACCGTCCGACATTGATAACATCATTTCTGCTGAAATCCCGAATCCTATATCTCATCCTACTTTGTACGCCTTGGTCAAATCACATATGATCCATGGTCCGTGTGGTAATTCACGTCCAACATCCCCGTGTATGAGGAACCGACAATGTTCAAAATACTATCCGAAAAAATTCATTGAGGACACGGTTGTTAATGCCGATGGTTATCCTTTATACCGAAGACGATCAAACACACACTACATTCTAAAAAACGGAATACAGTTGGATAATAGGCATGTTGTCCCCTATAACACTCGGTTGTTATTGAAATATCAGGCGCATATCAACATGGAATGGTGTAATCAGTGCACTTCTATCAAGTATCTTTTCAAATACATTCACAAGGGGTATGACAGAATCGTAGATGACTGCTTCTAACTCAAACTCACGTCACCGCAAAGAAACCGTAGATGAGATCAAACAATATCTCGATTGCAGTCGTATCCCCAGTGAGCGTCTGGCGAATTTTGCTTACAAGGTACATGGAAGGAAGCCTTCATTGAGCGTATGTTCTACCATCTAATAGGTGAGAACATTACAAATATTTTGACCGAATGGAGAATGTTTTGGAAAATGCAAGTGTCACTGAGTCTATGTTCACCTCCTGGCTGATCGCAAACGGCCAATATGAGGAAGCCCGATCAATAACATACGGTGAATTTGTTACAAAGTTTGTTTATGTGAAGTAAAATAGAATGTGGAAGCCGGCGAGGGTTTACCATCGGCCGTTTAGTCAGGTCCCACCCACAGTGGTGAACTTTTCTATTTACGGATGATGTTGACCGTAGCAAAGGGACCTACTACTTATGACGAAATACGAAAAGTCGGTGGCACTCAATATAATACTTTCCGGGAGGCATGTTTTGCGATGGGCTTTTTAGATGACGATCGAGAATACATTGGTGCCATAAGGAGGCAAGTAGTTGGGGTCGAGCCATTTTCTTAGGAAGTTGTTTGTTGTTATGCTTTTGTGCAGTCGTAAACCGTCCTGCTCATGTTTGGAAGGAATCATGGATTCTATTATCTGATGGTATATTGCACGAACAACGGATCATTGCCAGGAATCCAGGTACATAATCATTCACACCCCTTCCTATTACTTTTTAACGGCTACGGTATATCGTTACATATACATCAAATTTCACAAAATCGATTTATATTCCATGAATTTCATTTAACATTAGCGAAACGAGATACAAAATCTGACGTTGATCGAGATTGAAAAATTGCTCCAGTCTAACCGTCGGACTCTACATGATTACGAACCCATTCCTTATCCAAATGGATATGTCGTTCAACAATTGGGAAATAGACTTATTTACGATGAAAGGCAATACAATATCCAAGCCATGAAAGAGGAATTCACAACTTTGTCCAGAGCTCTTACAGGTAATTTTGTGTTTGTCTTCATATCTACAATGCTTTCGGCTTAGAATTCTGGCTTTACATTATCACCGTCTCCACCATCCACTAACATATGATTGATGTCCAACTACCATTTATATCAGATGAACAGAGGAACATCTTTGAACAAATCATGGATGCCGTCAACAGTCAAAAGGGTGGTGTCTTCTTCCTACATGGCTATGGGGGTACCAGTAAGACTTATATGTGGCGAACACTTGCGAGTGCTTTGAGATCTAAGCATGAGATATGCCTAACTGTTGCAACGAGTGGGATAGCATCTCTATTGTTGCCAGGAGGTTGGACGGCTCATTCTAAATTCAAGTTACCGGTCCCATGTAAAGAAAACTCAACTTGCAATGTTGACTACAGAGACGATGTGGCAGGTCTTCTGAGGCAAACAAAGCTAATTATATGGGACGAGGCTCTGATGGCGCACAAATTTTGTTTTGAAGCACTTGACAAAACTTTGAAGGATGTCATGAGTAACCATAGTAACTCTAAATCTGTGTTTGGTGGCAAGGTTGTGGTATTCGGTGGCGACTTTAGACAGATATTACCTGTCGTGCCAAGGGGAAGTCGTTCTGATATTGTCCATTCAACAATAAACGCTTCCTATATATGGCATTCCGTGAAGGTCTTGAATTTAACCAAGAACATGCGTCTCATGAGCGGACCGAGTGAAAAAGATAGGAAGGAAAGTGCTGAATTCTCGGATTGGCGTTTAAAGATAGGTGAGGGAAGACTCTCGGAACCAAATGACGATTATGCCGACATTGACATACCTCCCGAACTTTTAATTACTAACTTCGCCGATCCTATAGTTGCAATTGTCACCAACACATATCCTGATTTCTTAAATAGTTACCAGTCTTATGAATACCTCAAAAAACGCGCTATCCTAGCTTCCACACTAGACGTTGTCGACAACATCAATGACCATGTCCTTGGGTTGATGCCAGGTAAATATATAACACATTTTCTACTTTTCTTAGTTACAAATGATATGCCAAATCTAAATATTATTTTTTAGGCGAACTCAGAGACTACTACAGCTCAAATTCTGTCGACAGATCGGAAATAAATGACAACAACATAATCGAGGTACTTAGCCCGGAATTCCTTAGCTCTTTAAGATCTTCCGGCCTACCTAACCACCACATCAAGCTGAAGGTAGGTACACCTATCATGCTAATGCGAAACATTGACCAATCTGAAGGCTTGTGTAATGGTACCCGGCTGATTGTAACTAAATTGGCAAATCATGTCCTTGAGGCGAAATTTATGGGTGCTAACGCTGATGGAAAGGTCATATATATTCCCCGAATGGATATGTCTCCTTCGGAATCTCCATGGCCTTTTAAGCTATCACGACGTCAATTTCCAATTATTGTTTCATATGCCATGACCATTAACAAATCACAAGGACAGTCTTTGGATTGGGTGGGACTTTACATCCCTCGGCATGTTTTCACTCATGGTCAGATCTATGTCGCCCTTTCAAGGGTTACAAGCAAAAGGGGTATCAAGATTTTGATACATGATGAAAACAAAATCCCCCCAACTCTACAACATGTAATGTCGTCTACAAAGAGGTTTTCAACAACATTTAAGTGGTACGCATGACTATTTCTTCTTCCATTTTTTTACATTACGGCCATGACTATCCGTTAATTTTACATTGCCTATTAAAGTTTATTATTTGTGCAGCTAGACGCTCTACAATATATCGGGACGTGATATTTACACTCGCCGCGTTTGCTATAGAATTTCTAGAAAGTTATTATGGTCACCACCTCCAGACCAGAAAAATTTTGTATTTTCTGTTGTTGTGAAAAGTATTCATAATACCGTGTTCCATCTCCGGCAATCAACAATGTCATTGATGGAATATACATACTTTTCCACCAACCATAACGGTGTCTGTATAATCAATTTACATTGCCGTGGAGGTATTTCCTACACAACCAATGTTTTTGGGTTAGAGTAACACGGAAATATGTGATCCCATACAATAAATCATTATATATTGATATGCAACTTAGTAGTATAATCTCTACATTTATTAGTAACTACTACTTCACATTTCAATACAAGAAAGTACCACGGAAAAGGTAGTTAAAATGAAGATAGGATTCTGATTGACCTTATTTATCTGCCACTAGAGCTCGAATTTTATTAGGAATCCAATACAGATAGCAGCCATGAAACTAATGTTATTAGGAATCCAAGACAGATAGCAGCCATGAAACTAATGTTATGGCAAACCTCTTCCTCAACACTTGAACAACCTACTTTGTTCAACCACATCTGCAGGGGCTATGTCAATTCCGAACAACCCATCTAACCATATTACCTTTTTGCACATGGATACAGTTTCTTAGGACATCCAAATATTCCCCTTACCACAAAAGACAAACTGTGGGACAGCATTCACATGCAAGTCCCTGTACTCTTTTCCACGCGTGGAGTATTGGGTCCAAATGACTTTTAACAAAATTCCAAAATATTAGTATACTTTTGCTGTTCCACATAAAATTACTCTTTTACCTCACTTATTATACTATTATCTGCATACCACTACAGTCCACACGGCTAACAAACAAACATTACTTGCACCAGCCTCAAACCTTAGGTCTTCTCTTTCAACAAACAATGCTTAATCAAAAATAATTATTAATATTCTGGCCATTTCTATTAAACATCAACAAGGCGGCAAATTACGACATCATACGATATATTTAATATGCTAATGAAGACTACATCGTTTACTAATTAAGACTACACAATCGGCGTAACAACCAATAACAACGATATATTTAATATGTTATTCATGCACAGAAAATCCAATTTATTAAACTCAAAGAGGTGGCACAATTGCACCAACTCAAACACAATTACATTCAAACTAAGGATAACACAATGAGGGCACTTAGGCCTTCAAATATCCATAACAAGCGTCAATAAAATCTACAACGACTAACATCCAAATCACTAATCTATTTTAGACTACACCTACAACTCAATGAACACCAACACTTGACACGATCTTCTATGCTTCTCCACGGTGCGACTCTTGCCCATAACTCAGCAGACGGTTTGGTGATACCGCTACCGGAGAATCCTTCTTCTGGGAAGTATTTGTCTCCTTTCCTTAGTACTCTATTATTGGCGGACTCGGTCCATAAGTTGCCTAGCAAGCTCAATCGATGTCCTCACTTCACGGTGTGGACTTCACGGCAATACAAAACAACTCCGTGAATGTCGAACAAATCATAGAGCTACTCCAATTGGACACCGGTGCAGTATAACACGTCGAAGTATACGCAACATTATGGACAACCGGTTAAAGCAGAAAAATCGGATCACAGTGATTATAGACAAAAACACAACTCATATTCGCAAAATAAATTGTGTCAAATCATTACTTACTTGCAACATTACTCTTTCTTTGAGGAAATATCACTTATTTCTATCAACCACATTACATGGGTCTTCTGATCTATGCATCATAGATATTCCTAGAAACAACCAAATGTTAATGGTAAAAGTAATAAAAATAAATAGATACATAAATCCTTGTAAAAAGCGAGAAAATGGTTTACATAGCCTTTTGCTTACGATATTCTTATAGTAAACCTTTCTCTCAAAACAAGCAATGAAGTTGGAACTTGGAAGGTAAGCAATATAAATAAAAACCTTCATTTGACGAGGTCTCGAGCGGATCATATGAAAATAGCCATCCCTACATAACTAAAAATAGGACCATTAAAGTTTAGAGGATGCATAAATCTACTCGGATAGATAGAGGATGCACCCTCTTCGCAATGGCCGATTTCCTTCTTCTCTCCCATTGCGACTCCAACCTACAGTTCTCCAACTTCGACTCCAACCTACAGTTCTCCAACTTCGACTCCAACAACGCAATCCTGCTGAGCCGTTGCCATTCGTAATCTGGAGAATCGACACTCAATCGCGGCCTATTACAATCAAAGAAACAACGAAACAGACTCTTTAGTAGCGACAATATCAGAACTATAACATGCAATTCCATAACTTCGATAACCTTACCTCCGTGCTCTACTCCTACCGTCCATACAATCCATCGTCTGCGCCGTTTGCCCTAGCCTCACGGTCGTGAATACCTCTTTACGTCAGCATAGAAGACCACTCCTCCATTACTGTACGCTGGTGAAATACAGACCCAAACCCTTGCTGGATTAGTGGCCCATGGGCCTAACTTCTACTACACACACCTCCCCTCAAACCTACTTTACTCCTTATGTTCATCCCTATAACTTTCAATACTCTCTTGAATTATTATTATTCATACTATTTAATGTAAATAATTACACAATTCTTTTATAACTCATCTTTTATTACTACATTTACTATTCTCTCTTTACTATATAAAAATTATAATATTTCACTTTGTTAATATTTTTATAATACCAATTTCTTCTAAATATGACACTACCATTATTCTTCTAAATATGCTTTCTTTTTATATTATTTCTTCTATTATAACACAGACTTTTTCAATTTTATTGCGGTTCAATAGTTTAATTTCACACGATCAAAAGGCGCGTCCCATTTACAAACCCTAGCAGACGCACGGCTGGGTTAGTAGTTCTTCTCTCCCTTTTTAGCCATAAAGGGCCAAAGGAAACAATACAATTGCCCCAAACATTCAATATGCAATTAAGTACCAGCATTCAACAGATTACAATTAGCTAGTCAAGGATTACAGTGCTGGTTAACAGACAATTACAAGCATCCAAAACAAAGATTGGGAAAATACAGGAACAAGAAACAAGAACAAAACAGAACAGAAACAGCAAAAACAAGGACCATTACAGCAACAGATCAGTTGCTCTCCTTTCCTGAAGAAGCATTGTGATCATCATCAGTGTGAGCAACATTACCAGCTACTACTTCAGCCTGAATCTTGAAACCAGAATCTTGATCATACTTTGCAGTTTCAGGAGCTTTCCTTTTCTTGGCAATTGGTGTCCTCTTGGGTCTTGAGCTACAAACAGATTTAACCCTATACTTCTTTGAAGAAGTTCCAGTTTTGGTCATCTTATCAACCTGAGAGCCAGAGATACCACCCTTTGCTTTGACAGGGGAATCAGCAGGAGTAGCAATATCAGAGTTCACAGGAGTTGCCTGGACGTGATCATCAGATGTCACAACATCCTTTGTGACATCTGGATCAGCTGCTAAACTAGGGCTAGCAGGTTCTTGGTTAAGGGGAACAGAAATGCCAGGTATAGTGAGATTCTCATTTAGGATCATGGTGACTATCCTATCAATGGTTTCTTGCACATACAGAGTACCTTCTCTATTTGCTATCTCAGAGGGAACAAACGAGGATGATCCAGAGATCTTACCAGAGGACGAAACTGATGACCTTTGAGTATTCCGTGCATGTTGATTCTGGGACATCTTAGAGTCAGTTGCCATGGAACACTGAGGAGAGATCTTCACAGGTTCAACATTCAAGGCTGCAGCGCTTGCCCTAATCTCAGCCATGGTGGGAGATGGACAGTCAGAGTCTTGGGATGAAGAGGATGAAGTAGACATGTTTCGCTGAGATAAGTTGAGAAACAGAAACCAAGAATGACAAAGTGTTTGAGAGTATCTTTTGGATGAAGAAGATATGATACTTTCAAATGAAAAGGCTATTATATGGAGGAGTCTTTTCATATTCTTGAACCTTATAAAAATAGGAGGGAAATAACCAAATGACCCACTTATAATTAATAAGAGGTCTCTTCCCTTCTTTGGAAGCAATCTTAATTGCTACAATTCCTCATACTGACAAATACCCAGTTTGCTCCTTAAATTTTCAAATTGACTAGCATCAAGAGCCTTAGTAAAAATGTCAGTCAGTTGAAGTTCAGTGACTACATGATCTAATTTAATCACTTTCTCCTCCACAAGGTCTCTGATGAAGTGATGTCTAATGTCAATGTGCTTAGTCCTACTGTGTTGTATAGGATTCTTTGATATATTAATAGCACTCAGATTGTCACAGTACAATGTCATGACATCCTGTGTGACATTGTACTCAGACAACATCTGCTTCATCCAGACCATTTGAGAACAACTGCTACCAGCTGCTATGTATTCAGCTTCAGCAGTGGACAAGGACACACAGTTTTGCTTCTTGCTGAACCAAGAAACAAGATTGTTTCCCAAGAAGAAGCATCCTCCAGAAGTATTTTTTCTGTCATTAGCACTACCAGCCCAGTCAGCATCACAATAACCAGACAAAATTGGTTCACATCCATGGGAATACAGGATACCATAATTACAAGTTCCACTTACATACTTCAGAATTCTTGTCACCTGGTTAATGTGACTTACTTTAGGTTCAGCTTGGTATCTTGCACATACCCCAACAGCAAATGCAATGTCAGGTCTGCTGGCTGTTAGGTACAACAAGCTCCCTATCATGCTTCTATATAAACTTTGGTCTACCTTTTCACCACTTGTGTCCTTGGACAACTTCACATGTGTGGGAGCAGGAGTCCTTTTATGGCTGACATTCTCCATTCCAAACTTTTTGACAATATTCCTTGCATATTTGCTCTGTGAAAGGAATGTTGAGTCTTCCATCTGTGTGACTTGCAGTCCAAGAAAGTAGGTCAACTCTCCCATGAGACTCATTTCAAACTCACCTTGCATTTGATTGGCAAAATGTTTCACCATTGAGTCTGACATTCCACCAAATACTATGTCATCCACATAAATTTGAGCCACCATTATCTTACCTCCTTCATTCTTAACAAAGAGTGTTTTATCCAAGCCTCATTTCCTGTATCCTTTGTCTGTAAGGAACTTGGTTAGCCTTTCATACCAGGCCCTAGGGGCTTGCTTTAGTCCATATAGGGCTTTCCTTAATTTGTAGACATGTTCAGGGAAACTTGGATCCACAAATCCTTTAGGCTGTTCTACATATACTTCCCCATTTAAGTAGCCATTTAGGAAGGCACTTTTCACATCCATCTGAAATAATTTGAATTTGAATGCAAGCAACCCTAGTAGAAGCTGATTGATTCCGTCTAGCCACCGTGCAAAAGTCTCATCAAAGTCAATCCCTCAACCTGAGTGTAACCCTGAGCAATAAGTCTTGCTTTATTCCTGGTGACAGTCCCTTCTACATCAGACTTGTTCTTGTAGATCCACTTTGTACCAATGATGTTTGTTCCTTCTGGTCTAGGAACTAATTCCCATACTTCATGTTGCTTGAACTGGTTCAATTCATCTTGCATTGCTCCAATCCAGAATTCATCACATAGAGCTTCTTTGACATTTTTTGGCTCTATCTTTGACACGAAGCAAGAGTTTGAGACAGTTTCTCTGGACCTTGTAACAACACCTTTGGTTGGATCTCCAATGATGAGATCCTTTGGATGATCTTTCTGAATTCTGATGGAAGGATCTTTGTTTGCTTCCTCTGGTTCAGATTTTGGTGGAGTAGGAGTAGGTATATCTTCCTTATCATGTACTTGAGGTGATGTCTCAAACCATGTCTCAACATCATATGGGAAATTGTGTTCCTGATGATGATCATCAACAATGACATTAATAGACTCCATCATAACCGGTTGGAGTTGAATACCCTATATGCTCTGCTGTTAGTGGAGTATCCCAGAAAAATGCCTCCATCACTCTTAGAGTCCATTTTTCTCCTTTGATCACGATCTGTCAGAATATAGCATTTGCTACCAAACACATGGAAATATTTCACCGTTGGTTTCTTCCTTCCATAGTTCATACGAGGTGGAGGAAGTTCCCTTTCTTAAGGTGACCATTGTGAACATAGCAAGTATGTTAGCTTCAAAAATGAATAGGAGTTTCTTAGCATGAATCATTGCTCGGAAGATTCTGTATAGTCCTATTCTTTCTTTCCACAACCCCATTTTGTTGAGGTGTTATAGGAGAAGAAAACTCATGATTGATCCTCTCGAGGAAAATTCATCAAACTTCTTCTCAAATTCCTTTCCATGGTCACTCCTTATTCTGACAATACAACTTTCCTTCTCTCTTTGAAGTCTTTTGCATAACTCTTTAAAGACATCAAACACATCAAATTTCTCTTTGATGAAGTTTATCCAAGTAAATCTGGAGAATTCATCCACAACAACATAGGCATATCTTTTTCCACCAAGGCTTTCAACTGCATAGGCCCATCAAGTCCATGTGCAGCTCCACTTTAGAAGTGGTCAGATGTCTAGACATTGGGTGTGACATTCTGGTTTGCTTTCCAACCTGACACTCACCACAAACCCTTCCTTCATCAATATGGAGTTTTGGTATCCCTCTGACAGCCTCCATAGTGATGATCTTTTTCATTCCTCTGAGATGCAAATGTCCAAGTTTTTGATGCCATAACTTTACCTCCTTTTCATCCTTGTCCAGAGCACGGAAGAGAGGTTGGTGTTCTCGATTCCCATGTAGCTTGTCCTTTGATCGACTCCTCTCATAACTACTTCTTGTTTATCATTGATTACAAGACATTCGACCTAGTGAAGTTGAACTTAAATCCCATATCACATAGCGACTTATGCTTATGAGGTTAGCAATCAAGCCTTTACCAAAGAACACTCCATTTAGATTTGGAACTCAGAGCGGTCAAGTTTCCAACACCTTTGATTTCTCCTTTAGCTCCATCTCCAAAAGTAACAAAGCTGGTGGAGTGAGGTTTGACATTATTCAAGAGGTTTTTATACCATATGCTTGGAACACCCACCGTCAAAGTACCAATCTTCCTTGGCGGACACTCTAAGAGAGGTGTGTGCTATCAATCTTGATCCTCTTCTTCCACTTTTGAGTGTAGGGTACCTTGATGTTCTTAGGCTTAACATAGGAGTCGATTAGGGTACCCATGTAACCTATAGCGAGAAGGGTTTTATGTGTCTAAACCTTCCACAATGGTGACATCTCCATCTTTGAAACTTCTTATTCATGTTTCTCTGATCGATGTTGACCCCAATGTTGTGACATCGCTTTGACATTGGCTTATTAGGTCGGTCTTCTTCATATCAACAAATTTCTTTGCATCTACATGCCCTGCCGCATTTCGCTTTATGTTGTGACATCTCTTTGACTTTGGTTTCCCATGCCTCTTCTTTTCTTGTCACTAACAGTTCTTTTTACCACATGTCCTAGACCATGCTTATTTCCGAGATTTTGTCCAAGTGAAGAATTTCTTCCACTTATCGGTCCCATCATCTTGTGAGACTTAGTCATGTGATCAAGCTTGGAATTCAACCCTATAATCTCACCGTTGAGATGACTTATAGTGATTGTATTTTCCTTCTTCTCGACTTCACTTCACATTTTCTGCCTCCAACTTCTCAATCAGATTTTTCTGTTTTTCATTTTGCTGACATACTTCACCACTTCTGATACATAACTTCTTGTAAGTATCAGCAAGTTCTTCAAAGGTCACTTCCTCATCACTAGAGTCATTATCAGGATTGCCATTTTCAGAAGATGCAGTGATAAGTTTGGCTGATTCCTCTTCAGAGTCACTACTTGATTCACCATCAGACCAAGTAACAGTCATTCCTCTCTTTTGTTTCTTAATAAATGTAGGACATTTAGCTCTAATATGTCCAAATCCTTCACATCCAGGACATTGGATTCCACTGCCTTGACTTCCTTTTTCCTCTGACTTGGATCTTCTGCTGGAGTCATAAGATCTGCTGATGTCAGATGAAATGTCCTTGACATTTGACCTTAACTTTGGATCAATCCTCTTGATGAGCTTGTTGAATTGTCTTCCAAGCATAGCTATAGCTTCAGATATCTTTTCTTCATCTTCCACCTTGCATCCTTCCTCTGTGTTAGATACAAGTGCTATGCTTTTGTTCCTTTTGTCAACAGTTTCACTGATTCCCATCTCAAAAGTCATAAGAGATCCTATAAGTTCTTCAACCTTCAAGGTGCTGATGTCCTGAGCCTCCTCTATTGCAGTTACTTTCATTGCAAACCTCTTAGGCAAGGATCTGAGAATCTTTCTCACCAGCTTTTCTTCTAACATCTTTTCACCAAGTGCTCCTGAGGCGTTGGCAATCTCCAAAATATTCATGTGAAACTCATGAATAGTCTCATCTTCTTTCATCTTCAAATTCTCAAATTTGGTAGTGAGCATCTGAAGTCTTGACATCTTCACCTTGGATGTCCCCTCATGAGTAGTTTTGAGTGTCCCAAACATCCTTGGCCACCACATTGATGGACCGGTCGAAGATGTTTCATCAATACCATTGAATACGGCATTCAATGCTTTAGAGTTCCCCAGAGCTAGCTCCTCTTCCTCTTTGCTCCATTCCTCCTCAGGTTTCAAGACAGTAGTCCCATCTTTCTCAAGCTTGGTGGGATGTTTCCATCCTTTGTCAGCAGCTCTCCAAGCCTTAATGTCCACTGATCTTAAGAAGGCAACCATGCGAGGCTTCCAGTAATCATAATTAGACCCATCCAAAATAGGTGGTCTACCTCCAAATCCTCCTTCCTTATCCATTACGCCAGAAACTATTATCCCTAGATCTCACCCAGAAATAACAGTGGGTGCTCGATGCCAATTGAAATTCACAGCAGACACGTGATGTCACAGAGAATGTTATGACACACTATCTGACACTCTGTTAACAATTTACACAGTAAATATAAATAGTAGTAAAGACCACAATAAGTTGTTTACCCAGTTCAGTGTCTAACTACACCTACATCTGGGGGCTACCAAGCCAGGGATAAAATTCACTATTAGTAGAATTAATTCAGGAATAAACCAACCAGTTTATCTCCTTCACTTAAAACCTACCCAATGCAACTTCAACCTAAGTCCTACTTAGATCTGAGTTCCTACTCACTCCCCCTCAATCACAGCAGTGATATCAACCTATTGAATAATTAAATTGTGAAGACACACTTCAATAAACTATCTTGATCTCGCTTCAAAGCTTTCAATCAAGAGACAAACACTCGTGCTTTAAAGCTTTGAGTGATAAACTACCCTTACAACAAATCCTAGTCCAAGGCACTTATCAATTGATAGTTGCTTGGCTCACAAGAGATACTAGAATTACAAATACCAACTGTTAACTTTCCTAACAGTACACAAATAACAACCTGCTATCTCTTCAAATAAATTCCAGAGGCGCAGCAGCAGTATAAGGGTTGAATTCCTTTTATAGAAGCAGTCCTGAAAATTCAGTTTTGGGCTTCCATAAAGATAGCTAGGGTTCACTTAATTTAATCCTAAAAACATGGTCTTTTCAACAACCAATTTAGGTCTAATTAAGATTAACCTAGCAGCCACGTGAGCATGCTTTCTAATAACAGAAAAACAATATTTAGCAGCTCAACAAACTTCCTGGAAAGTCTCAGAAAAGCAGTTGAGCAGAATGTCACATCGAATGTCATAACATCCTTATGACATCGACTTTTTCGAAATTTCAGCCACTTTAGCTTCAAGTTCTGAGCTGTTCTTTAACATCCTTAGCAAGTAGGATTTATCTTCAATCTCTGAATGTCATGACATTTATCGAGACATTGCTATAGCCTAGTTTTACCAAAAGTAATGCCAACCTAAAACACTAACAACATTAAAGTTGATGAAATGCCTTTTAGCGATGCCCTGATTTATGCGTCTTAGTAATTACTCATATCCCTTTTGATGCTAGAACTCATCTTACTACCTTTTAAGGGCCCCACTTTGGCTCTAAAGTGTTGAAAGTAATTTATGTGTGTTGAAAGTATATGTGTTGAATGGTCAGAGGTGGATCGAAGCAGGTTGTTCGAAGGAAGTCGACACAGTCGAAGAGCTTGTGTGTCGAAGCAGGCTCTGAACACAAATTTGATTTGTTTTAGATTTAGATTTAGATTTAGTTTTGATTTAGATCTAGAATATAATAGATTTGATTTAGTCCAAATAGATATTTTGGGCTTTTATAGTATTGGGTCTTAGCTTAATTACCAATCTAACCTAAATCTACAAATAGAAGGAGTAACCCCTAATTTTATAATCAAGTTGTATTCACAAAATTTGTTGTTGCAAGTGAATAAGAAATTCTCCACAGTTTGTGGGCAGAGAGAAACTCTGCAGAAAATATTTCATTCTTCTTTATTTTTTTAATTGCTCATTGTCATTGTGTGTGGTGATATCAATCTTGTTTATCAAGATTGGTAGAAATTCATCATAGATATTTGGTGGATTTCCAACATTTGGTATCAAGAGCTCCGGTTTCGATTCAAGGGAAGAACAATCAAGAACGATCGTAGAAGAAGAATTCACGATGGTAGTGAGCTATGGGAATGTGAATTATCCAGCAAGTCTTCCAATTCTGAATGTAGATAACTATGTGAATTGGTGCAAACAGATGAAGGTTTTATTCCGTTGTCAAGGTCTGTGGGATCTTGTAAAGGATGGAGTAAAATAGCTTGAAGAAGACGCTTCAGAAGAAGAAAATCAAGAACACAGAACCGGAGAAGAAGAGTTATAAAGCCCTCTTTATAATTCATCAATGTTTGAGTCCAGAAAACTTCGAAAAGCTCAGTGATACAGAATCCGCAAAAGAAGCTTGGGATATTCTTGAGAAATCTTTTGGAGGCACAGAAAAGGTGAAAGAGGTGAGGTTACAAACTCACAAGAGAACGTATGAACTGCTTCAGATGGAAGACAACGAAAGCATACCTGACTTCTTCACTAGGGTTACAAAACTAGTGAATCAAATCAAGATATATGGAGAAGCATTAACAACAAGAGTTATTTTTTCAAAGATTTTGAGATCTTTGGCTCCTAAGTTCGACCATGTGGTGGTGGCTATCAAAGAAGGGAAAGATTTATCGAAATTGACAAATGATGAGCTTCAAGGGACGCTTGAATCTCATAAACAAAGGATGAATGAAAGAGCTGCAGGCAAGACAAATAGTGATGTGGCTTTGCAGGCAAATTCAGCAAAAGAAACCAAAGGCAAAGGAAAGTGGTTCGACAGAGGTAGAGGTGGCTACAACAATTCGACTGGTAGAGGAAACTAGAACGAAGGAAACGTGTCGAATCAGAGAAGACCATACCAGGGCAACCAAAGAGGTGGTGTTGCAAATTGAGGAAGAGGTGGTGGTCGAAAACCTGACAAGAGTCACATTCAATGTTACAATTATCAAAAGTATGGTCATTATTCGAGTGATTGTCCAGAGAAGCAAAAGGCAAAAGAAAGTGATGCAAAGTTCGCTAAGTGTGAAGAAGAAGAGATGACGTTGATGGTCACAACAAGAGATGAATAAAAATTCAAGGATCAGTGGTATTTGTATACAGGATGCTCATCACATATGTCTGGAAGGAAAGATTGGTTTGTTAATCTAAAGCCCTCAATGAAGAATATAGTGAAATTTGCAAATGACAATACTCTAGTAGCTTAAGGTATTGGAGATGTTATGATCATGAGGAAAGATGGAAAAAGAGCAGTAGTTTCAAACGTATTATACATTCCAGGCATGAAGAGAAACTTGCTTAGTATAGGGAAGTTGGTCGAAAAGAATTACAAGGTGACTGTCGAAGACAAGATGATGAGAGTCGTCAATGCGAATGGAAGGTAAATCTTGAAGGCTCTTATGTCCCATAATAGAATCTTCAAGATTGAACTCAATGTAATGGAGCACAAGTTCCTTTCGACTGCAGCAAGCATAGATGAATGAATATGGCACTATCGACTGGGCCATCTCAACTTCAGAGACATCAGATATTTGAAGAGAAAGAATATGGTTTCAGGATTGCCAGATATCGACATTCCAAATGAAGTATGTTAGGAATGTGTGCAAGCAAAGCAACACAAGAATAGCTTCAGCAAGGATGTAGGAAGTAAGTCAAAGGTTGTTCTCAAAATCATATACTCTGATGTATGTAGACCAATCCAGGTGGATTCGCTTGGAGGTAATAAATACTTTGTCACGTTCATAGATGATTTTAGTCGAAAACTATGGACTTACCTAATCAAGAAGAAAAGTGAAGTGATCGATGTATTTTCCAAGTTTAAGTCTATGGTCGAAAGGCAAACCGGTCGAAAGCTCAAAGTTTTGAGAACTGACGGTGGTGAAGAGTATGTGTCAAAAGATTTCGACAGGTGATGTGAAAAAGAAGGGATTGTGCATGAGGTGGTGCCATCCTACATTCCACAACAGAATGGGACTGCAGAAAGGAAGAATCGAACCATCATGAATATGGTTAGAAGTATGTTGAAAGGCAAGAATTTACCTAAAGAGTTTTGGGGTGAAGTTGTGTCGACTGCAACGTATATTTTGAACAGATGTCCGACAAAGAAGCTGGAAGGAATTACACCAGAAGAATGTTGGCTTGGTGTAAAGCCTAGCTAAGTCATCAGAAGGTATTTGAATTTATTGCACATAGACATGTTCCAAATCAGTTGAGAAGAAAACTTGATGACAAGTCGAGTCAAATGATTCTAGTAGGATATCATTCGACAGAAGGTTACAAGTTGTTCGACCCAGTTAACAAGCAAATTGTGATCAGCAGGGACGTGATCATAGATGAGCTTAGAGAGTAGGACTGGAGTCTAAATGTCAAGAAAGATTCAATTAGAATTTTACTTTAAGAACTAGAAACTCAAGTTGAAAGAGAAGTTCGACAAGAGGTACCAGCAGTTATAGATCAACCAAGCACAAGCCGACCTTAGAGAGAAAGACGCATGCCTACAAGGTTGCAAGATTGTGTGGTTACATCAGATGATGTGGTTGATTATGAAGGTGAGCTGGTACATTATGCTTTCTATGCATATGTCGAACCTGTCAATGAAGCTGAAGCAGTAAAGGATTCAAAGTGGGTGAAAGCAATGAACGAAGAAGTGAAATCCATCGAAGACAACAACACTTGGTTACTTGTTGAATTGCCTCAAGGAAAGAAGGCAATTGATGTCAAGTGGGTATACAAAATGAAGATGAATCCTAAAGGGGAAGTAACTCGACACAAAGCAGGCTAGTGGCGAAACGATTTCTCCAAAAAGAAGGAATTGACTTCGATGAGGTTTTTGCAGCTGTGGCTAGGATCGAAACAATCAGGTTGGTTGTCGGTTTAGCATAAATAAACAGTTAGCATATATGTCAGATGGATGTAAAGTGTGCATTCCTGAATGGACCCTTAGACGAAGAAGTCTATGTTAAACATCCAATTGGATTTGTGAAACATAACAAAGAGAGGAAGGTGTGCAGGCTTCATAAAGCCCTGTATGGATTGAAGCAAGCTCCAAGAGCTTGGAATAAGAAAATTGATATCTTTCTAAGGAAGAAGGAATTTGTGAAGTGCACAAATGGACATGGAGTATATGTAAGAAGAAGCAATAGTAAATTTCTTATACTATGTCTCTATGTCGATGACTTGTTAATCACAGGTAGCTGTAAGAAGGAGATTGAAGACTTCAAAGGAGATTTCAGCAAGGAATTTGAAATGTATGATCTAGGTGACATATCATATTTCCTTGGCATCTAATTCTAAAAGACTAGTAGAGGATTGATGATGCATCAAAGAAGATATGCAGGAGAAATTTTCAAGAGATTTGATATGGAAGAATGCAATTCGACTTCGACACCTGCAGAACCAAGACTGTAACTGTCGAAAGACCCTGAAGAGAATGATGTCGACCCAACCCAATATAGAAGACTTATTGGGTCCTTTCAGATACCTTTGTCATACTATGCCTGACTTATCATACAATGTTGGTATGGTAAGTAGATTCATGCAAAAGCCAAAGGTATCTCACCTAGCAGCAGCGAAGAGAATATTGAGGTATTTGAAAGGAACTCTCGACTATGACATTTTTTCCTACAACTGATAAAGGAAAATAATGCAATTTATTGGGGTACACAGATTCGAGCTGGTGTAGTGATGCTGAAGATCGAAAATCTACAACAAAATATGTGTTTATGTTAGGTGGTGGGCCAGTTGCTTGGAGTTCGAGAAAGGATCTAGTTATGGCATTATCATCATGCGAAGAAGAATACATATTTGCTTCTCTTTGTGCATGTCAAGCAACTTGGATGATGAACTTGATCGAAGAAATTACAGGTAAAGATCATGGAGCAATTACCATGAAGATCAAAAGCATGTCAGCTATCAACCTGGCGAAGAATCTGATAGCGCATGGTCGAAGCAAGCACATCAAAATGAGGTTCCACTATCTTCGAGAGCAGGTAGCAGATGGGAAGATAAATTTGAAACACTATAGAACTGAGAATCAGATTGCAGACATTATGACGAAGGGTGTGCAGGTCGAAGTATTTCGAAGACTAAAAGAAATGATGAATGTAAATAATTTAGACACAATGAATTAGGTGGTGTGTTGAAAGTAATTCATGTGTGTCGAAACTATGTGTGTTGAAGGGTCAGAGGTGGATTGAATCAGGTTGCTCGAAGGAATCCGACCTAATCGAAGAGCTTGTGTGTCGAAGTAGGCTGCACACAAATTTGATTTGTTTTAGATTTAGATTTAGTTTTGATTTAGATCTAGAATATAATATATTTGATTTTGTCCAAATAGATATTTTGTGTTTTTATAGTTTTGGGCCTTAGCTTAGTGATCAAGCTAATCTAAATCTATAAATAGAGGGATTAAACCCTAATTTTGTAATCAAGTTGTATTAACAGAATTTGCAATTGCAAGTGAATAAGAAATTCTCCACAGTTTGTGGGCAGAGAGAAACTCTGCAGAAAATATTTCCTTCTTCTTTTTTCTTTCTTTAATTGTTCATTGTCATTGTGTGTGGTGATATCAATCTTATTTATCAAGATTGGTAGAAATTCATCATAGATATTTGGTGGATTTCCAACACAAAGGTGTTCTTAATTATCTTAAAATTGGTTTTCCTTGTCATAAAAATGAAGATAGTATAGTGAGAATTCATCACACCTCAATTCTTTAGAATACCTCAAGTGGTTCGATTGAGTTAAATAAAAAAACTTGTAGTTTATTTATGGATGCTATTAACTTTGTGGAGATTTCTTGGAACCCTAAGAGGGTCGACATGATTATAGTGGCAACAACTTCCTATTATAGAGGCAACAACTTCTGATTGTCAATCTCCTTCATGGAAGAAAACATTTATGTGTGTTGACATGTTTAATGTATTACATATGATTATGGAATATATGTGTTGACCTTTTGTTGTAGTTGATGCTAGTCATTTGGACCTCACCTTGTGCTAAAACTCTTTTTGATTGCACAATCCTCTAATTGGAGTTCGTGGTGGTCAATTGGACTTCATCGATTATTAGTTAGTTGGCGCACATTTGTGCTATAGTCAGTTGGATTGCATAATTTTTAGCAGAGGATGAATGTACGACACTATACAAAGTGGTAAATTCCATAATCATATGCAAGTGATGGTCTGAGATAGGTGTCATTGTAGAGTCTGCAGTTTTTGGCTAATTGTGCACTACTATTTACATGTGAAATTGAACATATTGAATGTTATGTATTTTGTCATGTCATGTGTGCTTTGTGATGTGTATTTCAGTATATGTATTTTTTAGACTGTGATATTGTACGTTATCTATGGAATATGGGTTTGTGTCCCAGGTTTGTTTTTGTACTTTGTATGATATATGTGAAAGGGGATTTACTCTTTTAACCCTTATATTGTGTCTCACACATATAAAAATTCGAAAATACCCTTAAATTTGTTCTTGCAGGAAAAACCTTATTAAAGATATTTTAGGGATTTGGAAGCTCAAGTGTCGTAACTCAAGTTCCAAGCTTATGATTGTCTTGCTTATCCCGCTGGCGGGAGCCCTATTTATATCAATCCTTCCATGGAGCTATTTCTTCCTTCCGCGCCTCAGACAACCATGGCTTGAAAGCGTGAAGTTATTTACTGACTTGTAATCATTCGTTCAGTAACGTCTCATAAAGACTCTAGGAACTCTTCATCTTCATAGTTGATAACGTCTACTCAAATCTCCATCCCGAATTAACTGCCGAGCTACACCTCGGATCTAGACCGACTTTATGCCCTTCACCGAGGTCTATGTCGGATAAGGACCTCAAGCTTGAGTCCGAGACCTATCCCGGACCCCTGCAATCTTCCCTCCAGACATCCATCTCGGCTAAGGATTTTATGCATGATCATAAACCCCCTTGGTCGCACGGTTTTAAGCTCCTTGAATCCGTGTCGACCAAACAGTTCTGAATCCGCACGGTTTTCTGTCACACAACGTAGCATAGGAGCTGCACGTCCCAGCCGGTATAGTTTCCCAGACTCCACTACGAACCTGGATGAAACCTTCTTGATTCGTTTGGCCTTCTCTCCGTCTTCAAGTAACGTATCCTGTTGTAGATAACGAATGATCGGACTCATCCACCCATCATCCCCCTCATGAATAGCTAGGGACTCTTCCTTTTCAATGCTGGGCACGGGAAATACTTCTCGTATGACCGATTTGTTTATCCCGGAATCCTTAGAACTAGCCAACCGAGACAGAAGATCAGCTCGGGTATTCTCTTCCCGGGCTACATGACATATTTCAAAGACATCGAACCGCCGACTTAGTGAAACAGCTTGTTGTAAATACTTTGCCAAAGTAGGGTCCTTTGCCTGAAATGATCCGTCCACCTGCCCGGCCACTAACTGCGTTTCTTATCTTGTGCAGGTGAGTTACTCCGACCTCCAAAGCTAGCGTTAGACCAGCCAACAGAGCTTCGTATTCTGCATGATTGTTACTTGTTGAAAATCCAAAACGTAAAGAATATTCAAGCACCATCTCCCCCGGGCCTTCCAGAACTACCCCTGTGCCACTGCCTTTAAGATTAGAGGAACCATCAACAGACAGAATCCACCTTTGAGTAGAGATCTCTCCCGGCGGGGAAGCAAGCTCCACCATGAAGTCGGCTAGGGATTGGGATTTGATACTGGTACGAGGGTTGAAACTGATCTCGTATTCTGATAGTTCCACGACCCAGGACACCATCCTTCCAGCCAAGTCTGGCTTCTTGAACACCTGCTTCAACGGAAAATTGGTCTTCACCTGGACGGGATGCCCAAGGAAGTAATGCCTGAGCTTTCGTGCAGTCGTCACAAGCGCCAGTGTGCTAACTTCTCAATCTTCTGGTATCTGACTTCTGCCCCTTTTAACACCTTGCTTACAAAGTAAACCGGACGTTCCCCTTCTTCCGTGTCTTGGACCAGTACGGAGCTGATTGCCCCATCTGTTACTGCCAAGTAGAGTGTCAACTGAGAACCTTCTTTGGGTCTGATCAGCACCGGAGGTGCTGACAATAGTTGCTTTAACCCATTGAATGCTTCTTCGCACGCTTCCGTCCATTCGAACTGAGCTCTCTTCTTAATTGCCGAGAAGAAGTGGATGGACTTGTCACCTGCACAAGATAAGAAACGAGACAACGCGGCCAAACGGCCAGTTAGCTGCTGTACTTCTCGTACCGAGGTCGGACTTCGCATGTCAATGATCGCTTGACACTTATCTAGATTGGCCTCGATACCACGATTTGTAAGCATGAAACCCAGGAACTTGCCGGCTTGTACCCCGAACGTACACTTGTCCGGGTTCAGGCGCATATTGAACTTCCGTACTACCACGAAGGTCTCTCTAATGTCTGTCACATGATCTGCTCCTGATGTGGTTTTGATCACCATGTCGTCTACATATACTTCAATATTCCGACCAATCTGAGGAGCAAACACCATATCCATCAGCCTCTGGTAAGTCGCGCCGACGTTCTTCAAGCCGAACGGCATGACCCTGTAATAAAAATTCTTCCGCTCTGTCATGAAGGCGGTCTTGGATGCATCCGCCGGGTTCATTCGGATTTGGTTGTACCCAGAGTACGCATCCAAGAAACTCAGGAGGCGAAACCCGGAAGAACTGTCGATCAGCCGATCAATGTGAGGGAGGGGATAAGGATCCTTTGGGCATGCTTTGTTCAGGTCAGTGAAGTCTACACACATTCTCCACTTGCCATTCTTCTTCTTCACCATAACAACGTTGGATAGCCAAGTTGGGTATTGCACCTCCCTGACGAAACCGGCTTTTAACAGCTTTCCCACCTCCTTTGAGACGACTTGTCCTCTTTCTTCTCCCATCTTCCGCTTCCTCTGTGATACCGGCTTGACCCCAGGATCAATTGACAAATGATGGCACATGATCTCTGGGTCTATACCCGGCATATCCGATGGCTTCCAAGCGAAAAGGTCTAGATTCTGCCTTAACACCTGGACTATCTCGGTCTCTTCCTCCTTTGTCAATTGAGTCCCTAGATGGGTGACTTGTGAGGGCAACAGCCCGATCTGGATGTCTTTGACCTCCTCCTGAGGGGTGAGTCCATCCTCGCCCGATCCCTCTCTCGGATCGATATTGACCATGCCGACTTCGTGTTTCGGAGAGGCCTCTAATGGTCCCGACTTCTTCTTGGCCTTCAAACTATCCTTATAGCACTTCCGGGCCAGACCCTGGTCTCCACGGACTACCCCGACGCGCCCGTTGCCAAGGGGATACTTCATGGTCAAGAACAACGTTGATAATACCGCCTCAAGTGCATTAAACGATGGACGTCCGATGATAATATTATAGGGTGACGACGCATTAACCACCAAGTACCTAACCTGAATGGTTTTGGCACTTTCCTCCCTCTCCGAAAGTAGTTAGCGCGGGGAGATACCCCAGAACCTGCACCTGTTCGCCGGAGAACCCGACAAGAGTCCCGCTGAAAGGTAACAACTCATTCGGCTCGAAACTGATTCCCTTGAAAGCTTCCCAGTAGAGGACGTCCGCGGAACTTCCCGGATCGATCAACACGCTAACGCCCATCCGGTTGTACCTCAATCACCATGGGATCATTTTCGTGCGGCAGAACCTCTTTGGCGTCTTCACCCGAGAAGGTTATCACCCCGGGATCAAACCTCGAGGTTTCGATCGGCACCGCCGGACCCACGAGCATACCTTTTCCTGGCTGAACTAGTGGAGCCACCTCCTGCAAAGCCCCCTGAGATAGTGTTGAGAGTGTGCCGGGTTGATCTCGCCTCTTTCACTTCTTCCACAACCTTACCCTTTTTCTTGGACCGGAATCGGAAGCCGAGTCCTTCCTCGGGGATGAATCTCGTTTGCTAGTCCGCCTGTGATCTTCCTTCACGATGTTGTGTTTCCTCTTTGTATTAATTTTTCAATCTCTCCGCAACTATATGCAGGACTCGTGGTGTGCCCTTCGACGGTGAAACTGCACCATGCTCCGGATCACTCCCAAAACCGTGTTAATCCACTCTGGTGGGAGGAGTAGCGCTTCAAATGATTGATGTCACGGAGGATGTCTTCCTTCGGTGTTGAGGGCGTGAATGTCTCCTGGGCCCAAAGTCGATCGGGCGTGACGGCGGCCGCCTCCGGGCTCGTTCACGGGTGGTGGCAGCATCTCGTGATCGGGTGCGTTCGTCACACCCCGACCCCCTGTCTTTAGAATCTCGAGCACGCTTCTCCATGTTGCTTTCCTCTCCCTTCACGTAGCACTCGGCCCGCGTAATAATCTCGTCCATGCTCTTAGCGGGCTTTTGGGCTAAAGACTCATTGAACTGACCGGCTTTAAGGCCATGCTAGAATGCGGATAGAAGTATCTCCTGATTGGGGTGTGAGACCTTGATGGTTTCCTCGTTGAACCTAGCCATGAAATCCCGGAGCGATTCAGAAGGGCGTTGTTTCACGTTGAATAGGGAGGTGTTGGCCACCTTGCGGTGTCGATTAGCTGAGAACTGCTGAATAATCTTTCGGTTGAAGTCTTGATAGCTCACTATAGACAACCGGGGAAGCCCCATATACCAGCGCAAGGCCGATTCTCTAAAGGTACCGGCCATCAACTTGCACTTAAGGGAGTCGGTTGCTCCAATAAGCGTCATTGTGTTGTTAACCGCAATGATGTGTTCCTGGGGGTCCGTCTTGCCATCATACGATGCCGAGACGGGGTTTGAAATTATCCGAACGACATCCTCCCATTGCTCGAGACAAAGGTTGCACCCAGGCCCTACTTCTGTTTTCGCCGTCCAAGCTCTTCACCAAGGGCTTGAACGTTGTCTGGTGTTTCGTTATCCGCAGTCATCGATCATGGCCAAGAATCGGGTGAGATCCGGTGGATCTGTTGGTGAAGCTTGAGACATTGTCGTCTGTATGCGTTTATGTGTTTGTGCGGCCTGGGATTGATTTCACCGAGTCCCCACAGTCGGCGCCAATGTTCTTGCAGGAAAAACCTTATTAAAGATATTTTAGGGATTTGGAAGCTCAAGTGTCATAACTCAAGTTCCAAGCTTATATTGTCTTGCTTATCCCGCTGGCGGGAGCCCTATTTATATCAATCCTTCCATGGAGCTATTTCTTCCCTTCCGTAACTGCCTCAACGTATTAACCATGGCTTGAAAGCAGGAAGTTAGCTGTTACAGCTTGTAATCATTCGTTCAGTAACGTCTCATAAAGACTCTAGGAACTCTTCATCTTCATAGTTGATAACGTCTACTCAAATCTCTATCCCGAATTAACTGCCGAGCTACACCTCGGATCCAGACCGACTTTATGCCCTTCACCGAGGTCTATGTCGGATAAGGACCTCAAGCTTGAGTCCGAGACCTATCCCGGACCCCTGCAATCTTCCCTCCAGACATCCATCTCGGCTAAGGATTTTATGCATGATCAAAATTATCCATAGATGTATCTCCAAGCACACCAAAAATATACACATATGAATTCTTCGTGAGTGAACCAGCCTATTTTGCTCAAATTTGAACTGGATTCTCTGAAAGATTTCAGAGATGCACTTTCGTAACTTCTATTATAGTCTTTCTAAAAATGAATCAGAACCCAACAAAACAAAAGTTTGATTTATTTTGTATCTAAGCTTAAACACATAAGTGATTGGAAAGAGTTACGAGATATAACCCCGATATTTTATAGGTAAATTCTTTAGTATCCATGAATTTAAGTTGGATACAGGTACCTTAATTGTAATAAATTTTTAATTTATTTTAAAATAAAATAATAAAATGATGTGACATTGAATAGAATTTTATTGGTTGAGAGTATCAATACCTAAATAAATTCAAGGGTACGAAAGTGATCATCATTTTTGTTATTTTTACTGTGAAAGAATAAAGGGAAAATAATATTGAAGAGGCGTGAAAAGTTAGAAAATGGAAGATAAACAATACTCAAAAGAAATAGAGAAAAACAATGAACGACTATTTTAGATGCATCTCGGGATGCTAGGGGTAATTGTGATATTTTATTGGGATGAAAGAACACCCCTAAGAATGAAAAAAATAAGGGAATTTCTTCACCCACCTAGTGGGTTTCTCTCACACCCCGAAAACACCTTGTTGGGTGAATTCGCAAGTTAACTTGCGAAGTGACTTTTCATGGGTGAATTCGTAAGTTAACTTGCGAAGTGACTTTTCATGGGTGAATTCGTAAGTTAACTTGTGAATTCACCTTATTTTTTTAAAATCGTGGATTATTTCATAAGTTAACTTACGAATTCACCCTACAAGGTGAATTCGTAAGTTAACCTGCGAAATGTTCCTTGTGTTGTTTTTTTTAAATAATCATGCATAATTCGTAAGTTAACTTACGAATTCACCTGATTTAGTGCATTTCACAAGTTAACCTGTGAATTATGCTGAAACAGAACCAAAACTCAATTTTGGTTGAAACTCAATTTTGTTTTGTGGTGTTTTTAACATTCAAAAAGAAATACATATAGATAAAATAGAATATACATAAAACTTATATATACGTGAACCATGTAAATAATAATATGTTATAAATAATAAAGAGAAAAAATGTCAGAAATATTATTACGTAAATTGTTCCGAACAAAATACGATCATACAAAATCATTTAAAAAACATAAAGGCTACTGGGTATGCCTAATCCTGATCCCCCGCGCCCTCCTCTATTAGTGGTAACGCGCAGCACGCTCTGCCTCAATGACCATCCTCTCCACCATCGATAATCCCGTCATTCAACGCCTCCTGTCCAATCTGGCGGATACTCTGACAGATGGGCAGTAGATCAGTGGCATGATCATCCTCGGCCTGCTCGTTTTCCAAGAGCTCCTCATGTGTTGGCCTCGGCGGACGTCCCTCTACTCCGGTGTCATGTAAGAGTGTGACACCAAATAGAACTATGTCGTGTATCCCTCACATAGTGCCACATACGGGATGCCCGCATCAACCGAAACTCCTCAGGCACGACATGATTCTCCCAATCCTGGAAGATATCGTCTAGAGCCCTCCGTGTGATGGTGTCAAGAGCAGCCTGGAAAGGAGATCAGGATATGCTCTTCACATAGCCAAATTGGCGGATACACCGTTCGGGCATATACCGGACCACCATGTTAGCCCCACAGGGGTCCATCGAAGGGGACAACCTCCCGATAGTCCTCAAACGGGGTCTAGTTGATATCGTCGTGCTGGGTGCAATCAAGGAACACCCGGTAAGGAGCCACATTATTGTTGCCCCTGTTGAGAATAAACCTAGCAGCCCTGGGCATGAAGTCCTCATAATCGGGATCCAGGTAGTAACCATGGATGCGGTGAAAGTAGGATAAAATCCAGCCCTACATCGAAAAAAATAATGTTAACATAATTAAAATCAATTAAAACTAATTAAAATCAATTAAAACTAATTAAAATCAATTAAAATTAATTAAAACTAATTAAAATTAATCGTTAAAATAAAAACGTACCGTAAGGAGTGTGCACGTGCAAGTAAGCGCCCTAGCCCTCCACCTGGAGGCTTCATTCAGCTTCTGGTAGAGGTAGGTAAGAACAGTAGCACCCTAGTTCCAGTCCTGAACTGTAGAAAGGTCCGTAAAATATCTCAAGTAGGCCACGTCGGTGTAGCGGCTACTCGTGTCCACAAAGACGGACGTGCCTACCAAGTACATCAAAAAACACCAGATGGCACAGCCCCGGTGATACTGAACAAAAGCATCCTCCTCAACAGGTTCCCCAGTTGCATGTGCATCACTTTTTGCACGAGCTGCCTGACGGAGGTGCTCCTCATATAACTCCTTCAGATGGGAGAATGTCATGTGCGCCCCGTTTGTGGAGTCGCAGTCAGAAGAAGCCCTGTATGGATCAGCTCTTAGGTACCCAATCATCATATCAACCGCCTTAGATCTGGTTATCTTAGAATGGTTGAGTAACCTACCTCTGATGGGTAGTTAGAGCGAGCATGCAACATCGTCGAGGGTGATCGTCAACTCCCCAACTGGAAAATGGAAAGATGACGTCTCCCTATGTCATCTCTCAGCAAAAGCACCATGCATGCCGGTGCTAATGGTCCTGTAACCAATATTGTATAATTCGGAAAGACTGGATGTGATGGTAGCAGTCTGGAACCACTGAGTCTTCGGGTATACCGATCAAAGATCTTACGGGAGTAGTTAGACTATTTCAAGCCCTTTCTTTCCTGAAACATAAGAATCAAACGAAAATAAATAAATAATCCGAACGGCCAGTATACGAAAACAGTATGATACGAATGAAAATAAATAATATGAAATAATATGAAATAATACGAAATAATACGAAAATAAATAAATAGTACAAACGAAAATAAATAATATGAAATGTAAGGATAAAAATTATAATACCTCTCCGTCCCAGACATAGCGGGCAACTTAGTCCCCATAATAAATCAGGAGGGATCTGTCATATGGCCCTCCTGGATAGCCAGTATCCTCCGCCTTTGCAGGCTCCTCAACATCGTCATCTTGGGCATCCTGAGCCTCTACAGGCGACGACTCGACCTCCGGTACGTCCGTCTCTGGTACCTCCTCCTCATGTACACGAGAGAAAGACGCCTCATGGAGACGACTCCTCCATCGCGGTACGGAAGATGATGCTAGAGCAACTTGTCTCATTTCTTCCCTTTGTGCCATTGCCCTTTGCTCGCGCTCTCGATGAGTCGACGCTGTCTGGCTTTGTCTGCCCTATCTCAAACGTGTCATCTGGTTAACTTCAGAATTTCTCATTCAGACCAAAATTCGCAAGTTAACCTGCGAAGTCTCTTCTGCTACACTTCACAAGTTAACTTGCGAAACCCCATTCGTCCAGATTTTCAAAAACCAGAATTTCAGACCCAAAATTCTCAAAATCCTATTTCTTTTCTACTACATTATCCTACTATAACATCATACACTACTACATTTCTACAACTTAAACCTTATAATCTAATAAAAAAAACAAAAATAGAAATAGAAATTGATTAAGAAAATTTACCTAAAATGGAGGTTGTAATGCGTTGAACTTGATGTTAGAGGAGTTGGAATGAGTTGAACTTGATGTTGGAGGAGTTGGAATGAGTAGAAATTGCAAAGAATTGGTAGAAAGTAAGGGTTAGGAGTATAGAGGAAAAGTTTGTGTTTTAAAATGAATGAGAAAGGGGAAAAAATCTGTGTTTTCTAAAGTTATATGCAGACTTCGCAAGTTAACTTGTAAATTCCCCAAAGAAGGTGAATTTGTAAGTTAACTTGCGAGTTCACCTTTTTTTAAAAAAAAAAACCTGTATTATTTTGTAAGCTAACTTACGAATTCACCTTTTTTAGAAAATTCGTAAGTTAACTTACGAAACTTGAGGCTATTTTTGTATTTTCACCAGGGGTGAAGGAGAACCCCACTAAATAGGAAAAGAAATTCTCAAAAAATAATCCCTATGCGAATATCATCAGGATGATGTTGAAGACGAGACAAGATAATGACTTGTGTTTGCTATCCAATACTGTTGAGGCCTAATGCAATTTGATATCTTGGTTCCCAGTCCGAAAGGTATTGTTTAGAATTTGAATGCTCTCTTCTTTGAAGATTTGGCAGTGAGGTGAACTCCAAAATTTTAAAACTCCAATGAAAAAACTATATGATCCACACTAATTTTGGTGACAGAACGAACCTCACTTAATTGCAAGAAAATTTTAAAAAGCAAGGAATCCAAAAGATTCTATAAAAAAAAAAAATAGAAGCAAAAAAAGTATAAAATTGAGTTATCTAGACGCACACCCTGCAACTAAAATACTACAAATGTAAGATTTTCTTAGCAATTATTATTGCATGTATACGGCTTTGTATCCTCTACATGGCTGGACCGTTCAGCTCACATCTTGACCGTTAAAATACTCTTCATTGCATGCGGTAACATAATCAAGTGGTTGATATTAGTGTAGATTAGATTCCATGACACAAACCGGAGCAGAGGATCCTATCCCATGCCTACTGATCATGATCATCATGTCCAGCACCAAAGCCAACATGTTAACAAAATCATAAAGTTGAAGATACTTCTTATTTGATACACAAAATTATAGGTTTACCTAATAGAGGATCTTGAAGAATAATTCCTTAGAATAATTATCTTAAATAATAAACAAACATTATTGACTTATTGTCTGTGTCACCTAGTATGTGCAAATTGTCATCCTGCCTGCAATGCAACATTTATTTACATATATAGATTCATCCACCTTGCAATATGTGATTCATTCAACTTATGATAACACTTGACTGAATTCAACATTTAAAATTCTTCAGGTTATATTAGCTAGAAACATCACTCCTGTATGGAATCAAATGGAAGATATGCAGCACAAAGGTGAGCAACCATATAGGCTTGAAAATATCCTAAAACGCTTAAAACACAAACTTTTACATTTCAGAAGTAAGCAAAAATGTTAGAAATTAATGCATGATTGTACAAGGATGTCACTGAAACATGATATGTATAGATATGCAGTAGTTACGGGTGCAAACAAAGGCATTGGATTGGAGATAGTGAAACAACTAGCGTCTTTAGGCATTGCGGTTGTGTTAACAGCAAGAAATGGGACAAGGGGAAGGGATGCCATGACAAAGCTCCATCAGATAGGTTTGTCAAATGTGGTATTTCATCAGCTGGATGTTTTGGATGCTCTCAGTATTGAGTCGTTCACCAAGTTCATCCAACAACAATTTGGCCGGCTTGACATCTTGGTAAGTGTTTGTCTGTCTAGACGCTAGTATTTTTAAAGTCAAAATAAGATCGAACAAATAATATGCTATAAACAGAAGTAAACTGATAGTTGGTTTTGTGAAGATTAATAATGCAGGAGCATCATGTGTTGAAGTAGATAAGGAGAGTCTAAAGGCCTTGAATGTGGATCCTACAAAGGTCAAGTTACTGTTAAATTACCAGAGTTTATAAAATGACACCTTTTATGACATGTGGATGCAGTTGTCAGGTGAGGTTGACAACACCTTGTTTCAAGGTGTTATTGCACCAACTTACGAGAAGGCGGAAGAATGTTTAAATACCAGTTACTATGGTGTCAAAAGAGTAACTAAGGCTCTCCTTCCTCTGCTACAACTATCATCTGCAAAGGCAAGGATAGTGAATCTCTGTTCTCTTAGGGGTGAGTTAAAGGTATAAAGCTGAAATCCAGCTGCAAAAGAAACATCATCTTCTATCTAAATGTAGATTGTAGATATCTTTAACAAATAATATGCTCAGTATGTTGTGTATTACTGTGAAAAGAAATAATCCCTGATTTGCCTAAACTTACATGCATACACTCATTTAATTTTGTTGTCTTATCATTATGCCTTGACTGACAAAAAGACTCCTGATTGTGTACAGAGGATACCAAATGGGAGGCTAAGAAATGAACTTGGGGCTGTAGAAGAACTATCTGAAGAGAAACTAGACACCATCGTGAAGAAATTTCTGGATGATTTTAAAGGAAATGCTCTTGAAACTAATGGTTGGGGTATGATGCTTCCAGCATACAGCATCTCCAAGGCCAGTCTCAATGCCTACACAAGAGTTCTTGCCAAGAAAAATCCTAATATGCTAATTAACTGTGTTCATCCTGGCTTTGTAAGCACTGATCTCAACTGGCACAAAGGTACAACGACAGTAGATGAGGGTGCTAGAGGACCAATTATGCTGGCCCTTTTACCAGATGAAGGTCCTACAGGTTGCTATTTTGATTGCACTGAATTAGCAGAATTTTAAAGACTGATACTGCATTATAATTAATGAGACAATTCATATAACATATCCTTATGCTATGTAAAAATATTTGTTGTCATTAAATTTAACCAATTCCCCCTACAATGATATATGTTCTCAGAGTTCTGTACCCACCAAATTGAAAAGAAAAATAATAATAATAATACATCAAAAGCATTTCCAACATAAAAGCCTCTCAAGTAATCTAGTAGTATTCATCCATAAGAAGCCTGCAGGTAAGTTCCATTAACCATCAACTTGAGATTTGCACTTGAAATGTATGCAAGCCTGCATAAACAGACCGTGATTTATAAACCAATAATATGTGAGTTTTTACATCAAAATCACAGTCCTTGAAAACAACATTGAAAATGATATTACAAATTACCAAATCAAAACAAGACCATGAATATATCTCAACAAAAAATGTAAAAGCACGTCAGTGACAAGCTGTACCTTTTATTTTCTTTAAATTCACAGAACAAAAATGTTTCCTTCAAGGAAATAAATCCTGAATATCCACGATATCAGCAAGGACACCAGCTGCAGTCGTGTCATTTCCAGCTCCAGCACCTTGAATAACCAGAGGTTGGTCACTATAGCATCGAGTGTATACTTCCAACTGTCAGTTACATTAACATACAAAATGGTCGAGCATTTGAAGTTAGTGCTTCGGAGAGCTGATTTTGTACTACGTGGCATAGCAAAGAAATTGAGAATGAAAGCATATTATGCCAGGTCAAGGCTCTAAAGTGGAAAAAATCTTTATTAAAAATATTAAGCACCAAAAAGCAAGAAATAAAAGAAGCTTACCACATTATCACTTCCTCTTAATCTTCCTAAAGCAGAATTCTTTGGAAGCTCTTGAATACCAACTTTACAACTACAAAGAGGAGAAAAGTTATAATCAATATAAACGGTGTCAATGTAATTATTTAAAAAATTAATCACTGATTGGCACCAATGCAAAGATTGAATTGAACATGAAATATGGAGGAAAAAGAAGATACCCTGGGCCTTCAATGACACATACATATCGCAGAACATTTCCATTTGAAGCTGCCTTCTCAACCCTCTCTTGAATATCTTTGTCTAGCAACAAGAGTCCACGACCCAAAAAGTCATCAATAGTCATTACATCAGGCCCCATTTCTTTGGGATACAAGCTCTCAACCTGTGAAATATATATAAAATTATTAAAATAAGGGAGAGAAAAAAAGCTAATTAAATATAGGAAAGGTGAAACAAGGAAGTAAGATGTGAAAAATGCCATACAAACCTGAATACTATCCATATTAACCCGACGTCCAAGTATTCTAGCAAGAATCAAAGCCTGCCTCACATATTACCCCAAAAAGCACAATGTTTGTATTAGAACTTAAGACCATTTGAAATTACTATTCATAATAATACATTCATCTTCATCCAAAGTAGTGCAGAAAGTCCCATGATAAGAAATAGTCAACTAAAATGTTGATAAACTCCAATATCACGACTTTGAAAATGAAACTGAAGCCCCATTAGCCAAACACAGCACAAGAATTTTGCTAAAATATGATACAGAATTGTGAGTTTTGGATAAAACACAAACAACTGCAAAAGTAAATTTCGCAGAAGAAAAACAAACCTTTCTAGCAACATCCATTCCACCAAGGTCGTCACGTGGATCTGCAACAAAACAGTACACATAAATAATCCACACGTTTAAAGGTAATTTATCAAAAACTAATTGTGTAGCAATAAGCAAATGGAGTTCACTGAATAGTACACTTTCAAAAGTAGTTGTCAATAACCTGGTTCAGTGTACCCCAGACTTTTAGCAGCTCTAACAACTTGGCTCAGTGGTTTTCCATCTTCAAGCTCACTCATTACATATCCCAATGTTCCTAGTAAGAGTATGCAGCATAAATTCCAATATCAACATAACAGTACCTTACATTTATGTGGAAGACTGCCAAATATAAATATTTGATCAAGCACAAAAAATAATATCTAAGGCATGTAAACATAATCATACATTGATGAAAGATAGCATACCACTCAAACTTCCAACAATCCGATGAACTGGATCGCCAGATGAGATAATGCGATTCAGGGATGCTATCACAGGAAGACCAGCACCAACCTTTAAAAACATCACAATCAAATTCAGACCAATCATAGTTTCAATATTCCCATGAAGTCAAATTTTTCAATGGTATAATTTCCTCTAAAAACTTTACATGGCCCATTAAAAGCACATTTCTCATTTTGCTATCAAGACAAGTTCAAGAAATTGATCAAAAACAATGGATGGGACAATCAGGTGGCAGAACCCAAACAAGTATAATGAATCTGAGAACATGCATAACATAACATACATTTACACTAAAAGAAGCTTACAATTTTGTTCCATAAGAACATACTAAAAGTAAAACGATTTGTAAATTTTTAAAAGAACTAAAATAAGATAATATCATTCTGACATTTCAAATTAAATTAAAGTTTATATATCAGGTCTTTTTCTTCTGACTTGGATTTCGGATTTTCCATATTTCCGTGTACACATAAGAAAATTATTGAGTAAAACACAGTCCTTCATGATCTTTCCCTCCTTATTTCTAGATGAGATTATACCAAGATCTCTAATAGGAGAGTTCAGATGAGTTCATTTGATTATTTTTTAAAAATAATTTGATTATTGTTCATAAATCATAACATTCAGAATTTTAGAAAGCAACTGTTTGTAGATTATAGACCCATACAACATATCCAGAACTTATACAGCCTCTAATTTGGTTACTTGAAATTAGAGTGAAGACATAAATATAACCAATGGAATAAATTCTTGAAACAAATTTGCATTTTATATTCCTCTTCAATGAAAATCTTTACTTTCACAACTATTTCTATATAGTCCCGTCTCGTTGCAATAAATGTATATAAATCAATAATCTAGTGGAAGCATGAATTAACATCACTTACAGTTGACTCATGTCGGATTCGACGTGGATATTTCATGAGGCTTTCAAAATCTTCCTGTTCCATTGGTTATATTTAGATGAGGCAACCACAGCAATAGAACAAAGAAACAAAGTAGAGCGGGAGAAATCAACCCTATCTTTTACTTAAGAGAATAATTATAATGAAATTTTCTTTATGGGAAAACTCTAATATCCCCCCTTTTAACCTAAGGATCTATGACACTTCGGTCTCAAAACCTCAAAACAGGCAATACTGGAAATATTTAAATATCTGCATAGTCATTGTTGTATTTGATTTTCTATAAAATGCAAACAGAAAAAGCAATATTCAGATCATGACCATTTCAAGATTGGATAAGTTCATTTCAAAGAGGATCATATTAACACTTTGGAGCCAAAGCTTCAAAAACATGATATCATAATGACAGATTCTGTTAATAGTTTAACAGAAAATCAAAATTCCAGACATTATAAATTTTTGGTATCATGCTGTTGCATAATTTTCTTTTTTAGGACCAAAACAAACATGACCATAAATTAGATGGGGTGGATTAGGTTTTCTTTTCCTCCTAGAATGTGTCAGTCAACAAGTGCCACTGGTTACAATGGGGTAAAGTAAAATAAGACTTATCTACTTAACATTATTTAAGTATTTCCTTTCCTACCCTCCATTTCAACAATCATTATGAAACATTTGCGACGATATTACCATTGTACATGTAAGAGGCTTTTTATTTGCCATAACAACACAACAACCCAAATCAACCACTTGTTTTAGCACTGAAATAGTGTCAGAGCTAGCAGTGCAATCAACAAAAGCCAAACCTACAACGAAAAATTCAGATACAAAGCTGTATAAGTGATTACTCATATTTAGTATTTGCTTTTAAACTAATCACATTATGCGGATGATGCGTGACACAACGAAATTAAACTCACCTGACTTTTTACCAAGTTGAGACGCAATCTCTACAATCTTTCCTTGCGATTCCGGATGCACAAAAACACGGCATTGTCCTTTCAATTACAGTCAAACAGTAAGCATAACAAATCACAAACATTCATATCATATCATATCATATCACTATCAAGACAAACTAGGCACACTAGCATAGATATCTACCACTGTCAGCAAGTTTCGATAGAGATTCTCCAGCATGCTTAAGCCTGCAAAGTTCTAACAAAAAGCTATCATCCAAACCCTTATTCAACAAATCATCAACAACCATCAGAGATTTACTATCACCAACACCGACAACTCTCAACAAGAGTCCCTGCAATCAGAATTCAAAAACATCAATCAACAAAAAAAAACACATTTTTCATCAATGTCAGAAAAGGATCATACTTTACGGTAATCAACAGCTATGAGAATCGAATAGGTGAACAGGAAGGTAAAGGGGTGTTGGAAATACCTGTAAAGAGTGAAGAGAACGGCAGGAGACAATGTGTTGGAGAAGGTGAGAACCAACTCCACCACAACCCAATAGAATCAAAGGAATAGTCTTCATTTTTCTGAGTGAGTTTATCAGTTAGAAATTGAAATTTAGGGTTTTTTCTGATGGAAGAAGATGTTGGTGGCAATGTAAGCAGAAATGAGAAATTTGATCGAATTTCTTTACAGCTTACATATAGCCGAAGGGTTTTACATCGACAGTGGCAAGACAAGAATTGTTAATACTGAATAGCACAGTAATTTGTTAAACTTTATGCACAAAATCAAATCAAGAAAATTAATAATAATCTTAAGTTTGTTGATAAGTATTATTTTATTTATCAAAAAAATAAGAGATATTTAATTTATGTTTTTAAGGAAATAATTATGTTTTTTTTTAATCCGACAATATTATAAATAAGGATAAGGATCTATTAAGGCCTTTAGGGTTTTGGTTTTGAACATTGATAAGAGAATAAGATTTTAAAATGCGGAGCGGATTAGTTTAAGATTATATTGACTTTGTTTATATAGATATTTTGGTTCTGTTCGAGTTTGATTTTCGACAATTCTATAATCATTGTTTGAATTTGTCGAGCAAACTTATCAAAACCACTTTCAATTTTTCAATCCAACACATAAACTAGCTCATTTTAAACTATTTTCCAAACACTATATAAAATAGGTCGGGTGTCATCGATTGATAGTAGTTTGTCAATCCCTATAGAAGGATATATGTCGGTAAATATAGTATTTGTCCATAATATTTTGTCATATGTCAAATAGAGTGTATTTGTGATCGATCTTTTACATTTATTATATTAAATAAATTAGTTGCGCACTATATTTTGAGACATCATATTTTATTAATTATATTTATATTGTTTTTTTTAAATAAAAAATTATAATAAAAAAATATTATTTATAAAAAATACTCTTAACAAATTATAAGATATTGTCTTCCATCAATTCCATCATTGCATTAACCACCAAAATTTATCTTAGTAATCACTTTCACTACTTTATTAATCAGTAAAATATATAATATTGACAATTTCAGACAATAAATATTGTAATAATCAATCTTTATACTCCATTAATCAATTTTATTTTACTACTTAAGATTTAATATTTTTTTATGTTTTAGAACTTATTAACCAAATTATGAGTTGCATTAACCAATTTTATTTTACTACTTAAGATTTAAGATTTTTTTATGTTTGAGAACTCATTAACCAAATTATGAATTGTATTAAGCAACTTTATATATACTATTAACCATAGTTGATTTACCACGTAAGAGTAGAGCTAGCAAAACGCACCGGATTAATAGGGTCAGCCCAAAAGTCCGTCAAAAAATTCGGGGGCTTGAACAAAAAAATTAGAGTCCGTTTATCATCCGAACTTTTAAGTCCGGCCCGTTAAAAGCCCGATGTTAACCGGGTTGCAGGTAGCCCGTTTATTTAATTTTTTTCTATTTTTTTATAAAAACTATAATACATTATAGAATTAATGTCCATATTATTTTTTAATAAAAATACAAATGTCCATTTTATAATACATTTTACTACTAATGTCAATTTTAATAAAAATTATAATACATCATACAATTAATGTCCATTTTATAATACATTATACTACTAATATCTCAACTTGAATCTTGATTATTTAATTAAAATAATTTAGTTTTATGATATTTTATTTTAGATGTTATGAATGTAATTGATTTATACTTTTTAGTGATCAATAGTAATATATATTTTAGTTTTTTAGTTTATAGTGTATTAATTAATTAATTAATTAATAGATTTAAAAAATTATTATTTTTAATAGAAAATTAATATTAAATATTATTCGGGCCGACCCGAATAACCGAAACCCGTGAAGGGTCGGGCTTGAACAACCAAATTATAGCCCGTTTAAATTCCGAGCTTTTAGATTCGGCCCGTCAAAGGCCCAAACCCGTCACAGGTCGGCCCGAAGCGGGCCGGGTAGCCCGTTTTGCCAGCTCTACGTAAGAGCAATAAATAAACAAATTTTGAACTATATATTCAATTAACTAACTTTGTTTTTCATTTAAGACTATATATTCAATTAACAAACTATAAATTGTATTAATCAAGTTTTTATAGATCATAACCAAACGTTGTGTTTTAGAGAGAGAGAGAGAGAGTAAAAAGTCAAAATTATAAATGTCATTATTCACAGTATATTATGAACAGTGGCATACGACGTAGGTGTAAGGATTTGGTGTCTTATCCGCTATCCCCACACAGGTCAAAAATGAGTAAATAAAAAAATGTAGAGTAGAGAAGAGACACTCGAGTCGTATCACAAGGACTCTTGATTTTTGTAACAATCAGTTGAGTAGACGAAACAAAAGTAGCTTGAATTTTTTTGCATTATTTTTATTTGGATAATGTGGCTTGAATTATAGTAGGCTAAAGTAGCACAACAACAGCTACAATCACTAAAGCATAATATGAGGATGTAGCTCTGATGGTAGAGCGCTCGCTTAGTATGCGAGAGGTATGGGGCATTGATACCTCGCATCTCCAATTTATGTGTTATTTTGCATTATTTTTCTTTGGATAATGTGGCTTGAATAAGAGTATGCAAAATTAGCACAACATCAGCTACAATCACTAGAACATATATGGGTATCTAGCTTAGATGGTAGAGCGCCTACTTAGGATGCGATACGTAAGGGGATTGATACCCCACATCTCCAATTTATGTGTTTTTTGCATTAATTTTCTCAAGATAATGTGGCTTGAATAAGAGTAGGCAAAAGTAGCAAAACATCCTTTACAATAGGTACGAGGATCGATACCCCACATCTCCAATTTATGATGTAGTAAGGTATGGTAGTTTGCTTGAGTCACCCAACCACCCCCTTAGCTCGGTGCTCGTGACCCGCCGTGGGAGATCCACAGTTCCATGGGGCAAGTAAGACGTATCTAGAGGCATAAGAGTCGGCATTGTGCCGCTCTATAGTGATTCAATATGTGATTCTAGATGCCACTTCTTTGTTTATTTCCATTACTAATTGTGAAACACCGTGAGCAGTGTAACACCCCATAATTTAGAATTGTTTATTTGATTGATTGTTTGTGATTATATGTGTGATGTATGATGATATGTTGAGGGATAGTGGTGGATTAAGGTGCTAATTATAATTATTTAGATTTTAAAAAAACTAGTTTGTATTATTTATAGTTATAATAATAATTAATCAGAATAATTAGTTGTGTAGAGATATTAAGGACATGATGACAATATATAATGATTGGTGAGGGTATAAGGGAAATAACATAGAAAGAGTCTAGAGGGTAACAAAGTAAAAAGAGAAAATAAGAGAGATAGGCTTTATTTTGTGCTATCGTAGAATTTGGGAGAACGTAAAGAGAGGCTAGGGCTTACAAAAAACCAAGAGGATAACTCTGTGGAACGCGAAAGAAGAGAATCAAATTGCTAGGACTACGAGGTAAAAGGTGTAATCCTGATTTATTATGATTGATATGGGTTAAGGTAGATATAAGGTTTTGTTTGTACAATGATTTGTTGAAAAACATGACAAATTATATGTTGAAATTGTGTGATTATGATGTATGTATTCTATTATTTATGCCTACAATGATATAATGATGTGTTTTGATGTTGATATGTGATTCATGATGATTAAAGTGTGTTTTGGACTGAGTATAATGTCTGGAATCAGAATTGTTATGGTTTGTACAGAAGTGAAATCGCAACTGAGAATTTGTTGATTCACTAGCGTCGTCTGTAACGCCCCGAATTTAATTAATTAGTTAATTAAATTATTAAAAGAATTAATTATTGGAATTAGACGAAGTTTGAGAATTAATCGGAGTAATTGGATTTATTAGCATTATTTAAGAGACATATTTGGATTATGAAGTTTAAGCCGGATTATTTGGTTGGTGTAATTAATTGGAGGATTAATATTAAGAATAATAGTATTTATTGGACTAGTTTATTTAAGTGAAATAATCAGTTTAGTCAGAGAACTATTATCATGAGTAGAGATTAATTAACTAGAATAATTAGTGATGAATTAATTCGGTGGTAGAATATTATTGAAAATAATATTAGAAATAAGTGTGGAATTAATAGAGTTATTTATTGGTGTTAGAAATATAGAAAAGGAGGTGTGAAAATTAAGTTAAGTAGAAATAATAGAAATATTATTATTATTACTATTCTATTATTATAATAATAATATTATTAGTTGGATTTAATTATAAGAGAAGAAATTAGGTTTAAATAAATAAGAGATATAAAAGGAGAAATATAAGGCTAATAGTTAGAATAAAAATAATACTAGAATTATTCTATTATTTGGAATTAATAAATTAAATGTAGTATATTAATTATAAGAGAGAATTAGTATTTTTGGGAGAATTATTTAATAAAACAATTTTATTAGAAGCTACTATATATTGAATTAACCTAGTAAAATAAGGAGTGAATGTTGCTTGCAAAAACAAAGAGAAAACCCTAGCCGTGGAGAAAAACCAGAAGGAGAGGAAATGGAGAAAAATTGGAAACAAAGGTGCTAGGAGGGATCGTTGCCGTCCGAGAGTTCCGTTATTCTGATCGAATTTCTGAGTTCCCGTCAATCCACAGGTAAGGGTGGGGTTCGGGTTTTATAATCGATTGTAGGATAATTTTTATGTGGGGTTTAGGACTGCATAATTATACTGTTAATCTTATCTCGTCGATGAATATATGTGCTGGAATGAATGATATTGTCAAGGTGTGTTATCTGTAAATATTAATTTGTGAAATCGATGCAATTATTTGTAATGAACCGATCGAATCGGGGAAAAAGGAAGGAGAATTTCGTGGCGAAGGAGGGCGACCGCCCCCTGGAGAAAGAGGGGGAGGCGACCGCCTCAAGGACATGAGGAAAGAGGCGTCCGTCTCCACGGTGAATGGGGTGAGGCGTCCGCCTGGGTTGGGGTGGGGTCTCAATGCCATTCTTGTTCACGTGGCTTGCTGAAGGATTAGTTAAATTGGGTTATGTTTTGGGAATTAAAATAGTGCAATATACAAGAATTTACTATTAGCTTAATGAAAATAATAATAGTAGCAGTAGCAAATATTTGTATCAGGAAGCAAAATAACTCTAGCAGCAATAAGAAACCATACCAGGAAATTAATATTAGTAGTAACAAATGATAACAGACAGTGTAGATTAATTAGGAGAATGATCCACAATAATGCAGAATTAATAAAGATATTGTCAGAACTAATTAGTAGATTAATTAGAAATTGGTAATGTTGCGACGAAAATGGTGCGAAAATAATATTTGAAAATAAGCGGAGAAAATAGTTTATCAGAATTGGACGAAATTTTATGGGATAGTTCGAGTATACGGGTAGTTAATTAAAATTGTGTCATTTTGTTGAATTTCGCATTAGTTGCTTGATTGTTGATACAGCAGAATCGTTGTTGTTTATGTACGAATTGGATGATTTAAGAACCGTAGAATTATCGGCAAAAGTGAAGATGAAGTTGATTGAATTAAATTATAATTGTATTGTTGTTAATATTGCTAATTGTTGTTAAAGTTGTTAATTGTTATTGAGGTTGAATTTGATGGTGTTAATTATAAATTATATTGTGGTTGATATTACTAATTGTTGTTGAAGTTGTTAATTATTGTTGAAGTTGAAGTTGAAGTTGATTATGTTAATTATAAGTTGCATTGTTGTTGACGTTGTTGATAGTTGTTGAGGTTGAAGTTGATCGTGTTGATTAAGTTGATGCAGTTAATGCATGATTAAGTTGTTGTTGTTTTAAGTTGTTGTTGATGCTGTGGTCGGTGTATCATACATAGCATGTGCATTATTAAGTTGGCCTGGATTGGCACCACGTTGGAAGTTGGCCTGGATTGGCACCACGTTGTAAGTTGAAGGCTTATGCCTTGTTGAATGCCTCGATAACCGGCATATTTTACGTTGGAGTTTTGCTCCAAATGGATCCACATGCATTTGCATTTGTCGAGTCGCATTGAGTCGCATTTAAGTTGTTGTTGATTCTATGTTGTTGGTGGATATTATACGTTGTTGATTCTAGGTTGTTGGTGGATATTATACGTTGTTGATTCTATGTTGTTTGGTGGATATTATATGTTGTTGACTAGAATGTTGTTTGGTAGATATTATGTGTTATCGACTAAAGTAGTAATTATTGTATGTTTCTTTACTTAAGCATATGAATTATCGTACTTTCGCTTATATTATTCGATATCTCACCCTTTCTATTTTGTTGGCCGTTACCTTTATATTGGTAACGTGCAGGTATTCAAGAATGGAAGAATTAGTTGATGTCGGGTTAAGTCGGTGTTTTTGCTCTGATACGTAACACTCGGGGGGACGTTGGTCTATGTTGTTTACATTGTTGACTCTTGTTGTTATTAGTATAATTTGTTGAAATCCTAAGTGATGTTGTGAAGTAAAAAGTTGTTAAGTATGTTGAAAGTCGAACAAGATGTTTAAATTTGCTATTAGTATAATAGATTCAGTTGTATAACTATGAATTCCGCTGCGTAGTAATAAAAAGTATTTTGTTTGAAAGTTATTGAAAGTTGTTATGAGATCCTCCGAATTAAAAAGTGTTATGTATCTTATCTGTTTGTGTTGTTAATGTTGAAATGTGGCATCCCATGTTTTTAGTTTAAAATTTCCGCACTCTGATTTTATAATAAACGTTGGGTAGAAATGGGGTGTTACATTAGTGGTATCAGAGCAGGTCGGTCTGTCCGGCCAGTGTTGTCTAACGTTGTTTACTTCCTTCGTACGCGACATGTGTGTGGAACACTGTTGGTACTTGTTGCTTTTTGATTGACTGTTTGCAGGAATTAAGTTGCAGTTAAGTGGGGGAGAAGCTTCGCTTCTCAGATGTGTTTAGTTGAGAGATATCATATTAGTATGTTACTGACGAATATGGTGCAAACGTTGTAGGAGCCTTGTCGTTTCTCGAATTCAAAGGTGGTAAGAATTTAAGATTTGGTTGTTTAACAAGTTGGGATGTATTGGAAGAGAATAGTTGCTATGAGATAGAATTTAGTAAGTTGATTGTTTAAGTAGGCCATGTTGTGGAATTATTGGGATTGATTTAAAAGTTGTAGAAGTTGTTGGAGTGGTTGGGATCCTTGAATCATGGATGCAAGTTGGAAAAAGAATACTATTAATGTTAGTAACGACGGTTTAATCTCTATTATGGTTGTCGGCTATCTATTGACAAATTGAGGAACTGATCACCCTTAATCTCTTGTTGATAGTAGACGGGATCATGTTGGATGATATAAAATTGTTTGCTATCTTAATGGTAAGTAAGTGGTGGATGTTACGACAAGAATGTTGTTAAAGTGAGGATACCATGGTGTACAAGAAAGTAAGTGAGTAGTAGTTGTTACTATGTTGTAAGGTGATTGTCTCAAAGTAGTTGCTTTTGAGTTGATGAGAATTAAGAGAGTTGTTGGTGTTTTGTAAATGAATGACCTCAGAGTATGAGAATAAGGATTTTGTATAAGTATTTCAGTGTTGAAGATGTTGCTAGGATAATGATGCAATGTTGTATAAGTTGAGTATGAGCAAGTGAAGTTTGTTGCTATATTATAAGACGTTGTTTCAAGATGTTGCCAAAATGGTTGGCGAGTTAGTAAGGATTATGTGGCAAGAGCATTGGAAGATTGAGATATAAGTTGTGGATTTAAGCCATGGATGGGTTGTTGTTGAATCGAAAGATTGGATGCGAATGTAATGTTAAGGATGGTTGTGTCGGATAGATTTTCGAGGACGAAAATATTCTAAGTGGGGGAGAGTTGTAACGCCCCGAATTTAATTAATTAGTTAATTAAATTATTAAAAGAATTAATTATTGGAATTAGACGAAGTTTGAGAATTAATCGGAGTAATTGGATTTATTAGCATTATTTAAGAGACATATTTGGATTATGAAGTTTAAGCCGGATTATTTGGTTGGTGTAATTAATTGGAGGATTAATATTAAGAATAATAGTATTTATTGGACTAGTTTATTTAAGTGAAATAATCAGTTTAGTCAGAGAACTATTATCATGAGTAGAGATTAATTAACTAGAATAATTAGTGATGAATTAATTCGGTGGTAGAATATTATTGAAAATAATATTAGAAATAAATGTGGAATTAATAGAGTTATTTATTGGTGTTAGAAATATAGAAAAGGAGGTGTGAAAATTAAGTTAAGTAGAAATAATAGAAATATTATTATTATTACTATTTTATTATTACAATAATAATATTATTAGTTGGATTTAATTATAAGAGAAGAAATTAGGTTTAAATAAATAAGAGATATAAAAGGAGAAATATAAGGCTAATAGTTAGAATAAAAATAATACTAGAATTATTCTATTATTTGGAATTAATAAATTAAATGTAGTATATTAATTATAAGAGAAATTAGTATTTTGGGAGAATTATTTAATAAAACAATTTTATTAGAAGCTACTATATATTGAATTAACCTAGTAAAATAAGGAGTGAATGTTGCTTGCAAAAACAAAGAGAAAACCCTAGCCGTGGAGAAAAACCAGAAGGAGAGGAAATGGAGAAAAATTGGAAACAAAGGTGCTAGGAGGGATCGTTGCCGTCCGAGAGTTCCGTTATTCTGATCGAATTTCTGAGTTCCCGTCAATCCACAGGTAAGGGTGGGGTTCGGGTTTTATAATCGATTGTAGGATAATTTTTATGTGGGGTTTAGGACTGCATAATTATACTGTTAATCTTATCTCGTCGATGAATATATGTGCTGGAATGAATGATATTGTCAAGGTGTGTTATCTGTAAATATTAATTTGTGAAATCGATGCAATTATTTGTAATGAACCGATGCTGTAACTGGGGAAAAAGGAAGGAGAATTTCTCGTGGCAGAAGGAGGGGAGGCGACCGCCCCCTTGGAGAAAGAGGGGAGGAGGCGACCGCCTCAAGGACATGAGGAAAGAGGGAGACGTCCGTCTCCCTGGGTGAATGGGGTGGCGTCCGCCTGGGTTGGGGTGGGGTCTCAATGCCATTCTTGTTCACGTGGCTTCAAGGATTAGTTAAATTGGGTTATGTTTTGGGAATTAAAATAGTGCAATATACAAGAATTTACTATTAGCTTAATGAAAATAATAATAGTAGCAGTAGCAAATATTTGTATCAGGAAGCAAAATAACTCTAGCAGCAATAAGAAACCATACCAGGAAATTAATATTAGTAGTAACAAATGATAATGATGTGTAGATTAATTAGGAGAATGATCCACAATAATGCAGAATTAATAAAGATATTGTCAGAACTAATTAGTAGATTAATTAGAAATTGGTAATGTTGCAGGAAACTGAAAATGGTGCAGAAATAATACTGTCAGTTGAAAATAAGCGGAGAAAATAGTTTATCAGAATTGGACGAAATTTTATGGGATAGTTCGAGTATACGGGTAGTTAATTAAAATTGTGTCATTTTGTTGAATTTCGCATTAGTTGCTTGATTGTTGATACAGCCGAATCGTTGTTGTTTATGTACGAATTGGATGATTTAAGAACCGTAGAATTATGCGGCAAAAGCTGAAGATGAAGTTGATTGAATTAAATTATAATTGTATTGTTGTTAATATTGCTAATTGTTGTTAAAGTTGTTAATTGTTATTGAGGTTGAATTTGATGGTGTTAATTATAAATTATATTGTGGTTGATATTACTAATTGTTGTTGAAGTTGTTAATTATTGTTGAAGTTGAAGTTGAAGTTGATTATGTTAATTATAAGTTGCATTGTTGTTGACGTTGTTGATAGTTGTTGAGGTTGAAGTTGATCGTGTTGATTAAGTTGATGCAGTTAATGCATGATTAAGTTGTTGTTGTTTTAAGTTGTTGTTGATCTTGTGGTCGATTGTATCATACATAGCATGTGCATTATTAAGTTGGCCTGGATTGGCACCACGTTGGAAGTTGGCCTGGATTGGCACCACGTTGTAAGTTGAAGGCTTATGCCTTGTTGAATGCCTCGATAACCTGGCATATTTTTACGTTGGGAGTTTTGCTCCAAATGGATCCACATGCATTTGCATTTGTCGAGTCGCATTGAGTCGCATTTAAGTTGTTGTTGATTCTATGTTGTTGGTGGATATTATACGTTGTTGATTCTAGGTTGTTGGTGGATATTATACGTTGTTGATTCTATGTTGTTTGGTGGATATTATATGTTGTTGACTAGAATGTTGTTTGGTAGATATTATGTGTTATCGACTAAAGTAGTAATTATTGTATGTTTCTTTACTTAAGCATATGAATTATCGTACTTTCGCTTATATTATTCGATATCTCACCCTTTCTATTTTGTTGGCCGTTACCTTTATATTGGTAACGTGCAGGTATTCAAGAATGGAAGAATTAGTTGATGTCGGGTTAAGTCGGTGTTTTTGCTCTGATACGTAACACTCGGGGGGACGTTGGTCTATGTTGTTTACATTGTTGACTCTTGTTGTTATTAGTATAATTTGTTGAAATCCTAAGTGATGTTGTGAAGTAAAAAGTTGTTAAGTATGTTGAAAGTCGAACAAGATGTTTAAATTTGCTATTAGTATAATAGATTCAGTTGTATAACTATGAATTCCGCTGCGTAGTAATAAAAAGTATTTTGTTTGAAAGTTATTGAAAGTTGTTATGAGATCCTCCGAATTAAAAAGTGTTATGTATCTTATCTGTTTGTGTTGTTAATGTTGAAATGTGGCATCCCATGTTTTTAGTTTAAAATTTCCGCACTCTGATTTTATAATAAACGTTGGGTAGAAATGGGGTGTTACATCGTCGGGCGAGCCAGTCACCCCGCACATTTTTCTGGGAAAGCATCAGGCGAGAAAGGGGCGAGCATTCTGGCAGTAAAACTTCAAAGTGTCGTAACTTGAGTTTTCAAATTCTGTTTGATGTGTCGTTCGTAGTGTTGGGTAGCTAACGCACAAAACTATCATATGTAAGAATTATATGAATCATTTGGTGTAATATTCTTGTGTTTGTATATTTGTGAGTTTGGATTATTATATATTGGTATACTATGTTGTCTTGTTGAAATGATGTCACTAGAAGTATTCTAATGATGTTACCATGATGCTGGTATTTGATGATATTTGCGATGATGTTTTAATGATGTGCATGTATAATGCGTATACATGTAATCTGAAGATGATTATGTGAATGATGATGTAGTTGACTAGTCGTGGACGAACCTTTATGTGATATTGTTGCGCATCATACATTCATTGAATTGTTGAACGGTGGTTCGCTTGTGACGAGCCTCAATCACATTGTGCGGATTGAGTGTGTTTGTGATATGTTCTGGTTCCAAGAGGTAATTGATTCTATGGCGGGGATCATGGAGGGTGATGAACCAAGTGTTCATAAATTTTGGTACCTCATGCATTGAATCAGTATTGTTGCATTAACATCCTATGTGACATTGCAGGAAATTTTGATGGATGAGTTATGATGTGATGATAACTGTGAACTATGTGATTATATGATGATTTGATGATGAAAGATGTCTAAGTGATATTATGATGTATCAGTGAGTATGAGGTGTTGACAAATGATATGTGTAGATTATATGATGATGCTATTATAACTACTAATCTCTTCCTTAAATCTTTTATAATTAATTGTGATTACTTAATCTTTTTGTTTGAATGTTTCCTCCATTTAGGTAACGCACAGATGCTCAAGAGTAGCTTGTAGAAGCGTTAAAGATAGCTTTGGAGTATTTTTTTTTAGTTTCATTATATTAGTGGTTTTGCTCTAATATGTAACATTATGTTGGGAATGGTATATGTTGTGAATATTATGTTACTTTTGTTAACATGTTTTATTATATTAATTGATGTTAAAGTGGTTGTAATTTATGACGATGAATATGTTGTGATGTTTTTAAATAATGTGTTGAATTATAATCAGATGCATGTTTTAACTTGTTGTAACCCATGTTACATAGCAGGATTTTTATTATGATGTTTTCTATTAAGTGTGTGACCCCTGACTGGTGATTTTATTTGATTTATTTCGTAAAAATTATATGAGACATACATGTAGGGTTAGAAGGGTGTTACATGCAGCATGATGTTGAGGTCCGAAATTCGAAGTGAAAATATGTATTTTCCCATTCCTAGTCGTTATGGGAATAAAAGGAAGAAATACTAAAGATATTATGCCCTAAGAGCTTGTACAGTACTACATGTTCCAGAAATGCATCTCCTTGCATGCGAGAGACTTATATGCAAGCCATCAAATATGTTATGAAAGTAAACAGCAGACTCATATTATAGGTGTTCCTTAATTAGGGGTTTTATGTGTTTAAGGTTCTCATTTATCTCTTCCACCCTTCCACGAAGAGTTTCAATATAACTATTTGCATATATTTTTCAGATCATGAGACATTATGTTCTCTGCAACACTAGAATAGATTTCTTCCATTTTCGGAAAGTGAACGGAAAACCGCTTTTTCCCCTTCCACAATATTCCCGAACTTGCTCAAGAATTAATGAATAACACTTCGAAGTCCCTCACGTTGGGGGGTCAGGGTGGGGAACTTCCACCGGTTCTGAATTGGAGCATGCAAGTTCTGAAAGATTTTCCTCTCAAGGTAATAAAGTGGTTAACCATCTCGAATAAATCCACACAGTCCACCTACAAAATGTGACTCAACTACATCCAACTAACTCCCCTGTGTTCCTATCCAAAAACAAACACTACTAAATTTGTTTTATAAATGCAAAATATGCTACCCACTAGAGGCATAGGTCATGAAAGAGGTTGACCTTCATCCCCTTCATTATGTGTGGCGAATGAACTCCTCACTTTAGTCTGCTATTTTCCTTCGTTAGGCTCAGTCGATAGTAGTCGTGGTAGTAATGTCCCAGATCATACCCACCCGAGGCGCTGATCGGGAAATTCATATAGGGGTGTTAAACGCAATTCTAGAAGGGTGTTACCACAAAACAAAATCTGAGATTGGTAATTTTCTTGCTTACTTGTTAAAGTCAGACAGTTGAAGTGAACGTTTATTGGACTAGTCCCACTAAAATGGCAAGGAAACTAACTTCTGAGAGAGTTGTTTTTGCCTTGGTAATTACCTAAGGAGAGATATTTGATGCCAAAGTAGCCCTTTACGTGAGAGAATGCAAGATAGCCTTACCTCTTCTAACTAAGTTCTTTTATATATTAGAAGCTAGAAAGACTATACTAAGGTATAGTACCGCTGCCATAAAAGGTTGTTTCATGCTAGGCATCCAAACCTACTATGCTTGAGCCGTATCCGCGAAACACTTATCTTTTTATTTGAAGGAATCTGCATGGAAGGCTCTTGACCGGATCATGGCATTGCTCTAGAGTGGATCTGGGGAGGGAGTAAAGGGAAGAGGATTTAGCTTTAACTTTGGTTCATTTAACTGTATGACTATAGTTTATGTGGTCTTGTTCAAATATAAATAGGTTCCTTTGGGTGCTATCACATAGCCCTAAGCATGTCAAGAAATGTCTCTACAATAAAGAGATATGCCAATTAGCGGCACACTTACTATAAACCTATTTTCGTTAAATCCTATAACAACTCTTATCTTAGTCTCTTCTCAAATTTCTCTAGGGAGTGAATGACTCTTGGCTATGGTGGAAGAAGAAATAATAAGTAATATATACGACTACACTTTTAGCTTGAAGGTGGGCTTTAGTCTTTTAATAACCGATCTTGCAACATTAAATTGTCAATCGACATTGAATTGCCTTTTCTTTAGTATCCCTTTAGAGCAGAGCACCTTTCCTATCTCTCCAGACTAGTCTCTTAGATAGCAAGTCAAAGCAGCTAGTTCCATGGTCAAAGTCTAGTAATAAGCTACAGTCACTAAAACATATATGGGGATGTAGCTCAGATGGTAGAGCGCTCGCTTAGCATGCGAGAGGTACGGGGATCGATACCCCGCATCTCCAATTTATTTGTTATTTTGCATTATTTTTCAGTGGGTAATGTGGCTTGAATAAGAGTTTGCAAAAGTAGCACAACAGTACTACAGGCAACAAGTTTATGGACCTAATCAGTGTATTTTTATATTTTTCGTGGAAGTCACTGAATTATAAATTTTCAAACATGAAACAAATTTATGATATGATTAAGTACAATAGTGTGAATGAAATGTGGATGGTAATCACAAGTCATGCCAAACAAGAGAATGCTAATACTAAGACTACATCACAAAGGTAGGTGATTTATCCTTTAACAGTAAAGAGAGTAGAGATGCAGGATGTGGATTTGTGTTCATGAGGTAGAGTTTCCCATAACTTTATGAAGGTAGGATCCTTTGAGATCACATCCTTGTTTATTTCCCCTTTATCAGTCCACTTTTTAATATCATGCTCAAGTTTGATAACCCTTTCCTTAACATCTTCAAAAGGTTTATTGTTACTAATCCAGCTGCAAAGCTCCTCCACCTCAGCCCAAAAGGTGGATTCTGTGATATCTTCTTTTGGCAACCTGTTAGCATGTTCCAACCATCTCTGAGTATACCTATACCGCTTTGGCCTACCCTTGTTCATGTAAGGACCCGTGTCCTCATTCTTCAAATGACCGTAATAATTGGCGATATCTAGAGGCTCAACAAGACGACGGAACCTGGTTCCGAGTTCAATCCATTCTTTTTTCCCTTCTAACACGTCTGGCAGTTCATACCTCTTGAGCATTTCAATGATCTCATCCCATACTCCTGCGAGCACGAGCCTCTTCACGTTTGCTTGGAAATCCTTTCCCTCCTTTTGCACCTTGAAGGCATCATAATAACCTTTTCCTTTGTTTATCTCACATGTTGCTTTGTACTCTTCCAAATCCCTCATGCTTGGCACCGCCTTCTCTTGAATCTCCTTTTTTATTTTCTCCTCATTTCTTTCTTTTTGCTTTTCTAATTCACCAGCTGCTCTAAGGCACAGCCGCGCTCTTATGCCCTGAGATCAGTTTCAGCAAAAACATATCAGCTAGCCAAAATACTTAATCTAACTTTATGTTCGAAATATAAGATCCGTTATATTGAAAGACATATCTAGTGAGATCATGTTATTGTAAGAGAAAAAAATTTTACTGACCAGTCCAAGGCTATCCAAGGCGGCTGCAATATCAGTATTAGGAGAATCACCAGAAGACAAGGGAAGCTCATCAAGTTTGTTTAAGTACACAACATTTTGCATTCCCAAACTTTCCTCTAATTCAGCTTCATAGACTAGATGTTGCAGTATGCTTTTGTTGGCAACTTCAGAAAGTTGTGTTGAATCTTTTAACTGAGCAATGTGAAACATGAGTTGTAAAACCGCGTTTGAGTTATTTACCACAATCAACTGGCCATTACCATTGCAGAAAATGTAAGTTCCAAAGGGTCTGTATGGGCTTAACTCAACAAAATTTGTCATAGTCTCCAGCAACAAATTTGTGCTTCCCATCAGATTACAAGCAACATGCCTTGTAACAGTTGCTGCATTCCTCATCACGGTGGAGTAAAATTCACAACTCACACTGTCTCTTATTGAATCCTGAGATTCGAAGTTGTTGTTGTCAGGAGTCAAAAGCTGAAGAACAGGACTAACAAGTTTTTCAATACTAGAAAAAGGAGCAAGAAAAATCCTTGGCACTATGTCATATCTCATTACAAAGTGTAGGAAGCGACGAGACCAGTTTTGTCTGTTTGAAGCATGAGAGAATATATGGTTACCAACCAAAGGAGAACCAAAAGTAACACACATGGGTGACTTATGCTGAATTTGGTTAAGATTCTCTTCCAAGGCCCAAAATGTTACAAGAATGGCCAAAACAGCCCCTGAAGAATGACCTGTAAACACCACTTGCTTCCCTTCTGCTACACCTTTCTTCACCTGATATGCAACACAAAAGTTTCACATCAAATTAGATAACTAGTTCATAAACAGTTTCATTTTACCATAGCGACGAGTACCTCACCTCGGATATAATCGAGGAAAATTTGAATAATCGGTCGAATCGGTTCAAGAAAGCTTGGTTTACCAAAGCAGTTTCGTCATTGCCAACACTTTTAAGCAAAGGGAAGTGAGCAAGATCTATCTTAGTTTCTCCAAAAGGTTTGGTAACAAACCAGTCAGTTTCAACCCATGATCCAGGAAAGCTTATAACAAGATATGTCACTGATTCCGAGGATGTCGTAAAAGTTTCAGAAATATAAGGTTCCTTTGGTGACTTGTGAGCTTTGAAAGACAAACTACATGTCTTCTTGATAACATCTTCATTCAATCCTATGTTATCTCCAACTGACCCTCTAACCATGTTTGATCTGATTCATTGGTTTCTTATTATCATAATCATATATATGTAAAGGCCAGTGGAGGAAGGAATGGAAATTACTGAGTTGACCAAGACTTGAGTTTACTGCACTTTCATAGAAGTTTACTTGCACTAGTTTGATTAATTAATATGTAAAAATTCTATGATAATTGGAATGAATGGTGAATGGTCCATGCCAATCTTCCAAGTGGGCTCCATAATAAATATGTTTTTTTTTCCTTCCTCCAATCAAACCATGGCTTGTAATTTACTTTCATAAAGCATCATGAATGTAGATATTCATCTTTTTTAATATTAAGTGGGTACTATAACAACATTTTTTTGAGAAAAATATTCAAAAGGGTTCTTATAAAGGGGTAGAAGAGGTGCTAAGATTATATGGATGCATAGAAGAAACAACCTGCTATGGGAATAAAAGAAAAGAGAATATGATAGTAGAAAGTTTTTTTCCCCACCTCATGAAACCTCTCAAATTCTTGAATTAAAGAAAGAAAGCTTTTGGGTAGTTTTTTTTTTAAGTCTATGGATTCTAAAATTATAAATTATTGAATTTATAAACAAATACAATGAATTGGAAAACTTCATTAAAGCAGCTGAAATTCACAATATGTTACGTACCAAACACCAACCATAAATTATAAACAATTAAAAACATCAATTAAATACAAACAAGATTATAATTCAGACAATATTTTCTTCTATCGAGATCAATCATGTACGCTGCAATCTCATCAAATATCTTGGAATGAATCAAGCTCGAACGAATAGCACAAACATATATGATCAAGTTAGCGTCAAACTTGGTTGGTACTTGTTACTACACTAACTCGATATTAAGAATAAAGTTCTCACATTGCCATTTTGAATGAACACATCCATCATCATCGATTAACGAACGAAGATACTCAATACTGACCATCTTCCTCTTGTGTCGCGGTGATTCAAACAAAGATTCATTTGATCTGGTTGATGCTTTAGATCAGACAATATAACATCGACATTGATCCTGAATAAATAGGAAATAGTCATTTTATTGTAGTAATTAGTAAACACCATGTTATAGTAGGTATAAAATGATAAATAGTCGAAATACTAAGGATAACTCCGATTAATCTGGGCTGAAGTGATAATAGGTGGTATAAAATGATGTGAATTTTTTAACCCACCCTATGTCCTTCTTATCCACTCCTATGAAATTCCATTTTTGCCTCCGAAAAATTAGAAATTTATTTCCGGTAAGCACCCTATATCATGGAAATCACGTTGAAAAGGGTTGAATGTAAACCGGAAATATGTTTTCGGTTTTAAACTGTATGTGTTTTTTAAATAAAGCGTGTATGTGAGAACAAGTGAGACCAAATTTAAAATAAATTCAAAATATGGTGCATACCGGAAGTATATTTCCGGTTCCACTCAAATATTTCAGAAAGTGAGAACAAGTGAGACCAAATTTGGAATAAATTCAAAATATGGTGCATACCGGAAGTATATTTCCGGTTCTACTCAAATATTTCAGAAAGTGAGAACAAGTGAGATCAAATTTGAAATAAATTCAAAATATGGTGCATACCAGAAGTATATTTCCGGTTTCACTCAAAAATTTCAAAAAATGGTGCGTACCGGAAATAAATTTTTAGTTTTGTGAAGGACATCTTAGGGTTTTTACAGGGTGCGCCCCACCTTATAGGGTGGGTTAAGAAATTCACTAAAATGATAAGATGTCTCAAAATATCTTCCATGTACCTAAACAAGTGTAAGAATCACTTATACATGTACTAGATCTTGAACGATTCATGTCTCGTACAACTAGAAAAGAAATAAATTTCATCTGGTCATTGTGTGTTGTGTGACTCGTTGAAGGGGTGTAGTTATCAAACATGATATGGTGTCTAGAGGCATCTCTCCCTTCGTTATTCCTAGACGAGCCATGAAGGATATAACGAATATACCCTATCTCAACATTAAGTACAGTTAGAGGGATCAAAAACTACTAATTCATATAGATTCATCGACCCGACCCATCCGACAGCCAGAGTTGTATGCATTATATGGACAAAAAGTAAACGGACAAGATCATTTAATAAAACGGTATGAATATGATACCAAGACAAACCCGTGAAAGTATCTCTTATATCAACAAATCATAGATATTATGTTACTTTATTGCACTGTAAAAAAACCTATGTTGTGGATCTTCCTCCTTTTTTTAGTAAATTATCTCACATTAAATAATTTATAGTTGTTCTAATTTTTTAGAAACAAATGAGCATTTTATTCGTAAGAATTAAATAAAAACACAGATTTATCTATATTCGATAAGTAATAATGTGCAACGGAGGTGGAGGGTTACTTTTTTTTTTATTCATTAGTGAATGTAGACATATTCAAAAACGACATATTCATCAGAACTTTCTTTTATTCATTTAGTTTTTTGTAATTATCTGACGAAATAAATATTCGCTTTAGTAATGATTTATCATATGGGGATGTAGCTCAGATGGTAGAGCGCTCGCTTAGCATGCGAGAGGTACGGGGATCGATACCCCGCATCTCCAATTTATTTTTTATTTAACATTTAATCATTACTATAAGTTAAAAAAAAAACAAAAAAAAAAACTAGTTAGCACAAAAGATTGAATAGCTTGATTTGGTGCATTCTCCTGCCAAGTTCTAGTGCCCAAACTCCTTTGCCAATCCTACCAAATTATGAGTCTTAGCACTGTGGTGCCTACTTTGTAATGAATGCAATCACTTTCACAACTACAGATGCATTAGATTCAATAATTAAATCAACTATGTTCTGAACTAGTGCAAAACAATAAATCAAAAGATGAAGATAACAACAATATTATTGAAGAATAATGAGTACAAGAATTAAACCTAAAACAATGAAATGACAGAACATGTGGCTTGAACTAGAGTAAGCAAAAGTAGAACAATTGCAGCAACAAAAGATGTTATCTTCCAAGGAGTGCTGAAGTAGTCATGTATAAAAATTGCCTTATACTTATGAGAAGGGTCCTCATAGAAGCAATTCAATTTTCTGCATAACGAAATATAACAGCCATTGATATTTTCCTGAACAACATTAAGACAAAGATTGTTAATCATTTTAGCAACTGCATTGCTATCGCCCAACGTGTTAATCATTATTCCCTTGTCAACAAGTTTATCCACATCCTGACTCGTATCAATCAGAAAATCCAAGAGGATTGTGTAATCCGTTACGTAAGTCTGAAACGGATAATGACACTGCTCGAACGCAACCACGTTCCTTAAAAGAGTCTCAGTCCAATGACAAACTTCAAATCTCGGTATAGTAAGCGCACCCTTTGAGAATTTCAACTCAAGTACACTTTGGTAATCTTGACCAACATTGAGTTTTACGCCGGCTTCTATTAACCGGCTCGCGCTATATAGATGCTTCACCGTTTGCTTTTCTCTCTTCGGTAACATGTCGGGTGGCAAGTAAAACACTCGCAACAGATCAGTAAGGTTATGTAATTGCATACTAACTTGATCAGGTTTCATTATATATTGTTGATAGTGTTCAAGAAAGTATTGGATAGTGAACTTGTTGTTACTTGTTTCATTAGGCAATACACTCTGCAGGAAATGAACCCTAAAGTAATGAAAAGCAACATCGAAAAAAGATGAAACCTCACCGTCGATGCAACTAGGTTCTGTCAGGTTAAACAAGTCTTCAAGAACAAACCAAGGAAGCTGATTTTCAAGCAATATGAGATCAAGCTTCACATCACACCTCAACCATGGTTTGGATAACAGAGGATCTTCTTGTGGCCACTCTAGCGACCGAAGAAAATACTCGATTATAAAACAAGCATCGGTTAAAATAATCTTAGCAAAATCATCACTGGTCTGCTCAATGGCTTCTGAGTAACAAGACCTAATGATTTCTTCTGATTTTTTTATGTATTGAATGCAATCTCCTAAACCCTTTTGAGTTCTTTCTAGGAAACTCTTGAGGTACCTCAATTTGAGATCTTCCATTGATTCTAACCTCTTGTCTCCATAGTGAAATGGACCAATGGAAAGAATGGTTGGAGTATAGGCTTCTTGGTTGAGTTTTCGGATTTTTTGAGGTACTTTGTATATACAACAACGTGAAACTAAGGGAAGTTCGACACTTTGTAACATGGTTTCCATGTGAATTATCAAATCTCTATTTTCATTCTCCATTTTAATGAAACCATTTTGTTTCAACATTGCCCTTTTGAAATTGCTACAAAACTAAAAAACCTAGTAAAGCAAGGTAATAATAATATAGTTATACCTGTTTGAAGAACAAAACTTAGTGAGGTGGTTTAAGACTGTAGAGAAAAAGCAAATAGTTCCATATGAATCACTGAAAAGGTCTGAAAAAAGAGCAACAAGAAAAAGAAGAAAGAGATGACAGCTATTTGTGACTAACTTGTTGAATGCTTCAAGTCAACCAAGAAGTGCCCGTCTTCTTTAGCTTAATAGAAAAGAAAGTGAGAGGAAGATAAAGGATAGAAAGTGAGAGGAAGATAAAAAAGAGTAGGAAAGAAACTTTTATTTCTATTTTTTTATAACACTTTTTTCTAATAAGAAATGAAATAAATTTGTCAAACAATTTGGTTAATTTTATTTATTAAGGTAGTGATATATTTGTAATAGGACAAGAGAGGGAGATTTAAATCGTCCATATGAGGCGACTTCAATACGCCGCCTACGATTAGGGATTATATCGTCTGGAGTGCTCCTTACGCACTTAGTTATAGAAAATGTGGGAAAAGATGTTCTTCGGTCTGAGTTAAGTCAAAGTCAACAAGCTAATCCACGTCTCACTAGAAAATTGGAATTCAACGACACACCACTAACTAACTAGATGGTTATCATTGTAACACTCCAATATTTTCAAAATATTAAATAAATGAAATTTTAATTATTTATTTAATTAAAATGGAGTTTTAGTATTTTTTTGGGAATTATTTAATTAAATAATAAGGATGGATTATTGGTTTATTATTATTGTAGAATAATAATAATAAAAAGGAATAACAGAAGGAAAACAGAAAGTGAGAAAGCAATTGGAAATATTCATCGTACGTGAAAGTGAGAAGAGCAAAAGGAAGGAGAAGAATCAAGAGTGTCAGAATCCGACGAATCCTTAAGGTAAGGGGTGATTTCTCGTAATTACTATGCCTTATGGGTTTTGGGAATCGATAGAATGGTTTGAGCATGTTAGGAATCCCAAATTAGAATTTTCTAGGTTTGTAGGATTGTCCCTAAATCGTTTAAATTGCACGAATTCGACAGAATTAAGGTTATAGGAACGTTGGGTAAGCTTGGTATGTGTTATATTGCATTGTGCAATTGTTGTTTGGGTGATTTTTGATGCAATTGGATGTGTAAATTAGTGTGGGTTTGAATTGGATGGAATTGGAATGGTGAGATGTTGTCAAACTGCAGTTTCTACTACTGCAAGTCGCAGGAACTCGTTCCCTGGTGGGAGGAACCAGGTTCTTGGTACAAATTCCAGGGGAGGAGTAATTCTGAGTATGTGGGAACCGGTTACTCCTGGGGAGGAACCGGGTTCTCAGTGAAAACTTTACACATGAAAATGACATTTTTAGCAGGAACCGGATCCCTATTTGGAGGAACCGAGTTCCCCATACAAAAACCAGAGTGTGTGAATTTCAGACTTGTGGGAACCGGGTTCTCCCGAGGAGGAACCGGTTATCATTGTGTTAATTTTGAAAAATCTTAAAACTTTGAAAAATCATATTTTCTAAACCGTAACTCCGTTTTGAGTGTTGTTTTGGGCAGTATTCTCTAAATTAAATAGCCTATTTATAAAATGAAGAAACTAATAATTAATGGATTTTATTTTGAAAAGAGTCATTTTTCTGATTTGTGAACAATGATAGTCATAGGAATGGTGGATGAACTGGTATAGGATTGTCCTGACAGGTTGAACGTGGATTGATGTTTGTATGCTGTTTTTCTGTTGTTTATCCATGATTGTATTGATATCATGTGTTGTTGTCGATGTTGTTTATTCATGGTATGTTGTCGTTGATATCATGTTCCGTTGTTGATGTTGCAGGCTGTTGATTGTGCATGCATATACATTGGTGGTAGCTAATTCCTATTGTGTGGAATTAATGAGTTGACCAACATCCGTTGCCGAGTTGGAATGGGCGGTGAGGTTTTATCTATGTCCGAGTTGGAATGGAATAGATGTTAATGTTGTGTCCGAGTTGGAATGGAACAGTATGTGAATTTAGTTCACTGTCGGTACCACATGCATAGAGTCTTGCATTGCATATGAATTATAACATGATAGGATGGTTTCCAGTGTTATAATCTTGTTGTTGTTATCGTTGTGCATAATATGCTTTTGTGACTTGTGTTGTGTGTTGAATCTGATTATGCTAATGAGGGTGGAATAATATACTTGAGTTGTTTTATTGTTTTTAGAAACGTATAATGCATTTTAATTTCGAGGAAGTCTCACCCTTACTTTGATGATTTCAGATTGAAGTTTAGCGGCTTAGGAGCTGGTGAGGATGGCTCATTGAGCTGTGCATTTCTTATTATGTGTCGGTGTCATGCTCTAACTTGTAACAGTGGGGAACGTTTGGTTTAGAGTTATATTTAAACTCTATTTTTCATTTAGTTTTATTTTGGGATAATTATTGATTGAATTATTCCGGTTTTGATGATAATTTCCGCTGTGTAGAACATGTGGCTTGAATTTTTATTTTAATAATGTTCTTCAGTAAAGCATGACATTTTAATGGAATTTTCTTTTAATTGAATTGTAATGCCCTTTTATTACATGTTAGCTCTGGAAATATTAATAAGCGCGGGGTATTTTAGAAGGGTGTTACAATCATCACCAAGAAAACTCTAGCTCAAGGCCACAAAGCCTCTATAAATACATCATCCCTAATAGGTGAGAAGGAAAATTCATAATAACACACGATATACACCATAAAATTATAGAGATTCTCACCTCACATAAGTTTGTTCTCTCATCACCATAAAATATCAACAAACAAGGTTTTTAACCACCGTGAGCAAGCTCTAACCCGCAAAAAACTACTAAGGCCTTTGGCCACCCCTACAAGCATAGGGGTGTCATGCATGTTGTACTTTTTGAACAGTACAGTGGCGCCCCAGTAAAACTAACCTCAGTCATACCTTCACCATCACCATATCCACGACTTTCCCTTGAAATTGGCTAACAAAGATCCAAACTCCATGGTTAACACCTTTGCTAGAAGTTACGCCAACAGAGGCATTTCTAACTTCCCTGTAGAAAATATGCCACGCAGGTGCTGACTGCGAATATAATATCCCCAAGATACTTCAAAGTCGTCCAGAGAGAGCTAGAGAACAATGTCATTTTTCCAACAATGATGTCATCATAATCATCCCTAACAATAAAGACCATATGGTCATCATTGTGTAACAAGACAACTCAAATATCAAGCAAGTCTTGATAGACCCTAGAAGCCCAGTTGACATCCTATTATGGAACATTTTCCAAAAACTCCAGCTCGATCCCAGTAACTTCAAGGCGTTCCAAGGTTCATTAGTAGGATTATCAGCCGAACATGTGCAACTAAGGGGTCATGTAACCCTAAAGATAACATGCATCATGATAGTAGACCCCAAGGCAATTAAGGTCAACTACCTTATAGTGGATGTTTTGTTGCCCTATAATTTCATCCTTGGTAGACATGTCATCAATGCATTAGGGGCGATTATATCCACCCAATACATAGTCATATAATAGGTGCTACCTAGTAGGTGAGTCGAGACATTTCGAGGAGGCCAACAAAGCGTTCAAGAATGTTACTGGAGAAGTATGGAAATGCGAAAGAAATAACTCACCTTTGAGGTTGTCTCACTTCCCGAAGCGCTAGAGGCAGACACAAATAGTTGGGATCCCAAACTGATCGCCACGCCCGTAGAGCACCTAAAATAAGTATGAATAGGTCCTTCTAATCATCAAGTGACAAATATATGTAACTCATTTTTTGAAGAATAAAAGTGCGAGCTAGTCGACCAACTCATTTGAAACGTCGACATGTTTTCTTGGGCTCCATATGACATGCCATGGATATAAAACATAGTGGTGTGCTAAAGTCTCTCCATCAATCCATTCACAAATCAAGTGGTACACGAAAGCCAAAAGTTGGCAAGGAGAAGAGAGTCGCCATCAAAGAAGAAGTAACATTTAATAGGTCATCTTGTTGCTTTATCTCATTTCCTCTCCTGTGTAGGAGACAACTTTTCTTTGCTGCCTGGAAAAAGAAAAAGTTCAAATAGACTATGGAATGAAATTATGTGTTCTCAAGAATAAAATACTTTCTCACATCATTGCATATTCTCACTCAGCCAAAAGTGGGGCACCACTGCTCCTGTACCTTTTAGTCACAAATCATGTGATGAGTTCATAACTTGTCCAAGAGACAAGCAAGACATAGTATGTCGTGTATTTTGTAAGCAAATTGTTTAAATGCACTGAGACCCATTATTATACAATTGAGAAATTAGATTTATCCATCATCATCGTGACGAGGAAGATTTGACCTGATTTACAAGGTCACAAAGTACTCCTAAAAAAATACCTCGTTTGAAGGATCCTTAAGAACCCAAATCTACCACGAAGAATGGTGTCTAGGGTGGTAGAACTTTCAGAGTATGAAATTTAATATATTCTAAGAGGAAGCACCAATTCTGAAGTTCTAGAATATTTGTTGGCGGAATTTAACTCACCAGTAGAAGAAGCGACACCCTCATAATGGACAATGTCAGTCAATGATGCCTTAAACATCAAGGAGAACAACATCGGGATAGTGATAGAAAGACAAGGTAACATAATGATAGAGCAATAACTAAAATTTGATAGCAACAACTAGGTCGAGTAGTAAGCTTTCATGGTTGGTATGGTCCTCGTCCTATAAATGATGCTTCATGACTAAAGAAGAAAAATGATTCCCAGTTGGTTTCCAATTAAGTCTTCAGGGAGTACCATGAGAAGTATCCTTAATTCATAAAATATATCCACAAGGTACGAGATTTATCAACACATTTCAAGCCTTTTAAGCAAAGTATGTACCCAGAGAACAAAACTTAAGAGCAAACCTTCTTTCTAAACTTGCAAGCACGAAGACAGTGGGGTGCAATTGAACAGTGATACAAGAGACTCTTGTTGCCCCTAACATTGAGGCGCAAGAGATTTACACCATGTAGAAGGACAAACAAACTCCTATAGAGGAAGGGGAGGCAAAAAAAGGTTTAGAAGCAGAATTCTAAATATATCCTTATGGTGGGAAATCTCTACAAGATAGGAAAATCCATCCCAATGCTATAATACATAGGATAACACAAAACCGTCTTAATCCTCGTTGAGGTCCATTAAATCATATCATCAATCATTCTACCATATTATAAAAATACATTCAAACGGGGTAAAAATTTAAGTATTTAAAATATTAAATTAGACATACTATATAATTAATTTTAACCTGAGAGACTTAACCCAAAATCTCACCTAAGATATTCGACCTAAGTATATCCCAAGAGAACGTACTCAAAGCCTCACCTGAGGGATTTGGAGTCTACTTAAATGAGCTTCTCTAAACACCTCACCTGAGGGACTTGGAGTCTTGTTAGACATACTCAATTTAAAATCTCATTTGAGGGACTCGACCAAAATCTAGTCCAAGAAACTCAACTTGAAATATCGCTAGAGAGATTCCACCGATGTTTACTCCGAGAGACTATACTCAAGGCATTGTCTGAGAGACTTACTGTCTTCTTAAAGTGATTTTGTAATTTTCATTTACATTTATTTCAGCTTTTTTAAATATAAATATGATAATTTATATTAAATGTATAATAAATAATAATATTAATTATATGAATATTAACTAACGTCAATTAAATCATATCATCAATCATTCTACCATATTATAAAACATTCTTTAAACCGGATATAAGACTATAATATTTAAAATATTATGTTGGACATACTAGATAATTATTTCTTAAAACAAAAATAAATAAAAATAGGGAGACTTAAACGACATTTAAGTCCACTATTTGCAATCACTCTATTAAAGATGGGAATTTAAGCCTGCCATTTACAACAATATTTTAACATATGTGGGGATGTAGCTCAGATGGTAGAGCGCTCGCTTAGCATTCAAGAGGTACAGAGATCTATACCCCGCATCTTCAATTTATATTTTATTTTACATTAAATTAATATAGTTCTAAAAATATAAACACCATACAAAAAATTGAATATTATGGTACTAGGACATAAAAATGGAGATGACTAGTGTCTTTACTAATGCTGAATTATATAATATTCTTATTTGAGAACCTTATATGTCATCAAACGCGAGTCACTCGTCACATGTTAACAAACACCACTTGTTATAAATATTGTGCAACTAATGAAACCATCTTACACATTATTAAAGATTTCCCTAAGGATATGCAAATTTGGAATAATTTCAGTTTTCAATCTCACTTTCATTTTTATGATATATATATATATATACACACACACACACACACACACATATATATATATATATATATATATATATATATATATATATATATATATATATATATATATATATATATATATATATATATAAATGTATGAAAATTTATGTAATATCTAATGAAATTCTGGCAACAGATACTTAATGTCAAAGTGAATGTTATGAGTCTATGACACCGTATCTGACAAACTGTTAACAATCCAAACAATAATTTAAAAGACAGTAAAGAACACAATAAATTGTTAACCCAGTTCAGTGTGTACCTACACCTACATCTGGGGGCTACCAAGCCAGGGAAGAAATTCACTATAAGAGGTATTAATTTAGGAATAAACTAAACAGTTTATCTCCTTCACTTAAGACATATCCAAAGCAACTTCAATCTAAGTTCCACTTAGACCTGAGTTCCTACTCACTCCTGTTGTAAGTATATTTGATGAATCAAGTATTTCAATTATCGTATCCACAAGGATTGATGTGATATTGCCGTCTTTCAATAGTAAAAGCGTATTTTAAGATTAAGTAACAAAAGGGTTTTGTTTTCTAACTACTAGTATCATAAGTTTCAAGCAAACAACTTTAGTATCCTTTTCAAAGAGAGTTATGTTTGGATTCAAGAGAGTTTTGGTTTGTTTTCAAATGATGGAAGCATGTCAAGATTAGTTTCATTAACCTAATTTCATATACATTCTATTAACCAAGTGATGAACTAGTTGATGATTGCTATAAATACGTATCATCTCAATCTTGTTGATTTCAAACCAAGATTATGAGTTTTATCATGTAAATCTTTGAATGATTTCTCACTACAACTATTGACATGATAATCATGAAGTTCAATACAAGTAAACACTAACTCACAAATCTATTTATAGCATTTGTTCCTTAGTGGAAGAATATCCTAGGTCAACTTTGAAACATCCTTTTTCAATCATGATTCAAAGCATAAAGATATAGTAGAATAAAGATATTCAACATATATAAATCATCAACCATGTTCATACACAAAGAGATTAAAAGAAATACATGAAAGTTTGGTCAACTACCTCTAATCTTGACACAAAAAGAGCTTAGCTACACATTCTCATGGTTGCTTTGCTTGCAAGATTGTTGGAGAAGATGATGAACATGAAGAAAAATCAATGAGAACAAGATTCAAATTTCAATTCCTATGCCCTAGATTACAACAATGATGAATCATGAAGAAGAAGTGTCTTTTCTGATTTTCTAGCACAGCAAAGTGGGTGAAAACAGAGAGTAGGTGAGCCAAAAGTGAAAGCATGGGTCACTGTCCTTTTTCTGATTTTCGCAGACTGCGCTAAGTCCGCTTATCTGCGCTAAGCGCACTCATGCTGCAACCGCGCTGAGCGCGACCTGTAGCATGCTTCTTCTTCTAAAAAATTCTTCAAAAAGTCCCAAGAGCTCTTCAAGTTTCCTTGAATCCAATCTTGAGGGAATCAATATTAAAAACCTACAATTCAAATGTAAATTAAGTTAAATAATATATTATAAACAAAAACTAAATAAAAACATAATTAGACCAAAATATTATACTAAATACTACTAATTAATTAAAAGACATTGTAAAGGACCACAAAATCATCTACAAAATATCCACAATTTGGTCCTTAACAACTCTCCCCAACTTACTTCTTTGTTTGTCCTCAAACAAAAGTCAAAAACTCACAAAGCAAACAAAATAAAAAAATGTAAGCATGTAAATCAACACAAGAAGGATGGTTCAAACTCCACATACCCGGCATAGATACAAATTAATTGCTTCTTCGAAACACAACATGGATATGAATTAAGTTCTAAACACAATATATCGACACATGTAGACAAAACAAAATACATGTTCACACTTGAATCACCTAAAGATTTCTTCAATATACCTTGAAGAACAAAATGCAATATTCACAAAGGACTAAACACTCTCACTAATAATCATGCACATCCAGAATAATTCATGCATTCATCAAAACAAGTTAAATGAGCAAAATGGAAACAAAGATCACTAAGGACTTTCAAGGGTTGTAACTTGGCTTGGGTTAAAAACAAGGGATATTTAAGTACAAAGCCATTGAAACAAATTTGGGCAAAGATGATGAAGAGCATTTCACAAAATCATTCCCACTTTCTCTTATTAATCACAACCACTTTTTTTCTATTTCTCACACAATGATCCTCCTTTTCTTTTTCTTTTCATATACATATTTTTTTCTTTTGTATTTTTCTTTTCTCTTTTTTTCTTCTTTCTTTCTTTTCTTTAGGATCATTTTGTCATCAATTCAAGGTTCTTTTTTATCAACCTCCCCAACTTCAATTCATCAATCCTTTTTATTTAAGAACATGATCTTCAAAGGGTTAATCAACAATAGGGTTGGTGTTTACAAACAAGAAAAATTTATAGAATGAATCATCATTGAATTTTCATAGATTATCAACAACTATTAAGCGGCCTACTTAACAATTAGTTGATTTGATAGATTCATTCCACAAATTCGATTTTTAAGCTCAAAAGAGTTCACAAAGATTCACTCACTCACAGTTAGTTGAAGCCCTTTTGGAATTGATGGTTTTTCTCGTAGTGCACAAAAAATGCCTTGATCCTCTCTAAGTTTCCAAAATGTCACAAACAAATTAAGATTAAACATGAATCACATGAGTTAACATAACTACTAGACACTCAATTTTTGGTATAAGGTGGAAAGCTTCTTACCTTTGTGGTTTAAGTCCTAATGATTCGAATGTGAACACAAATTTTTTTTTATGTACATGCCAAGATATTTTGCATAAAGCACAAATTTCATAGACATGTTAATATTCTACAAAACGATTAAAAATGTACCTTAATTGTGGATCGAGTTGAGAATTATATCATCACCATCACTTTTTGGTGAAACGCATTTACTTGCTTTCGAGTACCATTGAAAAATCAGGACAAACCAAAAGAAGTACAATTTAAAATAAACAAGGTATAATTTAAAATAAAATAAGGCAAAATTAATAAAAAGGACACCCCAAAATGGTGTTTCAAAATAAAAATTGTACTTAGGCACCTTGCCTACAAAATGTAAATTTTGGAATTACAAACACATCCTAAAAAGGATGGCAACCAACAAAATTCAACTAAGTCTTAAGGAAATAAAACAAAAACATAAACTAAAAACCAAAAAGTACTAAAATAAAAACAAAGGAAAATAAAAGAAAATCAGTCTGAAGCCTCCAGAATGGAATCTCCCGGAGCATCCGAACTAGAACCAGAATCACCATCATCATCATCCTCCTCATCCTCATCACCATCTGCATCTGCTACCTCCTCCTCTACATTTGGCCTGACCCCGGGCCAACTGGCATAATCTCTCATCTGCTAGCTCGTGCGAGTGAAATGATCCACTTCCGGCTCTCGAATCTGCAATGCCAGTTGCTCCATACTCTCATGCATAAACATAAATGCTCGCTGATGAGGAAAATGCATCTGCCGGTTCCACTCTTCTCCTGGACCGGCTTGAGGAAGGGCAACAGCTATAGGGACAGCCTGGGCTGCAGGGTTAGCATCAGAGGCCCTACAATAATTCTGATGGTCATCAATGACACCGTCTATTGTGAGGTGCCCAACAGTTGGAAAAATAACTCTTGCCCTCTTCAGAAGTCCCATAATCAAACCAGGATAAGTAAGGGCACATTTGATACGCTCCCCCTGGAGGTATAGCTCAATGCGACCCTTTTCAATTCATTTGCAATCAACCGACCAAAGTCGATCTGAGCTTCATCAAGCATGTAGGAAATAAGGCCGACGGTTTCCATGGGTATCGAGGAAATGTGGCTTCCTGGCCGCAAGTTGTACAAGGCCACACACATAAGCACCCGGGCATCAGTTTTGAGGCTTGACCTATTAAACTTCAGTGGTTGGCCAGCTCGATTCAGTTCATAAGAATGCCCGGTCATATAAATTTTTCTCCTCAACATCTCATGATCCCAATTACCACGAGCCAGGTGCTCATGGTAAATATCTAACTCTTCCTCGGGGGCTGTCCAATTGATGCCTAGAAAACTATTAATGGAGGAGCGAGAGAAAGACACCGCTTTTCCCCGAACGAGAGAGGTGAACTGAAAAGCACTCCCCTCTGGAGGTATAGCATTTGCATAAAACTCCCGGACCAGCTCTACGTTAACCTTAGATTGGGTCTCACACAGAACGCCCAATCCGTAGTTGTCCAAAATAGCATCACAACCCGAGTAATGCCCACGCTCATTGAGGCGAATAATTCTCTCAGACCAGATGTTCCGCTCCTCAAGCTCCTTGTACCTGGCCTCTTGGGCAGGCCCTAAAAATCGTGTGCCATCAAAAGGATTGGGTCTTGAGGACCCTGCTCCGGATGACGCAACTCTTTGTCTTTTAGGAGGCATCTGAAACAAAACCAAAATCAACAAAATGTGACACCGAAATGCCCGTTAAAATTAATTCAAGCAAACAGCAGTGGAAAATAACCAACCCAAGCATCAAGATTAAACAGAATAATCAAAAACACAGCAGAAAAAAATTTCAGCATGTTGCAGACCGCGCTAAGCGCGCTCTGCGATTTTCTGGAAAAAAAAATCTGCAAAAAGCAGAAAATGTCCAAGAATCTAGCCCTAATCAGAACGAAATTCCTAACCTAAACATTATATACAATCACAACATCCTAATTCTAAGAGAAAAAACCTAAATTTCAAACCCTAAATTCCTAAATCCTAACATGCAAGGGCAGAAAACACGAAATTAAAGAGGGAAAGTAATAGAGAAACAAACCTTGATGCTTGAATGAGTGTGGGACACAAGAAATTTGCAAGAATTTTTGATTTTGTGAGTGTGGGGTTTGGGATTTCTCTTGAGAGGAAAAATTGAGAGTGACAATGGTGAAAGGGTGAAAATAAGAACCCTATTCTATTTAAAAACAAACCAGGCCAAAAGTTGGGCCTGGGTAACTGGTTTTGAAATTATTATTTTTTAACACGGATCGCTAAGCGAAATATCGATAGGGGTGAAAGTCGCTAAGCGGCGACAGCGCTAAGCACAGTGCAAATTTCGGAAAAACTTGAAAAACAGAAAATTAACTAAGACACATAACCAAATGACTACAACATTAAATACTTTACAATGTTGGGGTGCCTCCCAACAACCACTTTGTTTAACGTCGTTAGAGCTCAACGGTTCATGATGATCAAGGATCGTCAAAATACGATGCGGCAATCTCTCGGCTCACCTCGCCGCCAACATACCTCTTCAACCGTTGTCCATTTACCATCCATTCATTCTTACCCTCAGGATCTTGCAAAACAACTGCTCTATAGTCTTTCACATCCTTGACTACAAAAGGACCAGATCACTTTGTCTTAAGTTTTCCCGGAAAAAGTATCATCCGAGAATTGAACAAAAGGACGCTTTGACCCGGTTGAAAGTCTTTGTGTTTGATCTTCTTGTCATGAAACACTTTCACCCTTGCCTTGTATTTTTTATTTGAATGGTATGCTCCGCCTCTCAATTCCTCCAACTCCACGAGTTGCTCTTTCCTCTTGTCACCTGCCAGAGAAGAATCAAAATTCAAGAATCTAAGAGCCCATAGAGCTTTGTGTTCCATCTCAACTGGAAGGTGACAAGTCTTTCCGTACACAACCTGAAAGGGGGTTAGTCCAATAGGATCTTTATAGGAGGTTTGATACGCCCATAAAGCTTCATCAAGTTTTAATGACCAATCCTTCCTTGAACTAGAGACAGTTTTTTCAAGAATTGTTTTAATCTCCCTATTCGACACTTCAGCTTGACCATTTGCTTGTGGATGGTAGAGAGTTGTCACCTTATGCCTTACACCATATTGCTTCAAAATTTTCTGTAATAGTGTATTGCAAAAGTGAGAACCTCCATCACTTATCAACACCCTACGCACACCAAACCGTGAAAGTATGTTTTTCTTCAAAAAAATTATCACGGTCTTAGCATCGGCCTTAGGTGAAGCAATGGCCTCCACTCACTTAGATACATAATCAACGGACACTAGAATGTATTCGTTTGAAAACGATGAAGGAAATGGACCAACAAAATCAATACCCCAACAGTCAAAAGCTTCAACTTCCAACATATTATTTAGAGGCATCTCATCCCTCTTCCCTATTCCGCCACTCCTTTGGCATTTATCACAACTCTTTGCATGTGCATAAGCATCTTTAAACAAAGAAGGCCAATAAAATCCTGATTGAAGGACTTTAGTGGCCGTTCGCAATCCGTTATAATGTCCCCCACAAGGGGAGTTATGACAATGCCAAAGTATGTCCTTCGCTTCTTCACTAGAAACACATCTCCTTAACAAACCATCACTACTCAACCTAAATAGATAAGGTTCATCCCAAACATAGTACTTGGCATCGGCCAAGAATTTTCTTTTTTCATTCCACGTTAGATCCTCCGGCATCAATCCCGCGGCTTTGTAATTGGCCATGTCGGCAAACCACGACCGCTCTTGGATTGCATACAATTTTTCATCCGAGAACTCCTCCCTAACCTCCTTCTCTTTGTCAGTGATTCCCACGTTCACCAAGCAGAATAAATGATCTGCCACCAAATTTTCCGAACCTTTTTTGTCTCGGACCTCCAAATCAAATTCTTGTAACAAAAGAATCCATCGGATTAATCGTTGTTTGGAGTCCGGTTTGGTGAGCAAATATTTAATCGCCGAATGATCCGTGAAAATCACCACTTTTGAGCCGATAAGATAAGGACGAAATTTTTCCAATGCATACACTATAGCAAGCAACTTTTTTCAGTTGTTGCGTAGTTAATTTGAGCATCATTCAAAACTTTGCTCGCATAATATATAGCATGGAAAATTTTGTTCTTCCTTTGGCCAAGTACGGCTCCCACCGCATAATCACTTGCATCACACATCAATTCAAAATCAAGTTTCCAATTTGGTGCGGTGATTATTGGTGCATTGATCAAATTTTCTTTTAATTTTTCAAAAGCCATTAAACAATCTCTATCAAAAATGAAAGACTTATCTTTGTTGAGCAAATTGCTCAATGGCTTTGCTATCTTTGAGAAGTCTTTGATGAATCTTTGGTAGAAACCCGCATGGCCTAGAAAGCTCTGAATGCGTTTAACATTTGTTGGTGGGGGAAGCGCCTCGATCACATCGATCTTGGATTTATCAACCTCGATCCCTTTTGAAGATATTTTGTGCCCAAGAACAATACCTACGGTCACCATGAAATTGCACTTCTCCCAATTCAACACCAAATTCGTATCCACACACCTCTTCAAGACGGTGTTCAAATTCTCCAAGCATTAATCAAAGGATGCTCCAAAAACGGAGAAATCATCCATGAATACTTCAATCGTCTTCTCAATCAAATCGGCAAAAATGGCTTGCATGCATCGTTGGAAGGTTGTCGGCGCATAACATAAGCCAAAAGGCATACGTCTATACGCAAATATCCCAAATGGACATGTGAAAGCCGTCTTCTCGTGATCTTCCGGATTCATCGAAATTTGATTGTACCCAGTAACCAAACAATTATATTGTTGTCCCGAGAGTCTTTCCAACATTTGATCCATAAACGGAAGAGGAAAGTGATCCTTTCTAGTGGCTTTGTTTAGCCTTCTATAGTCGATGCACATTCTCCATCCCGTTACTTTTCTTGTCGGCACTAATTCATTCTTATCATTCGATACAACCGTCAAACCTCCTTTTTTTGGAACCACATGAACCGGACTAACCCAAGTACTATCCGAGATCGGATAAATCATACCGGCTTCCAACATCTTGACCACTTCTTTTCTAACCACTTCCTTCATAACCGGATTCAACCGCCTCTGAGGTTGGGCTACCGGCTTGAACTCTTCTTCCATCATGATGTTATGCATACAATAAGTTGGGCTTATACCTTTCAAATCGGCTAAAACCCAATCAATTGCATTTTTGTTAGACTTCAAAACTTGAATTAACCTTCCCTCCTCCTTCTCCGATAATGTGTTACTAATGATCACGGGTTTCTTACCTCCATCCTCAAGGAACACATACTTCAAGTGAGAAGGAAGTGCTTTCAACTCACATTTTTGCTCTTCTTCTTTGGGATCATTCTTCAAACTCTCCACTTCCTCCTCCCAAGGGTGCATTTCTTTAGAAATCTCCATCCCCTCTAAACACTCTTCAAGTTCCCGCCTATCATTATCATCAAGCACATTAACTTCTTCTATTGATTCTTCGATAGCATCTATTTTGAAACAATCTTTTTTGTCACTCGAATGCTTCATTGCTTCAAAAAGATTGAAACAAATTTCTTCATCTTGAACCCGCACCTTCATAAACCATCATCAATGTCAATCATCATTCTTGCCGTCTTCATGAATGGCCTACCTAGAATTAAAGGTGCATCCAAGTCTTCCTCCATCTCTATCACAACAAAGTCAACCGGAAAAAAGAATTTATCCACTTTGACCAACAAATCTAAAGCTACACCATGTGGGCGAGTAATAGACTTGTTCGCCAATTGCAACGTCATTTTCGTAGACTTTAATTCAATATCCCCCAACCTCTTTACAATGGATAGTGGAATCAAGTTGATGCTCGATCCCAATTCAATCAATCCTTTGCCGACATAGACATCTCCAATGGTAACGGGCAAAGTTACACGCCCCGGATCACTTTCTTTTTTTGGTATAGTACGTTGAATTATCGCACTACAACTTGCATCAACCATAATAATCTCTTGATCCGTGTACCTTTTCTTCTTTGTCAATATGTCCTTCATGAATTTGGCATATTTCGGCATTTGCTCCAATGCCTCGGTGAATGGAATATTAATTTGTAATTGCTTAAGAATATCCATAAACCGAGCATATTGCCTAGCATCATCCTTTTTAGACGGAGCATGAGGATAAGGTAAGTTTCGTAATGGTAGAGTGACTTCCTTCTCCTTTCCCCTTCTAAATTTCTTCTTCTTTTCCTCCGCTTTTTCCTTTTCAACTACACCATTATCAACATTTTCATTTTCGACTACAACATCATTTTCAACTAAAACATCCCCCACAACAACATTCTCATCATCTTTTTCAACTACAACTTCCTCCACAACTATTTCTTCATCATTCTCCACTTGGTCTTTTCTCTCCACTTCTTTATTTTTCTCTTCAACAACTCTACCACTCCTAGTTGTAATAGCTTTACAATGCTCCTTTGGATTTGCTTGAGTAGTTGGAGAAAATGAGGTCGAGGCACTTTGATCGGAAAGTTGCTTTGCTAATTGCCCCATTTGAGTTTCTAAATTCTTTATCGATGCTTCCGTGCTCTTTTGGTTTGCCATGGAAGCTTGCATGAATTAAGCAAGTGTATCTTGAATGTTTGAAGCTCTAGCTTGATTTTGAGGTTGAGCTTGATTTTGAGTTCCACTTTGGTAAGGATTTTGTCTAGCTTGATTGTTGTTGTCTTGTCTCCATCCGCCTTGATAACCTTGGTTACCTCTTTGTTGATAACCTTGGCCTTGATTTTGATTTTGATAAGGAGGTCTTTGTTGGTATCCTTGCCCTTGGTTGGCCATATAATTTGCTTCTTCATTTTCTGGGGGACAAAAACCGGTCTTGTGATCACCCTTGCATAATTCATAACTAGCAATTTGTTGAGTTTGCTTGCTAGATGATCCTTGCATCTCCATGATTTGTTGTGGAAGACTTGCCATTTGCTTGGTCAATTCTTCAACTTGCTTTGCAAACAATTTGTTTTGCGCCACAAGTGCTTCATGACTAGACCCAATTTCAAGAGCTCCCGTTTTTACTTGCACATTTCCTTGGTCTTGTTGAACTTGGTGGTCATTCCTCCCTATCTTCTCAATTATTTGAATGGCTTCATAAGGTGTCTTTGCCATTAAAGAACCTCCCGCCGTAGCATCCAACAACAATTTATGTTGAGGTTGGAGACCATTGCGGAAAATGTGAATTTGAGTGATTTCATCAAAACCATGGCTAGGGAATTTTCTAAGCATGGACTTATATCTCTCCCAAGCCCTATTTAAAGGCTCATTAACACCTTGTGAAAACACCGAAATTGCAGTTTTTGCTTCCATAAATCTTGATTGAGGAAAAAATCTTTCAAGGAATTTCTCCTCTAACACATTCCAATTTGTCATTGTTTCTTGTAGTTGGTCTAGATACCAATCCTTTGCTTTCCCCACTAAAGAATGAGGAAAAAGCCTTTGAAAGTATTGCTTCTCTTCGGCCTCCAGAGCTCCGGCCGCACCCGCAATTTCGTAGAACTTAGTGAGGTAGGTGTATGGATCTTCATGGTCATGACCATGAAAAGGATTTGCATAAAGAAGTTGGAGCAATCCCGTCTTCATCTCCGTGAACCTCGCATTGGCTTGGAGAGCAAATTGAGCGGTGTGACGAGGGCTATTTGCACAAGGCCCTCTCGGTGGTGGTGGTGGTGGTGGTGGTTGATCCGCCATAATGACTTCTCCTAACACGGGTGGTGTAGAAGAAGTAGATGATTCTCCTCTTTCTTATCTTTGCCTAGCTAGTCTTTTCCTTCGTTTAGCACTGCTATTAAGTCTTCTTGCCGTCCTTTCAATTTCTGGATCGAATAAGAGTTGATCGACCGAAACACTTCCTCGCATAAACTATAACCTGAAAAATTCTAGCCACACAAAAGAAACAAAGAGAGATTAGTATAAAAATATCTTAAAACACACAAACTATTGCAATACTTACAATATCAAACGCCAATCCCCGACAACGGCGCCATTTTGTTGTAAGTATATTTGAAGATTCAAGTATTTCAATTATCGTATCCACAGGGATTGATGTGATATTGTAGTCTTTCAATAGTAAAAGCGTATTTTAAGATTAAGTAACAAAAGGGTTTTGTTTTCTAACTACTAGTATCATAAGTTTCAAGCAAACAACTTTAGTATCCTTTTCAAAGAGAGTTATGTTTGGATTCAAGAGAGTTTTGGTTTGTTTTCAAATGATGGAAGCATGTCAAGATTAGTTTCATTAACCTAATTTCATATACATTCTATTAACCAAGTGATGAACTAGTTGATGATTGCTATAAATACGTATCCTCTCAATCTTGTTGATTTCAAACCAAGATTGTGAGTTTTATCATGTAAATCTTTGAATGATTTCTCACTACAACTATTGACATGATAATCATGAAGTTCAATACAAGTAAACACTAACGCACAAATCTATTTATAGAATTTGTTCATTAGTGGAAGAATATCCTAGGTCAACTTTGAAACATCCTTTTTCAATCATGATTCAAAGCATAAAGAGATAGTAGAACAAAGATATTCAACATATATAAATCATCAACCATGTTCATACACAAAGAGATTAAAAGAAATACATGAAAGTTTGGTCAACTACCTCTAATCTTGACACAAAAAGAGCTTAGCTACACATTCTCATGGTTGCTTTGCTTGCAAGATTGTTGGAGAAGATGATGAACATGAAGAAAAATCAATGAGAATAAGATTCAAATTTCAATTCCTGTGCCCTAGATTACAACAATGATGAATCATGAAGAAGAAGTGCCTTTTTCTGATTTTCTAGCACAGCAAAGTGGGTGAAAACAGAGAGTAGGTGAGCCAAAAGTGAAAGCATGAGTCACTGTCATTTTTCGATTTTGAGACCGCTAAGCCCGCTAATCATGTTGGCGCACTCATGTTGAAATTGAGCGACTGTAGTATGCTTCTTCTTCCAAAAAATTCTTCAAAAAGTCCAAGAGCTCTTCAAGTTTCCTTGAATCCAATCTTGAGGGAATCAATATTAAAAACCTACAATTCAAATGTAAACTAAGTTAAATAATATATTATAAACAAAAACTAAATAAAAACATAATTAGACCAAAATACTATACTAAATACTACTAATTAATTAAAAGACATTGTAAAGGACCACAAAATCATCTACAAAATATCCACAATTTGGTCCTTAACAACTCCCCCTCAATCATAGCAGTGATACTAATCTAATGATTAATAGAAATGTGAAGACATTCTTCAATAAACATGCTTGATTTTGCTTCAAAGCTTTAATCAAGAGACACAACACTCTTGCTTCAAAGCTTTGAGTGATAAAACTACCCTTACAACCAAATCTTACTCCAAGGCACTTATCAAAAGATAATTGCTTGGCTCACAAGAATTACTAAAACACAATTACAGTCTGCCTTTTTCTTCTTGTCAAAAAAACGCAGCTAACAACATAAGGGTTTGTTAGATAATATAGAAGCAGTAAAGTCTTCAACTTGGGCTTCCACAAATATAGCTAGGGTTAACTAAAGTTAACCTAAGGACTTGGTCTTTGCAGCATAACAAATTAGGGTTAAAACAAAGTTAACCTAATGTCTACATGAGCATATGATTCAAGCATATTAATCCAACTCAGAACAGCCCAACAGAATCCTGAAAACTCTCAGGAAAATACAAATCTGCATAATAATTTATTCAGTACAGGATGTCTTAACATTGGTCATGACATCATACATCCTGCTCACTGATATTGCAGATTTTCAGTACAACAGATCATAGCATGATCATTATGTTATGCAACCATATTGAGCTGTACCTGTAGAACACTTCTACTACAGAATTTATCTTCAACCCAGAATGTCATGACATCAGTCAGGACATTGTCATAATCTGGTTTTACCAAAAATTAAAGCCAACATAAAAACACTTACAAACTCCCCCTTTGGCAAATTTTTGGCTAAAACAACTAAACAATCAGAGATCAAACTAATGCAGCAGAATTTAAAAGCAACTAAGCTAAACTACCAAACACCCAATTAAGATAAATTCAGCCACAATTACTTCTCCCTCTTTTTAGGCATAAAGGGGCCAAAGGTGCCATTACAACATCCCAATAATCAAGTTATACAAATAGCAGAAAAATTAACATAAATCCAAGTTATCAAAACAACAAGTCAAAGCAAACAAACATAAACATAAGCTCATCAGCTACAAAAAGCAACAACAAGTATCTTCACACATCAGCATCCACAGAACATCAGACACTGTCATCTCCTGAGGAAGCACTGTGTCGCACCCCAAAATTTACCCTCCGTTTCATCTCATTATTTTCAAAAAAATGTGGTCATTTATTATGGTTTCAGAGGAATTCCTACTGAAAATTTTTCATGAAGAAGTGGTGGGAAAGTTCTATTAACCGATTCAATTCAAATTCAAGAGGTTTCGAACGATTTCGAACTATTGGTGCAAAAGGTTGTTTAGATTTATTTGTCCGAAGAAAAAGAATTATTTGTTTTAGAACTTAAATTCAAAAATAATTATTTATTTGAGGATTTAAGTTTTAAAAGAGAAAAGAAATTCTTTTTTTGTTTACTTGAGTTATTTGAATTCGGTAAAGGAAAACACCGTTCTCGCTGTATGAATTTGCTAGCCGGATATAATTACAAGATGTTTCAAGCAAAAGTGCAAATGTGGAATTTTAAAATTCAATGTGAAAAAAGGAGAATTGGTGTTTCTTTAGAATTCGGATATAATTTCAAATTAGGAAGTTACCAAAATACACAAAGAAAGGAAGGATACTGTGTTCTGTGGAAATCGGTTTTGTTTATAACGCGGAAGCATTACGAAGGTTTCGTCCACAACAAGAAGAGACCGGAATTGTAATTCAAATTTGAACATTTTTATATCAAGTTGATATTACAAAATATTTAAGTTTGGAATACAAATTTTGGCAAAAGGATTGGAATTAATAAATTAGGAACTTTTGTTCAAGCATTACAAGTTTTCTAATTTGTTTTACAATTACAAAAATTCCTAATTTTATCCTAATGCTATAAGGTTTGAATTCTTCCGAGCTTTCTCTTCATCCAGATTTTCCGCTTCACCTTCATGCTGTGTTACCCGTTGTGATACGGTGAACTGACTTTGTAGGAATTTTGTATCCAAATGTGCGGATAGCAAGAGTCGCCACCGACTTTTATTTTTATCCAATTAAGGGAAGGTAAAAGTACAGAAAAAGACCTTCGTTAGATTCTGAGTACGGGAGAATGGTTATGAAAAGGGAAGGTATTAGCACCCATTTCCATCCGTAGTTATCTACGGGCTCTTAGTTGCTCTAGATCACTTTTTTAAATTGCTTTCTGTGTGTTTGACAAAAATGTTTTGAAAAAGGCATTTCGCTTTGACTTTGTAATGACTCATGTAGGAGTGTATACGAAGTGTTCGGAAATGTTTTTGTTTTGAAAAGAATTTTGAACTTTGAAAAAAGTGTGTGGTGTGGAAAGCATTTGGTAGAGCGAGCAACTAAAAGACTTATTTATCCACTCAGAATTGGTCGTTTTGTTGTACTCCTACATTCCTTTAGAATAGCGCTAGCCATACCATTAGTTAGTAGGTAGCTCCATTCGTTGGATGTAAGCGGGACATTCGAAGGGACATCGGATGGTCATAGAAGGCAACTTGTAGGAAGTATCCTAGCACATTCGAAGGACTATCATCATTTTCGTGGCGACAATCGAGGGTCAAGATCATGTATTGAAAGCGACATCGTGGGTCTTATGATCTTTGTATCGAAGGGACTATGATGATTTGTTTGGAAGGCAGCGGTGCTAGAATACCTCTACGTTCGAGGACATGACCATTTGAATCGAAAGGCATCGAGAGAGAATTACCCTAAGGGGTGCGTGTGTGATAGAAGTGTGTTGAATTCAGAATATATTATCTTGAAAATTAGTGGGCTAAGTTAATTTTAATCTTGCCATACACGCCTAATTACTAGCAATTGATAAGGGTGCGGAAAGTAAAATGCGGAATGTAAAGCGGGAATATAAAGGTGCGGAAAGTAAACCTACGCTATTACATGGCTTTGGGGCAGATACATAATTTAAAATGCGGAAAATAAATATCCTAATTAAAACTATTACAACCCATATGCAATTACATTATTGGAAAAATAGAATGATAAAAAGAAAACGTCCGAATCGGAACGACCTGTGAAAGAATAAGAAAATCGGGAAATATGATGAAAACGAAATAAGAAAAAATGCAAAATTTAATATGAGAAAATTATTATATGCTGGAGATAAGATAAATAAGCTAAAATAATTTTTTGGGATTTTTTAGAAAAGATTTAATAATTAAAATGCAATTAAAAGTGAATTAAATGCAAAAATATAAATAAAAATAAATATGCATGCAAAAATATGTTTTTTAATTTCATTAATTAAATAAAGATTTTTAGAATATAAATGCAAAAAGAAAATATTTTTTTGGTAATTTTTTAATGCAGAATAAAAATTATGAAAAGAAATTAAAACAATGCAAAAATATTAAAAATAATGAAAATATGAAAATAATTGAGTTTGTGAAAAAAAGAAACCAAAGTTGGCCTTGGCATGGTTCGAACTCGCGTCCTGGCTTTCAAACCTTGAGATCCTTCACTCTGACCAACTGAGCCACGTTGCGTTTGTGTTTTGAAACAGAACGAATGGAAAATAACACGCGTCGCTTTCCCATTGCCACGATCTCGCGCCATCCAGTCATCTTCTTCGTTTTGAATTTTCAAAATTCTGCGTCGGCCATGGCTCGACGCTAAGTCCCTGGCAAATGTCAAAAATGCAGCATACATAATATAAATAAAATCCAAGGCCATGGTTTGATTCAGGACATCGTTACGAATTCAATGGCATAGGTCTTGTTGTCCAATTTTTCCTGTTTGAGGAAACCCTAATTCGAAACCAGAAAACCTAACTATGGCATAATACGATTCCGGCCATGGAAACTCAATTGGCTTGCCCAGAAAGCTTGCAAGCTTGATTCTAAACACAAACAAACAATCAAAACAAGTTAATAATGCATGAATATGAGAAATCGAAATTCGAAAATTCAAGAACAAACCAAACACGGATTGCTTGATTCTTGATGTTTTTTGGCAAAGTAAAGGTCGATTAAGCGAGGTATCAAGGAACCTGTTGGACACTTCAAAACGATTGAGAATGGTGGAAGTAGGATTCCCACTTGCTTCAAGAACACAATTTTTTTGAATTAGGTTAGGGTTTCTAAAGGCAATTTTTCGTCTCCTTGTGATTGATATGCATCAGTATATATCTTTGGATGGATTTGGCATTGTTTTGGAAAGATTTGATCAATAATCAATGAAAATCAATTTTGATATTTCCATGAAATCAAATTTTCAAACTTTGGTCCAATTTCAATCTAATCTTCCCATATTTGATTCAATTTCGAAATTGTTGGCATTTATGGGTTAATTGGATCACAAGCAAGCAATAAAAATCAATCTTTCAATTAATTTTGATTTTATACTTTATTTTTCAAATTAATTTGTATTTAAATGAATAAATTCCAAATTAAATAGGAAAATAAAATAGAAAATCGTGGCATTGGGCTTGGACATTCCTACTTGCATGAGGAATAAGTTTGGATGAAGAAAAGTAGGCCCATTTGCAAAGATTTGATTTTTGAAGTATCTCTCTTTGTGCATTCTTTCAAAATTGCCCAACTTGTGGATGGTGTAACTTGCTCAATTTTCCACATTTTGAGTGTTCTTGGACTTTTGGAAAGCTCTAAGAGTCCTCTAAACAATGTCTTTGGTCTCATATCAATTGGAGTTACCATGCTCAATATATCTTCAAATCAAAAGTTGACTTTTGTTGACTTTGAAAATGACACTGTAATGTTTTGAGCTATACCTCTCAAATGAAGCATTTTTGGACATTCTTGTGAGACATGAAGTTGTAGAGAATTGAATTTCCTTCAAAATGAGCTTTGGTGGGAAAATTTACGAGAAAGTATGAAAGTTATGATCGGTCAAAGTTGATTGACTTTTCACCTAGAAACCCTAATTTAGAAAGTTTGACTTTTGAGCAAATCTTGAGTTTTCTTGATGAATCATGATCAACACTTGATCAAATGATGAATGTAACTTCAAAATGAGGATGTTGACCAAAAATCGAAGTTTTGATTGTATATTGACCACGTTGACTTTTGTCAATACACAGATTTTCGACCATCGAGCAATTGCTTGAGGAAACTTGACTTGTGAGGCTTGAAATTTGACATGGAGAATCTTTGAAGCATATGAGGAGGCATGAAGACCATTGGAGATGTTGGAAATCCATCTTGACTTGAGAGGTACCAAACCCTAGTTTGGGTTGATTGTCTAGAGAGAGTTTGTCGATCAACTCTTGAGGAATCCTTGAGTAGGGATGTATGAAATCTCTTGAATAGATGGAGGGAAAATTTTGGGGTATGATGCCCCTGTTCAATCTTCTTGTCTGGAGGGTTAGATTGACATGCTTGTCTTCGTGACACGGAGGTGAAGATGATTGAACACTCAATACACAAAATTTGCACTCATCGGCTAATGATGCGGGAATGGGCTTCAGATGCCATTTGGAGAAGTTGGAGACTTATTTGGGGAGAGTCGACGCTAGACTCGAGGTTGTTAATAGGAGAGCTGACGGAGATGGGCTTAAGATGCCATCTGGAAAGGTCGATGCTGGGGAGTGAGTCGTATGTTAGGCTCTGTAGATGTTCCTGGAACAGAGAGGAGATGGGCTTGAGATGCCATCCGGAGGGAGTCGTACGTTAGACTTCGTGTTCACTTTGAATGAAGTTATTGGTATGTATTGATTTTTAACCATATATGCAGCATTCTGAAAGTGAAGAGATGTTGACAAATAGTCGGAGATGGGCTTAAGATGCCATCCAAGGCAATTGAGTCGTACGCTAGTCTCTGTAGTTGCTGTTGATAATAAGGAATCAGAATAAATCTTCGTGCTGATTACTCTGAGGGAGGTTGTAGTTGGCAAAATGTGGATATCTTCCCTGTTGTGCATCGGGTGTTTGATCCATTGCTTGTTATCGGAGGATAACCAGAGGTGGTCTTTCGGATAGTTTTCCCGTCGGTTCGGGCTTAATCTCGATCGTCGGAGGACAACCAAAGGCGGTCTTCGATAGTTTTCCGTCGGTTCGGGGCTTAATCCTGGACCAATCGTCGGAGGACAACCAAGGGCGGTCTTTCAGATAGTTTTCCCGTCGGTTCGGGGCTTAATCCTGGACGTGTTTGAGTCAGAAGTGACTTTTACCTGTTTTGGAGAAAATAAGAGAAACTTTGATAGAATATTCGTTAGTTTTATGAAAAGTATGATGCATGACAGTGTATATGAATGACATATGCATGAATTATGACTTTATGAGAAATGTATGGATGATAGATGTTGTGATATTTCAAAACATATCCATCTTGAAGAAGATCGGATATTACATTTGAAGATTTCGACTCTGCTTGGGGAATTGTGTAGGTGAGAACCCGCTTTTGAAGGAGAAGAAAGATATCTGGATTCCTCCGATGCACTATCGACCAAGTCTTGGGCCTAGATATTGTTGAGGAAGGTAGAGATTTGAGAAGCTCGTTGTTGGAGATCTCATAGACCTGCGAGGAGAATGAAGGCGATCTGTTGGGGACCTTGTATGTAGATCCTGGAGGAAATTTAGGAAGCATTGAGTGTAGATCTCATTGGAGAATATGATGGTTGTTGAGACCGAATCCGTTGTAATCTCTGGGGAATAAAGGTGTATGTTTCCTCCGATGCACTATCGACCAAGTCTTGTGTCGGATACTGGGAAAAGGGGAGAATTGAGAAATATCCATTGGGATGAAGTGTTCTTGCTTGAGGCCGATGTAACGTTGCTCGGTTGAGTGGAATCCTTGCTTGTGGATTAACATATACTCCTGGGGAAGGTGTGTGAGTGACACCTTTATGCTCTGCGGGAACTATTTGGTGACTTTCGTCATCCCAATTCCGGAACTGTAGTAAGTACCTTTGCATGTTCACTTTTCGTATGTTTGCAAAGAGATTTTTACTGTCGAGTGCGTATAATCATTCAAAGCAAACGTTGGACTTATTGCAAATGACAACAGTGAAAATTGTAGAGAGCAAGAACTTGCATTTATTTGAAATGTGACGTATGGCCAAGTAGTTTTATACACAAGAAAGGTAAAAAGCTATGCGGAAACAATCTCGTTAAGTTCCAACTATGCTAGTACTCATACATTTCGACTATCTCATCTCCTTGCTATCAGGAGAAAGTGAGTGAATTGATCTTCGCCATTTGAATCTTGAATCTTGATAGTAGTGCAGGCGGTGATCCGGAAGAGACATAGTCGTGCGCTTAAATCCTAACTTTTGCCTAGACCGCCTTTCGGTTTTCACCTAGGATACCCTTTTTGCCCAAGACCTTTTCGGGTTTTCGACTTGCGGTGTACATGTTTTGTATACATCCTTTATTTTTGCCCGAACCTTTTGGTTCGCCAGGATGCCCTTATTTTTGCCTAGGTTAGTCGACCTAGCGGGTCTCTTTATCGTAGTATTTTGACTATGTCTGCGTTCACGGGTGTGGGAAGTCTTCACCATCCATGGTGCTAAGTATCATAGCTCCGGAAAACAACATCTTGACTACAAACGGTCCCTCGTAGGGGGAGTCCATTTGCCCACAGGATCACCTTGTGGAAGAATGATGCGCTTGACTACTAGATCACCGACTTGGTAGACTCGGTGCTTGACCTTCTTGTTAAATGCTCGATCATTCGTTTCGATAAATCATCCATGGCGGATGGATGCGAGTCGTTTCTCATCAATCAAATTAATCTGGTCAAGGCGATGCGGACCCAATCGTCTTCGCCTAACTCGCCTCTGGAGGACTCGGTTGAGGGTATCCGAACCTCGATGGGTAAGGGCTTCCATACCGTATACGAGAGAGAAGGGGGTTGCCCCTGTTGATGTTCGTGTTGTAGTGCGATAACCATGAAGAGCAAATGGTAACATTTCATGCCAATCTTTGTAAGTCACTGTCATCTTCTGTATAATCTTCTTAATGTTCTTGTTGGCGGCTTCCACTGCGCCATTCATCTTAGGCCGATATGGAGAAGAATTGTGATGCTTGATCTTGAACTGCGTGCAGAGTTCGGTGATCATCTTGTTGTTGAGATTAGAGCCCTTATCTGTGATAATCCTTTCGGGAGTGCCATACCGACATATAAGATTATGCTTGATGAATCGAGCCACTACATTCTTGGTAACAGATGCGAACGAGGCTACTTCTACCCACTTGGTAAAGTAATCAATTGCCACAAGGATGAAACGATGCCCATTGGAAGCTGTGGGCTTAACTTCTCCAATCATGTCAATTCCCCACATTGCAAAAGGCCAAGGAGAAGTTAAAGCGTTGAGTCGGAGTGCGTGTACTTTGTCTATAACGGCACTTGTGACAAGATCGAGCATAAGCGGTGACAATCGGCTTCCATGGTAGACCAATAGTAACTTTGTTCTCAAAATCTTCTTAGCCATAGTGTGTCCACTGGAGGGTACCAAATTCGCCTTGTAACTCTTCCATGATACGCATTCTTGTTTTGGTCTACAGGAGTAAGCACAAGTCGTGGTTGCGCTTGTATAAGATGTCGTTCTTTGAGGAAGAATTTGGATGCAAATCTTCTCATGAACTTCTTATCACTAATGATGCCCTGCGGGATATTCTGAGTCTCAAGATACCTCTTCACGTCATAGTACCAAGGTTTCTTTTACGCGTCAAGCTCACAACAATATCTTTGGTTCGTCAAACTTCTCGATGATGATCCGGGAGCCTCGTTGTCCCATCGACCTTGAACATAGGCGACATAGTAGCCAATCGTGCTGATTCTCTTCTCGTGGAATATGATTGAAAGTGATCTCTTCAAAGTAGGGATCAAACTCGAACATGCTCTCGTCGGAATGAGATTCGGATGCTTCGTATCCCACTCGCCTCTTATCCGTGATCACTAAAGTGAGTCTCCATACACTTGTAAGAACTTGATTCTTAAGTCAATAGCATCTTTAAGACCCATGATGCACGCTTCTCGGCCATGTTGTTCGTGCAATGAAACATAATCTGGCGGTGAAAGGAGTATGTCCCTGTAGGGGATGTAATGATGGCGCCAATACCATTTCAAGTGCGTTTGAGGCTCCATCAAAGACCATAGTCCATCGGGATCCTTGTTCGGGTCCTTCGTGCGGGCACGGTTCTTCCAATCGTAACTAGTAAAACATCTTAATGCGAAATTGAGCGCATAGGCGATAGTCATCTACGGCTTGATGAGCCAAATGATCGGCTACTACACTTCCTTTGATCGCTTTACGAGAAGTGTCTTTGGATGTCATATTCGGTCAAGATCATTTGCCACCTTGCTATTCTTCACGAGAGAGCTGGTTTCTCAAATATGTATTTTATCGGATCCATCTTGAAATCAACAAGGTAGTGTGAGTCAACATATCTTGTCTTAGTCGTGAGCCCAAGCCAAAGCGTTGCAAGTTTTCTCGAGTTGTGAGTATCTTGTTTCACAATCGGTAAACTTTTGCTAAGGTAGTATATTGCATGCTCTTTTCGACCGACTCGTCATGTTGCCCCAACACACACCCATTGAGTTCTCTAACAACATCAAGTACATGATAAGAGGTCTTCCTTCGCGTGGCATCAAAATAGGAGGATTAAGGTACTCCTTGATTTTGTCAAAAGCGATCGCAATCGTGTTCCATCCTACTACTTGATCTTTCTTTAGTAACTTGAAGATTGGCTCACAAGTAGCGATTAGGTGTGCAATGAACGGCAATGTAATTCAATCGGCCCAAGAAACCTCGACCTCCTTCTGCGCGGGAGGCATCTCTTGAATGGCTTTAACCTTGGCGGGTCAACTTCAATACCTTTACCACGACAACAAACCCTAGGAGTTTTCGGATCGACTCCAAAGGTGCACTTGTTAGGATTAAGTCTCGATCATACTTCTTCAATCATCAAATAGTTTACGCAAATGATCAAGATGTTCCTCTTGATGCGGATCGAGCTATCATGTCTTGACGTAGACCTCTATCTCGTGATGAATCATGTCATGAAATAATGTCACCATAGCGCGATAAGTGGCGCTGCGTTCTTTAGTCGAGCGGCATAACCTTGTAGCGAAGTGCCCATTGTGTAACAAAAGTAGTGTTCTCCATGTCTTGAGCCATTTTGATCGATTGTAACGAGAAACCATCCATGAAGGAAAACCTTATCTTGGCGGTGTTGTCTACCAGAACATCAATATGAGGAAGTGGGAAATCGTCTTTCGGACTCGCTTTGTTCAGATCTCTGTAATCCACACACATTCGTACTTTACCATCCTTCTTAGGCACGGGTACCACATTAGCAACCTGGGATAGGAGGTAACTAAGAAACCGCATTGAGCGCTTCATAACCTCAGCTTTGATCTTCTCTGACATCTCAGGACGCATACGACGAACCTTCTGTTGGGAGAAAACCCTCTTTTGTCGGCAATCGGTGCACCACAATATCAATGTCCAAACCAGGCATGTCTTCGTATGACCAAGCAAAAACCTCAACATAGTCTCGTAGCATCTGAACCAACCTTTCTTTAACAACTTCTCAAGACCCGCTCTATCTTGATCTCTTTTACTCACAGTACCCAATTCACAACCTCAACTTGCTCTTCGTGTGGCTGTATAACTCGCTCTTCTTCTGTAAGGGCAAGTTCTCCGGCACTTCACAATCTTCCTCACTTTCGTCTTGACTTGGTAGATCGGATTATCAAGTCATATTTAGCACTAGCATAGTGTTATTAACGATTCGGAGTGATTCTGCGTGTACCACGTGGGTGTGTGTAAGAACACATAGATTTTTGAAGGGTGATAAAGTAAAGAAAGAAAACAAACAATTGAATGCAAAAGCCCAACGAATTTATTGAATGAAAATACGCAAACAACAGATAATAACCCTCGCAAAAGCGAGCCATGATGCCCGGCAAGGCACTAGGCTTTCAAAGTTTATTGTTCAAAACATAAAGAGATACGAAAAGCCAAACAAAACAAGAGCAATTACTCGACTAAAGGAGATTGGTATAGCGTCTTGATCTTCCAATTGTTGAGCCCTTTATCTGGAGTTGGAAGATCCACTGCGATGTCGAAGTTGTTGTCGTGTCTTCTATAGCATGGATTCCACTGCTGATGTGGAAGGGAAGTTGGCCGGCATGTTCGGCGTATCATCTTCGACCCTTGATGGTGAAGCCTAAACCGGTCTTGTCGGTTGAAGGGAAGATCGGGAGTGACCCCAAATAGTACTCTTTCCTTTTCAACAGAACTTGAGCATCTCAATGAGGCCATCCTAAGCGGAACTTGTGTAACCTCGGAGTGACGGAGAGTCAGGCATGACTGGGATTGTTTCAAAAGCTTGACGGGGTCTCGAAGAATTCACCTTCCATCTCGAGGTATCGGAATGTAGATGGTGACCATATACTCTTCTTCACCACACCTGTAACAACCTTCCTTTCACGGGTATTTGACAAGGTAGAGGTAACGCCTGCCCCATGTATCAGGCGTCCAAGTAAGCAAGAATAAGTGGACGAATGTCCATGACAAAGAAAGGAGTCAAAAGTCGGGAACCGACTTTAGCAGAGTGAGCTCTCAAGCACTATTCGCTTGGAACCATCAAAAGCTCTCACGATAATGTCACTGGGTCTCGAGAACCAACCCTTCGACATCAAGTCGATCAAAAGCGATCTTGGTGGGATATTGAGCGAACCGGTATCAACCAAAACATGAGATAGGGTAGCGCCTTGCATTCAACAGATGTGCAAGGCCTTGTTGTGTTTCTTTCGGAAGGACTCAAATCGACATCGAGAAGCCTAGGCCATTGTTGGCAGCGGCTAGCAATACAAACTTGAACTGGTCGGTGGTAGTGTCTTGCGATGCGTGAGCATTCTTGAAACTTTACCAGGCGTTAGCATGAGCCTCGAGCACAAGAGCGAGCAAGCATGAAGATCTTGGGCGAAGTCTGTCCCAGCTGTTCCACAACATTGTAATCACTCTTCTTGATGATCTTGAATTTCCTCCATTTCTTGTTTGGAGGTGTCTTGATAACTTCCTTTGGTACTACGGTTGAGCGGGATGAGTTCTTGGTTCTTTCCCTCTAGTAGGGATATTGGTTGAGTAGACGGAATGCGAGTGGAGTCGCAGTGTCCTTCGGAGGAGAGATCTCTGGAAAGAATACCCTTCCGGTTCTGGTCACCTTACTGGATCCGGTGATGTTGTCGATGTCGAATAGAAGCTCCAATGGTAAGATCTTCAATTGTCGAGGATCTTGCTTGACACCATGATAGTAAACATCGACTCCATAGTTCCAAGGGATAGCTTTGTCGGAGGAATATGGGCTGGTCTTGAGAAGTAATGATGAGAGGTGCCACTCTAGGCACGGGATCGCAGAGGAAATTCTTATTGTGTTAACATCGGCATAGTCTTGAAATCGTCACCCCATCCGACGCCTTAACATCTTTAATAGGAATCTTGTAACTATCGAGACGTGTACTTCACCATGTAATCTTTTTTCCACTTGGCTGCCCCAAGGCATCCCACAGTGTGGTGTGGCTTCATTCATATCTTGATCTTGACTTAGACATATCTTCACACACCGCACGTGGTTTCGAAATAGTATCTCACGGTTATCCATCATGCACGAACCGTCTTCTCAACCAAGCACATCCATCGGTGCGATGGGCACCAACGCAATTCTGGGCATCTGGATTGACACCGCTTGCAACAAATTCTTCTTAATAGTCATCGAGGAATGGTCAAGTCATCTATGTTGAAAACATAAGTGTCGTCACCAACACATTGGAACTCTTGTCATGGTTAGGCATAGGCGTTGATCACATTCGAGTCTCGGCGGGGATCAAATTCAATGCTTAGCTTGAATCATATCTTGAATCTTGTTCTTGAGCCCAACAATTGTCGTTGTCGTGCCTCGGCTATTGGAATGGTAAGCACACTTAGCATTTGGATTGTACGGAGAGGAAGTGTTGACATTCGAGGAGGATCCCTCGGTTATCACTCTGCGTTCAACATGTGTTGCAAGGCTTGCGACAATGGCATGTTGATCTTAAACTGTCTTCGTTGGGCGTTCGTTCGCTACTGCTCTCGAGGTTGTCTTGATGTAGGATTGGAGATCCTGGCCACAGTTGAGCACGTCGGTCTTGGCTCGGCTTTTCGACCATACAGCATTGGCTTCTTTCTTACCACCAAAAGATTTCTTGCACATTTGAAGATGACTCTACATGGATCTTCCCACTCTTGATACCACTTCATGCGCACTTTGTCAATATCACTCGGTGAATCCGATGAAGAATTTCCAATCGATGATTGAAGAACGGACTGTCGGTGTTCCCATGAACATATCAACCAACTCCCTATTGGACAAGGGTGGTTGAACTCGCTGCTAGATCCCTCCACTTGAGCATACTCCTTGAACTTCTCGTCACGACCCATAGACATGCTTTGTAGTTGCATGCGAGTGGGTGTCAATTCACATTATACTCATACGTAGAAGGCATCGCCAAGTCACTCCAAGTACGGATCGGTCATTCTCTAGTGATAGTACCATTCCAATGGGTTCGGACAAACTCTCTTGAAAATAGTGCATCCACACTTTCATCATCGGTGTGGGGATTGATCTTACGGACATAGGACTTCAAATGCGAGACATGCCATCATACTTGGAAAAGTTGGAACTTTGAACTTGGGAGGGATCACAACACCAGGGACGAGACTCAGATCATCAAAATTCAGCCCGGACATCTTCAAGTTTTCCACAGCGTTCAGACGATCTTCAAGTTGCTTGTACTTGTCGTCTTCCTCAGAGTGTTGGCTAAAATCAGAGTGATCCTCTCCTCCTTTCTTTGGCTCACGCTGATCACCTTCATCACCCTTGGTACTCCCTCGGTATGGACACTTCCTTCAGAGAGCTCGATCCGACTGACCACTTTTGGACCCCCTTTGAAACGTCTACCCATGTTGAGGAGACCAACAACCTTCTTCTTCTTGTTGATGAGCTTCTTCAAATCTTCTTGGCCTTGGACCAAGTTGGTGAACATCTGGCCAGGCATTACGAGCACGGAGGTCTTTGTGATCTGTTCAAGAGCCATTTACGCTAAAATAAATAGCGAGCAAATGAGAAAACCAATCTCCAATGTACCTGTGATGCAATGTTATGCAATGTTTATGCGAATGCAATGCAATGCTTTCAAGGACCTTAGAGATTTAAATTTGTTAAACAAGCAAGGAACAAACATTTATTAGTACTCTTCTTATCATTCTTTTTCTTTTTAAGTACAAGAGATAGTTCAAAACAATAAAAGAAAACATAAGCATCCTAAAGCTCTAAGTCTCCCATGGGCGCTTCCTCTTGGTGCCGATGTAAGCGTTGATGTTTCGCTCCTCATGAAGTAGCTTGATCAACTCTAACACTTTCTTCTCGCTTGCGTAACACTGAGCTTCAAAGGTATCCCTTTCTTCATTAAGCTGAATCCAGGATCTCTTCAAGTCTTCAAAATCAGTAGGCATGTCAGGATGGAGAAAGATAGGTCGTCACCTATAGCAACAGTTCCATAATTCTTGGTAAAGCAGTGAATGGCATAATGAGGTTTTGAGCTCGAGCTCGCACCCATTTGAGGTAAGGTTCTCAAGGAATGGAGTTCGAGTGCCCCAAAGTCTTGGTATCGGTCTTCTTTACCATGCCCCAAGCATGTATAAACCTTCGTCGATTCGGAGATCGTGATTGTAGTCGAACACAATATCTTGGAGAAGCATATCATGTGGACCATCTCTTGGCAAAACCAAACGGCGTAGAGCTAAGGAAGGGTTGTAAGTAATACCTCCCCTTATACCAAGTAGTGGTACATTAGGGAATTCTCCACAACGCTCAATGAATGTGAAGTCCTTTTGAGAGAAAAGACTCCAACGAATATCTGAATGAGAGAGTGACATCAATCTTTGAGACCATCTCAACCTTTGTTCATTCTTCAAAACTGATGGAGGAAGGTGCGAAATAAACCACCTTGAAAGTAATGGTACACAACACATGAGAGTTCCTTGTCGCTTAGTAGTACGAGTGTGGAGAGAATGTAGGATATGTCCAAGTAAGGTAGGGTTTAGGGTAAGGAACAACTTGATGGCATTGATATCAATGAATTGATCCGAGTTAAGGAATAGAACCAAACCATAGATTAGCAAGGCCACAATATTTTCAAATGCATGGAAACTCATAACTTTGAGGAATTCTCGGGCTTTCTTGATTAAGAACTTGGAAAGTAAACCCCTAACTCCACTTCTAGTTTCCCAATTGGCTTCAATGTCGGCGCTTAAGATGTAAGGCGGATCGATGTCTTGAACTTAGGAACCTTTTCAAACCGGTGAATGGCATTTGGTCAAGAATAGGTATCCCAAGTAGCTTAGAGAACTCTTCTAAGGTAGGAACCAAGCGATAATCTGAAATGTAAAGCAATGGTGTTTCGGATCAAAGAAGCTGAATAGGACATGCATCATATCTTCTTCAAACCGAGATAACCAAATCAAGCGAGATAACCATGTCTTTTGTGAGCCGAGCATGGTCGGAATTTCGAAACCAATTCTTTGAGTTGAGAAGGATACCCATGAAGTTGATTCGGATAGTCTTTCTAGAAGCCATAATCCCTACAAAACAGAGCAAAGATAAATCCCTAGGTCCTTGAAATAGTTAGAAATGCAATGCGGATGATGTCATGATGTCATGTTTAGCACACACAAACAATTCACACAATGAGCCTAGGGTTAAGGCTTGCATGAGGTATAGGTGATTACCCCACCAAAAGTTTGAGTTGGTTCATCCTATCCTATAATAGTAACCGGGTTCTAGGAATCTCATATCATAGATCTTTCTCGTAGGCGCTTATTTCAATACGACGGCCAAGTGGTCGATCGAAAATGTCCCAAAAGTCTAATCTCAATGAGCGTAGCATCGAGTATCAACCAACCTTGGTCTACACCAAAGCCGGCCATCTCACTACCTTCTAATGGCTAAGATGGGTCAATTAAGGTTCTAAAAGTTTAGTTAGCGCTTGATGACACCACGCAGAAGCCAAATACTATCTTCAACTTGGGAATGAAGAGTATCGGGACAACCAAAGTGTCACGCTAACGTAGCCATCATGTTGACCGTTTAGTTATACGTCTAGCGGTCGCGATGATCTAATGCCACTTACCTAAAAGGAAACCCGGATCCGGGTGTAGGATCCCCCAACAATATAATACCCAAGCAACCCTTAAAGATAAAGCATACAATTCAAACAGAAGGCAATAAAGGTTATCTAGAAATCCCTAAGGCAATTCTCTCTTTTGGGTATTCATCCCCAGCAGAGTCGCCAGTTCTGTGATACGGTGAACTGACTTTGTAGGAATTTTGTATCCAAATGTGCGGATAGCAAGAGTCACCACCGACTTTTATTTTTATCCAATTAAGGGAAGGTAAAAGTACAGAAAAAGACCTTCGTTAGATTCTGAGTACGGGAGAATGGTTATGAAAAGGGAAGGTATTAGCACCCATTTCCATCCGTAGTTATCTACGGGCTCTTAGTTGCTCTAGATCACTTTTTTAAATTGCTTTCTGTGTGTTTGACAAAAATGTTTTGAAAAAGGCATTTCGCTTTGACTTTGTAATGACTCATGTAGGAGTGTATACGAAGTGTTCGGAAATGTTTTTGTTTTGAAAAGAATTTTGAACTTTGAAAAAAGTGTGTGGTGTGGAAAGCATTTGGTAGAGCGAGCAACTAAAAGACTTATTTACCCACTCAGAATTGGTCGTTTTGTTGTACTCCTACATTCCTTTAGAATAGCGCTAGCCATACCATTAGTTAGTAGGTAGCTCCATTCGTTGGATGTAAGCGGGACATTCGAAGGGACATCGGATGGTCATAGAAGGCAACTTGTAGGAAGTATCCTAGCACATTCGAAGGGACTATCATCATTTTTCGTAGGCGACAATCGAGGGTCAAGATCATGTATTCGAAAGCGACATCGTGGGTCTTATGATCTTTGTATCGAAGGGACTATGATGATTTGTTTGGAAGGCAACGGTGCTAGAATACCTCTACGTTCGAGGGACATGACCATTTGAATCGAAAGGCATCGAGAGAGAATTACCCTAAGGGGTGCGTGTGTGATAGAAGTGTGTTGAATTCAGAATATATTATCTTGAAAATTAGTGGGCTAAGTTAATTTTAATCTTGCCATACACGCCTAATTACTAGCAATTGATAAGGGTGCGGAAAGTAAAATGCGGAATGTAAAGCGGGAATATAAAGGTGCGGAAAGTAAACCTACGCTATTACATGGCTTTGGGGCAGATACATAATTTAAAATGCGGAAAATAAAGATCCTAATTAAAACTATTACAACCCATATGCAATTACATTATTGGAAAACTAGAATGATAAAAAGAAAACGTCCGAATCGGAACGACCTGTGAAAGAATAAGAAAATCGGGAAATATGATGAAAACGAAATAAGAGAAAATGTTAGAAAAAATGCAAAATTTAATATGAGAAAATTATTATATGCTGGAGATAAGATAAATAAGCTAAAATAATTTTTTGGGATTTTTTAGAAAAGATTTAATAATTAAAATGCAATTAAAAGTGAATTAAATGCAAAAATATAAATAAAAATAAATATGCATGCAAAAATATGTTTTTTAATTTCATTAATTAAATAAAGATTTTTAGAATATAAATGCAAAAAGAACATATTTTTTTGGTAATTTTTTAATGCAGAATAAAAATTATGAAAAGAAATTAAAACAATGCAAAAATATTAAAAATAATGAAAATATGAAAATAATTGAGTTTGTGAAAAAAAGAAACCAAAGTTGGCCTTGGCATGGTTCGAACTCGCGTCCTGGCTTTCAAACCTTGAGATCCTTCACTCTGACCAACTGAGCCACGTTGCGTTTGTGTTTTGAAACAGAACGAATGGAAAATAACACGCGTCGCTTTCCCATTGCCACGATCTCGCGCCATCCAGTCATCTTCTTCGTTTTGAATTTTCAAAATTCTGCGTCGGCCATGGCTCGACGCTAAGTCCCTGGCAAATGTCAAAAATGCAGCATACATAATATAAATAAAATCCAAGGCCATGGTTTGATTTAGGACATCGTTCGAATTCAATGGCATAGGTCTTGTTGTCCAATTTTCTGTTTGAGAAACCCTAATTGAAACCGAAAACCTAACTATGGCATAATACGATTCGGCCATGGAAACTCAATTGGCCCGAAAGCTTGCAAGCTTGATTCTAAACACAAACAAACAATCAAAACAAGTTAATAATGCATGAATATGAGAAATCGAAATTCGAAAATTCAAGAACAAACCAAACACGGATTGCTTGATTCTTGATGTTTTTTGGCAAAGTAAAGGTCGATTAAACACGGAGGTATCAAGGAACTTGGACACTTCAAAACGATTGAGAATGGTGGAAGTAGGATTCCCACTTGCTTCAAGAACACAATTTTTTTGAATTAGGTTAGGGGTTCTAAAGGCAATTTTTTCGTCTCCTTGTGATTGATATGCATCAAGTATATATGCTGGATGGATTTGGCATTGTTTTTGGAAAGATTTGATCAATAATCAATGAAAATCAATTTTGATATTTCCATGAAATCAAATTTTCAAACTTTGGTCCAATTTCAATCTAATCTTCCCATATTTGATTCAATTTCGAAATTGCTGGCATTTATGGGTTAATTGGATCACAAGCAAGCAATAAAAATCAATCTTTCAATTAATTTTGATTTTATACTTTATTTTTCAAATTAATTTGTATTTAAATGAATAAATTCCAAATTAAATAGGAAAATAAAATAGAAAATCGTGGCATTGGGCTTGGACATTCCTACTTGCATGAGGAATAAGTTTGGATGAAGAAAAAGTAGGCCCATTTGCAAAAGATTTGATTTTTTGAAGTATCTCTCTTTGTGCATTCTTTCAAAATTGCCCAACTTGTGGATGGTGTAACTTGCTCAATTTTCCACATTTTTGAGTGTTCTTGGACTTTTTGGAAAGCTATAAGAGTCCTCTAAACAATGTCTTTGGTCTCATATCAATTGGAGTTACCATGCTCAATATATGTTCAAATCAAAAAGTTGACTTTTTGTTGACTTTGAAAATGACACATAATGTTTTGAGCTATACCTCTCAAATGAAGCATTTTTGGACATTCTTGTGAGACATGAAGTTGTAGAGAATTGAATTTCCTTCAAAATGAGCTTTGGTGGGAAAATTTCTGAGAAAGTATGAGAAAGTTATGATCGGTCAAAGTTCAGTTGACTTTTCACCTAGAAACCCTAATTTAGAAAGTTTGACTTTTGAGCAAATCTTGAGTTTTCTTGATGAATCATGATCAACCCTTGATCAAATGATGAATGTAACTTCAAAATGAGGATGTTGACCAAAAATCGAAGTTTTGTTGTATATTGACCACGTTGACTTTTGTCCAATACACGATTTTCAACCATCTGAGCAATTGCTTGAGGAAACTTGACTTGTGAGGCTTGAAATTTGACATGGAGAATCTTTGAAGCATATGAGGAGGCATGAAGACCATTGGAGATGTTGGAAATCCATCTTGACTTGAGAGGTACCAAACCCTAGTTTGGGTTGATTGTCTAGGAGAGAGTTTGTCTGATCAACTCTTGAGGAATCCTTGAGTAGGGATGTATGAAATCTCTTGAATAGATGGAGGGCAAATTTTGGGGTATGACACCCGTGTGCCGCCTGAAACAACAAAAGAAGGAAATCAGTTAGCAGTTACAAAACAAATTGCATACAAAAACCAAAAGAATTATACTTTCTGACTCATCATGAGGGTAGTGTTAAGGAATCAGGTTTAAAGGTCAATTGTTTCAAAAGCCTCAGAACCGAAGTTCCTTCATCGGCCGTTACCGTTACCTCCATTGCAACTTCCGTTGTTGGTTCACAAAGGGAGGTGTAACTTGGAAATCAAGAAGCATCACTTTTCCAAAGGAACACAGCCCAACAAAACAATTCTTTTTCAGCCCAATGCAAGAGAGACAAAAGTTCCAATAATATATATTTAAATCCAACAGGCAGCAGGATAGCAAGAGAGAGAGTTTTCTTCATAACAGGCAGCATAATGTACCACATCAGGATGTGTACATAAAGATGACAAAAGTGTCAGGGTCAATGTTATAATGCAGTAAGCAACTTATACTGAAGAAGAATACTGAGTCTAATTGCAAGCAACATAGCAGTAGGATATAGATTTAAAATGGTAACACAGCTGGCTGGTACCCAAGAGCAAAATCAGAGCAGAAGCAGAAAGGAAGAGACAATAGCATAAGATTTCCAACTGTTGTTCCCAAAGAGATTTTCACCAAGGGTAAAAAATGGTGACAGCTAGTAATTTTCCTAATAAGCACAATCTGTGGAAAGATGGTAAGAGGGAGAAGCAGGATGTTTCACAAAAATACCAGTCAACAAAAAAAGAGATAGCCAGTGACCAAAGACCAAGACCAATGGTATCTGTTCTTATAGACCCAAAGGAACCACCAAAAGAGAGGATAGAAACCACAAAAAAAACCATAGCAAAAAGATCAAGGGCATCTGTTCTTATTAAGAAAACCAAAAGCATACCAGTTCAGAAAAGAAACAAAAATATCAAATATACTATCTGTTCAAAACCATCGACCAACATCCCAAGCAATACAGAACAACCAAAACTGATCATGACCTACTCATCATTTTCCTAAACACCACCCTTCAGAAAACGATCTCAGAAATCAACTTCTGATACCGAGAAAGAAGAAAGAGGAAAACACAGGGTCAAGAACAATCTCACCCGGAGCGATTGAAGCCAGCAAGTTAGGGTTCCAACCTCTTCGAGTTCCAAAATCCGGTAGGTACCTAAGTCACAGGAAACGAACCAACAATCAGAAATCGAAAATCACAAACCAACAATCGGAATCGAACATGCAAACCGATCGGCCGTGAGAGAGAAGAGAGACGAAATCGCCGGCGAGGAGAGACAGAGAGATCGCGACGGTGGGATGAACGGCGACGGCGAGAGAGAGACGATCGCGGCGAGAGAGACCAATTTCTGGGTTAGCGATCAAGAATTTTGGGATAGCGATTTGAGTTTTTCTGGGACGATGAGAATGGATCGCGAGAGAGAGAGAGAACGTTTAGCATCGTGAAAACCTTTGAAACATTTCTTTTGTGTTACTGTTTTTTTTAGTGTTTCCTTAAGACTAGGATTAGTATTACTAATTATTATTATTATTAATTATTATTATTATTACTATAATATTATTTTTATATTATCACTAACAGTATATTATCACTATTATTATTACTAACATCATTATTGTTACATTATTATTATTATTATTATACTATTATTATTATTATTATATTATTATTACTAATATCGTTTTGTTACTAATATTATTATTATCATTTTTTTTTTATAAAAAATTGTTACTCACCATTATTATTATTATTTATTATTTTTATTATTAATTAGTATTATTATTTTCATTAAGTAACAAAAATTACTACTACCTTTCTTTTTTTCTCTTTTTTACCATAAAAATCATTAATATTCAAATATCAAAAATAATAATAGTAGTATTAGTTAGACATTTTTCTTATTATTAGGAAGTTTTTAGCATTTCATTTCTTTTTTTCTATATTACCCCCATTTGTAACTCTGTACCCCCATTCCCCACTTGATGTAATAGCTAGTAAATATTTTATTGCTTATTTATTTAATTGTTAGTCACAAAGCACAAATCAAAAACATTTTGCAAACTAATACTCGTGCGAGCCATTTTTTAACCCTGAGTTGACAAAGCTTTGAAGCGTCACAACGGCCACACATTTGTGCACACACCACGCTTACTCTTAGGCTTACAATGAAACTTTGATTGATTGGTTAAACATTATTTAATTATCTAATTAGGTTATTTAAAATTAATTAGTTTACCTAATTAATTTTATTAAACTAATTACTTGATTAAGTTTTGTTTAATTAATCGATTAAATTTATTTCGCGCATGCACCTACACAATGTAAATCATTTATTTGCGCAAGCTACCTTGTATAGGCTTTTAATTTATTTACTTGTTTTATTTAATGCTCGTATACTATTATGTGTTCTTTTCCATTATCGCACCTTAGGACCATATATTCAATTAACCATAACTCGCATTGCAAAAACACTTTCATAATAAGTTTCAAACCTCGATCCAACGTCGAGTGCATTTTCGAAATCTTTTTCATAATTAAGTACAAGTTTTTTAGTCGTTAAACGCTAGACTAATTGCTAAAAAACTTGTCCCCCAAACAAACTTTAGTCTTTAAGTCGTTGGACGTTAGACCCGTGGCTTAAAGACTCCTAAATAACGTGAACTTCGTTTCACTTCATTTTTTCTCAAGAAAACTTTTTGGGTGATAGACGACTTGGGCGAACTTTCGTTCCTCGGGTTTCTAGTATTTGAATCGTGAGACGCTAGCCTCGTTGTTCGATACTTTTTCATCCACATAAAAAACAATTCAACTCATTCAAATTCTTTTATCGCTCATATGCGATCGTAAAAACTCTTTTCGGATAAAGAGAGTGTAATAGTCGTTTCAAATACGAGCAAGGACTTAAGCTTTTCAAACAAACAAAACAAGTCCTAGTTCAAAGCATTCGAAACGTCTAAACGCATGATTTTTCAGATAAAATCAATACAACCAATTAAAGCCTTTTTAAGAGGAACTACAGAGTTTTGACTTTCCCATTGCACGAGGGAATATGTAGGCACACGGTTCCGAAACCGTGCCAAACTCAAAATAATAAATAACAAATTCTGTTTTCTGTTAGCATCCATAACTTAGTAAACACACACACAAATGCGTAGAATTAAATGGGTCCCATCGAGTACGATGGATGTAAGGGGTGCTAATACCTTCCCCCTTACATAACCGACTCCCGATTCCACTTTTTGGTCAGGTAGACCGCCTTATCCGCATGTTTGGGGTTTTATCTATATTTCCCCGTTCTTTTTAGAACGAATAAAATTAGGTGGCGATTTCACTAGTTTTTGAGAATTTAAAAGATTTTTGAAAATCGAGTTGCTTCACACTGTTTTCAGCAGCATCTTCTGTTGAACTGCTTTCAGAGCCATCATGTTGTTCTTCATCTGCATCCTCTTCCAGCATTTCATCCTCAACCTCTATGTCATCCTTCTCCTGTTCCAGGGCAGTGATCAGCTCTTCAAGTGATCTCTTTCTTGCCTCAAGCTCTCTGCATGTCTCTCTTAGTACAGCAATAACATCAACTTTCTTGGAACTAGCTTTGACATTTGATGTTTCAGCAAATGTCATAACAATATCAGGGACATGTGTTCCCTGAAATAGCTTGTAATGAAATCCAAGTGCAGGGGCTCTTTTGCATACAGAGTCTTTGTCCACTAGGATGTCAGGATACTGATCAATAATTATACCACATAGGAGGGAGGGAAAGGCTATAGGATCTTTAATAGCATAGCTTTCAGCATGTTTCATTGTCTGCTCATAAATGTAGCTACCATAATCAAATTTGGTTCTAGTTCCAACAACATAAATAAATCTTCCCAATCCAGTAGAGATGGTAGATTTGTGGTTGGTGGAGACCCAGTTGGCTGCTCCAATCTTGTGCAGCATAGCAAACTTCACACTGAGCTTGCTGGCAGTCAACTTCCCTTTCAAAGGCCAGTGCTTGACTTGCTGGGCAGTGATAACTTGACAAACCTGGTTGTCAGTGACCTCTAGCTCAGGCTTAGCTTTCTCAGGCCTCCCCAAGTATTTGTTGATCACAGATGGAGAGAAATTAACCTTCCTTCCTCTCACATACACGCACCTAAAATCTTCTGATTTTCCATCAGCACAATCAACAGATAAATTCATAATGAATTCTTTGACAACAATTTTATAACCTCTTGAAAACTTGACAACAATTTTCATTAGTCCAGCAAATTTGATGAGGTCCATTAGTTCCTTGCAATCAAGAGCATTTTTGTTCAGCTCTCTTTCTAAAGCAATTCTTTTCAAGAACACATATTTCCACCTGCTTGCATTTTCTGGATGATGAAAAGAAATATTATCAATGGCAACTCCAGGAACCTTAGCCGGCTTGCTTGAAGTAGGCTTCTTCTTGAGAGGAATGTTTGGAACATTGCTCTCAACATCAAAATCAAAATCAGTGCTTTCATCAGTTTCAGAGGATGCAGGGGCTTTCCTCTTTTTGGACACTAATTTTCTCAAGGGTTTTGAGGGGCTAACAGTAACTCCTTGGTTCAGGGGTACAGAAACACCAGGACCAACATGGTTTTCATTAAGATTCCTAGTCACTAATCTAGCAATAGCTTGGTGGATATAAGCAGTACCCTCCCTATTAGCTATTTCAGGGGGAACAGAAGATGAAGTTTGAGCAAATTTACCAGAAGGAGAAGCCTGTAGGATCAGCTGCCATAGCACAGAGTGGTGTTATTTCAAGAACATCAACATCCTTGGGATTCATGTTTTCCCTAGAATCCGTGTCAGTGGATGGGGAAGAGGTAGTCTTCTGCGATGATGATGACAAAGATTGTTGAGACATCTTGATGAGTAGATAGTACAAGTGAAGGCAAGGTTTAAATTTTCTTTTCTGAGAGTGGAGAGAGATCGTCCAAACTGTGAGAGTGAAGGTATAAGTGTGACTATTCCTCTTCTGAAGTATTTGGAAAGAAAGAGGGAAACGAGTTATTAGCTCAATCACAATTAACTTAATTAAAACATCTCTCTCAGCCCTTATTTTAAACAAAATTAATTGCTACAACTCTTCATATTGGAAAATACCCAGCTTGCCCTTAAGTTTTCAAACTGACTAACATCCAGTGCCTTGGTAAAAATATCAGCCAGTTGTAAGTCAGTGGCAACATGCTCCAACTTAATCACTTTCTCTTCCACAAGATCTCTGATGAAGTGATGTCTAATGTCAATATGCTTAGTCCTGCTGTGCTGTATAGGATTCTTGGATATGTTAATAGCACTCAGGTTGTCATAGTATAATGTCATGACATTTTATGTGACATTGTACTTAGTCAGCATTTGTTTCATCCAGATCATTTGAGAACAACTTCTATGTATTCAGCTTCAGCAGTAGATAGGGACACACAATTTTGTTTCTTGCTGAACCAAGAGATAAGGTTGTTTCCCAAAAAGAAGCATCCTCCAGAGGTACTCTTTCTGTCATCAGCACTACCAGCCCAATCAGCATCACAGTAACCAGACAGGATAGGATCACATCCATGAGAGTATAACATACCATAGTTATAGGTTCCACTCACATACTTCAGAATTCTTTTCACCTGGTTTATGTGACTCACCTTGGGTTCAGCCTGGTATCTTGCACATACTCTAACTGCAAAGGCTATGTTAGGTCTGTTGGCTGTTAAGTATAGCAAACTTCCTATCATACTTCTGTACAAGGTTTGATCCACACTTGTCCCACTTGTGTCTTTGGACAACTTTAGATGAGTAGGGGCAGGAGTCCTTTTATGACTGGAATTCTCCATCCCAAACTTCTTGACAATATTCTTGGCATACTTGCTTTGAGAAATAAAAATTGAATCTTCCATCTGTGTGACTTGTAGCCCAAGAAAGTAGGTCAATTCTCCCATGAGGCTCATTTCAAATTCAGCTTGCATCTGATCAGCAAAATGTTTAACCATTTTATCTAACATTCCTCCAAACACTATGTCATCAACATAAATTTGAGCTACCATTATTTTTCCTCCTTCATCCTTCACAAAAAGAGTTTTGTCCAATCCTCCTTTCCTGTACCCTTTGTCAGTAAGGAACTTTGTCAGCCTTTCATACCAAGCTCTAGGAGCTTGTTTCATACCATATAATGCTTTTCTCAATTTGTATACATGATCAGGACAGTTTGGATCTACAAACCCTTTAGGTTGTTCCACATATACTTCCTCATTTAAGTACCCATTTAGGAAGGCACTTTTCACATCCATCTGAAACAGCTTGAACTTCAGAAGGCAAGCAACTCCCATGAGTAGTCTGATTGATTCCAACCTGGCTACAGGAGCAAATGTTTCATCAAAATCAACCCCTTCAACTTGAGTGTATCCTTGTGCAACAAGCCTTGCCTTATTCCTGGTAACAATTCTTTCAGCATCAGACTTGTTTTTGTATATCCATTTTGTGCCAATGATATTTGTTCCTTCAGGTCTAGGAACTAACTCCCATACTTCATGTTGTTTGAACTGGTTCAATTCATCTTGCATGGCACCAATCCAGTATTCATCAGTCAAAGCTTCTTTAACATTCTTTGGTTCAATCTTAGACACAAAACAAGAGTTTGAGATGATTTCTCTAGATCTTGTACTGACTCCACTGTTAGGATCTCCTATGATGAGTTCTTTGGGATGATGTTTCTGAATTCTGATGGAAGGATCTTTGTTAGCTTCCTTTGATTCAGACTCGGATGAAGTAGGATTAGACACATCAACTTTTGTAGACACGTGTGTGGGAGTGTCAAAGAATGTCTCAACATCATATGGGACATTGGTTTCCTCATGGTGATCATCAACTGTGACATTTATAGATTCCATCATAACTTTGGTCCTGGAATTGAACACCCTATATGCTCTGCTGTTGGTAGAGTATCCCAGGAATATTCCTTCATCACTCTTAGGGTCCATCTTTCTCCTTTGTTCACGATCTGTCAGAATATAACATTTGCTCCCAAAGACATGGAAGTACTTCACAGTAGGCTTTCTTCCTTTTCATATTTCATAAAGAGTGGATGATGTTCCCTTTCTCAATGTGACCCTGTTGTGGACATAGCAAGTTGTATTCATATCTTCAGCCCAAAAGTGGATAGGAAGCTTCTTGGCATGTATCATTGCCCTAACAGATTCCTGTATAGTTCTGTTTTTCCTTTCAACAACTCTATTTTGCTGAGGAGTTATAGGTGAAGAGAACTCATGATTGATCCCTTCTGAAGAGCAGAACTCATCAAACTTACTGTTTTTAAATTCCTTTCCATGATCACTTCTGATCCTGACAATGCAACCTTCTTTTTCTCTTTGAAGTCTTTTGCATAATTCTTTAAAGACATCAAATACATCAGATTTCTCTCTAATGAAGTTTATCCAGGTGTATCTGGAAAAATCATCAACAACAACATAGGCATACCTCTTCCCACCAAGACTTTCTACCTGCATGGGACCCATCAAATTCATGTGTAGAAGTTCTAGAACCTTGGAAGTGGTTAGATGTCTTGTCTTTGGATGTGACATCCTAGTTTGCTTCCCAACCTGACATTCACCACAGACTCTTCCTTCATCAATCTGAAGCTTTGGAATCCCTCTGACAGCCTCCATGGATATGATCTTTTTCATTCCTCTGAGATGTAAATGCCCAAGTTTTTGATGTCACAGTTTCACTTCCTTTTCTTCTTTGGCTATGGAGCACACAGAAGAGTAGTTGGTGTCCTTAGATTCCCACAAGTAGCAGTTGTCTTTTGATCTGACTCCTCTTATTACAACTTCTTGTTTTTCATTTGTAGCAAGGCATTTAGAGTTGGTGAAGTTGACTTTGAATCCTAGATTACATAGCTGACTGATACTGATGAGGTTAGCAGTTAATCCGTTTACCAGTAATACTTCATTCAAGTTTGGGACTCCAGAGCAGTCCAGTTTTCCAACACCTTTGATTTCTCTTCTAGCTCCATCTCTAAAAGTGACATAGTTGGTTGAATGAGGCTTGATGTCACTCAGCAGATTCTTGATTCCAGTCATATGTTTAGAACATCCACTGTCAAAGTACCAGTCTTCTTTGGCAGAGACTCTAAGAGAGGTGTGAGCTATCAAGACTGCAGTCTTTTTCATCCATTGTTGATTATTTGGTGTCCTGTTAGTTTTAGGTTTGACATGTGGAGTCTGGTTAGGATACCCATATAATCTGAAACATAATGCTTTTATGTCGCCAAACCTCCCACAATAATGACATCTCCATCTTTGGTATTTTCTCTTCATGTTTCTTTGCCCTTGATGTTGAGCCCTATGTTGTGACATATGTTTTGACATTTGTTTATCAGGCTTAGGTTTCTTTATGTCAAAACCAGATTCCTTTGCAGTCACAAATCCTAGACCAGACAAGTTTCCTACATTTTGTCCAGTCTGTAGTATTTCTTCCAACTTGTCAGTTCCATTTGTTAGCATCCTGACAGACTTTGTCATCTGATCCAGTTTGGAGTTCAACACAAGAACTTCACCTTTGAGATGACTTATAGTTGCAGTGTCTACCTTCTTTTCAGATTCCAACTTAACTATGAGCTTCTTCTGCTTTTCATTTTGTTGACAGACTTCAGCACTCTTGATGCACAGCTTCTTGTAGGAGTCAGCAAGTTCTTCAAAGGTCAGTTCCTCATCACTTGAATCATTGTCAGAGTTACAAACACCTGTTAGCCCAGTAACTAGTTTAGCTGATTCTTCTTCAGAGTCACTTTCTGAGTCACCATCAGACCAAGTGACAGACATTCCTTTCTTTTGTTTCTTTAGAAAGGTAGGACATTCAGCTCTAATGTGTCAATATCCTTCACATCCATGACATTGGATTCCTCTGCTTTGATTTCCCTTTTCTTCAGGCTTAGTTCTTCTGCTTGAATCATAGGATCTGCTAATGTCAGAGGAAATGTTCTTGACATTTGACCTTGGCTTCTGGTCCATTCTCTTGATGATTTTTTTGAACTGCCTTCCAAGCATAGCTATAGCTTCTAATAGATTCTCTTCATCACTCTCCTTGCTTTTCTCTTCAGTATTGGATACAAAGGCTAGGCTCTTGTTCTTCTTGTCAACATTTTCACTGATCCCCATCTCAAATGTCTGGAGTGAACCAATGAGTTCATCTACCTTCAAGCTACAGATATCCTGAGCTTCTTCTATAGCAGTTACTTTCATTGCAAACCTTTTAGGCAAATATCTGAGAATCTTTCTCACCAGCTTTTCTTCAGACATCTTCTCTCCCAATGCTCCTGAAGTGTTGGAAATCTCCAAGATGTTCATGTGAAACTCATGAATGGTTTCATCTTCCTTCATCCTCAGATTCTCAAATTTGGTAGTGAGCATCTGAAGTCTTGACATTTTTACCTTGGATGTACCTTCATGAGTGGTTTTGAGAGTGTCCCAAACATCCTTGGCCAGTTCACACTGATGTACTAGTCTGAAAATGTTTCTATCAATTCCATTGAACAAGGCATTCAATGCTTTAGAGTTTCCCAGAGCTAACTCCTCTTCTTCTTTGCTCCATTCTTCCAAAGGTTTCAGGCTAGTAATCCCATCTTTCTCAATTTTGATGGGATGTTTCCATCCTCTGTCAGCAGCTCTCCAAGCTTTATTGTCCAGTGACTTCAAGAAGGCAACCATACGAGGTTTCCTGTAATCATAGTTTGATCCATCCAAAATGGGCGGTCTGCTCCCAAATCCTCCTTCCTTGTCCATAGCGCCAGAAAATAATATCCCTAGATCTCACCCAGAAAGACAGGCAGGGTGCATGCTCTGATGCCAATTGAAATTCTGGCAACAGATACTTAATGTCAAAGTGAATGTTATGACACCGTATCTGACAAACTGTTAACGATCCAAACAATAATTTAAAAGACAGTAAAGAACATAATCAATTGTTAACCCAGTTTAGTGTGTAACTACACCTACATCTGGGGGATACCAAATTAGGGAGGAAATTCACTATAAGAGGTATTAATTTAGAAATAAACCAAACAGTTTATCTCCTTCACTTAATACCTACCCAATGCAACTTCAATCTAAGTCCCACTTAGACCTGAGTTCCTACTCAATCCCCCTCAATCACAGTAGTGATACTAATCCAATGATTAATAGAATTGTGAAGACATTCTTTAATAAACATGCTTGATTTTACTTCAAAGTTTTAATCAAGAGACACAACACTCTTGCTTCAAAGCATTGAGTGATAAAACTACCCTTACAACCAAATCCTACTCTAAGGCACTTATCAAAAGATAATTGCTTGGCTCACAAGAATTACTAAAACACAATTACAATGTGCCTTCTTCTTCTTGTCAAAAAAACACAGCTAACAACATAAGGGTTTGTTAGATAATATAGAAGCAGTAAAGTCTTCAACTCGGGCTTCAAAAAATATAGTTACGGTTAACTAAAGTTAACCTAAGGACTTGGTCTTTGCAGCATAACAAATTAGGGTTAAAACAAAGTTAACCTAATGTCCACGTGAGCATATGATTCAAGCATATTAATCCAACTAAGAACAACCCAACAGAATCCTGAAAACTCTCAGGTAAATAAAAATCTGCACAACAATTTATTCAGTACAGGATGTCTTAACATTGGTCATGACATCATACATCCTGCTCACTGATATTACAGATTTTCAGTACAACAGATCATAGCATGATCATTTTGTTATGCAACCATACTGAGTTGTACCTATAGAACACTTCTACTACAGAATTTATCTTCAACCCAGAATGTCATGACATCAGTTAGGACATTGTCATAATCTGGTTTTACCAAAAATTAAAGCCAACATAAAAACACTTACATCTAATTAAGGCCCTTTATTTCTCATAGGTTGTTGAATGATTTGGAAATCTTGTATCAAAGAATTCTTCAAAGACTACAATTGATCTCTAGAATATTCTTAGCCAAATAAATACTCTTTTACACTCCACCAAGTAGGTTTTGGTGGTTCTTATAAAATATGACCCATAAACTTGTGTCTTTGCACCTTACCGCATAAAATGTGAGAAATGTCAACGTAAAAGATGAAATCTCAACCCCTATACTTGTGTCTCGCGTCTCTTAAGGCAATATAAGTATGTTGGACATATATTAGAAGATCTTTGTCATCTCTTAAGGTGATACATGAGTGTTGAATTCCACAGGAAGATCCTTGGCGCCTTTAAAGGAAATATAAATATGATGGACTTCCACATGATGATCCTTGCATCCTCTTAATGCGATACATAAATGACAAACTACCATAAAAAAATCCTTTCTGTCTTTTTAGGCAGTTAAACATGTTGGACTTACATAGGAGGATCATTTTCGCCTCTTAAGGTAATACAAGCATGTTGCACTTCCAAGGGAAGATCTTTATCTCCATTTGGAATATACAAATGACCTATATGTAGAGGGTCACCACCTTTAAACACCTCGCTAAATTGGTTTAGAGTATCATCAAGAAATCCCAACTTAAAGTCTCGCCTGAGAGATTCGATTGTAGTCTAGTTTGAGAGAATCAACTAAAAACCTCTCTTGAGATACTAAGATACTCGTTAGACAAGCTCCTCTAAGCGTACCACATTAAGGGATTTTGAGTCTCGTCATACAGGTTCAACTTAAAGTCTCGTTTGAGGGACTCAACCAAAGTATGGCCTGAGAGACTTAACCCAAAGTCTCTCATGAGAGATTCATCCGAAGTCTATCCCAAGAGACCGTACTCAAATCCTCGCCTGAGGGATTTGGAGTCTACTTAGACGGGTTCTTATAAAAACCTCACCCGAGGGACTTGGAATCTTTTTAGACAGACTCAATATAAAGACTCGTCTGAGGGACTCGACCAAAATCTAGTTCGAGAGACTCAACCTGAAATGTCGCTCGAGAGATTCTACTGAACTTTACTTCGAAATACTATACTCAAAGCATTCCCAAAGAGACTTACAGTCTTCTTAAAGTGATTTTGTAATTTTCATTTACATTTATTTCAGTTTGTTTAAATATAAATATGATAATTTATATTTAATTTATAATAAATAAAAATATTAATTATATGAATATTAACTAATGTCAATTAAATCTTATCAACAATCATTCTACCTTATAAAACATTCTTTCAAAATGGGTAGAAGACTATAATATTTAGGGGGACTTAAACGATATTTAAGTCCACTATTTACAATCACTATATTAAAGATGGGAATTTAAGTCTATCATTTGCAACAAAATTTGAACATATATGAGGATGTAGCTCAGATGGTAGAGCGCTTGCTTAGCATGCGAGAGGTATGGGGATCGATATCCTGCATCTCCAATTTAAATTTTATTTTACATTAAATTATTATAATTATAAAAATATAAACACCATACAAAAAAATTGAATATTATGGTACTAGGACATAAAAATAGAGATGACTAGTGTCTTTTCTAATGATGAATTATATAATATTCTTATTTGAGAACCTTATACTAAATTAGTTTTTTCTAGGATGAATTTTGAGCCCAATATAACTCATATTCAGATAATAACTTGGTCTTAAATTTGAAATCACAAGTCTCATGAAAATATTTGTCATTTTGTTTCGATCATTATGCATTAGAAATTACCTACCAACTATACTCGAGTCACTCGTCACATGTCAACAAACGCCACTTGTTATAAATATTATGCAACTAATGAAACCATCTTACACATTATTAAATATTTCCCTAAGACTATGCAAGTTTGGAATACTTTCTGTTTTCTATCTCACATTCATTTATATAATATATATATATATATATATATATATATATATATATATATATATATATATATATATATATATATATATATATATATATATATATATATCTAAATGTATGAAAATTTCTGTAATATCTAATCATGGACCTTTATTAATCATAGGTTGTTGAATGATTTGGAAACCTCGTATCGAAGAATTCTTCAAAGACTACAATCGATCTCTAGAATATTCTTAGCCAAATAAATACTCTTTTACACTCCACAAAGTAGGTTTTAGTGGTTCTTATAAAATATAACCCATACAGTTGTGTCTTTGTACCTTACCCAAGAAAATGTGAGACATGTCAACGTAAAAGAGGACATCTCGACCCCTAAACTTGTGTTTCGCGCATCTTAAGGAAATATAAGTACGTTGGACATATACAAAAAGATCCTTGCCACCTCTTAAGGTGATACATGAATGTTAGAATTCCACGGGAATACCCTTGGCACTTTTAAAGGAAATATAAATATGATTAACTTCCACATGATGATTCGTGCATCCTCTTAATGCGATACATAAATGACAAACTACCACAAAATATCCTTTCCGCCTTTTTAGGCAATAAAACATGTTGGATTTACATAGGATGATCATTTTCGCCTCTTAAGGCAATACAAGTATGTTGGACTTTCAAGGGAATATCTTTGCCTCCATTTGGAATATACAAATGACCTATATGTAGAGGGTCACCACCTTTAAACACCTCACCAAATTGGTTTAGAGTATCATCAAGAAAGCCCAACTTAAAGTCTCGCCTGAGAGATTCAGTTGTAGTCTAGTCTGAGAGAACCGACTAAAAACCTCTCTTGAGATACTAAGATACTCGTTAGACAAGCTCCTCTAAACGTATCACATGAAGGGATTTTGAGTCTCATCAGACAGGCTCAACTTAAAGTCTCGTTTGAGGGACTCTACCAAAGTATGGCCTGAGAGACTTAACCCAAAGTCTCTCCTGAGAGATTCATCCGAAGTTTATCCCAAGAGACTGTACTCAAAGCCTCACCTGAGGGATTTAGAGTCTACTTAGACGGGTTCTTGTAAACAACTCACCTGATGGACTTGGAGTCTTGTTAGACAGACTCAATATAAAGACTCTTCTGAGGGACTCGACCAAAATCGAGTCTGAGAGACTCAACCTGAAATATCGCTAGGGAGATTCCACTGAAGTTTACTCCGAGAGACTCTACTCAAAGCATTGCTAAAGACAATTACAGTCTTCTTAAAGTGATTTTGTATTTTTCATTTACATTTATTTTAGGTTTTTTAAATATAAATATTATAAGTTATATTAAATGTATAATAAAAAATAATATTAATTATATGAATATTAACTAATGTCAATTAAATCATATCATCAATCATTCTACCATATTATAAAACATTCTTTCAAACGGGGTAGAAGACTATAATATTTTAAATATTATATTGGACATACTATATAATTATTTCTTAAAACCAGAATAAAAAAATGGGAGACTTAAACTACATTTAAGTCCACTATTTACAAACACTCTATTAAATATGGGAATTTAAGCCTACCATTTACAATAAAACGTTAACATATATGGGGATGTAGCTCAGATGGTAGAGCGCTCGCTTCGCATGCGAGAGGTATGGGGATCGATACCCCGCATCTCCAATTTACATTTTATTTTACATTAAATTAATATAATTCTAAAAATATAAACAACATACAAAAAAATGAATATTATGGTACTAGGGCATAAAAATGGAGATGACTACTGTCTTTACTAATGATGAATTATAATATTCTTATTTGAGAACATTATACTAAATTAGTTTATTCTAGGATGACTTTTGAGCCCAATCTAACTCATATTTAGACAATAACTTGGTCTTAAATTTGAATCTCGTATGAACGAATTCTTCAAAGACTACAATTGATCTCTAGAATATTCTTAGTTAAATAAATACTCTTTTACACTCCACCAAGTAGGTTTTGGTGGTTCTTATAAAATATGACTCATACACTTGTGTCTTTGCACCTTACCGCATAAAATGTGAGAAATGTCAACGTAAAAGATGAAATCTCAACCCCTATACTTGTGTCTTGCGCCTCTTAAGGCAATATAAGTATGTTGGACATATACAAGAAGATCCTTGCCACTCCTTAAGGTGATACATGAATGTTAGAATTCCACAGGAAGACCCTTGGCGCCTTTAAAGGAAATATAAATATGATGGACTTCCAAATGATGATCATTGCATCCTCTTAATGCGATACATAAATGACAAACTACCACAAAAGTATCCTTTCCGCCTTTTTAGGCAATAAAACATGTTGGACTTACATAGGATGATCATTTTCGCCTCTTAAGGCAATACAAGTATGTTGGACATCCAAGGGAAGATCTTTGCCTCCATTTGGAATATATAAATGACCTATATGTAGAGGGTCATCATATAACGTCTAGAGTTTAATTAATTATTTAATTAAATTATATAAGGAATTATCTATTGGAGTAATTGGATTTGTCTGTATTATTATTTAAGAGGTATATTTGAATTATTAAGTCGGATTTTAGTCAGATAAACCGAAAGAATCACATTAGGGATGATATTATTGATTTAATTGGAATTATTCAGAGAAGAGCCGAATTATGGGTATTGGTTGATTAGTTGGTTTAATCGGAGAATTACTATTAGAATATTATTTGCAAGTTAGTGTTATTTAATCGATGAATGAGAAAATGTAGAAAATAATATTAGAAATAAGTGTGGATTAATAGAATTATTTAATTAGGACCTATTTGGTGTTAGGAGCATAGAACGGAGGTGTGAAAAATTAACTCAATAGAAATATTATTATTATTAATATTATGATTATTATTATCCTTATTATTACTATTATAAGTTGGATTTAATTATAAGAGATATAAAAGGAGAATTATAAGGGTTTAGTGAATATTTTTGGGAAAAAGTTGTACATGGGAGAAAGAAAAGAGGAACAAGGGTTTGGAGGAAATTGCCGCCGAAAGAGGAATTGTAGACCAGAAAGCCAAATCGGAATTCGACCGAAAGTTATAGAGAGACCGTAAATCCAAGGTAAGGGTGGGATTCTAACTCTCTAAACGGGTTTATGACGAATGGTATGTGGGATGAAATTGTATGGAATTATCTCGGTTTATTTGTGTGTGGTTTATGTTGCAAAGCGATGAATTTTATATAAGTTGGAATACTGTTGTTGTTGAATCGATCATGCAATTGAACCAGTTGCTGCAATATAATTATTGGAATCCTGGAATAATGAGAGTGGTGATTTAATTGTATAAATTATGAGGAGAAACTGAATTGTACGATCGCAGAAAAGAGGAAAATTGCAGGTACCTAGGTATAGGCCACACGTGGTGACCGTGGGAATTGTTGGTGGTGGGACCCACTTGGGTGAGGGGCAGACGCCCTAAGGAGAGAAGGACTTGGGGGCGGGTGCCTCCTAAAGTTGAGGGGGAGGGACGATCGTCCCTGGTACCCAGGGTGGGCGCCTTCATGATGAGGCCACTTGACATATGTTCCTTTATGTAGTCATGAATTAAAGCAACTACCACGAAAATCATTAATTATTTTAGGTAGTGTGATCATATTGTTGTCTTATGCATGCTACTTCTCTACTGTAGTGTTAGTTTCAATTTCCATGTGAGTATGGTGGTAAGCAAGAAAAGAAATCAATTGGGAAGTAAATCTACTGTAGCATAACATTCATAATTGTAGTAAGTACGTAAATTGAATATTAGCTAAAACTGTGTACATACCTCATTAGTTAATATTAGATAATAGTATAATATGTAGGAGTTAATTATTTGAGTTAATGGGTAATGGCAGTTTGGTAGGAGAATGGGACTAGTTGCAAATGTAGATTTATGACAATATTATTTTAGCAGAATCCTAATGTAGCAGTGCAGGCAAATTATAATAACAGTATGAAATGGAATGCAGGGAATTAAATATAACAGTATAATAAATCAATAGCAACTATATAATAATCGGTAGTAATAGCAGTGGACAAAAGAGTACCGAATTAGCCGAATTAGAAAATTAAGCGGTAAAATTAGTTGCTCGGAATTAACCGAAAATTGTCATGGTAGTTCGTGTTTGTTAGTAGGTAATCGTGATTGGTTTGTTTTGTGGAATTATGCTGAGTACGTCGTGCTGTGATTTTCTGTGAATTATTAGCGATGTGTATATTGCCATATGTTGTTGTTGTGTTATGCGAAGTTGCAGGATGGTTCAGTGACGATGTTTACCTCTATTTATTGGTAATAATAGTGATATAGGTGTATGTCTCGTGAAGTGAATTTCCGTTGTTGTTGTATGTGTTAGTGTTGCATTACATTTGCATCTTTGTGAAGGCCTGTATTGGCGGAATTGTGAAGAAGACTTATGCCTTGTGCCTCTATTAATTGGCAATAGTGAAGGGAGTTGAAGCTCTGTTGGTACCACATACATATGCATTATTGTGTCTCATTTAAATTATGTTGTTGTTAACTATGAAGTTAATTATGTTGTTGTTAACTGTGAAGTGAATTATGTTGTTATTAATTGTGAAGTGAATTATGTTGTTGTTAACTGTGAAGTGATTTCATGTTGTTGTTAATTGGGAAGTTGTTGTGATTTTCTAACTGCGATGTGATAATTCTGAATGATTTAATTCTAGCATATTGTTTATCATACACTTGTTTATATTGTTGGATATCTCACCCCTTCTGCTGATATTTCCCCTACCATGGGAAATGGGCAGGTACTCAAGGATAGCCGTGGAAGTTCGAAGTAGCATTACAAAGTCGTTAGTTGTTATTAGTTCGAATTGGTGTCATTGCTCTGATACGTAACACTCGGGGGGATGAACGTTGCTTAATTTGTTGTAGTTGCTTAATTTGTTAAAGTTTATGAATAATGTGAATACTTGATCATGTTGATTCTTGAAGTTGACTTAGTTGAATAATTATGCTAAGTGAAGTTAAATAATATTAATAATATTGTGAAATGTTTTGAGGTTGAATAAAAGATGTATTGTTGTTATTATTGAAGAATTATGATTCTGTGGTTTAGATTGAGTAACTGATATAATTAAAAAGTGTTGTTATAAGTTTATCCATGATCTAAGTGTTATGTATCTGTATAATTGTGACTAAATGCATGTTGTTTTGCGAAGAAATTGTGACATCCCTTGTATGATTATCTTTTCTGCACTCTAATTTGAATAATATTCGAGGGGTAGATTTGGGGTGTTACACAATACCTTTAAACACCTCACCAAATTGGTTTAGACTATCATCAAGAAAGCCCAACCTAAAGTCTTGCCTGAGAGATTCGTTGTTGTCTAGTCTGAGAGAATCGATTAAAAACCTCTGTCGAGATACTAAGATCCTTGTTAGACAAGCTCCTCTAAACGTATCACATGAAGGGATTTTGAGTCTCGTCAGACATGCTCAACTTAAAGTCTCGTTTGAGGGACTCGACCAAAGTATGGCCTGAGAGACTTAACCCAAAGTCTCTCCTGAGAGATTCATCCGAAGTCTATCCCAAGAGACCGTACTCAAAGCCTCACCCGAGGGACTTGGAGTCTACTTAGATGAGCTCTTCTAAACACCTCACCTGAGGGACTTGGAGTCTTGTAAGACAGACTCGATATAAAGACTCGTCCGAGGGACTCGACCAAAATCTAGTTCGAGAGACTCAACCTGAAATATCGCTAGAGAGATTCTACTGAAGTTTACTCCGAGAGACTATACTCAAAGCATTGCCAAAGAGACTTACAGTCTTCTTAAAGTGATTTTGTAATTTTCATTTACATTTGTTTCAGTTTTTTTAAATATAAATATAATAATTTATATTAAATGTATAATAAATAATAATATTAATTATATGAATATTAACTAATGTGCATTAAATCATATCATCAATTATTCTACCATATTATAAAGCATTCTTTCAAACGGGGTAGAAGACTATAATATTTAAAATATTATATTGGACATACTATATAATTATTTCTAAAAACAAAATAAAATAAAATAGGGAGACTTAAACGACATTTAAGTCCACTATGTACAACCACTCTATTAAAGATGGGAATTTAAGCCTACCATTTACAACAAAAGGTTATTATATATGGGGATGTAGCTCAGATGGTAGAGCGCTCGCTTAGCATGCGAGAGGTACGGGGATCGATACCCCGCATCTCCAATTTCCGTTTTATTTTACATTAAATTAATATAATTCTAAAAATTTAAACACCATACAAAAAATTGAATATTATGGTTACTAGGACATAAAAATGGAGATGACTAGTGTCTTTACTAATGATGAATTATAATATTCTTATTTGAGAACCTTATACTAAATTAGTTTATTCTAGGATGACTTTTGAGCCCAATCTAACTCATATTCAGACAATAACTTGGTCTTAAATTTGAAATCTCAAGTCTCATGAAAATATTTGTCATTTTATTTCCATCATTATGCATGAGAAATTACCTACCAATTATACACGAGTCACTCGTCACATGTCAACAAACGCCACTTGTTATAAATATCGTGCAACTAATGAAACCATCTTACACATTATTAAAGATTTCCCTAAGGCTAAGGAAGTTTGGATTAATTTCAATTTTCTATCTCACATTCATTTTTATGATATATTTATGTAATATCTAATCACGGCCCTTTATTGCTCATAGGTTGTTGAATGATTTGAAAACCCCGTATCAAAGAATTCTTCAAAGGCTACAATCGGTCTCTAGAATATTCTTAGCCAAATAAATACTCTTTTACAATCAACCAAGTAAGTGTTGGTGGTTCTTATAAAATATGACTCATACACTTGTGTCTTTGCACCTTACCCCAGAAAATGTGAGAAATGTCAACGTAAAAGATGAAATCTGACCTCTATACTTGTGTCTCGCGCCTCTTAAGGCAATATAAGTATGTTTGACATATACAAGAAGATCCTTTCCACCTCTTAAGGTGATACATGAATGTTGAAATTTCATAGGAAGACCCTTGACGCCTTTGAAGGAAATATAAATATGATGGATTTCCACATGATTATCCTTGCATCATCTTAATGCGATACATAAATGACAAACTACCAAAAAAATATCCTTTCCGCCTTTTTAGGCAATAAACATGTTAAACTTACATAGGATGATCATTTTCGCCTCTTAAGTCAATACAAATATGTTGGACTTCCAAGGGAAGATCTTTGCCTCCATTTGGAATATACAAATGACCTATATGTATATGGTCACCACCTTTAAACACCTTGCCAAATTGGTTTAGAGTATCACCAAGAAAGCCCAACTTAAAGTCTCGCCTGAGAGATTCGATTGTAGTCTAGTCTGAGAGAGTATATTAAAAACCTCTCTTGAGATACTAAGATACTCGTTAGACAATCTCCTCTAAGTGTATCACATGAAGGGTTTTTGAGTCTCGTCAGAACTGCTCCACTTAAAGTCTCATTTGAGGGACTCGACCAAAGTATGGCCTGAGAGACTTAACCGAAAGTCTCTCCTGAGAGATTCATCCGAAGTTTATCCCAAGAGACTGTACTCAAAGCCTCACCTGAGGGATTTGGAGTCTACTTAGACGAGCTCTTCTAAACACCTCACCTGAAGGACTTGGATTCTTGTTAGACAGACTCCATATAAAGACTCGTCTGAGGGACTCGACCAAAATCTAGTCCGAGAGACTCAGCCTGAAATATCTCCAGAGAGATTCCGCTGAAGTGTACTCCGAGAGACTATACTCAAAGCATTGCCAAAGAGAGTTACAATCTTCTTAAAGTGATTTTGTAATTTTCATTTACATTTATTTCATCTTTTTTAAATATAAATATGATAATTTATATTAAATGTATAATAAATAATAATATTAATTATATGAATATTAACTAATGTTCATTAAATCATATCATCAATCATTCTACCATATTATAAAACATTCTTTCAAACGGGGTAGAAGATTATAGTATTTAAAATATTATATTGGACATACTATATATATTTCTTAAAACAAAAATATAAAAAATAGGAAGACTTAAACGATATTTAAGTCCACTATTTACAATCACTCTATTAAAGATGGGGATTTAAGCCTACCATTTACAACAAAATTTTAACATATGTGGGGATGAAGCTCAGATGGTAAAGCGGTCGCTTAGCATGCTAGAGGTACGGGGATTAATACTCCGCATCTCCAATTTACATTTTATTTTACATTAAATTAATATAATTCTAAAAATATAAACACCATCAAAATATTGAATATTATGGTACTTGGACATAAAAACGGAGATGACTATTGTCTTTATTGATGATGAATTATGTAATATTCTTATTTGAGAACCTTATACTAAATTAGTTTATTCTAGGATGAATTTTGAGCCCAATCAAACTCATATTCAGACAATAACTTGGTCTTAAATTTGAAATCTCAAGTCCCATGAAAATATTTGTCATTTTATTTCGATCATTTTGCATGAGAAATTACCTACCAACTATACGCGAGTCACTTGTCACTCGTCACGTGTCTACAAACGCCACTTGTTATAAATATTGTGCAACTTATGAAACCATCTTACACATTATTAAAGATTTCCCTAAGGCTATGCAAGTTTGGAATAATTTCGGTTTTCTATCTCACATTAATTTTATGATATATATATATATATATATATATATATATATATATATATATATATATATATATATATATATATATATATAAATGTATGAAAATTTATGTAATATCTAATCATGGCCCCTTATTTCTCATAGGTTGTTGAATGATTTGGAAACCTCGTATCAAAGAATTCTTCAAAGACTACAATCGGTCTCTAAAATATTCTTAGCCAAATAAATACTCTTTTTTACTCAACCAAGTAAGTTTTGGTGGTTCTTATAAAATATGACCCATACACTTGTGTCTTTGCACCTTACCCTAGAAAATGTGAGAAATGTCAACGTAAAAGATGAAATCTCGATCCCTATACTTGTGTCTCGCGCCTCTTAAGGCAATATAAGTATGTTGGACATATACAAAAGATCCTTGCCACCTCTTAAGGTGATACATGAATGTTGGAATTCCACAGGAAGACCCTTGGTGCCATTAAAGGAAATATAAATATGATGGACTTCCAAATGATGATGCTTGCGTCCTCTTAATGAGATACATAAATGACAAACTACCACAAAATATCCTTTTCACCTTTTTAGGCAATAAAACACGTTGGACTTACATAGGATGATCCTTTTCGCATCTTAAGGAAATACAAGTATGTTGGACTTCCAAGGGAAGATCTTTGCCTCCATTTGGAATATACAAATGACCTATATGTAGAGGGTTACCACCTTTAAACACCTCGCGAAATTGGTTTAGAGTATCGTTAAAGAAAGCCCAACTTAAAGTCTCACATGAGAGATTCGATTGTAGTATAGTCTGAGATAATTGACTAAAAACCTCTTTTGAGATACTAAGATACGCGTTAAACAAGCTCCTCTAAATGTATCACATGAAGGGATTTTGAGTCTCGTCAAACAGGATCAACTTAAAGTCTTGTTTGAGGGACTCGACCAAAATATGGCCTGAAAGACTTAACCTAAAGTCACTCCTGAGAGATTCATCTGAAGTCTATCCCAAGAGACCGTACTTAAAGCCTCACCTGAGGGATTTGGAGTCTACTTAGACGAGCTCCTTTAAACACCTCACCTGAGGGACTTGGAGTCTTGTTAGACAGACTCAATATAAAGACTCGTTTGAGGGACTCGACCAAAATCTAGTCCGTGAGACTCAACCTGAAATATCACTAGAGAGATTCCATTGAAGTTTACTCCGAGAGACTATACTCAAAGCATTGCCTAAGAGACTTACCATCTTCTCAAAGTGATTTCGTAATTTTCATTTACCTTTATTGCAAGTTTCTTTTTTAAAAAATAAAATATAAATATGATAATTTGTATTAAATGTATAATAAATAATAATATTAATTATATGAATATTTACTGATGTCAATTAATTCATATCATCAATCACTCTACCATATTATAAAAAATTCTTTCAAACGAAATAGAAGACTAAAATATTTAAAATACTATATTAGACATACTATATAATTATTTCTTAAAACGAAAAATAGAAAAAAATAGGGAGACTAAAATGACATTTAAGCCCACTACAATCACTCTATTATATATGAGGATTTAAGCCGACTATTTACAACAAAATTTTAACATACATGGGGATGTAGCTCATATGGTAGAGCGTTCGCTTAGCATGCGAGAGGTACGGGCATCGATACTCCATATCTCTATCTTAGAAAAAAAAGTATTTAACCCTGGTCGTGTTCATTCAATGGTTGGTGTGACATGATCGTTTGACAACGAAATAGAGGATGAAGAGACTTGGTTTTTTGGATAATGATATTTGCATTTTTTGCTGGAACATTGGAACATCTTTTGTTTGACTCTAAGGTGGAGAGAGACATTTGGAAACATGTTTTAGATTGGCTAAATATCTGTCTTGACCCCAAAGGCTGGAAGAAGGAGCTTCTCTAGACTGTCCAACAAAGCAAAGGCAAAAGTGCAAAGTCTATCATCTTGAAAAGCGCTTTTGTTGAAACAATATACAAAATATGGAAGTTGCGGAATAAGACTTGATCTAGTAGCAATCATAATTGTAATAGAAATATTGGTTCAAAAGTTATGGACATTATTGTGTATAGATGTTGGCAAAGGTCTAAGCTTAAGAAGCTTCTTAGTATCTTAATGATGTTTTGGTGTATTGGTTTGAGTGAATTGTTTTGATCGCCTTGTGTGTTATCTACTATCTAACATATACTAAAAGATTGCCCAAACTACCTAAGCTACCCTTTCTAAAAATATTTTACATTACATTTTGGACATTTTAGTAACTAACAAAATAACCCTTAACTTTTTCAACTTTTCTCATTTTACACTACTTTCTCTTTTCTCTCTCTTCTCTTACAATTAATTATTTTACAATTAAATATCTCATTTTAAACTTACATTTTAGAACATATTTTATCTTTTCTATTTGTTTATTATCATTGAAAATACTAATTAATCTATTATTTAACTTTAATAAAATTAAAAAATATATTTTATGAAATTGAATAATACTACACATTATTCACACAATAAACTTTTTATCTTACGAGTCACTATCAAATTATTACAATTATTTTTAAATGTTAATTTTTTTCTTTCTCCATGTCCCAATTTTTTTAAATTACTTAATACATTGAGTTTATTTTAACATTACGTAATTCAATTTAAATTCACATATGTATCTAATACATTATTTGTCCAATTTACCATTATATTTTATATAATCATATTATTTGTTGTAATATTTTGATTTCATAACTTTTCATTGTATTTTTTCATTAAATACAAATTAATCTATTATTTAACTTTAATAAAATTAAAAAATATATTTTATGAATTGAATAGTACTACATATCATTCACACAACTAACTTTTTATCTTACGAGTCAATATCAAATTATTATCATTATTTTTAAATGTTAATTTTTTTCTTACAATTTTTTTTTAAATTACTCAATACATTGAGTTTATTTTAATATTACATAATTTAATTTAAATTCACATGTGTATTTAAATACATCATTATCAAATTTATCATTATATTTTGTATAATCATATTATTTATCATAATATTTTGATTTCATAATTTTTTATTATACTTTTCCAATAAATATGAATTTTTTATATATATATTAAAAAAAATTATTTGATCGATATTAAAATAAATTTACCAGTACGAAACGACGAGTCTCTTTCTAGAACCACAAAAGAGGAGTACTCCTAAATAAGTTTATTAAAAAGAATAATAAAAAAACAGTAAAAAAAGCATTGTACCCACAACATTGGCGGTATGCACATGCATTTGGCAAATCGCACCACAAACGTACACCTTTATTTCAGATCCCCACATCGTTAAAAGCAAAAGTTGTTTCATCTTACTCCATACTAACCGTTCGATCTTAATCCAACGGCGCACATCACGCGTGTGTACTTATCTCACGTTGAATCCATGACACCCACTCACATTCTCTTTCTCTCTCCTGCAACTCCGGTGGTCGAGAAGCCCTAACCACCTCCGAACCACCGTCGTTTTGATTTCACAACTATTCTGTAAGTTCGTTGTTTATTCTTCTCAATTTCATTTTTGCTATACTGTTTCGGCAATGAATTCTCGATTGAGGTTTAGTTTTGTTATTGTAAGGCATGAATTAGCACGGAGTAGCATAGGAGTATACATTGTTTGAAATGGATGATGTTCAAGTGATAAATGGTGAAGAGGAAAGTGATCACCAAGCTGACGGGGATGCAGAACCCAGTGACAGTGAAATTAACAATACTGAAAACTCTGGATTTTATGTTGAGGATGGGGTTTCCGAGCCGTGTTTGGGTATGGAATTTGATTCGGAGGATGTTGCCAAGGCTTACTATGATGATTACGCCAAGCATGTAGGTTTCACCTCTAAGGTCGGCTCGCGTAGGTTGAATGTGTATAAGGAGTTTGTGTGTGAAAGGGAAGGTTTAAGAAAAAGGTCTCATCCTAATGAGGGATGTGATGCAATGATTAGAATTGAGATGAAGGGTCAGAGTAAATGGGTTGTGACTAAATTTGTGAGGGAGCATAGTCATTCCATGGGGAGTTCTAGCGAGGTGCCTAAGCATTTTTCGAGTGTTGGGAGGACTATGCCTCAAAGTTATCAAGGAGTTGGACTTGTTCCGAGTGGTGTCATGTATTTATCTGTGGATGGGAATCATATTTCTAATCAGAATAGTTGTGCGGTGCTAAATATTCATGCTGCCACTGCTTCTGAACTAACTCATCCTCTTAAAAATGCCATGTCGGGGAATTGTACTGCCAGGCTGCCTTTTCAAAACAGGACGTTAGGGAAGGATGCTCATCATTTGCTGGAGTATTTTATGAAAATGCAGGCTGAGAATCCTGGTTTCTTCTATGCTATACAGCTGGATGAAGACAATCATATGTCGAATTTCTTTTGGGCAGATGCGCGATCCAGGACAGCTTATAGTCATTTTGGTGATGCAGTTCATCTGGATACCACATGCAGAGATAATCAGTATAGAGTGCCATTTGCTCCGTTTACGGGAGTAAACAATCATGGTCAGGTGGTTTTGTTTGGCTGTGCACTCCTTTTGGACGACTCCGAGGCTTCTTTTTTGTGGCTCTTTAAGACATTTCTCACAGCAATGAATGATCGACAGCCTGTCTCGATAATTACCGATCAAGATAGAGCCATACAGGCAGCAGTTTCACAAGTTTTCCCACATACTCGCCACTGTATTAACAAGTGGCACGTCTTGAGAGAAGGCCAGGAAAAGTTGGCCCATGTGTGTCTATCACATCCAAGTTTTCAGGGTGAACTTTATAATTGTATTAACCTGACAGAAACCATTGAGGAGTTTGAGTCATCTTGGAATTTTATCCTTGACAAATATGAGCTTAGAAGCAATGATTGGCTTCAATCCCTGTATAGTGCCCGTGCTCAATGGGTTCCAGCATACTTCCGCGATTCATTTTTTGCTGCAATGTCTCCTAATCAAGGATTTGGTGGTTCTTTTTTTGATGGTTATGTCATCCAACAGATGACATTGCCATTGTTCTTTAAGCAATTTGAAAAAGTTTTAGAGAGCTGGATTGAGAAGGAAATAGAAGCAGACTTTGAGACAATTTGCACAACACCAATTTTGAGGACACCTTCACCAATGGAGAAACAGGCTGCTAATCTTTATACAAGAAAAATATTTTTGAAGTTTCAGGAAGAGCTAGTTGAAACTTTTGTTTATACTGCAAATATAATTGAAGGAGATGATGTAAATAGCACATTCAAGGTTGCAAAATTTGAGGATGTCGACAAGGCATATACTGTTGCATTCAACCATGCTGAATTGAGAGCTAACTGTACTTGCCAAATGTTTGAGTATTCGGGCATTCTTTGCAGGCACATTTTAACTGTTTTCACTGTGACAAATGTACTTACATTACCATCCCATTACATCTTAAAACGATGGACAAAAAATGCAAAAAGTAGCGTTGGATTGGATGAACGTACTGGTGAATTACATAGTCAGGAGTCTCTGACATCGAGATACAGTAATCTATGTCGGGAAGCCATAAGATATGCCGAGGAAGGAGCAGTAACTGTGGAAACTTATAATGCTGCAGTGACTGGTCTTAAAGAAGGTGGAAAGAAGGTTGCTGCGATGAAAAGAAGTGTTGCCAAAGCAACACCTCCTAATAATCAAGTCAGTGGGACTACTTATAATGACAAGAAAGCCATCACCAGTTCAACTTCAGATTTAACTCCTCTTTTGTGGCCGCGACACAATGAAATAACAAGGAGGTTTAATCTTAATGATTCTGGTGGTCCAGTTCAATCAGTTGCTGACCTAAATTTGCCACGAATGTCCCCAGCGTCTCTTCATCGAGATGATGGTTCATCTGGAAACATGGTACTTGGAAAAGATCCTTTTACCATCTGTTTCTATTGTTCAATGGAATAGGATTCCATGGAATTAATTTGATCCTTGTTTTCTTTCATATAGGCGGTTCTTCCATGCCTAAAATCAATGACATGGGTAATGGAGAACAAAAACTCAAGTCATGGGAATAAAGCAGCTGTTATCAATCTGAAGGTATGCTCGTATTATCCTCTACTAAGAAAAAGTAAATTCTAATATTCTTAATTTAGCTTAGCTTTAAAGTTGGTGTAGATTTCAGTACTTTATTTGCATAGTTATGGATATCTTTTGTAGCCTTTCAGTTGGAAAAGTACTTTGCTTTTGCCCTCTCATATTATAAGTGATAACCAGTTAGAAGATTTTGTTCTTTTAACATATTTCAAGCACCATGTTGCAGTTGCAAGATTATGGTAGGAGTCCATCAACAGAATCCGAGGTTAAGTTTCAGCTCTCAACAGTTTCTTTGGAGCCAATGCTGAAGTCTATGGCCTACATCAGTGCACAGCTCTCAACACCAGCAAATAAGGTTGCTGTAATAAATCTCAAGGTTTGTGATTTTATTTTATAAACTTGTGCTTAATATTTTTTATAATTTTTGTTTCATAACTGTTCTAATACTAGAAAAGCACAGCCTGATTCATCTTTAAACATTTGTGGCCAAACTTCCTGAAGAGAATGACACCCAATTTGATTTTGGGTCCTTTTGAAACCAAGAACTGAAACAGCGCATGACTTTTCCCTCCATGCCTATGATTATGAAAGCCCTTTGCAACTAATCAAACTTGTGAGTTTCTTGCACCTCAAAAATTCTTCAGCCCTTGCAAGTCACCTAAGGGGGTTTATCCTTGTAAAAGTTGGCAAATTCACCCTATGTGATGCCTCCATCTCCAACGACACTTGCGCTCCTTGAAGATCCCACAGGTTCGGACCAATTGTTACGAACCCAAGAATTGGTTTCCAAAGAAAGAACACTTTTATTGAAAAATAGGATAGAATAGGAGAGAACCTCTCCTCAAGGGTTTCCCCTTCACAATAGAGTTGTTACCTTATTCGCGAATGATAAAAGATATTCATTAATATCAACTATACAGTGTGTTTTCTTTGTACAAATAGCCCTTTAACAACCTCAACTAACTAAATTCCATAACAACCATTAACTACTCTAACTAACCACTTCAAGGGGAGAAATCTATACAAAATCAATTCCAATAAATACATAATTATATACCAATTAGTGCATATCTCAACACAATCAAACAATGCCATTATGTTCCATAATATATCATGGAGTAACTGTCGGCTACAGGGACTCATGAAGCAGTAGTTTTATAAAATGTGATTGTGTTGATAGAAAGAGAGAAATGGAAGGAAATAGAGTATTCCATATTTTGTTTATTATGAAATCTCAACTCAAAAGGGAAATTAGTTACTGGTAAATATGCTTGGATCTCAACTCCAAAAGTTAGCTCAAAGGGTGAGGTTGTTCTCACATATTTATATGTTCAACAGCCCGGGAACCTAAGCAATGTGGGACTTCAAACAAACCCCAACAACAACCTAAGCATTGTGGGACTTCAAACAAACTCCAACAACACTGAGTCAAATGCCCACATTGCAGTCCATAACCCGGCTCTGATACCATGTTAAATATGTTTGGATCTCAACCCCAAAAGCTAACTCAAAGGGTGAGGTTGTCCTCACATATTTATATTCTCTATAGCCCGGAAACCTAAGCAATGTGAGACTTCAAACAATCTCCAACAACACAAATACCAACTTCAACAGCTACAAATACTCATTAGGTTGAGTATTTATAACTCAATCAGACTGTGCTGACTCGGCGCAGTCAGTTACAGAGTTACAGTTTGTTACAAGCCTTTAGGCTTTGTTTGGCTAAGCTATATTTATATATACTTAGGTATTATTCTATTATGTGTTACTTATTTTCTTTTGTTTGGACGATTCTTTGTGGAAATAGTCAAATTTGTGTACCTTTGGTTCAATAATTTCAATCAAACAACTAGATCCGATGCACAATTTCAGAGGGTGAGTAAGAATAGTACCAGAACTGAGATGGTATTGCATTAATAGGTGCAATATGATTTTTTTGTTCCTTTCTGAATGGTTCTTATTTAAGTTATGACGCTGAAAGTTGATAGCACAATTACAATTTTTAGGTTGTTTGCGATGTATCCAACCTGGATTGACCTTATTGATAAAAGCCACATGGATTTGGATTTCCATTTCCAGTACTAACCATGTTACTTTTCAACTTTGTTGTGTTTTCTTCTATTTAATATTTACTCCATAATGTAAGGACCTAGTGTGCTCGTGACTTTTAAATTGATTTAATAATTCATGGGTTCTATTATTTCCAGGTGGCCAAATATTGTGCTGCTGGGCGTTGTCTTCAATCATATGTGCACTTATATGATATAATTTCTTTTTGAAGTTGTTATTCAGTTTTTTACGGTATCTTCCAAATACAGTTCTTATTCACAATTTGGAAATCACAAGCATTATTAGGTCTCGCTGATAATCAGTGCTCCCTCCCTTACAGAACAGAAAGAAAGATATCGATAAAAACAAATGCTGAAATAATTTATCACTAATTATATTGTGACCTCATGTCTCTTGTTGTAGTATATTATACTTGATTATCGGCCTCTTGACTTTGACCTGCTTTTTGTTTGTTGAATTTAAATGTTGTAAATGTTTCAGCTTCAAGATGCGGATACAACTTCTGGCGAGTCAGAAGTGAAGTTTCAAGTGTCCAAGGATACATTGGGTGCTATGCTACGATCAATGGCCTATATCCGTGAGCAACTATCTCATGCTGTAAGTTTGTTGTTCGTTATCTCTTTTTACATGATTCATGGGTCATAAAATTATTCTGACAAGTGAACCACTATATTGTCCCCTAAAATTGTACGGGTCGAACAATTTGCACTCTCAAATTTACGAAATGGTAGTTTATAAAAAACATGTTTGCAAACTGGGTCAGACAAGACCCTCGCAGCTACAGCCCAGAAACTTCCAGGATCGTTCATAATGTTGTGATTTCACGATCTGGGGGCGATTTTGCTGTGATCTTGTTCAAATGCACTATTCTACATACAATCTGGATCATTTAGGGGGTGAGTGAGATCGTTGAATTGTTCAATTTATGATCTAGATCACAATCTTGGCAACCTCTGAAAAGGTTTCAATGTGTATAGTTAGTTGTATGTGATAAATGTATTGCAATTGTTGTTCGACTTGGTATACTTTTCTGATCTTAGTTTAGCCAAAAATCTGTAGTGGGGTATTATTTTCTCAATTGATATTAATGTCTATTTAAATGTTCAAATTTTGCAGGGAGATGGGCAATCAGAACCTCTATTGAAAAAGCATAGAAAGTAAAGCATCAAATTTTCATTTCATACCCAGGTGGGTGTGGCTGTTTGTCTTAATGGAATTCCAATGACCACTTAGTACAAAAAGCAGAAAACATAGAAGTTGCAGTGTTTGTTTTAGTGTGATTAGCGTCTTTTTCTTCCATGTTTGTTCTCTAATACATACAGATATATCTTAGGCAGCAGCTTTAATTTAGATTTGTCCCTTTCATCCTTTTATTTTTGGTCCAACACCCACCCCTTCATCAGCTAGCATATAGGGTTATAATAAAGGTAAATAGCGCGGGCGAACCCTCCATATTTTCCGAAGTATTGCATCTGGACCACATAAATTGTTCAGAAGCATGCATCCAGGCAAAAAATGGTAACTTGTTTGAATGCATTGATGTCGGGTTGGGAAAAACGGTTTCCCAATAGTGTAGCATAAGGAATAGTAGTTGTAGCAAAAAAATAATGGTTGGTGGTGACACCATTTATATATAAATTGCATTTATCAGAGGTTTTCATCGTTTTGACATTTTTTTCCTATGACAAACACTTCACGTTAAACAAACTAAAGTTCTATTTTATTTTTTATTTCCAATTTAAGTATAAGTTTATTTTGTAACACAATTATCATAAATAAAGAAAAACACACAAATCTAGTGTTTGATACGTATTAAATATGATTAAAGATTAATATGAGCAAAAGGGAAAGTTAAGAATGCAGTGACACATGTGTTGCCATAATTTTTTTATCATACCAATTAAATAAAACCTCTCTAATTATGGTAATTTCAATTTCAATTTTGGCTGTCCAAATTATGCATTTTCATTATCATTGTGAAATAATCGCTTACTTAATACTGACAGAATACAATTGACTATAATGCATTTACTTGAATCAAATACCTGCCAAAGGGAGGGCTCTAATCAATTCAATATTGTTTAGACTTTTTGACAATAGTAATGTTTAAAAGCAATCATAATTAGGTGAGACTTTATTGTCATATTTAATTAGAGTTTTCTTAGAACCCCTTAACATATTTACCTCAATAGATTTCCAAACAAAATTCAACATGGTCTTTAATTAATTTTTGGAAAATACGTACTTCAATTTTTTTATTAAGCTGTGTACCATGTGCTTCTTCTTTCCCCAATACAGATAATACGTACATGTATTAAAATAGCAAAGGAAAATTTTCTACTTTATTTTTGAGTGTAGTATTGATATTCTCATTAAAAGAAATTAAGCAACACCATGCAATGCACGATATTGACTAATTATTTCACAACTATCTTTATCTCTATAGTTTATACTAGATTTTCTCCTCTATAAATACATGAGAGATTCTCATAAATATATCATAGATTGTTTTTTAAGCATTATTAGTGAAATTAAACTCAAACATTGATTAGAAACTAAACAACATGGATTGCGTAACTCAATGTGTGAAGGCTGTGATGGGAAGTAGTAGTGACGACGATGACACAAACGCGGAATCTCAGAACTTGATCAAAGTGAAAGCTATTGTTACTTTGAAACATAGTGATGATGGTTTTCTAAGGAATATTGTAGATGGAGGGATCCAACAGGTTGAAGAGTTAGTTGGAAAAACAGTTGTGTTAGAACTTGTAAGCAATGAGCTTGATCAAGGTATGTTCACATTTTTTTTAACATGTTGAGTTTTGCAGTATGTACATTTTAGAAAGTTATTAAGCGCGTTATCTGATGTTTGTATGAACGTAGCAGCGTACTCATCAGAGAAGGAGACCGTAAAAGGCTTGGCTCAATTTACTGAGGAAAACGAGGACGACGAGAAGTATGAGGCCGAATTCGAGCTATCCAAAAATTTTGGGAAGGTTGGTGCTATTCTGATTGAAAATGAGCAACATAAGGAGGTTTTATTAAAGAGTATAGTTCTTCATGGCTTCTCTGATGGTCCTATCAATTTCACATGCAATTCTTGGATTCAACCCAAGCATGATAGTCCTGCGAAGAGAGTTTTCTTCTCCGACAAGGTAATCAGATTTTTTTGTGTGGAAAAATTCTTATGTTCCTATGGCTAACCAACATATGCATGTGATGTAACAGTCATTTTTACCATCTCAAACACCGAAAGGGCTGCGAAGATTAAGAAAAGAAGAGCTAGTTTTACTGAGAGGGAATGGAGAAGGAGAAAGAAAAGAATCAGACAGAATCTATGACTATGATGTGTACAATGATCTTGGAGATCCTGACACCAGCATTGAACTCAAAAGACCTGTTCTTGGTGGCACCAAACAATATCCATATCCTAGACGCTGTCGTACCGGTCGAAAACATTCTGATACAGGTTATCTATTCTTATTGTTCATATATTTAAATTTCGATGCTTCAAGATATATATATGTTTATAACACGATTTTTTTATGCAGACCCGTTGTATGAAAAAAGAAGTACTTTAAACTTCTATGTTCCTCGCGATGAGTCGTTTTCTGAAATAAAGCAGACGCAATTCAACACTTCTACCATATCCTCAGGCTTGACTGCAGTTATTCAATCCTTAGACACAATCCTCACTGATCCAAATCTTGGATTTTCAAGCTTTGAAGACATAGAAGAAATTTACAAAGAAGGATTTCATTTACCGCCTCTTAAATCCAATGACTTAACTTTTCTCCAAAAGGTCATTCCAAAGTTGATTAGCGTTGCTAATGATAGCCAAAACCTTTTGCGCTTTGATGCCCCGGAACCGTTAAAAAGTAAGTTTGATAATATAAATAAGTTGTTAAAGATCTTTCCGAGTTTCTAATTGATATGAATATGTGCTTTGGAATCGCAGGAGATAGATTCTTTTGGTTTTCAGATGTGGAGTTTGCCAGAGAAACTTTGGCCGGTGCCAATCCATATAGCATCCAATTGGTTAAGGCATGGATATTGCTACAAACTAATATTCATTTTACTCCTTTCACAATATTTACATGCATGTGAAATAACTTTCGAAGTTTTTATAGGAATGGCCTTTGAAAAGTAAACTAGACGCCAAAGTCTATGGTCCACCAGAATCAGCGATTACCAGAGAAATTATCGAGTCACAAATAATCACTTATAGCACATTTGAAGAGGTACTACTAAAGCATCAACACTTTTTTTTTTTACTAAAATTAACATTGTATAGTGCTTGAAAATCATTTATTTTGAACACTATACAGGCTATTAAAGAAAAGAAGTTGTTCATGCTAGACTATCATGACTTGTACTTACCATATGTGAGTAAAGTGAGAGAGATTGAGGGCACAACACTATATGGATCAAGAACAATATTCTTCCTCACCAATCAAGGCATATTGAAGCCATTAGCGATTGAGCTCACTAGACCGATAATTGATGGCAAGCCACAATGGAAGCAAGTCTTCACACCTGCTTCTCATTCCACCAATCTCTGGCTTTGGAGGCTTGCCAAAGCTCATGTTCTAGCTCATGATTCCGGTCATCATGAACTTATAAGCCATTGGTGAGTAGCAATTAGGTTCTATCGTCTATGAGATGTTATGCGAAGTTTATAAGTAGTACTAGCTTAGTGATTTGTTAAATGTATAACTTTGCAGGTTAAGAACTCATTGTGTTGTTGAACCTATGATAATTGCAACCTACAGACAACTCAGTTCCATGCATCCGATTTATAGATTATTGCATCCACATCTGAGATATACCATGGAGATCAATAAAGTTGCTCGCGAAGTGCTTATTAATGCAAACGGGATCCTTGAAATATCATTCTTTCCTAAAAAGTATACAATGGAATTAAGCTCTGTGGTATATGATAAGCTTTGGCAATTTGATCTGCAGGCACTTCCAAAGGATCTTATCAATAGGTAATATTTATATAGATGTTGAATATTATGCTATGAAACACTAACACTGACACAGATACGAGACACAAGTATCAGACACAATATTGATACTAACATATCGACACCACCAATACTTGAGAATGTATGTCTCAGTGTCAGATAATGACATGCACAAATATGTGTCAGATACCAGACACAAACTTAATTCTATTATTATTATATTTTATAAGAGGAATGGCTGTGGAAGATGCTAAAGCACAACATGGCCTAAAGCTAGCAATTGAAGACTATCCTTTTGCAAATGATGGTCTTCTAATATGGGATGCAATCAAACAATGGGTCACCGAGTATGTCAACCACTACTATCCAAGCCCGAAAATCGTAGAGTCTGACGAAGAGCTCCAAGCATGGTGGACAGAAATTAAAACAGTAGGACATGGCGACAAAGCAGAAGAACCATGGTGGCCAAAACTCAAAACACAAAAAGACCTTATCGACATCATTACCACTATAGCTTGGGTAGCATCTGCACATCACTCAGCTGTGAACTTCACACAATATTCATATGGAGGCTACTTTCCTAACAGACCAACCATTGCTAGAAACAAAATGCCTACAGAAGACCCTACAAAAGAAGAATGGGAAAAATTCATCAACAAACCCGAGCAAACACTTTTGGAGTGTTTTCCATCACAAATTCAGGCAACTATATTTATGGTGATTTTGAACATATTATCAGCACATTCACCAGATGAAGAGTATATTGGAGAAAAGATAGAACCATGTTGGGGTGAGAATCCAACTATAAAAGCAGCCTTTGAAAAGTTTCATAGGAGATTGAAAGAGATTGAAGGTATTATAGACTCAAGTAATGAAAATAAGAATTTGAAGAATAGAAATGGAGCTGGTATAATGCCTTATGAATCATTAAAGCCATTTTCAGGACCTGGAATTACTGGAAAAGGAGTTCCATATAGTATATCTATTTGAAGTTTGGTACTTTAAGCTTGAACATATAAATAAGTAATAAATAAATAATAATCAAATGTGATGTGTATCGTTGATCCTTAATAAAAGATAGTAATAGGACGAGAGTTCTTCATATCATGTATTCTCTATGTGTGAGAATTGTTCTGGTTGGAAGATGTTAACAGGAGATCAATCTGAAAATGTAGTTTCAATTAAGAATGAGAACTGGTCCAGATTACTCAAATAGCTAGGCAACAAGCACCACTTCAAATAAATGACCCTTATATTAAACTCTTGTTTCAACTATGGAAAACCTGATCATTTGGTTAAGAGATGTAGAAGCACGCCTAAACCTGCCTGGCGTTGCTCCTAATACACATGTTAGCCAGACTAATGAGAAATTTATTGATATGATCATTGAAAGCAATATGGTTGCTGGATAGGCACTGACTCCTCTTATCATGTTTATTATGATCGTATAATATTTAAAACATACACAAATGCTGAAAAATAAGAAAGTTGTTGTGAATCAGATACCTTAGAAACAAAGTATAAATTTGTTCTTTAATGATCAAGAAATAAACAAGGGTAGAAAAGATGATAAAACAAGAACACAAATGATTGGTTATTAACTGATATTCTTTTATTTATCATTCAATCAAGATTACAAATGTACAAGAATAACAAATAACCATCTCACCATAAATTAGAATTTACAGTCCGCAATGATGAGAGACTAGTATACTATTTATGATAAACCTAACATACTAAACTAATGGGCTTTTATCACAAATACCCATTACAAGTTAACTTAGGGTACAAGTTAACTTAAACAATTGGGCATAACAAACATGCCAAATTCGATGCTAATAATACTAGCATCCTTCGACAATACACGCTAGAAGACACTTCGACTATAGCTTGTAACACTTCAGCAACAGCATATGAGCAACCTTCGACTGCATGCTAAACTCCGTCGAACCAAGATACTTTCTTTGACCCAATAAAGTTCGATCAAATATCTCACAAATATCCACCTTAGAACAAACTCTATTATCAAAGAACAAACTAGTTTTCTTCATGCGGGTTTATCAACTGCATACAGTGGAAAAACTTGCAACTTGGCAATGTCTCTGTGATCATACCACCAACATTGTGATTTATCAAAACCTTTAGCACTTGGACTCCACGCTCGATCATCCCTCTGAAAAAATGCAACCTCACACCGATGTGCTTGGCTCGCTCATGACAAGCTGAATTCTTCGACAGATGCATTGCACTTTGACTATCACATTTAACAGTGATAACTTCACCTTGAATTTTCAGCTCCTTAACAAAACCTTCAAGCCACAATGCTTCTTTCATAGCTTCAGTTAAAGCAATATATTTCGCTTCAATGGTTGATAATGCAACAACCTTCTGAAGTGTTACTTTCCAACTAATTGTTGTACCAAACATAGTGAAAATATATCCAAAAATAGATTTTCTAGAATCCATACAACCCACATATCAGAGTCGACATATCCTTCAATTACTACTTTACTATCTTCACGCAAGGTTCCACCATAAATTAAAACTCTATTCAGAGACCCATTGATGTACCTTAGAATCCACTTCAATACTTGCCAATGAGTCTTTCTAGGATTTTCCATGTACCAGCTTACAAGACTTACTGCATATGCTATGTCGGGTCTAGTATAGACCATAAAATACATCAAAGAACCTACTACATTAGCATATGAGATGCTATTCATATAAGCTCTTTTGACCTCAGTACTGCGACATTGATCAATACTCAGCTTGAATTGAGGGTTTGTTGGAGTCACAACAGGCTTCGAATTCGATATACCATACTTTTCGAGAATCTTCTGTAGATATGCCTCTTGAGATAAGCATAATTTCGACTGCTTTATATCTCTTTGAATGTCAATCCCAAGAATCCTGGAAGCAGCTCCTAGATCTTTCATTTCGAACTCCTTATTAAGTTCAAGCTTCCCCCTCATTACCTCTTCGAAATTGTTGCTTGCTATGAAAATATCATCAACATAAAGCAACAAAATAACAAATGAATTACCAAGACAAAATCTGAAGTAAACACAGTGGTCGAACTAACTTCTAATGAAATTTATGCGTGCCATGAACTTGTCGAATCTCCTATTCCACAATCGAGGAGATTATTTCAGTCCATATAAAGATATATTCAACTTGGACACATAATATTCCTTTCCTTTTTCGACATATCCTTCAGGTTTCCTCATCAGGATTGTTTCATCTAGATCACCATACAAGAACACAGTCTTCACATCCATTGTTCTAGTTCAAGACTGAACTGTGCCACCATGACAAGCAACATTAGAATGGACATATGCTTCACAACAGGAGAAAATACATCATTGAAGTCTACACCTTATTTTTGAGTGAAACCCCTTGCAACCAACCTTACCTTGTATATTTTCGACGCCATTCCTTCAATTCCTTCCTTAAATTTGAAAATACATTTGCAGTTGACTAACTTGGATCTAACAGGTTTATTGATCAATTCCCAAGTGTTGTTATCACGAAGAGATTTCATCTCATCATCCATGAGTTTTATCCATTCAGTCTTATTTCGATTCCTCATAACTTTTTTATGGTCTCTTGATTCTTCGTCGAGAACCTCACTTGCAGAGATTAAGACATAAGCTATAAGATCTGCATACCCAAGTCTTTGAGGTGGTTTGATGAATCTTCTTGTGCTATATCTTTTCAATAGGTAGTCATCGATAATTTCCTCTACTTCATTAGTATCTTCTGCTTTTTCGACTTCATTTGGGATACGCAATTCAACTTCAACATGATCCACATCAACAGGAATCTCTACCTGTTCTAGCTCTTCGTAGATATTTCTACACTTCGACCAACATCATTGGTTTTCTTGAAATCCATTTCAGCTTCATTGAAAACTACATCTCGATTGGTGATAATCCTTTTGTGACCTGGCCCTAGGCACCATAACCTATAAGCTTTGACTCCTTCAGGGTATCCTATATATGAACATGCATTTAAGAGCTCTAGATTCGACCTTGTCTTGCCTAATGTGAGCATAGGCTACGTAGCCAAATACTCCTAATTTGTTGAGATGTGGTGGATGTCCCGACTAAACTTCTTCAGGTGTCTTCATATCTAACGCAGTTGAAGGACATCTGTTTATCAGATATGTTGCTGTCGAAATAGCCTCAGCCTAAAACACCTTCTTTAACCAACACTAGTCAACATGCAACTAACTCTTACCAAGATGGTTTGATTAAACCTTTCATCCAAACCATTTTGTTGTGGAGTGCCTGCACTAGTTTTGTGTCTTGCAATGCCAGAGGCAGCAAAAAAGCTGTCAAATGCCACATTGCAAAATTCAAGGCCATTGTCTATTCTCAACCTCTTGACCTTTCTGCCAGTTTGATTTTCGACCAGAGTCTTCCAACCTTTGAAGTTCTCAAAAGTTTCATCCTTAGTCTTCTGGATGAATACCCATAACTTTCTGTAATAGTCATCTCCCATGGATAGAAAATACTTTTCTCCTGAATGTGATGGACACCTTGCAGGCCCCCAAAGATCAGTATGGATGTAATCAAGGGATCCATGTGTTCTTTGTTTTCCTTTGTTGAACTTCACTCTGCAAGATTTTCCAAGTACACAGGGCAGGCATGACAAATAAACCCGGCCCTTGGACCGCCGCCCGCCCGAAATTAGCGGGAAAACCGGTTAACGGGAGCGGTCTGGTGTAAACCGTTTTATTCTGGGTGCGGGTGCGGGTGATGGTACCCGCACCCGCCCGCCAACTAAATTTATTTTATTTTATTTGTTTTTAATAGTTTTATTACTTATTTACACTTTTTTTTTATACTTTTTAATGTTATAATATTATGTTTATTAGAATTATTATTTATTTTTTTGAAATTAAAATTTAAATAAAACTATCAAATTTGAAAAATACTTTTAAAATAATTAAGTATTTAGTTTAATTATTTATTTTTAACTATATTGAAAAAAATATAAATTTAAAAATAAAATAAAAAATTTATTCGGGCGGGTGTGGGTAAACCCATTTCTTGTTGGGGGTGGGGGCGGGTGAACAAATTTTAGCCCCGAACGGGTGCGGGTCTGGATCTGAGAGGCGGGTGCGGGTGCGGATCCGAGGCGGGTGCGGGTGCGGTGTGCTTAAACCTCCCCCCGCCGTTGCCATCCCAACAGGGTTCACAAAAATTCAGCTTTTCGACTTTGTCTCCTCCAAGCAAATTTTGTTTCCCCAATTCGACCAGACCCCTTCCATTGACATGGCCCAATCTCATGTGCCAAATTTCTGCCTTCGGCAAAGTTTTTATGGATGCAACATTTGTCGAACCACTTACAACTTTAGCCTCAAGGGTATACAAGCCTTTTTTCTTCACGCCTCTTAAGATTTTCTTCGACCCCTTCATGACTCTCAGGATAATTTTCTCTCCTTGAAAAACATATACTTTCTTGTCGAATTCACTAAGAGAAATCAAAATTCTCTTCAAATAAGGTACATATACCTGACTTTTAGTCAATAGCCTTATTGACTCATCATGGAGCTTGAATCCCACAGATCCAACACATGCAATCTTGCACACTTTGTTATTTCTCAACAATACATATCCTCCATCTTGATCACATAATTATTCGAACAAGTCTTTGTTTGGAGTCATGTGCAAAATGCACCCATAATCTATAATCCACTCCTTCGACGAGTTGCTGCTCGAAACCACAAGAACATCATATGAGTCGAAATCATCTTGAACTATAGTTGCGTTGCCATTATCCTTTCCTCCATGATATTTCAGGCGTTTAGGACACACCTTTATTTTGTGACCCTCCTTCTTACAATGATAACATCAAATACCAAATGCTTCGTCACTATAAGACTTCTAATGGCTTTTACTTTTCTTCTTGTCGAACTTACTATCCTTTCATAAGAGTTTTAATTTAACGGCCAAACCTTCACCAACCGTTGAAAGTTTATGCTCCTTTCGTTCGTTCAAGTCCTTCGAATACAAGGCTGATTAAACTTTTTCAAAGGTCAAGGACTCCCTTCCGTACAAGAGAGTTTCTTTGAAGTAAGCACATGTTTTGGGCAAAGTGCACAGTAGCAACACTGCTTAATTTTCATCATAGATCTTCACATCAATATTTTAAAGACCAATAATCATCTTGTTGAATATATTCAACTGCTCAGTTAACACTTTCTCTTCAATCATCTTGAATGAATACAAAGATTACTTCAGGTATAGTCAATTTACCAGCGATTTAGTCATGTACAAACTTTCAAGCTTCACCCATAACCCTATCGTTCGTCTCATTTGATACATGTCAAAGAACCTTATCACCAAGGTTCAACAATATTGCACCGTGGGCTTTCTCAATCATCTCTGTCTTCTCAGATGCAGTTAATGCAACGTTCATGAATGCCTCTCCCTTCAACGCCTCCAAAATTTTTTGCTGAAGCAGTAGAGCTTTCATCTTCAAGTGCCACAGACCGAAATTGTTCACTCTGGTGAAATTTTCAATCTCATTCTTTGTTGAAGTCATCTTATCTCCATGCTCACCGCAACAATTTGTTGTGAATCAGATGCCTTAGACAAAGTATAAACTTGTTCCTTAATGATCAAGAAACAAACAAGGGTAGAAAAGATGATAAAACAAGAAGAACACAAAGGATTGATTATTAAATGTTATTCTTTCCTTTATCTCTCAACCAAGATTACAAGAATAACAAATAATCCTCTCACCCTAAATTAGAATTTGCAGTTTGCAATGATGAGAAACTAGTATGCTATTTAGAATAAACCTATCATACTAAACTAATGGGCTTTTATCACAAATACCCATTACAATCTAACTTAGGGTACAAGTTAACTTAAACAATTATACATAACAAACAGGCCAAATTCGATGCTAACAATCCTAGCATCCTTCACACTACACGCTAGAACACACTTCGAATACAACTTGTAACACTTCGATAACATCATGTGAGCAACCTTCGACTGCATACTAAACTCAGTCGAGTCGTCAAACCAAGATACTACCTTCGATCCAATAGATTTCAATCCAATATATCATAAAAATGTTGTTGGTAGTTGAACGCACCAGTATTATTTCCACCATTGGAGAAATGGAGCTGAAGTCCACCTCCAAAAAACTTTAATCTTAAAGGATGTCATGCATACTCCTAAGGTTATAAATAATCTTTTTGTCTTATGAATAAAGTGGGGTATTTTTATTTGCATAGATTTGTACACCATCACTAAAAATGACATTTTTGTGAATGAAATTGATATGTTTAAGACTTTTGCAAATGAAATAAAAAATTAATTTAGTAAGAAGATTAAGAGACTTTGTAGTGATAGAGGAACTGGATATGATTCAATTTTATTTAATGAATTTTTTAAATGACATAGAATTGTACATTAAATACTGCATCATATTCTCCTAAAATGAATGGTAAAATAGAAAAAAAGAATATAACTCTTACTGAACTAGTCGTTGTTATTATGTTGAATTTCAGTGTTGCATCTCACTGGTGGAGGAAATTTTATTGAATGTTTTTTATGTACTGAATTGAATTACCAAGTCTAAACTAAAAATAAGATCTCACCTTACAAGGTATTGAAGAAAAGATAATCAAACTTGTCTTACTTTAGAACTTGCGGCTGTCTGACTTATGTTTGAATTCTGGATCTTAAGCGAGTTAAAATCGTTAGTAGAGCCTAAGAATGTGTATTCATTGAGTATGTAGCAAATAATAAGGCATATATATCTGTTATGACAAAAATGTTAAACTGATCATAGAATTAATTGATGTTGAATTCTTTGAAGACATAATTCCTTTCAAATCAAGAGGTGGTGATGACACTAAATCGAATCACATTCATATGATAAGAAGTATCAAATGAAAAAACAAACTAGAAATAGAACTTCAAAAAAGTAACAGAGTAACATTTTCTACATATTTTGCTACCAATTATGCAGCCTATACAGTAGAAGAAGAACCAAAAAATCTTCAAGAAGCCTTATTTGGGGGAAGGCATGTGGGCCATCACTCTATGTCCACGTGGTGGAAAGTGGTGTCTATTATCGGATCTCAAAAGGAAGATCCTACAAATTTGTTTGAGTCTATTTTTGTTAAAAAGGCTAGGTCTGGTATTTTGAATTTCTTATAGGGAGACATTTGGTTAGGTAGTATTCCTCTAAAGATCATATTTTATTTTAGAGACTTTTCTTTATCTCTACTCTTCAAAATGGAATTTTGGGTGAGATGAGAATGTGGGATTATGGGAGTCTTATTTGGGACCCCAAGTGGAGTTTATGTTTCTTTGTTTATGAAGAATATCTGATTGTTGAGTTCTTCTTGGCTCTCCAAGATATTCAATTGTCAGTGAAGATTGATAAGTGAGTTTGGAGACACACTATATATAGCTTATTCTCTGTTGCTTCTACTTATCAAGTCTTATAAGTTCATGCTCTTATCTTTGAGGATCATTTATATATTGCGATCCAATCTCTTCCATTGATTTGGGAGAGATGGGTCCCTTCCAAGGTGGTAGTGTTTTCATGGAAGCTCCTTAAAGATATATTTACATCTAAGAAAAATATTTTCAAGAAGAAATTTATTTCGGAACCAGAGGGGATTTATGTGACATTTGTGGGGATCAATTAGAGTCAACCTCTCATTTGTTTGTGATTTTTGTTTTACTTCCAGTGTCTAGTATAATAATTTTAGGTGGTTAGAGGTGTATTTGGCTCTTTCTAGTGATCTTAGGCATATTTTTGAGTTTTTCCTTTTCTTAGGTTCTAAGGCTGAGTTTATAAGGTGTGGGTTTACTATGATTTGGCATTGTGATGACACCAATTATACCATTTATTTGACTCGATTTATGCATGTTTTATTATCATTTTGCTTTACATGTCCATTATTATGATGGTCTTTGTGTGCATTTCAGGTATTTTGCCATTTAAGAGTCATATGCGAAGAAATGAAGTAAAATAGACAAAATGGAAGAAATGAAGCATTTCGCACTCAAGGCGACCACCAGGGAGTTCACCATATAGGTGGCCATGAGTGCTCCACGTCTCAACGGTCAAAAGTACAAGTCCTGCCCACTTTGAGAGCATGGGTTTCACCATGGAGGTGTGGCGGTCACCACACTGTGAAAACACGCAACAATTGAATTGGGCTTAGCTAGGTCTTCCCACTCCCTTATTTTTCTCCTATTCTTCCTCACACAAATTTAACAACTTCAACCACATTTTAGGGTTTTATTTTCATTATAAATAGGTCTTGACATTCACTTTTTCAAGGTACCCAACCTTAGCACAACCTTAGCACAACAATATGCATAAATTTACCGATTACAAGCTATAACTTGTCACATCGAAGGGTTATAGCACTGTTCGAGCTTTTGTTGCGGTTGAGTTTGGAGCACTTTTATTTGAAGCATTTTATCTTGTCGTTATTTACATTGCGTCGAAGTTTTATTTCAAGTTATTTCCATTTGTACTAGATTAAAGCCTCTGATTGGAACATATTCTTATTTTATTCAGTATTTTATGCTTTATTTATCTTGACTCTATTTTTCCGTCTTATTTACCTTTCCTTTATTTCCATGCCTTTACTTTCCTCGCAACTTATATTTCAAAAACTACTTTTATCAAATTTACCATTATGTATAATCCAATATTCCAATCAATTGTGTATTTGTTTACCGTCACTATGTTCAACTAATTTTTTAATGTTGGAATGCGAGGATGGTCATATGATGATACCTTGTATGTTATTTCTTTAGTATTTAAATTGTGGGCTGTTTTGATTTTAATGTAAATTTTCCGAACATAATTGTAATCTGTCACAGCAAAAGTTGGCCAGTGAAAATGTCGGACAATATCGAAAGCCATCTGACACTAAAGAAAAAAATCGTTTATTTTTGGTTAATAAATACTAAAAAAGCATTTTATTAATTAATTAGGAAAATCTAATATTTTTAGAAAGTGATTTTAAAACTATTTACGAACGCATGCGTTTATAAGTTTAGGACCTGATTACCTAAGCGAAAGCATGAAACCCTTTTAAATTAAATTTTCAATTCAAAAGTACCTTTCAACCAAGTAAATAATTTAATTTCTTAAAATAAAAATTCACTACGTTATCTCATAAACGGCCTACCACAGTGAAAGTGGAATGATATAATTTAGAGAGTAAGGTCAGGTCCTGAATACGTGAAAACGACATTTCCAATTTAATTAATTCGAACAATATAATAAGAGTATCGTTAATTGATGAGAATCACATTCTAGCATTATTTGTCCGAACTTATTTATTTCATTTTTTTCTGTTCTTAATTCAACCGCATTCTAATATTATTACTACTAATTACTTCAAGTTTATTATTTCATTTTATTTTCGCATTCTACTCCCTTACTAAATTCAACCGCCTTAGATAAATATCGTAATAATTAGTAAAGATAGATTTGACTATTGATCTCTGTGAGTCCGACACTCTTTATATTACTCTGATACTTTTCGTGCACTTGCGAAATACTCCATCCATTTGCGGTGGTGTGGATTATTTGGTCTATTCATAACGATAAGATTTTATCCAGTTCGTCAATAAATGTGAAAGAAGCGGAAGATATAATCATTTTTCGCTTAATATCTTTTTTGATCCCGTATGTTAACGTTGAAGTTCATTTGATTCCTTAACTCCTTACAACGTACCATTTTAATCCCTTTTGTTATATTAGCGATGAATTTAGCGAATAATTTTTGAGTTTTTTCGTCGCTAATTAGACGAAAAGGATCAATATGTTACGTTTTGAAGAGTTAATGTACCAATATGAATCTTTTTTAAATTAATGGAGCAAAATGAACCCCAACATACGAAACAAAAAAAAATTAAGTCTTATTTTTTTGTGTGGCTTGGAGCTGGTTTTTTAATAGATCCTCTGTGAGCTCTATTTCTTTCCCTAGTTGACTTCAGAATCCTATCATGGGTTTGAATCTATAGCAGATCAAGACTCATGACCTCACCCCATATTATTAGTGGTTTCTTTTAGCATTTTACTTGCATTTTTGGTCTTCTGTTGGTGAATTTGAATTGAGTTCTAGTTCGATCTCTGTTGAGTGGTGATTATTGTGCGGGTAGGGACGAGCCCACGTTGTAGTGAGTGTGAGTTAAGGCCCCCACAAAATAATATTACATATATTATTTTCTTATAAATTATATATATATATATATATATATATATATATATATATATATATATATATATATATATATATATATATATATATATATATATATATATATATATATATATATATATATATATATATATATATATATATATATATATATATATATATATATATATATATATATATATATATATATATATATATATATATATATATATATATATTTTCATAAATTTAAAAATTATTGTAAAATTGTATTATATATTTAAATATTTAAATATTAAAATGATAATTTTAAATTGTTTTTAATATGTAAATTTGATAGTTGTTATAAAAATATATGATCGTCCCCATTACTCAAATTTTTTGAGTCCGTCCCTATGTGCGGGGATTATTTTAATTTTAATTTTTTCTTCCTTGATTGTATTTTTTTTTGTATCTTTGTTGATTACAATTGGTCGGTTCAAAACTTCTATCGACTCCCTATGTATTATGTTGAAATTTGTAATTCCTTATTAATATATTATTTGGCTTTAAAAAAATCAATAGAAAATATTTTTACTTTATTTTTTCTAAAATGTAAATTTTTTTATCAACTTCTATAATGCAATTTAAGACATAATGTATCTGTACCAGTATATAGGTATAAATATTTAATGGTCATTGAACCACTGACCAAACTTCTCACAAAAGACAATCGAATGGAGGCTTTTGCATTTTATTTTGTTCTTATATTAATCTCTCTCCATCCTAAAATAAAGATTTAACACACATATTATAAAAATTATATTAACTAATAAGTTAAAAAAAATACTTTTATTAAAATATCATGATTGCTATATTCACTTTTATCATAAATACAAAGTAAAATAAATTAAATTTAGAATAATGAAATTCACAATAATTATTTATTGGATGCAATGTATAAGTCAACTGCAGTTTAGAAGTATTGAAAACTGTTTTGGAAACAACTTATTTAAAAGATGTTCTGCTACTGAGGTAGAATTTCTGGTTTTCAAAGAGGAAACAAGTTTCTTCATTTGGAGAAATCAGTTTCTGCCACGAAATTTTATTTTTCTGTTCTACTGCATGTGGCAGTTTTAGTGTTTGTTTGTTTTGTTGTATTTTAGTTGACACACTATAAAAGGACTCTCTCATGTAATGTTTTGGTTAATACCATTGTGAATAATAACAAAATTTTCTCCTCAATTACTCTCTCTCTCTCTCTCTCTCAATTCCCAATTTTCTCTCAAAACTTCATCTTCCCCAATACACATTTTCACCATTGATTCACCTTACACCAAAAGTGTATGTTCCAACATCTGGCATCAAGAGCCTGGTTCTAATCCGTTATTCTGCTGCAAACATGACAACCACCGATCGAATCCCTACCAACCTCCCAATTCTTGATTCCAAGAATTATGATAAATGGTGCAAACAAATGAAAGTTTTGTTTGGGTATCAAAAAGTCCTTGAAGTGGTGAATGATGGAGTTACACCACTTGTTGCAGAGGCTACAACAACACAACAAGCTACATTCAAGGAAGAGAAGAAGAAAGATTACAAACCTCTCTTCTTGATACACTTTTACGTCGACAATGACAACTTTGAGAAAGTTGGTGATTGTACGTTGGCAAAACAAGCTTGGGAGATTTTGAAGAGAGCTTATGAAGGTGCTGACAAAGCGAAGATGGTGAGATTACAAACTCACAAGAGGCAGTTAGATTTGGTGCAAATGGAAGAAAACGAATCGATCAACGACTACATTACGCGTATAACGCATTTGGTGAATCAAATGAAGGCTTGTAGTGAAACCGTTTCGGTGCAAAATGTAGTAGCTAAGATCTTGCGTTCTTTAACGTCAAGATTTGAAAACATAGTGGTAGCTATAGAAGAGTCAAAGGATATTCTCACTATGAGCAAGGAGGAGCTTCAAAGCTCATTGAAAGCACATGAACAAACAATGGATGAAAGGGGAAATGATAAGGCCAAGGCGGAAATTGTGTTGCAAGCACGATTCAATGAAAAGAACGAGAGGCTGAAAGACAAATGGTCTTCGAAAAGCAAAGAAAATTTCTAGAATTTTAGTGGAAAAGATCCACAAAATTCAAAGGGGTCTATGGCTCAAAGAGGAGATAACATCTCCAAAGGTAGTGGTCAAGGCAACAACAACAAGAGGTATGATAAAAGAAATGTGAAGTGCTTTAATTGTCAAAAGTATGGTCATTTTACAAAAGAATGTAATGTGAAATCGAAGGAAAATCATGGAGGTGAAGCCAAAGTTGCAAGGCAAGAGGTAGAGGATGATGATACAATTCTTGTTATCATCACGGAGGAGAACAATGACAATAGAGAGTGGCTGGACAGCAACAACAGTGTGTGTCGAGGGCTGGACAGCAACACTGTCAGTGCATAACTTTATGCACAAACGGGTTCGGAGCGAAATGCAATGGTAATCGTTCGAGGAGGAGTCCAAGGTAGTGATGAGTGGTACTCAGATTCAGTTTTTTCAACTCATATGATGGGTAGAAAGGATTGGTTTGTGAAGATCAATCAAGCCACGAAGAATAGAGTAAGATTCGCGGATGACACCACTTTAGCGGCCGAATTTGTGAATGATGTTTTGATCATGAATAGGGATGTGAGTCATTCCTTGATCAAAGATGTGTTTTACATTCCTGTAATTAAGTTTAATATCTTGAGCATTGGTCAATTACTCGAGAAGAATTACACAATTCGCTTTGAAAATTAGGTTTTGCGCGTTTTTGACTGAAATGACGTTTTAATCCTTAGAGCACCCATGGCTGCAAATCGTACTTTCAAGATAGAGTTGAAAGTAATGGAACACAAGTGTCTTTCTACAACGGTAAGTCATGATGAGTGGTTGTGGCACTACCGTCTTGGACACCTTAATTATAGAGACCTCAACGCGTTGCAAAAGCATGATATGGTGATTGGAACGCCCAAGTTCAATCTTCGAACTGAGATATGTGAAGAGTGTGTGAAAGGGAAGCAACATAAGAACACTTACAACAAGGATGTAGGTCATAGGACCAAGTAACATCTTGAGGTGGTGTATTCAGACGTGTATGGTCTAATGCAAGTCGACTCATATGGCGGAAATAGGTACTTTGTCACTTTTATCGATAATTTTAGTAGAAAGCTATGAATTTATCTCATAAAGAGGAAGGATGAGGTGTTTGAAGTATTCAAGCGTTTTAAGTCCATGGCGAAGTGACAAAGTGGTCACAACGTGAAAATTCTCAAAATAGATGGTGGAGGTGAATACACCTAAAATGAGTTTGGGAATTATTGTGATGATGAGGGTATAATGCGTGAAGTTGTTCCAACTTATACGCCTCAACAAAATGGTATCGCCGAAAGAAGAAATCGCTTACTTTTGAATATGGTTCATAGCATATTAAAAGGGAAGAACTTGTCGAAAGAACCATGGGGAGAAATGACCTCTACAACAACCTATTTGTTGAGTAGGTGCCCTACTAAGAAGTTGGACAAGGTGACACTAGAAGAGGTATGGTCTGGTTATAAATCGAATTTGACGCATTTGAAAGTTTTCTGTTTGATAGCATTTCGGCATATTCCGAGTCAACTTCGAAAGAAGTTGGATGATAAAGGTGAGGTAATGTTACTTGTCAGATATCACCCTAGTGGAGGCTATAAACTATTTAATGTGAGTAGCAAGAGGATCGTGATTAGTCGAGACATGGTAGTGGATTCAGAGGTTTGAAAATTGAAAATGAGAGAAACGATTTCTCAAGAAGAAATCGTTTCCTATTTTGCATACTAAAGAATCTGGGATGAGATTTCTGGAAGCAGAAACCGGTTCCCCTGATTCTGGAAACCGGTTTCCACCAGAAAATGCAGAATTGCAACAGGTAGCAGAACCGTCTCGAATCCGAAGTTGAGAATGTTGAATCCAGTAGACGACCGACAAGACGTAGAGGTCTACCTCAAAGGACCCAAGATTGTGAAGTGTTCCACGATAATGAGATTAACAATGATGGTGATCTCATACACTTTGCACATATGGCCGAATCCAAACCGGTGAGTACAAAGGAGGCACTAAGCAATTCAAAGTAGGTGTGTGCAATGAAAGAAGAGCTGAAATCCATTGAGAAAAACAGTACTTGGGAGCTGGTTGATTTACCAGAATGAAAAAGGCAATCAAAGTAAAGCGATTCTATAAAGTGAAGGCAAATCCTAAAGGAGAAATTGTCAAGCATAAGGCTCGACTAATGGCGAAAGGATTTTTGCAACGAGAAGGTATAAACTATGATGAGGTGTTTGCTCTAGTAGCTAGCTTAGAAACTATACGACTGGTTGTTGGTATCGCTAATAGCAAAAATTAGCGGATGTACCAAATGGATGTAAAATCCGCATTTTTGAATGGTCCACTTGAGAAGGAAGCCTATGTAGAGAAGCCCTTGGTTTTGTGGTGTAAAATCAAGAGGGAAGAGTCTACAAGTTGAGGAAGGCACTTTATGGTTTGAAACAAGCACCTAGAGCTTGGAACAAACACATAGATACTTTTCTTATTGAAGTTGGCTTCAAGAAGTGTGTATCCGAACATGGTATTTATGTGAAAGCGGATGTAAGCAAAGGCGTGATTATACTTTGCTTTTATGTGGACGATCTATTGATTATAGACAGCAATGAAGAGTTTATTTCCAAGTTCAAAGGCAAGCTTATGGAATAATTTGAGATGAGTGACCTTGGTATCATGACATACTCCCTTGGCATAGATTTCCACAAGTCAAAGTTGAGACTACTCATACATCAAAGAAAGTATGCCCTTGAGATATTGAAGAGATATGATATGGAGCATTGTAATGCTGCCAATTCACCAATGGAACCAAGGTTGCAGCTGTCCAAGAATGAAGATGAAGGTGATGTTGATCCAACTCAATGTAGAAGGTTGATTGGATCGTTACGTTACTTGTGCAATACGTGACCGAATTTGACATTTAGTGTCAGTATTGCTAGCAGATTCATGGAGAGACCAAAGGTGTTTCATTTGACAGCAGTTAAGAGGATCCTTTGTTACGTTAAAGGTAATATTGGCTGCGAAATTCTCTTTCCTACAGTTGATACAGGTAGCATGTGCGAGTTACTCAGTTATACGTATTTAAATTGATGCAGAGATAATTATGATCGAAAGTCTACGGCTGATTATGTCTTTATGTTCAACGGAGATCCAATCTCTCAGTGCTCTCGATGTGTACGGGTCAAGCTATGTGGCTAATGAATCTACTTAAAGAGTTGGACAACATTGATGTAAAAACTGTCACACTCTTTGTCGACAACCTCTCGACCATTAACCTTGCAAGGAATCCTATAACACATGGGAGGAGCAAGCATATAGAGATGAAGTTTCATTACTTGAGGGAGTTGGTGTGTGAAGGACAACTGAAGCTAGTTCATTGTCGAAGCAAAGAACAACTGCAGACTTGTTGACGAAGGCGGTAACAAATGAAGTGTTCAAGAGGCTTGTGAAGAATTTGAGCTTGAGGAATGTGGAGCACTTGACTTAAGGTGGTGTATTGGATGCAATGTATAAGTCAAACGTAGTTTGGAAGCATTGAAAGCTGTTTTAGAAACAACTTATTTAGAAAAGTTGTTCTGCTACTGAAACATAATTTTTGGTTTTCAAAGAGGAAACCAGTTTCCTCATTTGGAGAAACCGGTTTCTACCACGAAATTTTGTTTTTCTGTTCTACTGCATGTGGCAGTTTTAGTGTTTGTTTTGTTGTATTTTAGTTGACACACTATAAAAGGACTCTCTCATGTAATATTTTGGTTAATGTCATTGTAAATAATAACAATATTTTTTCTTTAATTACTCTCTCTCTCTCAATTTTTAATTTTCTTTTAAAATTTCATCTTTTCTAATACACATTTTCACCGTTGATTCACCTTACACGAAAAGCATATGTTCCAACATTATTACTAAAGTGAAATTAATATTTGAAAACAATTTTTTACTCAGATAATTTAATTTGAGAAAAAGATAGTAACGTAAAGTAAGAAAAGGGGTCCATTATACAACAAAAAAGAAGTGGTCCTTGTACAACTCTTGGCTAGACCAATAAGGAAAGAACAAAAGTGTACGAGACAAGTTATTCAAAATGAAATTGACAACATGGATTGGTATAGAGATGAGATAATATCTTGCAACTAGTTTCCATGCAGAAAATGGAACTATTTAGAGACTTATTTGTCACCGTCCACTAGGAGAGGCTCAAATAAAAGTTTGAATTCAGAATCTTGAAAGAATCATATTGTCAAGATGTAAGTCTCCATCGCTAAATCAATTCTTGGAGTTTAACTTATACTACTAAAAAAGTTATATTTTCAATTACTTCTTTGTAGATAAATAAAAAATAGAAGATGCACTGAGTATAATTTACAATGTGAACCAATAAATTTTAGAAATTTCTTAACCTATTCCGTAACTTTCTTACGCACCACACGAAATTCTTTAAATGTCCTTTAGAATTGGAAGTATATTTCCAGTGCGCACAATTATCTGATAAAAAACACACAAATTAAAAATTTATTACCGATTATGTACCGTAACTGTATAATATGAAGGGTGACACCATATATGGTCTGTTTTGTACAAAAAGGAGTCCGAATCGGAAATATACTTTCAGTTTTAAAAAGGGTATTATCAGATTTTCATAGGGTGTCTCACTCCACTATAGGATGAGTTAAAAAATTCCCTATATTTAGTGTATTTTGTTAAATTATTTTTATATTTTAAAATTATTTAAATGGTAGATTGTTGGTTTATGGTTAGACGATAGTATAAAGTTATTTTACACTATTAATACATGTCTATTAAACTCTTAGATAAATATTTTTTTAAAATAAACGGATGAATTGAAATATATCATCATATACATTATATCGAGGAATTAATATGTCACTTCCGTGAAATATACATGTAACCTCTAAGGATATATTTTTACTATTATATTCATGTGAAAATTAAATTTTAAAAAATTTGAGTTTTACCGAAAATTTTAATATATTTCAAAATTCATAAAGAAAAACCAGAAATTTTCGAGGAAAATATCGAATTCCTTCAAAAAAAATTTTAATATCTAAAATTTTAATGTATTTGAAATTTTCACTGGACAAATACACTAAAATTTTTGACATTGAAAAAAATAATTATCGAAAATTTTAGAAAATCTATGAAAAATTTCTTAAATCTATCAGAAATTTCATCCGAAAATTAATTGTAACTCAACAAATATAATTTAATTTTTTTTAGAGGATGTTATGGTTAATTTTAGAGGCGATGTGTTAATTTCTTCGTTATATCTATAAAATTTTATATTAATCTATAACCATTTTCAATGACATGGACCTACGCAAAGATTAACTAAAAATAGACTTTCTAAAAATAGACTTCCATATATATTAAATTTAATAGATTATTATTCTCAAACTCTACATTGTGATCTTATCTATATGATAATATTTTTACCCTAATCTATATATAATATTTTTCAATTCAACAACGATTATTTTTAAAATATATTATATATAGAAATAGAAGTTAAGTGCGTTAAAGATAACGTAGAGATTGAGAATTTGTGGCTAGCCACCAGTCCATTATCGTCACGTGTTTTTGATAGCCAAATTAAATTGTCAATATGAACACACCACGGCCTTCATTATAGGTGTAGCTCTTCATGAATATATAGATATTATAAATAAATGCAATTAATATAAAGTTTCAGCAATATCAACCATATTAGAGTATAATGGATTTGTTGAATAAGCCACTTGTTCACCAATCTTTCATCATTAACAATACTGCATTTTCTCCTTCCTATAAATGTAGGAAAGGTGCAATTTCTCATAACAATACCAATTGGTTTTTGAAACGTTCTTTAGCTAAAAAGGGTTGTATAAGAAAGTGTGTGTCTCCTAAGTTCATGAGAGTAGTGATGGCAGCAACAGACATTAAAAGTTATACTAGTGTGAAGGCTTTAGTGAGTGTGAAACAAAGTGATGGTGGCCTCATCAATGATGTTGTTACTGCTATTGTTGGTAATAGTCGCTTGGTTTTGGAGCTTGTTAGTGCTGACCTTCATCCAAGTAAGTTTATACTCAAATTCCACATTTTTAAATGTGACTCAGCGAGATGTCACGAGTTCGAACATGCACATTTGTATTTGATGTCTCTGCACAACTATTAACTGAGCAAGGTTAAATGAGACATTTTTTATGATTTTTTATTTGTATTAACCAATTGAGTAATTCTAATTATGTCTCCTTTTATTATTTGATAAATGAAGATACAAACTTGGAGAAAGAGACTATAAAAGCACATGCACATGAAACTCAGAAAAAGGAGAAGGATGCACAATTTGAGGCAACATTTGAATTACCTGCGGATTTCGGAAATGTCGGTGCCGTTTTGGTTGAAAATGAACATGATAAAGAAATATTTCTAAATAACATAGTCCTTGATGGTTTCCCAAATGGCCCTATTCACCTTTCTTGTCAATCATGGATTCAACCAAACCATAGTGATTCTCTTACAAAGAGAGTTTTCTTCACTAACAAGGTACTACTGATAATCATGATATTGATCATAAAATTTCATCATAATGTTATGTTATGTCATTTTGATGCATGTAATTAATTAATTAATAGATGTATTTGCCATCGCAAACACCAAGTGGATTAACAAAGCTAAGAGAAAATGAACTCAAAGAATTAAGAGGGAATGGTGAAGGTGAAAGAAAGAAATCAGACAGAATCTATGACTATGATGTTTACAATGATCTTGGTGATCCTGATATCAGCACTGAACTCAAAAGACCTGTTCTTGGTGGCACAAAACAATATCCTTATCCAAGACGGTGTCGTACTGGTCGAAAACATTCTGATACTGACCAACGGTATGAAACAAGGACTACTTTAGATTTCTATGTTCCGCGCGACGAGTCCTTTTCTGAAACAAAGCAGAAACAGTTCAATGATTCTACCATATCTTTAGGCTTGACTACTATTATTCAATCTCTAGACTCTATCGTCACTGATTTAAAGCTCGGCTTTGCAAGCTTTGAAGATATAGATGCAATTTATAAAGAAGGATTTCAGTTACCAACTCTTGAATCCAATGACTCAACAATTCTCCAAAGAGTCATTCCAAAGCTCATTAAGGATGCTGATGATAGTAAAGATATTTTGCGCTTTGATACCCCGGAACCATTCAAAAGTAAGTTTAATCATATATATTTGAGAAACACATGTTGAGTTGCTGATAGAAACTTAAGCTAAGCCTACAATTGTCATGAAATCAAAGTTCTTTCCTAATTTCTTATCGATATAAATACGTGTTTTGGAATTGTAGGGGATAGATTCTTTTGGTTTTCAGATGTGGAGTTTGCCAGAGAGACTTTGGCTGGTGTCAACCCATATGGCATTGAATTGATTAAGGTATGAATATATTGCTACAAATATTCACTTTACTCCTTTCACCATATTTACATATATATGTGCAATAAATTCCGAGTTTTTTTTCTCTGGTTTTGCTCATTTGATTATAGGAATGGCCTTTGAAAAGTAAACTGGACGCCCAAATCTACGGTCCACCAGAATCTGCAATTACCAGAGAAATCGTTGAGTCGCAAATCAGCTATAGTACAGTTGAAGAGGTACCAAAAGAAGCAACTTTTTTAACTAAATCTATAATTTATAGTGCTTAAAGATTTGTTCAATTCATCACTACAGGCTATTAAAGAAAAGAAGCTGTTTGTGCTAGACTATCATGATTTGTACTTGCCATATGTTAGCAAAGTGCGAGAGATTGAGGGCACAACACTATATGGATCTAGAACACTATTCTTCCTCACTAGTGAAGGCATATTGAAGCCATTAGCTATTGAGCTCACTAGACCGATTATTGACGGCAAGCCACAATGGAAGCAAGTCTTCACACCTGATTCTGATACCACCAATCTCTGGCTTTGGAGGCTTGCCAAAGCTCATGTTCTTGTTCATGATTCTGGTCATCATGAACTTATAAGCCATTGGTGAGTACTAACTTAGATTTTTTGAGATGTTCTAACCAGCTTAACTAGTACTAACTTAGGAATATGTTAAATGTATTTGCAGGCTAAGAACTCATTGCGTTGTTGAGCCTTTTATAATTGCGACATACAGACAACTCAGTTCCATGCATCCGATTTATAGATTATTGCATCCACATCTGAGATATACCATGGAGATCAATAAAGTTGCCCGCGAAGTGCTTATTAATGCAAGTGGACTCCTTGAAATATCATTCTTTCCTAAAAAGTATACAATGGAATTAAGCTCTGTGGCATATGATAAGCTTTGGCAATTTGATTTGCAGGCACTCCCAAATGATCTTATTAATAGGTAATTTTTATATGATGATGAATATTATGCTATTAAGCACTGATAAACACGTGTCAGACACTAGACATGCTTTCAATATGAAGTGTATGTGATATTTTGAAAACCTGATTGAATATTAACTTGCTCATGTAAATTGTTATATTTTTTTTAAGAGGAATGGCTGTGGAAGATCCTAATGCACAACATGGAGTAAAGCTAGTAATTGAAGACTATCCTTTTGCCAATGATGGTCTGTTAATATGGGATGCAATTAAAAACTGGGTCACAGATTATGTGAATCACTACTATCCAAGCTCAAGTGCTATAGAATCTGATCAAGAGCTCCAAGCATGGTGGACGGAAATTCGAACAAAGGGTCATGCAGACAAATCCGAAGAACCATGGTGGCCAAATCTTAAAACACCAAAAGATCTTATTAACATCGTTACGAATATAGCCTGGTCAGCATCTGCTCATCATTCAGCTGTGAACTTCACACAATATACTTATGGAGGCTATTTCCCTAATAGGCCAACCATTGCTAGAATAAAAATGCCAACAGAAGATCCTACAAAGGAAGAATGGGAAGCATTTATGAACAAACCAGAGGAAACACTTTTGGCGTGTTTTCCATCGCAAATTCAAGCAACATTATTTATGGTTGTTTTAGGCTTATTATCGGAACATTCACCGGACGAAGAGTACATTGGGCAGAATGTAGAGGCATCTTGGGGGGAGAATTCAACTATAAAGGAAGCATTTGAAAGGTTTAATAGGAGATTGAAGGAGATTGAAGGAATTATAGACTCAAGGAATGAAGATAGGAATTTGAAGAATAGACATGGAGCTGGGATAGTGCCTTATGAGTCATTAAAGCCGTTTTCAGGACCCGGGGTCACTGGAAAAGGTGTCCCATACAGCATATCCATTTAAATCTTGGTGCTTTAATTAAGCCTGAATCTAACTAATCAAATGTTAATCTGCACAAGAACTCTACATATACTGCAGTTTTTGTGCAAAATTCTTAGTGTTAGTAAAAATTCCGTATCAATGTGTTGTTCATTTAAGAAGGAATGCAGTTTATAAACATTTGTTTCACACCTAATATCTATTTTGAATCTAAACTAGAATATAATGTTTGATTAATTATTTACTAGATTGTAACCCGCGTAATTCGCAGGTGTTACTATAATATTTTTTTCTCTTTAAATACATATATATACTTGTTGACCCATATGTTACACAATAGTTGTCTGAAAAAAATAAAAAAAATTGAAATAATGAATTGTCATAAATAAAATTCCTATGTATATAAGAATTTTTTATTGTAAAAATACAATATCTCCAATCCTTTATAAATTTATTTTATATTTTTGTGTAATATTGTCTGTAATTGTTTTAAAAAAAATATAAAAACTTTCATTATAATATTGTATAGAGAATTATTAAAATGAATATAATATTTTTGTAAATCTAATAAAAATAAAGTTTTTATTAAAAATTATAATTATAATACAATAAAAAAATTATAATTAAATTTTTTCAATTAAGAGATTACCACTATTTACGACCACTTCGTCAATACTAAAATCACATTTTCTTTTGGTAAATTTTAAAATTTTAAAATATTTAAAATAATATACTACATTTTATATGTAATAAAGTTTGGAACGTAATCTAAGATTAAATGTTTTAGTTGGAACTAATATAAACTAAGAGTGGTTGTTGTCTATATACACAAAAAATTTCATCTAAAGATAAGTTATAATATACAAAATAATTTTATAATATTAAATTAATATATAAAATTAGTTTTATTTAGAGTAGTAAAAATGTATAAATGATAATATGTAATATATTTTGAAAATAAAAAATTGAATGAATAAAATGATTTGAATGCAAGTTTATATAACTAAATATATGAATATCTTAAAAAATCAATATAATTATCAATTTGAGAAACATATCAAATTAAGATATATATATATATATATATATATATATATATATATATATATATATATATATATATATATATATATATATATATATATATATATATATATATATATATATATATATATATATATATATATATATATATATATATATATATATATATATATATATATATATATATATATAATAATAATAATAATAATAATAATAATAATAATCTTACTTAAATGTCAATTGTGGTAGTAATTGTACTATTGACTTCATTTCTTAAAAAATCAAATATTATTAATAAAGCTTTGTAAAATGAGTGTCCCTTAAAATTTATAAACCTTTGTTTAAAAAATAAATATATTTTTTATTTGTAAATGCATTTTAACCTGTTAAAATGGACACTATAAATTGATTTAGAATATGGTTTTAACTATAATAAAATTACTCATTATGCATATTAAAATGTTTTTTAAAAAATAATTACATTTAAATCACAGTTATGTTATAAACAACAATATGTAATTTAATTAGTGAATAAATACAATTTTAATTAATAAAGAGTTTTGAAAATCCCTTTTTATATGAATAAGTTCCCAGTCTTAAAACAAAAAAAATAGTATTATTGTGAAATGTAACATATCAAAATAATTTTAGCGAGACAAATTTAACGACCAATTTCAAAATTATTCTGTCGCTAATTAGATAAAGAAGATTAAATTTTTTTTTTTTTGAAAATTAAAGGATTAAAATGATATGAAAAAAATAAGAGACTAATGTAAACGCTATAGTATAATTAGCGGACCAAAATATATATTTTACCTATTACTAATAAATAATTTATTAAGTAAATAAATAAAATTGTAATGAATAAAAAATTTTGTATAAAAAATATATGAAAAATCTATAAACTGATTATTAAAATTGTTAGCTAATTTTTTTTACTCAAAATGTATAATAGTTAAAGTGTAAAAAATAATCCATTTTTTAAACTTTAATTTGAGTAGGGTGAAATCAATAAAATTATATTATCTAATTAAAATAATAAATAAATACAATTTCAATGAGTAAGTGGTTGGAATGCATTTTTTTTTACATAACTAAATTCAAGGATATCTTAAATATAATGGTATAATTATGCATATGGAAAATAGAACGGATCAACATAATAAAATCTTACTTAAGTTTAAATTATAGTAATAATTAATAATTAATAATTAATAATTTAATTAATAAATAAATGAATTTGTGATGCATAAATTGTATGAAGGAAAATTTTAATATGAATAAATGTCTAACAATTATGGTAATAATAATTATATTACAATATAAATAAGTTTGCAGTAAATATATTGTTATGAAAGTAAATTTAGAATATGTAACATATTGTAATAATTGTAATAATTTAACTTAAATATCCATTATGTTAGTATTAATAATAAGTAATTTATTTATTAAATATATAAAATTGTAATGAATAAATCATTTTGAATGAATAAAATAAAAATTCTATAAATTGATTACTAAAATTGTTTGAGTTTTTTTAATTCAAAATATATAATAGTTAAAATGTAAAACATAATCCTTTTTTTAATTTTATTTTGTGTAGGGTGAAATGTATAAAATTACAATATATAATTAAATATCATAAATAAATAAATTTTCAATGAATAAGATGTTCAAATGTATATTTTTATATAATTAAAGAATATCTTAAAAGCAATAGTATATACAAATATGAAATATAAAACGGATTAATTAAAGATATTAAAAAGAAGATGTTAATTCACAACAAATATGGAATTGTGTATATTAAAAAAAGTATAAAAAAATTCAATCAAATATAAGTTGTAATAAAAAATAATTCTATAATAAACCAATGTATGAAATTAATTAAAAAATAAAAGAAAATTACAATGTATAAAATTGTATACTTGTGTGTTGTAATACTTGAGTTGAGAGAAAGTTTATTAGACAAATAATTTGTTCATAGATGAAGATAGAAAAATTGTATTTTATAAAAACATGTAAGAAATTAAGGTTAAGAAATATAGGTTTGTATTTTATAAACCTTATTATGCATCAAAAGTAAAATCCAAAAAATATCTGATATGGCAAGAGGGTTTTGATAGATTGCCAGTGCGTAAGTAAATTACAATGTACAATGAATGTATACATGCGTGTGAAGAAGAATTTATTCGTACATGAAGATACAAACACAATAAAATCAAAGCAATATCTAAACATGCAAGAAATTAAGGTTAAATACCTAACAAATGTTAAGAATGATATTCTTGTACTATTTGGATAGATTGCAAAAATATGTTTAAGATTTGACGATGTACAATGATTAAATTATTCAACACCATATTTTTCACTTTTTATTTTTCATATCATCTTTCCTTTCTTTCATCTAATAATTTAACATTCAATTAATTTTTATTCAGTACAATGGTTTTGTTTAATAAAATTCAACACTCTAACCCATTTATTTTATTTCATAACTTTAATTTTTTTTATGTTTTTATTTTTATGATTATATATTAATATTAATTATCGATTGAAATTAAATTAAAATAATTAAAAATTAATTAATTTGTTTTATTTTTTAATTTAATAATTTAATAGAGTTTTTTTTCTTTCTAATTTTATATTCTTAATAAATTTTTTCCTTGCAAATAATAAAGATGGAATAAAATAATAAAAAAAACTAAAAAAATGCAATACAAGACACTAAACACACAACATAATTTAATTAGTACAATAGGCTCAACTCACAAATAATCTATTTAATCATGAAACATTCTGAACTTTGCTCATATGTGTTTGATTAGACCTGCTTACAATTCATGATGTACATTTGAATCATGCATCACAGATCTAGCACACACATGATTCACAAATGCAGGTAGCACCTCGGTCGAGAATGGTATATTTTGGGACCTTGTAGGTTGTAAGATTGATTTTGAAATATATAGTTGTTGGAATTTTGGTAGTTGAAAGAATAATTAGTAGAATTTTGGGTATTAAAAGGGTTATGGTTGAGATCCATTTCACTAAGATAATTAGAGCTACGAACAAGAGTTTATGGAAAGCAAAATAGAAAAATTAGAGAGAAAAAAGGGAATATTTTTTATGAGTCCAAATCTAATGAACCAAATCTCTATATTTATAGAGAAAAAAATGACGAGTTTTGGTGAAAATAAAATTAAATAAAAAAATTATTTACTATAAAATAATTAATTTCAAATAATTAAAATAAAATAAAATCTAAATAATTAGAACAATCAATAAAATTTTGCAAAGTGTTGCATGTGTTCCCACTTTTTCTCATTCAACATGTTGAATCTTTTCAACACCAATTAATTCACATCACATTCAACACACTATTGTATGGATTCAACTATTAAAAAAATTATTCAACACCCTCGTTGTACATAGTATTATATAAAATGTGTAACATTAGAGTATAAATAAAGCAAAGAAGAAGGAAGTGATTTATAATTTGACCTTATTTATTACTTATTGGAAGAAGAAAAGGAGTAAAATGTACAATTTATAAGTGAGATGATAGGTTTAGTAAATTAGAAGAACATCAAGAATAGATAAAAGGGAGTGACACATCATATTATAATTGAGTTGGCAAAAACATGTATAGGTGACAAAATATATTATAAATAGATTTAATTAATCAATTATGAATTCACAATAATCAATTATTGAAAATTATTATTAATATAAATTATGGACTATTGTTAATAAGTATTTATTAATTAGTTATCAGATTTTTGTGTCTGAATGGACCGTGATGGATTAAACCATTCAGTTAAAGTCCATGTCCTCGTCCATTTAGTTATTTAAACGTTGTCCTATTAAACGATTAACTCTGTCCGAATTCCTAAACGACAATGAGGGTAATAATTCTCTGATACTCTCCGACGACAATCTCTATAATCTAAAAAGATACATCAGTAATCTCTAAAATCTTACAAGGTACATCGTTCATATTATTCTCGATTATTCTTTAATATTTCTTGATTATTCTCCATCACTCTGCATTTAGAATCAAGGAGATTGTTAATTTTCCCTTATAATTTATAATGCAAGATCTCCTTATTACAAATAAAATTCTTACAAGAATTTTTCTAAACAAAATAATTAATCTTCACATAAAAGTACGATTATTATATAAAACACAATTATTATCATATGGGTGAGATTAAATTCTTAGTATTTTAAATTGTAAAATAGAAATATATAAACTATTTTAATAACTCACTCAAATTCAAGTGTTACAATTAAAGTCACACATATTTGAGACATAATTAAGTTACACACAACAGAAATAAAAGAGACTTTAATTTAAATTTGATTGAAAATACAATAAAATAGTCATGGATTTTCATATACACATAAGACTATATTATCTTCAATATAAATTTATATACTAAACAAATGTTTGTTAAACAAATAATCTTTATTTCTTATATTTTTAGTAAAATTGACAGGATACATTTGGTTGAACTATTCAGTTAAGTTCAATGAGAAATCTCTGTCCTCAGTTGTTTAACTATTTAAACAGTTCCCTATTAAATGATTAACTTTGTCCGAAACTCTAAACAAAATAATCCTTTCATACTCGACAATCTCTATAATCTAAAAGGTATGTCGACAATCTGTAGAATTTTATAAGGTACACCGTTCATATTATTCTTAATTAGTCTTTAATATATGATATATTATAATTCGTGTCTATTCCAATTAATTAAATCTATCAATTGGTATGAGTACCTGATACATTTTATAATTATTTTGTTAAATTGTGTAAACTCGTGAGCAAAGTTCTTTCACATTTTTTAAGATTATAGTTGAGATTTTATTTTTTTTTTAAATTTTATTCACAAGAATTCAACGCTAATCACCACTAAACCAATTAATGATGAGTGAGATTATTTATTCTTTAATCCTTTCCAAAAGGTATATAATATACTATTATTAACACTCCATTAAGAGATTGTTGTTAGAAAAAGTTATCTTCCATCCAAAGTTATTAATAAATGATTCATCACACCAATAAAAATATTAAAATGATACCATCTAAGAGATTCAAGGAAAAAAATATAACTTCAAACAAAATATTTCTCTAAAAACAACAACAAAAGTAACTGTAAAAACATAATATATGAGATATGATTGTAGTAGAATTAATGAAACATCTGATGAATGATTACTAAATGATTAATGAAGCATGTGATCCATGATTACTAAATAGATATGCTATATGGAACTCCCTTTCCAGTAACTCCAGGTCCTGAAAATGGTTTCATTAGTTCATAAGGCATTATTCCAGCTCCATTCCTATTTTTCAAGTTACTATCTGCATTTCTTTTGTCTATTATGCCTTCAATTTCCTTCAATCTTCCATTGAACCTTTCAAATGCTACCTTTATAGTTGGATTCTCAGCCCATGATGGCTCAATGAGTTCTCCCAAGTACTCTTCATCTGGTGAATGATATGATAATAAGTTCAAAATGGTCATCACCAAAGTCGCTTGGATTTGCGATGGAAGACACTCCAAAAGTGTTTGCTCTGGTTTGTTGATGAAATTTTCCCATTCTTCCTTTGTAGGGTCTTCTGTTGGCATTTTGTTTCTAGCGACAGTTGGTCTGTTGGGAAAATAGCCTCCATAAGCATATTGTGCAAAGTTTGTAGCTGAATGATGAGCTGATGCTACCCAAGCTATGGTGGTAATGATGTCAATAAGGTCTTTTTGTGTTTTGAGTTTTGGCCACCATGGTTCTTCTGCTTTATCGCCGTGGCCCTTTGTTCGAATTTCTGCCCACCATGCTTGAAGCTCTTGATCAGATTCTATGATGCTTGGACTTGGATAGTGATGATTGACATATTCTGTCACCCATTGTTTTATAGCATCCCATATGAGAAGACCATCATTCGCAAAAGGGTAGTCTTCGATTGCTAATTTTACTCCATGTTGTGCATTAGGATCTTCCACAGCAATTCCTCTAAAAAGATAATTTCCATGAGCAAAAGTTAGTAGATAGTATTCAACATGACTTTAAAATACTGTCTGTAACCGCAATTGCTACAGATTGACGACAATATAAAGGATTTTGAGGTCTCTACAACGTTTTGCAGCCGCAATTTAGACCGCATTTATAGAGTTTACCTATAAATAAGATCATTTGGTAGTCCCTGCAAATCAAACTGCCAAAGCTTATCATATGCCACAGCCGATAATTCCATTGAATACTTTTGAGTAAAGAAAGAATCTTCAATGACTCCATAAGCACTAATAAGAATCTCACGACCGAGTGCATTTATCTCCAAGGTATATCTGAGATGTGGATGAAGTAACTTGTAGATTGGATGCATTGTGCTAAGTTGCCTATTTGTTGCAATCACAAAGGGTTCTACAACACAATGAGTCCTTAACCTATAAAAACCATCAGATTCCAATATACAAAGTTAGCACTATGAATCGTCATATCTTGAATGCATGACAGAAGATAATAATAAGTGATCTCACCAATGGCTTATAAGTTCATGGTAACCAGTATCATGAGCAAGAACATGAGCTTTTGCAAGCCGCCAAAGCCAAAGATTTGTCGAATCAGAAGCAGGTGTGAAGATTTGTTTCCATTGTGGTTTGTCACCAATAATTGGTCTAGTAAGCTCAATAACAAGTGGCTTTAATGTGCCTTGTTTGGTGAGGAAGAACATTGTTCTTGATCCATACAGTGTAGTATTCTCCAATTCCCTCACTTTGCTTACATATGGTATATATAAATCATGGTAGTCTAGCATGAACAATTTCTTCTCTTGAATGGCCTGCATGTATTCAAATTAAACAATTTTTAATCATAGCATAATTTAATCTAAATGTAACAAAAATTATTGATGCTTAGTAGTTAATACCTCTTCAACTGTGGTATAACCAATTATCTGCGACTCGATGACTTCTCTGGTGATTGCTGATTCTGGTGGACCATAAATTTGGGAATCTAATTTGCTACTTATAGGCCATTCCTACACAATGAATACACCAAAAAAGGATTAATAATTTTTTTACCAATTCAAAGATGATACTACTCTAAGATAAATTTTTACCTTGAGTAATTGGATGCTATTTGGATTGGCCCCTGCCAATGTTTCCCTAGCAAATTCCTCATCTGATAGCCAAAAGAATTTGTCTCCTGCAATTCAAAAACTTTGTAATTCAAATAACTTGTAAAGCAAGTAATGTAATAAATATTTGGTTGATTACTATCAATAAATTTAAAAAGAAGTGGTTGTGCTTACTTTCAAGTGCTTCTGGGGTATCGAAGCGCAAAACATTTTGGCTATCATTCGCAGCCTTAATGAACCTGGGAATGACTTTTTGGAGCAAATTTAAGTTACTGGAACCAAGAGATGTTGGTAATTGAAACCCTTCTTTGAAAAGTGTGTCTATGTCTTCAAAACTATCAAATCCAAGATCTATATCAGTGAAAATTGTATCTAAAGATTCCAAAACTGTTTTTACCCCTGACGAAATCGTTGTTGCGTTGAATTGTATCTTCTTTATCTCAGCAAATGCCTCGTCGCGAGGAACATAGAAACTCAAATCTCTCTTTTCATATGATGGATCTATATAACAGAAAAAAAACCCTTATATATATGCCTAGAACACATACAATGAAAAAACAGTAGCAACTGATTCAAGATACCAATTAATTAATTCGAGATAACCTGTATTAGAATGCTTTCGACCGGTACGACACCGTCTAGGATACGGATACTGTTTGGTGCCACCAAGAACAGGCCTTTTGAGTTTACTGTTGATATCAGGATCACCAAGATCATTGTACACATCATAATCATAGATTCTGTCTGAGCTTTTTCTTTCACCTTCACCATTCCCTCTTAATTCTTTTAACTCATTTTCTCTTAGCTTTCTTAATCCACTCGGTGTTTGCGATGGCAAATACATCTATAAAATCAGCATACTAATTAAAATCAACACAACATTGTGATGAAATTTTATCATTATCATTATTATTAGTACCTTGTTAGTGAAGAAAACTCTCTTAGTAGGAGAATCATGCTTTGGTTGAACCCATGATTGACACGAAAGATGAACCGGACCACCAGGAAAACCATCAAGGACTATATTCTTCAGAAATATCTCGCTACCATGTTCATTTTCAACCAAAACAGCTCCAACATTTCCAAAATCTGCTGGTACCACAAACGTTGCTTCATATTCCGCATCATTCTCTTTTTTCTCAGTCTCGTGCGCTTTTCCTTTTATCGTCTTTTTCTCTGAGTTCACATCTTCATTTTTCAGATTAAAACACATAAACCAATAGAATAAAAAATATTAGACTTCACAATATGTCATTACTATACATATTATCCAAACATATATATCAAACACACGCGTGTGTGTGCGTGCTTACTTGAATGAAGTTGAGCACCGACTAGCTCCAAAACCAAGTTACTATTACCAAAAATACCAGTAACAATATTCTTGATGAGACCAACATCACTATGTTTCACAGTGACTAAGGCCTTCACATTATGATGAGTTTTAGTTGAAGCCATTATTACACAAACACAACCTTAAGCTTAAAGCTCCAATGTGATAAGATTTCAAGATCCAGTTGCTAATTTACTATGGTAGGTTGTTGGTTGTTATCGTTGACACAATATATTAATTGCATTTTTAAGAGGTATAAAAAAAAACGTGACAATAATGGTGGCTAGATAGTAGCCACAAATTCATAAATCCATCCCTTATCTATCTCTATCTATATATTTTATCTACATTATCAACAAAACATATCTATATATCTTGTCAATTGCGGAAATTTCTTGTGAGATATCTATTCTAATCTTGTTGCAATCCATATGTTAATTAGATACTTGAATGTTTGTCTTACACATTTTTGGTTGGTTTCTTTATAAGGCAAAAAATGGACAAGTCCACATACATAGTAAGTTTTTGAAAATTTTATACTATACCACTACATTTAATTCTTTACTCTTACAAACTAAGAAAATGTTAATTCTACCATTTTCTCATTTATCTTTTTATAAAATAAATATTTATGAATAAATTTGTTTAAACTATGAGTTTGATGGTAGTGCACTCTCACTGTAAAAAAAATTACACAAACATCCAATAAAAATATTTTAAAATGCTAAATCATAAAAATATTTTAAAATTTACGGTGTGACTTGGAATGAATTTCTACTTAGTGTTAACATAAGATATTGACTAACCCTAATTCAAGAAAACAAACATTGAATCAAGTCATGAACTTACTTGGATTAAGTTCAACACTAACAAGCTCCAACACCAAGTGATTGTTCCCAACAATACCACTAACAAGATTCTTAATAACACCACCAACACTTTGCTTCAAAGTCACTAAAGCTTTCACATTATGAGATTTACTTGTTGCCATCACAACTCTCAAGAACTTAGGATGAGACAAACACCTCCTCAAACAAACCTTTTTAGGTCGAGAAGATTTCAAACACCAATTGCTATTGTTGTGATGACAAACATCTTTCTTCCATATATAGGAACTAGAAGATGCATGGTTAATGATGAATGATCTATGAACACATGGCTTTTTCAACAAATGCGTCATACTTTGGTATTCCAATATCGATATCTTATGGTTGGTGAAACATTACTAACATTAAATTTGGATTTATCACTAGTTGCTTTTTAGATCTATATTAGGCTAAGAAACTTAGTGTTTACACTTCACAATAATGCTACCTAGTTGCTACAAAATTTCAATTTCTACGTCATTTCATAAACTAAAACCAATCCATTTAAAGTAAGTCCAAATTATGCATTAATAGTGCCACGAAATAGAGTGTTTATTTGGGTCATATAACCTGCCCATGAGGACTCTTTAATCGTCTTTATTGGGCAAAAGTAGATATCATTTTGGAGTCTTATATTTATTGAATTTAAATTGTTGACATTTTAGCAAATGGTAAATTATAATGTTGAAAAACAAGCATAATTAGGTGAAGGTTTATCTTAACTTTTCAATGGAGATTTCTTTTAAGAAATTTGTTCATACTCGTTAAGAATCAAATCTTATATGTAGGGTTAAGTTCTGGGTATAGCTATTTTTAGGATTGACTTTTTATACAAGTAATATAATATTATATTATAACTTGACTTCATAAAATTAAGTTGATGAACAAATTAGTATTAGATTATAATAACATTTGTAGATATACTGGTAATATAATTTAGTTTGAATTTTAATAAAATTATTGAATGGTTGTTGGACTGAGCACATTCAGGCTACAGACGGAGTGTACGGGGGAAGTTCTATTGGAACGCGTTTTCCATATAAAGTTCAAATTAAATTACTGACTTTATTACAAAAGACAAAAAATGTTAAATAATTTTGCCGTGTGATGTCAAGTAGAGACTTGCTTACTATTTTTTGTAAAGAAGGCCTCGTATATTAAAAAGAAAACCAATACAAGAGAAAATCATTAAAAAAAATTAATATACAGACTCCAAACCATTCCTAGGAATTGAATCTAGGACAAAGAAAATCTAATCTATTACTTATAAAGGTGGCTAGAGATGTCTCATTGAGACTTAGACTAGCCAATGTGTCTGCATAAGTATTTTCTTTCTTAAAGATATGAGAAAAATAAAGATGCTTCAGAACAAAAAAAACTCATGCAAGTGTTCCAATGGTTCCTAAGTGGCCACAGAATTAAAGAGAATCTGGTGTAAGCTTGAATAACTAGCTTCTGATTCCGGTTCGTTAGAAATCCACCAAAATCTATGATAAATTTTTATTAATCTATAATGAATAATCTTGATGATAATTTTAGTGTATTTAAAATTTTCGGTATCATATCGAAAATTTTAAATACACTTTAATTTCCGGTATTACAAAAATTATTTTTTTTTTCAAAAAATTATTATAAATTTCATTCTTTGCCACCTCTAATTTGTTCATGGGTATTTTTGGAATTTTAAAAAATGGGGGAAGGGGGTGGCATGTATAATTTGGGGGATGGGATGTTAATTTCACAAAGATTAGGATTTCTGCAGAGTTTCTCTTTTTCCACAAACTGTAGAAAATTTTTATTCACTTTACAGCTACAAAATTTACGAATACAATGAGATACAAAAATAGAGGTTTCTCCTGCTATTTATAATGAACTAGCTTACTCCCTAAGTTATAAAATCCACGATAGAAAAAAAATCCAAAATAACAATTTAACTTAATTCAGTTACACTTACTAAACTAGGTCAACTAGAAATTATGTCTATCAAAATACTTAGATATTTTGACACACTTCGACTCTCTGTAACATCCCATATTTTCATCTGAGACCTAACTCAGAAATGATCAAATACTTATTGTTCTGGACTGCCCGAAGGCCTGTCAGGTAGGTCACTCCATCTCGAAGTCTGACGATCCACCGAGATCCAACAACACTACGGGGGCTTCCACCTGCCTGTTTCATCAGCCACGCGATATCCTCCGCTCGACACATGTCGAGCAGATCAACAGTTTATCTCATTAAAGATTATGCCGTTATGTCTCCCTTGCTCGACATAACGGCTAATTACGAGCATCTTCTCCCGATCTGACCTAGTCAGCCCAGACGACTATATTCGCGGATCCGCATATCTCGGCCCAAATATAGCAACCAATGAGAATCCTCCTAAAGTCATTATATAAACCCTCATATCCTTGAGGGCAGGGTATCACTTTTTTTACACTCAAAATCCTAATATTCAATATCTTATTCTTTGAACATTTGCTTACTTTACCATCGGAGTGTCTTGCAGGTACACCACCCCCTCCTCAACATCAACTTGCTCGAAGGATCGTCAACCGTTTCGGCCGTCTCTGATTCTGATCACTTGTTCAGATCAGTGGCGCCATCTGTGGGAACATATCTTCCTCGTCTTCATTCATCATTCCGATATCAGAAGATCAAAGATAATCTCAAACTCCCAACGAGATGGCTGATAACAATGATCAACTCTTTTTTGGCAAGACTGTTCTCTGACTTATCCGAAAGACAGACAAAAATGATACCTCTCCTTATCTCGAGGACCTCATTGATCACAAGGACTGCCTCACCCGATTCCGAAGATGCTGAAGACCAAGATTCCCTCTTGGATAACCAGAAACCCAGGGACCAAGCTGACGACCTCGTCATCCCTCAGTCCTCGGCACCACTGTCGACCAACGCGGATCCAACATTAGTTGCTATTATGTCCGCCCTTAATCATACTAACAGCGTCCTCCTCCAGCAAGGCCAACGCATCGAGGATCTAGAAAAGAACCGTCCATTGTCTCCACCTTAGAGACCCAAAACGCCCATTTTCCACAACCCCTCTCCAAGAAAACCTGCTCGAAATCAGGATCATTCCGACCGATCTTTCCTAAAGAAGAGGGGACACATCCCACCTCGGAAAAATCGGGGATCTCCTTCACACAAGAAGATGAAGAACGAACCACATCGCCCCTGCAACCGTTCTCCATCGCCCAGATCAAGACAGGAGAGAGAACTCTCCCCCCGCACAAAAGAAACAATCACTCTGTCTCACTCTCTTCCGACCAAAGCGATGAAGACGATCACATCCCAGAAGCATTTAGAAAGATTATTTTCCAAACATTTCACGTCATCCCAACGACACCCTAAGTCGGAGGCCTCCTTGGAGGCCATCATTCAGGGTAAAGAAGAATCTCTCCGAGCCTATATCTAGAGGTTGAATCAAGAAGCCATCCAAGTCTCAACGACAAACGATATGAAAAAATATCTCCTCGAAAGAGGACTACGCCCTCGTAGAGACTTCGCGAAGGCTGTAGGTATTGAAACTCCCTCAATATTGGATGCTTTCCTCCTGAAAGCCTAGGCATACATCCAATACGAGGAAAAGGAAGCGCTAACTATGCTCGTGACACCCGACATAGGAAGAACGTCAATAGTTCAAAGAATGAAGACCCCTTGACGGAAGAGAGAAGGCGAGAGGATAAACCCCTCGATTCTAGAGACCACAAGGGGCCGATTAGTCGATTTAGAGAATACACCCCTCACCATTTCTCGGGAGTGTATCTTGACCGATTGTGCAAACTCCAAGTTCAAACAGGGCAGAGTTCGCTTCCCCAGATAGACCTCGACAAAGTTGGGGACAGAAAAAATTAAATATTGCAGATTTCACAAAAGTCATGGGCACGTGACAGACGAATGCATCCATCTGATGGATGCGATTGAGATCCTGATCAGAGACAGACATCTCAAGCAATACAAGAAGAAAGAATCTGTGAAAGAGGAGATTCCATCATCCAAAAGGTCGAGGAGAGCCTTCATGCCCGTGACCATGAGTATATCTAGGCAAGATTTCATCTTCCCGACCTCGATACCACCCGCGTGCCGCCGCCCCAAGAGTCCTTCCCAACACCATGGTAATCTCCCACCAAGAACTCCATCGATCAATCTGACGATCTCGTCAAAACAAGTTCGGATCCGGTGCCACCTCAACAAAATCCAAGGCAAGTCTCATCCACGCCTTCTAAAGGAGCTACAGGCGCCCCAACGCAAATATTCCCGTGTTAATAACCACCGAGGAAGTTTAGATGATATCATGTACACTCAGCTCTTCCGAACGTTTTAGCTCAATGAGACCCACCTGAATCCTTACCTCGGCTCAGATCTACAAGGATTCAACGACTCCATAGTAAAGCCACGAGGATACGTTGAGCTGATTGTAACCTTCGAGGTCGAGTATCAAAACATAGTTCTTGGTCGCCGATTTCCCTCAGACGCATTTTCGCCCACTCTTGCCGAGCTAATTGTAGTACCATCCACGGTACACTTGAAGATGAAATATTACACGGAAGACGGGAAGGTAACAACTTTGCACGGAGACATCCAAGCCGCCCGAAGATGTTTCGAGGCATCCGCGAAGGGCCTAGACTCCATCAATCTCCAACCATAGGTCAAAGGTAGAGTCGAAATTCCAAAAAGCTCTCACAAGCCGAAACCCCTCCCTCGAGTCGATGCCATTAATCTCGACAGCCGCCTGGAGCCAGAGGACATGACCGAGAGAAGGAGGAAGGGTAAAAAAGCTCTGATGATCGAGGAAGATGCACTCGCTTCCAACAGCTCGGAAGGACCCTCAAAGAAACACATGCGATCAATCTTAGACAGAGAATTTGTGCTCCACCAATCAACATTGGGCCTCCTTAGCCCTCAAAGCTTTCGAAAACGCCGACCTCTTCGCTGCGCCGAAATGCTGGTCTCGACGAAGGTTGCATGTCACCATCTTGCTATTGATCTTGCCCTTAAGGCCGCCAATGCGCATCCCGGAAAAAGCTGCCAAATTAGGGACCTTCTCGAGGCCAATTTTGTATCGGAAGTCCAATATACAACATGGCTATCCAACCCTGTACTTGTGAAAAAGAATAATGGAAAATGGCGCATGTGCATTGATTACTATGATCTCAACAAGGCATGTCGAAAAGACGTCTACCCCTGCCTAACATTAATAAACTCGTTGACAATTCTGTAGGTTTTTAATTTATTTCGTTCATGGACGCCTATTCGGGCTATAACCAAATTCCCATGGACAACAAAATTTATCAACCTTCGCAACCAAAACAACTATCACTACAATGTGATGCCCACAACAAACCAACATAATAATGAAAAAAGATCATGCTCGAGGTATATGGACATGATCGTGAAATCCCAAGAGGAATTCAATCATGCCCTACACCTCAAAGTCTTCAATCAAGCGAAAGAGTCAAAAAGGTTCAACCCGAAAAGTGAACCTCCGGCAAATTCCCGCTTCCTCCGCGTGAGAATAAAACTAACCGAGCATTCTCAACACTACCTTCTATCACGATTCGTCTTCACACATCACGCACCCCATTATTCAAACTACTAAGAAATTTTAACCGAAATACCAAAACACCACCACCTCAACCCATCCCAACCTCCCGTATTGTCTCGACCTAATATAGAAGAGATATTATATCTATATCCGACCGCCACCATTCGAGAGACTCACAAAATCGATCTATTTCACGAGCAAAGCCTTAAAGGGGCCCGAATTGAGATACCAGCAGATCGAAAAAATTGTCCTTGCACTAGTCAACGCCGCAAGACGACTCCGCCACTATTTCTTGGCGCACACCATCATAGTTCGAACAGACCAATCCATAAAACAACTATTGGACCAACCAGACATTGTCGGGCGAATGGTCAAATGGTCTCCAGAACTATTTGAGTTTGACATAAAGTACGAGAGCAGGAAAGCCCTCAAAGCACAAGTCCTATCATAATTCGTGGCAGAGATGACATTCCCAAAGCTCCAGGAAGGAACCAACAAATGAACGATATTCGTCGATGGTGCCTCTAGCTCGACGGGAAGCAAAACAGGTATAATTCTGGAAAACAGGGAAGGGATCACCATCAAAGTATCCCTCGCCCTCTCGTTTACTACTTCTAATAATCAAGCAGCGAGGCTCGCTACCTACCCTCGCCGATACCGAAGGAGGTCAAGATCCTCACTCACAACTCGTAGCCTCCCAGTATGAGAAATATGTCAAGAACCACACAATATTGGACCCTCGTCCAAGACCACTTAAAAAAGTTCACCTCCATTGACATACAACACATCCCCCGAGAATACAATGCTCGAGCAGACGTTCTTTCCAAGATCGCCAACACGAGGATAAAGGGAGGGAACAAATTAGTGATCCAGGAGATACCCCCTCGACCAAGCATAGAGAAGAAGCGCCCCTGCCACAATGTACTCGTCATCGAAGAAGGCACCTCCTGGATAACGCCCGTCTACAAATACCTGACCAATGAGACTCTCCCTAACGATCCCAAAGAGGCGAGCATTATCAGATAGAAAGCGTGCTCGTATGTCATCCTTGAAGCCAAGCTCTATAGGAGAGGATTCTCTATTCCCTCTCCAAAAGAAGTGTCGATATATTAAAAGAAATACATGAAGGCATCACCAACACCGGGAAAATTACATGTTATTATCGACTATGCATCTCGACGCCAAGGAACACGTGAAGAAATGCGACAAATGCCAACGACACGGATACATGCATTTAGCCCCTCCGAGCGAACTCAAATCACTATCTTCTTCTTGGCACTTCTCATGGTGGGTACTAGACATCCTTGGCCATGCAATAACTATAATCATTGACAACACCATTTATCAAAAACTTCAAGCCGCCACATCCGCGCCGCCACCCACAAACAAACGGGCCAAGTGCCAAGCACGGACTCGCAAGACTAGACAAATCAAAGAAGAAATGGGTCAAAGAACTACACAACATACTCTAGGCCTATCGAACCACTCGCTATTCATCCACCGGAGAGACCCCGTTTTGACTTGCTTATGGAACTGAGACCGTCATCCCAATAGAGATCGTCAAGCCCTCAAGAAGAATCGAATCTCCCCTCGACATGAAGATGAACGACCAATCCTCGAGAGAAGAACTCGACATGGTCGAAGAGATAGGAACGGGGGCTGCCCTTAGGGAAGCATCACTCAAACAGAGAATAGCCCTCCGACACGACACCAAAGTCATTCCTCGCGAATTCGACATCGGAAGCTTAGTCCTTAAACATAATCTTAAGAGCTCCACCGAAGGGAAGCTCACAGCAAACTGGGAAGGCCCCTACCGCGTCGTCAATGCCAAAATAGGAACGGGGGCCTACTACTTGGAAAATCTTTAATGGGAACAACTTACTTGATCATGGAATGCTGAAAAACGCAAATAATATTATAGTTGAAACACTAACAGTCGACACACCTCAAGAAAACACCCAGGTGCTTATAACTCGACATTATATGCTTGTCCCGATACGAGCGATGCGTAACACTATGGCAACTAAAGAGATACTTGCCACACTTGCTTAATGAGCCATACCTCTGCCCGACACGGGGGACTCAAACGAGCCCCGCTGTCTATGTACCTCGCCCGACAAAACACCCAGCTCGCAATCATTCACGCCACCTACCTCATGTCTTAAATCAAAGCTTGAGTTCCGGACCAAGTCCAACAACGAACTGGATCCTTTCAGTTAGTTACCGCACACTAGCGAAGATCATACATAACTAACGAGCGTTCTGCCAAAACAACAAATATCACATGCATACAACAAAGAATAAACAAAAAATATTTAATATTACATTTATGACCATGAAGGCTGAATTTGTCTTGGAGTTAAAAAAACGGGGACTCCGACAAAATAGAAAGCTCAAAACGACCACAAGGGCCAAAAATTTCATTACATAAAGGGCCATGCCCAAACAAACATAATAAAATCAACAAATCAGAATCACTTAGCGGGCTGAATAGGATCGCTTCTGAGGGATGGTTGCGAGGGAGTCTCTTCCACGACCATCTCATCGAGGAACTCAGGTTTCCTTATCTCGCCATCTTCAATGTAATAATGGACCCCCATTCCCTCGATCACCAACTCCACGCCCGAGTTCAAAATCTGTATCTGAGCCAGGCATTGTCAAAACTCCCCGTCGAGGCAACCACTGCGTCATCGTAAGCCAGTTGTACATGCCCGATTAAATCTTCTCGGGTCCTCAACTCCATGAAATCTTCAGGCTCTCCCTCGATCAGACCAAAATCAACCTTCAGTTGCGCGACCTCGTTGGCCAGATGCTGCTTATCCTTTCGAGTCACATCGTGATCCTCAACAGTCTGCTTAGGATGAGAGGATAACTTATCCTCCCAGATTTTAGCAACCTCTTTTGTCTCTTTCGATTTGGCCCTAAGCTCCTGAAGCTCGACCTCGGGAGACTGACCAAGTTCGGAGTAGGCAGCAGCCATCTCGAAAATGCGCACCCAGGCACCCGCATCCTTAAAAAGAGCTGCCTTCTTAGTTGTTTGGTTCACTTCTTCCAGCAAAAGAGACTCCGCCCGGGGTAAATTCCCCTTACCTCTTCCCCGGACATATCCACCGTGCCATCAACTCGAACCCTCTTGTTCCTCAAAGGAGTATGTTGAGGGGACAGAGTCCCGACCGTCTGGCTTGCGAATGACTTCACCAGACCTGCCTTGGAGGTATCCCCCAGTTCATTCGGTGATCATGTTCCTTTCCCCCTTTTCTTCTACAGCAAATTTCGAGCGATACGTTCCAGCGCGAGATTCCTCCTAGCTGCAATAAAGGGAATTCATATTAGGATTGGACAAATCTAGATACATTCAGCAATAACAAAAAAGGAAAAAGATGCAAGAATATTAAATGACAAAACATCTACCCAAGTAAGCCTTAGGATCCCCGCTAAGAAGAAGAACTCTCACATTGCTGGGCGGGGGCTCGAAAACATGACCCCCGTCTTCTCCCACGAGCGGTTTCCCCCCTCTTCCCATACGTTGGATCGGGGTAAGACCCTATACGTAAGATGACAGCACACCAAGACCGGCCAAATCCTCGGCATTCGATCCCTTCTTGGCCCACACATACTGATCAACATTCCGCTCGAAATGCTCCTTTTTCCAGTGAAAGTTAAACTTAGACACAAGCTGATACACCTGCCCCCCCTACTCATTCATCTTTGGGGAACCATCATCCCTGACTGCATGAGCGCTCGCAAACACATTAAAGAAATCCCGTTCCGAGCCCGGCCAGACTAACATGAACTTCTCTTTAAAAAATCGGACAGACTCTTGGTAAGGTTTGAAAAACTTCCCTTTTTTGTTGAAACGACACCCAAATCCACCGAACAACCCCGTTTGTCTTATCTGAACCTCTCTGAAGGCAGAATATATGAAAAAACAAGGGGAGGGTAGCACCTATCTCCACATACTCACACACGATCTCAAATGCCCTAATGAAAGCGATTGCGTTCGGATGAAGTTGAGATGGAGCCAGGCGAAGGTGGTCGAACACCACCACTTGCAAGTCAGTAAAGGGGAGACGAAATCCCAGCTCACTAAACCAAATATTGAACACTGAAATATGATCGGCCTCATATATCGAGCAAATCCGATGCTCGACCTCAAGGATGTACATCGCCTAATCCTCTCGTCTCTCCCCCTCGTTCGCATCTTCCCCTTTGGGATCATACCCGTCCACTCCATAAAAAATATCGTTCTAAAGAGTGGTAAAGTATGATCCTCTCAAACAAACATCCAGAGCCACCCAAGTAGTCGGATCTTAGCTACCGATCATAACAGCTGATTGAAGAGGACCCTCGACAGGCTAAGGTTTCTCTCCTAGTACCTCCTCCAAAGTATTTTCATCATCAGTAGTAAAGTCAGAATACTCTCCCTCAGAACCCCTAGAGCCCTCGCAACTATCTTCACTAGTGTCTGCCATGATACCTGAAAAGCAGAGGAATTTGGTGAGCTTGACATTGACGTCAAATCCGCCCTTCAACCATTAATCAAGTGAAAGGGCTTGGACGAGAAATGATCCACTTCCTCGATCAACAACCCTCTCTCAAAGCAAACTATCATTCAAAATAGAACTCCTTATCTTGAGGTAGGGAACATGCAGAAAACCACGGCATCGCGAAACGCCAGAGAATGGTTGAGCAGCCGCTCATCACCAAAAGAATCCCAAAAAGCCAAAACTCTAAACCGCATGCATTTCTACGAACAAGCATGAATTTTGAACCTAATCTAGCAAAATTGAACAAAGGGTTCGAAAACATACTGTTTAAAAAGTGATCAAGACATTGCAGACAAAGAATCAGATACTTATGCAGCGACGAAATGCGGAGATTATTCTGGAAAACACAACTCAGGTTCCTCGGATTGATGAATGTTGAAGCCGAGCACACACGAGCAGGTTCTGATGAAGAAAAGTCATCAAATGATGGGTCTTCGCTCCTTTTATAGACCTCCATCCCGCACCTATACTTGCTAGCGCCTAGGAGACCTAGGGGATTCATCATTACACCCTAGTCCTTAGGCCTGCCAGGCTATCAATGCACACGGCTCGAGGCCACGTGAGCAAGAACCCTCCAAATTCTCTAACCTTTCACTTCCTCGACAACTCCACGTCTCCTCGGTCAAAATGATCTCGGCTACACTATTAGATTCAAGTCATCGCCTCTACGGACAGACGCAACAACTTAGGGGGCTACTATTCTGGACTTCCCAAAGGCCTGTCGGGCAGGTCACTCCATCTCGAGGTCCGACGATCCACTGAGATCTAACAATGTTATAGGGGCTTCCACCTTCCTATTTCATCAGCCACATGATATCCTCCGCTCGACACATGTCGAGCAGATCAGCAGTTTATCTCATTAAGAGTTATGCTCGTTATGTCTCCTCTGCTCGACATAACGGCTAATTACGAGCATCGTCGCCCGGTCTGACCTAGTTAGCCCGGACGACTATATTTGTGGATCCGCATATCTCGTCCCAAATATAGCAACCAATGAGAATCCTCCTAAAGTCATTATATAAACCCTCATATCCTTGAGGGCAATGTATCACTTTTCTTACACTCTAAACCCTAATATTCACTTTCCTCTTCTTAGAACATTTGCTTACTTTAGCATTAGAATGCCTTGCAGGTACACCATCTCCTCCTCAACATCAACTTGCTCGAAGAATTTTCAACCGTTCTAGCCGTCTCCGATTCTGATCACTTGTTCATATCACTTATTTTAAAAGAAAATAAAATGATTTGAAAATTTAATAAATTTCACTTCAATCTCCATATTTAAGCGGAAGATCATCGCACTTCCAAGTCAATGAAAAAAAACTAAATAGCGTTGTTTAAAAAATGTCAAAATACTGATTTTGCTCCCTTAACTATACCTTTGAGTTCAGATTGATCACTTAATTTTTTTTGTCACTTTGATCCCTTAACTTCTAAAATATTTCATTTTATTCCTTTTTGTCTAATTAGCGACGAATCGAGCAATCGATTTCTAAATTTTTCAATCACTAATTATTTATATATATATATATATATATATATATATATATATATATATATATATATATATATATATATAACCAAATATTTAATTTAATAGACTTACAAATAATGTTTATCATATATAACCCAATATTTTTAATTAACTAGTTTTCTAAAAAATTCTCAAACTTTTTTTTATCAACATAGAGTCTTGGTCTTTTCTCATAGTCTAAGTATGCATAATTGTAAATTTTGATTAGTCTCCATGCATTATTATTAGATGAATGAGAATGAATGGATGATTAAACTCTATATATTTCTCTTTGAGGTTTTTTCTTCTTGTTGAATTGATGTTTTGGCTTTAAATGAGCAAACTATCAGTTTAGTTTCTCAAACAGTATGACACGTTAATTGATTAAATATTAAAATTATTATTTTGTAAATTCAATTTGATAGTTGCATAAATTAACATGTTGGTGTGTAGAGGTATAAATTTTACAAGCTATGCAGCCTGTTTTGGTCAATTTTGCAGCAATGCCAAGTCAATTGTGTACGCTGGTGGAATGTCTCCTCAACGTCATACGGCTTTGGAAAATTTATTAGGGTTCTCAATTGCGTATCCTCCTTTCTTGTATCTGGGCGCTCCCATATTCATTGGAAAACCGCGAGCTTTCCACTTTCAATTCCTTGTAGACAGAGTTCGACTCAAGTTAGCAGCCTGGAAAGCCAGTCTTCTTTCTATTGCTAGACGAGTTCAACCAGTCAAATAGAAGATTCTGAGTATGTTGATTCACTTCCTTGTGGTTTACAACTGTCCTTCCAGTATCCTTAAATCCATTGAATCCTGGACGGGAAATTTCATATGGAGTGGGAATCTTGAGAAGAAAAAGTTAGTTACGATTGCATGGAAGGTGTGCTGCAAAAGTATCAAAGAGGGTGGCCTTGGGATCACCTCTCTCAAAAACTGGAATGAGGCTGCTAACTTGCAATTATGTTTTAGTTTCTTCAACCTTCAGGAGGCTTGGTCCTTGGTTTTAGCGGCCAGATTGCGGAGTAATCACAAAGTCATTCAATACTCCATAAAGTCTTCCATATGGAGCAGCATCAAGCATAAATTTCATGATATTAAAAACAATGTTCATTGGGTGATTGGTAATGGAAATTCTGCTAACTTTTTGCTTGATAATTGGACAGGAGATGTTCTTGCTTTCAAATACAAAATCCCGGAGAAATTCCACAATTCTCTCAAGGTTACAGTTGGTTATTTCTGAAAGGATGGAGATTGGCATTTCCCGACTTCCTTCCATGCTGCATTTCCTGATCTAAGCAATCAAGTTGCCAAAACCTCCTTCTCGGCCTCCTCTCTGAATGGCACTCTAGTGTGGCAGCATTCCTCTAATGGCTTATTAAGCTACAAGCAGGCTATGCATTTTATAGCTGGTACTTCCGAGGCTGCTACCGGTAGAAAGAGAAAATTTCCTTGGAGTATACATATTCCTCCTTCAACATCTATATTTATTTGGAGACTTATGCTCAACAAAATTCCTTCGGACGATAATTTAAAGATTCGAGGTTTTGTTTTTCCCTCTGTTTGCAGTCTCTGTCTCGCTCAAACTGAAGACTCTTTCCATCTTTTTCTCCAATGTTCCTTCCCTAGGAAATTATGGAATTGGTTAAAAAAGATGTTGAATTCACATTAGGATATAGGTAATTTAAGTCATTGCATCTCTATTCTTGAGTTGAATTGGTCCCCTCAAGCTAGTGTTGTGGTGACAGCTTGTGTTGCCAACATTTTCGCCCAAATTTGGAGAGCTAGAAATCTTGATAGATTTGAAGACACTCTTATGCATTGGAAATCCTGTGTGGCCAACATCTCTGCCAATGCTAAGTTGGTGGGAAATGCTTCTTGTCTTAGTTCAAATTCCAACATCAACAATTTTATTTTGCTGAAAAATTTGGATATTTCCATTCATCCGACCATTGACACTACGCTCTTAGAGGTTCTTTGGGCCCCGCCTTGCCTGGTTGAATTAAATGCAATGTCGACCGTCTAGCTTTGGGATCTCCTTCTTTTTGTGCGATTGGGGGAGTTTTTAGAGACCATAATGCGGAGCATTTGGGTAGTTTTTCAAATTTCATTGGTTTTGGATGCGGATTATGTGGAGTTTTGTGTTGTTCTTACGACTATTGAATTGGCAAAGTCTCATGGTTGGAGAAAGCTCTAGATTGAGTTGGATTGTCTTTGTGTGGTTAAATCTTTTTCCCATCCTATTTTAGTGCCTAGAAATATCAACTCTCGTTGGCTTTTGTGTCGCTCTTTCACGACTACTATAGATTTCATGATCACCCATATATATATATATATATATATATATATATATATATATATATATATATATATATATATATATATACACACACACACATAGGAAGCTAATTTTTGTGTCGATATCCTGGTTGGTCTTGGTCTTAGACTTAGAGTTTATTCTTGGTTTAATTTTTGCATACTTATTTGCTTCAGGACTTCCTTCTTGACAAGGCTGGTACCCCTAGACTTAGACTTCTTGTTTAAGGGGTCTTGGCTTGGTCCCCCCTTGTGATGTTGTTTTCCGTTGGTTCCTTTTTGTTTTAATATAATTCTCATCTTTTATAAAAAAAAAGGTATAAATTTTAATTTAAAGTTTCCTACTTCTACATGAATTTAGTCATCAAATTATTTAACAAAAGTTTATTAAATCGTAAATGTTTTTAAATAGTCATCAACTTTGAAAATTTATCTTACTATTTTCATACAAGTTAATTTAGTTCCTAAAATTGATTGAATAGAAAAATTCGAGAACTAATTAATTTGACCACAATTGAAATTTTAATATAGTCAAGTGGGAATGGATTCCCTCTCTTGTAATTTTTGATGGGGCATGGAATCGATAGTGTACACGGGAGCAGTTTTTTTATTTTGAGGTTTTTCATGAGGATGCGGATTGGAGAAACGTTTGGGACATCAGGTGCCATTCAATATGGTATTAGAGGAACAAGGACACTCATATAGTAAGTTACCATAGAGCTTTAGATCCTATTACTCATATTGAAAATATGGTGCATGATTTTTTGAAGGCCATGAAGGTGAATGTTAGAATAATAAAGGATTCGCAAGCGACACAATTAATTCGTTGGTGGCCTCCAAAAGAGCTTTTTGTCAAGTTGAATGTGGATGGTTCACGGACTCATGATGATATAGTTGGTTGTGGTGACATTATTTGAGACTCAGATGGCAAATGGATTAGAGGATATTTCAAATACATTGGTCATTGTAATGTGTTTAAGGCAGAGCTTTGGGGTTTGTATGAAGGGCTTAAGATTATTGTTGAGTATGGTATTGATAAGGTTGAATTTAACATTGATTCTAAATTAATATTTGAAATGATATCCAAGGTTAAGCAGTATATGTTACTAGTTTTTTCAAATTTGGAGGCTAACATCCTTCAACTATTGGACAAAATTGATGTTGTTGAGGTTTCTTTTGCTCCAAAGGAAATAAATAGTTGCGCGAATGAGCTTGCTAGAGAAGGAAGGATTATGCAGAGTGGCATTCAGATTTTTCAAGAGATTCTAGAACTTTTACAGAAGCAATTGAAGTTTAATCTTGAAGGAATTTTAGTGGCTTGTGTTGGTGTTGGGTAGTCTATTTTTTTTCTTGGGATTCAACCATCTCTCACCAAAAAAAAAATGTTAGAAGTTGTAATTCATTGTTTTATAGAAATTTGTATTTGATATAGGTGTGTTCGACCTAGTCTAAGTAGTAGAAGTTAGTTGCATTCGATAGAGTCAAATACAACATATAGATGCTGTGTCAAAATCAAAGTATAACTTTGTATATTTTGGGTTTGGATGATATGTTTTAGGATTGAGCCTTAATTGCTTATAAATAGGCATGGTATTGTATAGTTTTATACACTTAACAACTTAGTAATAACAACTTTAGAATTTCAGTTTAATGTTTTCTCTCTTTTATCCTTTTCTTCTCCTCTCATATTTCTTGAAAATCTTAATTGTTCCAATAAATTGGTATCAACGAGCCCGTTTGCGATTCAAAAAGAAATTGTATGACAAAAAAAACAACAACATTAGCACAATTTCAAGCAAATCTACCGATTTTCAAATGTGAGAACTATGAGAGGTGGGTTGCGCAGATGAAGGTCATCATTGTTAGATTTCAAAATGTGTCTGAAATCGGGAATGATGGAGTATCGACAATTATTATGAAATAAATATTAATTAATGATCATTATTATAGCAATACTTTGCAACTTTTTATTAGTCTCATTTTAAAGAAACAATAAAAAACATGAGGCCTAGGCTACCTCTTAAAAATTTGGGAGAATTTACCCTTAATGACCTATATCAATGAAACTTTACCATATAAAGTTGATTTTTAAAATCACATATTAACCTAAAACCTTAAGATATTATATCTATGCATTTTTCACTTTAAAAAAAGTTCAATGTCCTCTTTTCTATTCAATATGAGAATTGTTACTCAAACTTGACATATCAATAACTTACTACTCTAAAATTAAGTTATATATTATTTTCTTGATTTAATTTTGATTCTATAAGATTTTAGATTAATATGTGATTTTAAAATTTTACTTTATATGATAAATTTTGATTAATATATGTCATAAGTGATAAATTACTCCTAAATTTATTATAAGGGATAGTAAAAAATTTATCATAAAAAATATATTTATAAAAAAGTTATAATGTTGATAATTAATAGTAATTTTTTGTTACATGTTATATATTAATAGTAAGTTTTGATAATTTTCTCAGAAAAATGAAGCCATAGTATTTAAGCTTTATACAAGTTTTTATAAAGATGATTTTTATAAGACGAAAACTTTTTTTCTTTTCCATTTTTACTTCGATATAGATTTCAATTAAGTCAAAGCTATAATGGTTTTTGAAGTTAACTTATAAAGCGAACATCATAATTTAAATAAATTATTGGTATACTGGCTTTGGAAATTTTTGAAGTTTCCCGTCCCTTACTTTTATCTTTGCACGTCATGTTAATTTTAATTCTTTTAAAATAATTAATTACTTAAAATAAAATGTTAATTTATCCTTGGACTTCATGTTAATTTATTAAATAGTTAGAATAAAATAAACTAATTTATTTTTTTAAGACTGTAGACGGTAGCTAAAAGAAATTTTTTAATTATTAAAAGTATTTATGTTCTAGCAAAAAGAAAAATTTAAATTATTAAAAATATTTATGTAATGTTTGTTTTAAAAACCGAATCAATTGAACCGAAGTAAACTATATAAATTAGATTATATGAACATTTTTTTATTAAAATCGATCAAAATCGGACCGCAAATGAATAGAAACTATTTTTATATTAATTTAATTTGTATTAAATTAGAGGCTACATTTAAGGTATCTTTGTTTCAAAATTGTAAATAATATTCTAAGGGAATATGGTCATGGGAATGCAACATTCCCATATTTGATTCAAATTTAAAAAAATTATTCAACGATATATTTTATTCTCAGAAATCTTATTTTCATAATATTGTTTTTCTATTTTTATTCTCATGGTTGAAGAGTAAGAATTCAATATTCTTATGAGAATAAATTCAACTACCACTAACTTTTCACTTCTATTTAAATTATTTTTATTTATTTTTTATAATTATTAAATTAAATAAATTGATAAACATTCATAAAAAAATTATTTTTATTCAAACATATAAGTTAAAATATTATTCTAAAAAATATGAATTCAAGAAATATGATTTAAAAAATATTATTTGATAACTTATAACTTTTTTTATAAGCAAAATAGATTAAAAAAGCACTAAGGGTGCTTAACCCACATACAACGAGAACAAAATAGTACTATCAAGATCCTTCAACTCCCAACCAAGACTAAAAACTAGGAAAGAAAAGGTCTCAGATCCACAAACCAATCCTCCCGCGACCCATTACAAAAGTCTCTAAAAAAACACTAAACCAATTCTAAGTAAGAGACTTGACCAAAGTTAACCCATCAAAGGAAAATACAAGAAAACCATTGAAAATCACGTCATTCCTACACTTCCAAATTATCCAACAAAAGATTAAGCCAAAAAACAAACTCACATCCAACACATCCCTCCCATTATAATTGAGATCCAACCAACAAAACCAATCCAAAACCGAAGACACCAAAGGATCTTCCACCCATCTAAGCTAAAGAATCATCTTATTCCACCACACTTTTGTAAATGAACACCCGAAAAAAAGATGTCCCACATCCTCTTCTACCTCATGACATAACGAACATAGAATATCATTTAAGGAATGCAAAATATCACGCCTAGATAATTCAACTTTTGTCGGTAGCCTATTCCAAAACAATCTCCATCCAAAAATATGGATTCAGCTAGGAACTTTGATCTTCCAAAGCCGGGAGAAAAGAAAATCCAAAGAAGGTTCCAACTGAAAAGAATAAGCATCATCGAAACAAATAGAATCATAAGCATTACTAACCGAAAACCCGGAAACATGCCGCCACCAAGCAAATCCATCCATTTCAAAACGTTTTGGTTGGACCGTGTTAAGAAGAGTTATCAAGTCTTCAAGTTGTCTCGATGCTACCCGAGAAATGGGCCGAACCAAAGGAGGCGCCCGCCAACGCCAAGCATCTCCGCACCAAAAGCCCATGTCCTCCACTTTCCCATTAACATCACTAGCCGCCATGAACAAATCCGAAAATGTAAGAGCAAGGGAAGTGTTGCCTAACCATGAATCAATCCAAAATTCCAAAAAAGAACTAGACCCAAGTTTGCATGTGATTGAGGAATTGAACCAATTTATGGTAGTATTAGAATTTTTGGCTCCAATCGAACAAAGATCCCGCCACCATAAAGAAACTTTACTTCTAGAACTAAAGTGAGGTGAAGTAAGCATCACACATTTTAAGTCTTCATACCTACAAGAAAGAAAGTTAGTTGTTGCTGCGGTAGATCAGCAAGCAAAGAGTAAAGTATTATTTTTACCGGATGATATATATCGGTTAGGTTATATCGTATCGTGTCAGCAGAGATTGGTTATTGATTCGTCATGCGACAATTCTATCGTTAATGAGTTTGAGATTAAAATGGTTGTAAAGAAAAGACAAAAAGTAAAAGAACAAAACTATAAAGGATAAACAACTTGTCCGGAACGAATGCATACTACTTGTCACAGACTTAAATTTACAGTTCAATTATACTCATCCTATGATACTCGTCCATGTTATCACATACATCTCACAATCTAAGCTATTTCTAGCCCAAATTGAGAATTCGACCGTATCACCTCGATATCCATCTCTGACATACCTCAACAACACATAAGTCAACTGTGTCACTCGTAGCGACTATCTCTAGCTTGAAACAACCAACACAGATGCATTAAGATCATATACTCTAAGTAAATGTCAGCTCTAAACCCCATTTCTAGCATTCAGAAACTAATAGATAATCATCCTAAGTAAGAGTCTAAGTAGTCTATGTCTAGAAAAGCTCAAATCCCTAACATAGAGTAAAAACCTAAGACAATCACCAACACATATTTATAAAGCAAACTTTATACAACGCCAAGGGTGACAAATATACATGAGTTTAGAGTAAATATACATACAAAACCCTACAAAAAAGCAATACATAGAGAGGAGAAGAGATAAACCACAAATTTACACAAGTTTGTCAAAGCCTATCGAAGAGCAATCCACCTCCAATCATCCATAAGCAAAGCCTAATGTTGTTTTCTAAGCTAATCTATCAAAAACTATAAGATGATGGAATTTGGGAGCAAAAATCCAACCCAAAAACCATAAACTACAAAAGATGAAATGAAAAGGAAAGATAAAGAAAATTATGTTCCACAAGCATCGTCCGGAGAAATAAAGCATCGCCCGACAATCCTTCTCTTACACTTGGCTCACAGTTGACCACGTCCTCATCCGACCAAAATATCTACCGTCGTCCGGCGACGGTCAGCTTCGCCCAACGACTCATCTTTTCCTCGCCCATCGACCCAGCAGCGAAGCTAGGCAGAGCGAAACTCCAAAATTGGACCTTGCTCTCGGCCCAACGTCGCCCAGCGATGCAGACGCGATGGCCCTCGCCTATCCATCACCCGGTGATCCACACAGAAAAACAACTTTTGTTGTTTTCTCTTGCTCAACTTGGAATGGCTTCTCTTTTTGCCTTATTCCATTATTGATCAAGAATGCATCTTGGAGCTTTTATTCCTCTTACTCCAATAATACAACAAATACCTACAAAATATACACAAAATTAATCAATCGGTACAATATATACACAAAACGCAATAAAACGTATTTACAACAAAAAGAGGGGTTATTCAACGATATTAGCAACAAAATAATAGATAAGTGCTACAAAACATATATACAAAATAACTACATTTTAACACTTATCATTAGTCCAAAAAGAATTCTCCCCTTCTAAAATCCTCCACTTCCACTTACTAAGGAGAGCTAAATCGAAGCTCACGCAATGTTTCACTCCTAAAATCATAACAAACCTACTGATATCTTATGTTTAAATGGTTAATCATAGAGGAAGTGGACATACGTTATTTTATGGATGTGGACATAAGTTATTTTATTGGAGGCAGTAACTTATTTACTTTCTTTTAAGTATATAAAGGATATAAGTTTCCGTATTTACATTTTAGAATGAACTTCTTACCTTTATATTTTTTAATTGATAATTAAACATGTCCTCATTAAAAGTACATATAATATTTATGAAAAAAATCATACCTCACTAATTATTAAATAATACCACTTTTTAAAATTAAATGTCATATTGTAACTTAATTTTATGGTAATGGTTATTGATTTTTCAGTATTTAATTACTATCTAATTTACTAATTTTTTTGAAGTTTTAGATCTATTTGAAAATATAAAATTTTATAATATTGATTAAGAAAATAATGAGAGTGATATTTATAAATTTATAAATTTTTTAAATTTTATCACTAAAATTCATTATTTTTAAGGATCACTATCACCACAATTTTTTTATTTATTTTAATCGATAAAATATTTATAAATATTATTACTGATATTTGTAAATATTTATAATTATTAAACATATTGGATTTACCATGTTATTAATTTGATACATATTTATTTTTAAATATTTTTAATTATTATTGATTTTATAATAACAACTAGTCAGAGACTCGTGCTACCACACGAGTGAATTATTTTAATATTGATGAAATATATATTAAGTTCATATTTATTGAGAAAGTACAATAAAAAATTATGAAATCAAAATATTACAATAAATAATATAATTATACAAAATATAATGGTAAACTTGACAAATGATGTATTTAGATACACATGTGAATTTAAATTGAATTACGTAATGTAAAAACAAATTTAATGTATTAAGTAATTTAAAAAAAAAACTTGTGAAATCGAGAAAAAAAAAATTTAAAATAATGGTAATAATTTGATAGTGACCCGTAAGATAAAAAGTTAGTTGTGTGAATGATATGTAGTATTATTCGATTTTATAAAATATATTTTTAATTTATTAAAGTTAAATTATAGATTAATTAGTATTTAATGGAAAATTACAATGAAAAATTATGAAATCAAAATATTACAACAAATAATATGATTATACAAAATATAATGGTAAACTTGACAAATGGTGTATTTAGATATACATGTGAATTTAAATTGAATTACATAATGTTAAAAATAAACTCAATGTATTATGTAATTTTAAAAAAACTTGTGACATGGAGAAAGAAAAAAAATTAACATAAATAATGATAATAATTTGATACTAACTTGTAAAATAAAAAATTAGTTGTGAGAATGATATATAATATTATTCAATTTCATAAAATGTTTTTTAAATTTATTAAAGTTAAATAATAGATTAATTAGTATTTTCTGTGATAATAAACAAATAGAAAAGATAAAATATGTCATAAAATGTAAGTTTAAAATGAGATATTTTATTATAAAAGAATCTATTATATTAAAGTTCAAATGTAATATAAAATGAAAAGAGAGAAGAGAGAAAAAAAAGAAAGTAGTGTAAGATTGAAAAAAAAATAATTTTAATTTGGACTAATGAAAAGTTGACAATTGGTGCATGAGATCAAAAAAATTGAAAAAATTAAGGGCTATTTTGTTAATTATTAAAATTTCAAATGTGTAGTATAAAATAAAAAAAATAATAATTTAGATAGATTGATCGATCTTTTAATATATATTAAATAATAATAATAAATTATATAATACTAACAACCAAGTCTTATAGAATAATCTAAAATATAAATTTTAATATATATTAAATAATAATAATAAATTATATAATACTAACAACCAAGTCTTATAGAATAATCTAAAATATAAATACATTTACCCCGTCGAATGTACTAGTTAGTCATGACCAACAGTCAATCGAACAATGAGCAAACCAAGACGTTATAGCAAGATTCAAGATACAACAGCCACATGACTTGTGATATATAACCCAATATTTTCAGTTAAATAGTTTTCTAAAATATTCTCAAACTTTTCTATCAACATAAAGTCTTGGTCTTTTCTCATAGTCTAAGCATACATAATTGTAAATTTTGATTAGCCTCCATGCATTATTAGATAAATGAGAATGAATGGATGATTAGACTATATATTTGTCTTTGAGATTTTTTCTTCTTGTTGAATTGATGTTTTGGCTTTAAATGAGCAAACTATCAGCTTATTCTTCTTGTTGAATTGATGTTTTGGCTTTAAATGAGCAAACTATCAGCTTAGTTTCTCAAACAGTGACACGTTAATTGATTAAATATTAAAATCATCATTTTGTAAATACAATTTGATAGTTGGATAAAAAAACATGTTGGTGTGTAGAGGTATAAATTTTAATTTAAAGTTTCCTACTTCTACGTGAATTTAACCATCAAATTATTTAACAAATTTTTTTATCAAATCGTAAATATTTTTAACTAGTCATCAACTTTGAAAATTTATCATACTATTTTCATACAAGTTAATTTAGTTCTTAAAATTGATTGAATAGAAAATTCGAGAATTAGTTTACTTGACCACAACTAAATTTTTAGTATAGTCAAGTGGGAATGGATTCCCTCTCATGTAACTTTTGTTGGGGGCATGGAAGCGATATAGTCAACATAATATAGGTTTTTAATTTTGCGGGTTTTTCTTCATGACTATTGTGTTAGAAGTTATAATTGATTGTTTTGTAGAAAGTCCGTATTTGATAGAGGTGTGTTCGATTTAATCGAAGTAGTATAAGTCAGTTATATTCGACAAAGTCCAAGACAATATATAATCGTTGTGTCAAAACTAAAATATAACTTTGTATGTTTTGAATTTAGACCTTGATTGTCTAAAATAGACATGATATTGTATAATTTTATACACTTAACAACAGATTCATTGGATCAGGTGGAATAAATTGGCACTACCAAACTTCTGGTGGGGAATGCGTAATGGCAAACGACAAATTCATTGGATCAGGTGGGATAAATTGGCACTACCAAAAGGAGAGGGAGGATTGAGATTTAGAGGCATTAGTGATTTCAATAAAAGCTTGTTGGGAAAACACTACTGGCGTCTGTTCAAGGATGAGAACTCTCTGTTGAGCAAAATTTTCAAAAGCCGTTACTATACTAGAACCAATATTGACAGTAGTTCTGTTGGTTATGCGCCCAGCTATGCGTGGAGAAGTATTTTGTTTGCTCGTGATTTGGTTTGGAAAGGGTCTCGATGGAGGATCGGCAATGGAGAAAAGTGAAAATTTTCAAGGACAGATGGGTCCCTGATTCCCCGGGTTTCTGTGCTATTGGAGGTGGGAGTCTCCTTTCTCCAGAGTCTCTGGTTCAAGAACTGATCGATGAAGATTTGGGAATCTGGAAGCGTGATTGGATATTTACCTGCTTTGATTCGCTAATGGCTCAGCAAATCGTCAGTATTCCCCTCTCGTTCCGCAGACCATCTGATGAGATCCTCTGGCACTTTGACAAAAACGGTGAATATTCTGCTCGGTCAGCATATCGACTGTGCATTTTAGAAAGACTGAATGCGACACCTGGGTCGTCGAGCAATTACTTCAACAAGTTCTGGAAACTGTTATGGAAAGCTCCAATTATCCCCAGAACCCGTAACCTGCTATGGAGACTCTCCAAGAACATTCTGCCCACCAAGGATTTGCTTCTTAAGAGAGGTTTCTCCATTGATGTCTGCTTCTCTTTATGCGAGTCAGAATGTGAAACTGCTTCCCACCTCTTCCTTAATTGTATTTTTTCCAAGCAAGTGTTATTTTCTTCCATTCTGGGTTACCGTATCCCTCCTGCCATTGATGCTGTTGATTGGATTTTGAGTATTTTATCTTGCGGCGATTGTTTCAGCATCCAACTTCTCTATGCTTCCATTCAAAAGATTTGGCAAGCTCGTAACTCTCTGATCTTTCAGAACCGTAAATCCTCCCCTGTACAGGTTGCTGATGTACAGGTTGCTGCTTCAGCCCTTGAAGAGGTGCTGGATTTTAACAGAAGCACTCCAGCGGCTGCCCCGATGCTTCGAACGACCGTGGCCCCGGTTATGGGTGCTCTGAGTCATGATTTTCTGGTGGCTTTCTCTGATGCAGGTGTTTTTGAAGACAAATTTGTTTCCTACGAATGCTTATTCAAAAAGAATGATGGTTTAATCGCTTTGGCTGCCTGCAAGAGGGAGAACATTAGAGTGGAAGCCGAATTGGCAGAGTTGCTAGCAATCAAATGGTGCCTGTCTTGTGCTGTAGAATTCAAAATCCCGAATCTGATCATACATTCTGACTGCAAGAATGTTATAGACAACATTAATGGAGTTCTTCATACGGCGGCTTTTGATCACATTGTTGAAGATGTTAGATTTTTGTGTAATAGTTTCTCGTTTGTTTCCTTTGTGTTTATTAGTAGAGTGTTTAATAGCGCTGCCCATAATCTTGTTAGTTTGGGCAAGCTTTCTGGTTCTAGAACTTGGCGGGACTTTTTCCCTGATTTGGACCCGGCTGTTGTTTCCCCTATTTCTCCTTTCGTTTAATGGAAATTATCTTCGCGTAAAAAAAAAAACAACTTTAGTAATAACAACTTCAGAAATTCAATTTATAGTTTTCTCTCGTTTCTCTCTTCTTCTCACATTTTTCTTGAAAATTCTAATTGTTCCAACAAATTAGTATCAATGAGGCCATTTATATGGCAAACAAAACAACAACAACATAATTTTAAGTATCAGAGAGAATTTGTATGGCAAACAAAACAACAACATAATTAGTATCAGAGAGAATTTGTATGGCAAACAAAACAACAACAACATAATTTTAAGTGAATCTACCGATTTTCAAAAGTGAGAATTACGAGAGGTGGGTTGTGCAAATGAATGTCATCTTTAGATTTCAAAATGTGTCTAAAATCGTAAATGGTGGAGTATCGACATTGGAAGCGAGTGCATATGATGTTCATAAAGATGCGCACAAAATCAAAGAAAGAAATATGGAAATATTGTGTTCTTGATTCACCAGTGTGTGGATCCTAACATGTTTGAGAAGATCATTGAAGTAGAAATAACTAAAGGACCATGAGACAAGTAGAAGAACTTTTACGATGGAGATGAAAAATTGAAGAGCGTGCAGTTGCAAACGTTGAGAAAGTAATTCGAGATGACCTAGATGAAGGAAGATGAATCAGTCTTAGAATCATTTTCATGCGTGGTGTTGTTAACGAATAAGATGAAGGTGTATAGGAAATTGTTACCCTGAAATTTTTTAAGGTATTCAAAGGTACATATTAAATATAGATGTCCTTGTGAACTAAGGGTCGACCCTTAAAGATAAAGGTTCTTCAGAAGATTGAAATTTATGACCAAGGAAAAATGCTAAGACAAGGATGTCGAAGAAGTGGTACGTCGACCAGATGGATAAAGCGTAGAATTTGGTCGGTTCGACCAAATGTTGAATAGCGAAGAAAGTAGTCAAAGCTGAGCCTAGTCGGTTATAGAGGATTCTGGACTTAGAGAAATTTCATTATGTTGCTCTTGTTAAAAGAAAGCGTCGAAGCTTGGAGCAGTTTACTCTTAGAAGCCAGAAGCGGGAAGATTCAAAATTCAAAGTCGTGGGCAGTTATCAAAAGCTTCGTGTGTTGTTTAAGTGCCAAATAGGTGGCGAAATCCTGTGAAGCGGTTTCTTCAAGTTTTAAATATAATCCGTAGATTGTTTTTAGGCAGTTATTTTGTAAATACTATAAATAAGTCATCTCAATGTAAATTTCGTGTGTTCACTTGTATAATCAAATCACTTGCAAAAACTCTGTTCATTCCGAGCGTCAGGAAGAAAAGAGTTCAAGAGTGCTTGATGTACGTGAATCACCACTTTTATTTCAATGGAAAACCTTTACATTTCAGTCATTTCCTTTGAGTCATTTATTTGCGTTCTATTTACTTTTCAACAATATCTCTACGTTATCGTTTATGTTGATTCTCTTTTCGTAACAAGCTTCGAGTTAACAAAAGAGTCAGTCGACGCGTATTTCGTTTAGAACAAGTCTGGGGCTCATAGCCTTCTGTCGGTCACGAGTCACCGTTAGTTGGTACAAATCATATTGTGAAGAGTCAGACTATTAATCGTTTCGTTTAGACTCCTTCTGTCGGTCACGAGTCACTAGTCAGTCGAATTGAGTCTAACTTTGGTGTGGAAAGTCGTTGTATTTGTTCCCTTAGTCTTAGAAAACTGTTTCTTAGATAAGGATTTCGATATAACTAGTACAATCCCTAAAAAACCTTAGCACATGTCTTAAGATCAACTGGTCAATCTTGCGAGTAACCCTTAATTTTGGGACTTTGGGAGGACCAATGGTTGTTTACAATTTTCCACAGTAAACAAATTGGCACACCCGGTGGGACCAGTGCTAAGTTTTTATTGTTAGATGTCATAAGTGTATGAGACTTAGAAGTGGAAGCTTAACTAAAGAGTATAATAAACCACCCACTAGGAGACGTACACCTAGGATGTCAAACACTACTTCGAACGTGGATGAAATTTCATCACGAACTTTGGGTACATCGACCCGAATTACTCAAGTTGCCATTTCCCCACTAAACAACACAATGTATCGTGGTCAATCGCATCGATGTCGATTCTATTCCCATACCACACCGGTGAGTCCAGGACCTGTGGTCCCCTTTATGGAATGTCGTATTCCTTAATGTCGGGATATTAGTCGACTTCAAATGCAACAATAGTGACAGATAACATGTAAAACATGAATTCTCCTTTACAAGGATCTATAGTAGGAGGAAACAGGGGAATGCTTGTGCAACAACTAGTGTCGCCTTTAACTAATACTTCAGTGGCAGTGTTGAGGCAGCAAATGAATGATAGCAATCATGAGTTAGTTAATATGTTGACTAACCAAATGGGTAATGTATTTAACCCCATAGTGCAAGAGTCGGCTGAGACTAATAGGTGTCATACCCCAAAATTTGCCCTCCATCTATTCAAGAGATTTCATACATCTATGCTCAAGGATTCCTCAAGAGTTGATCAGACAAACTCTCTCCTAGACAATCAACCCAAACTAGGGTTGGGTATCTCTCAAGTCAAGATGGGCTTCCAACACCTCCAATGGTCTTCATGCCTCCTCATATGCTTCAAAGATTCTCCATGTCAAGTTTCAAGCTTCACAAGTCAAGTTTCCTCAGACAATTGCTCAGATGGTTGAAAATCAGTTGTATTGGACAAAAAGTCAACTGTGGTCAACATACAGTCAAAACTTCTGATTTTTGGTCAACATCCTCATTTTGAAGTTACATTCATCATTTGATCAAGGGTTGATCATGATTCACCAAGAAAACTCAAGATTTGCTCAAAAGTCAAACTTTCTAAATTAGGGTTTCTAGGTGAAAAGTCAACTGAATTTTGACTGATCATAACTTTCTCATACTTTCTCAGAAATTTCCCCACCAAAGCTCATTTTGAAGGAAATTCAATTCTCTACCACTTCATGTCTCACAAGAATGTCCAAAAAATGCTTCATTTGAGAGGTATGGCTCAAAACATTACAGGTCATTTTCAAAGTCAACAAAAAGTCAACTTTGTGTTTTGAAGATATTTTGAGCATGGTAACTCCAATTGAGATGAGACCAAAGACATTGGTTAAAGGACTCTTAGAGCTTTCCAAAAAGTCCAAGAACACTCAAAAATGTGGAAAATTGAGCAAGATACACCATTCAGAAGTTGGGCAATTTTGGACAATATTACAAAAGGACATTTTGGTCAAAATGCAAAATTTTCCAAATGGGCCTATAATCTTTTGATCCAAACTTGTTCATGATGTTATTTTTGACCCATAAAAGCTTGGCATTGGTAATTTTCTATTTTCATGGTTTATATTTGAATTTTACAACATTTAATTCAAAAATAAATTATGTAAAATATGAAAATTAAGTTATTTTTTCAATTGAGTTGGATTTATATCTCTCTTAATGTCCAAGAAAGCCCACACCATTTACCAAATTCGTGCAAGCCATGGCATTGATGAGAAAATCATATTTTCTTCAAAATTTGATTTGATTTTCAAAGAAAATATTTGCACATTCAATTTCCAATCTTTTTTCCTTGTTTTTTCTCTTCCAAAAACTCCTATAAATACCAAGCAATGCAGCCAGTACAAGGGACGAAACCCTAGCTCAAGCCAAACCCTTATTCTTGCAAAAATTTTCTCAAAACTTTTGAAAATCGAATTCCATACAACAGCCACTTTCAGCCATCAAAAACCATCTCATTGTCTTCAGGAGGTAGGTTTGAGTAAGTATACACTCTTATCATTGATCAAAGCAAGCTGAATCGATGCATATACATACATACATATTCAAAACTCTCTGATTTTTGCATTTTTATTATCTGTTGCTTTCAATTGATTTTAACGATTTGGTTGTGTTCATGAGGTTGCATATGATGGATCTGGGCCATCGTTTCAAAGCTTATACGTGGGAATCACGATTTGCCATGGCTAGGGCTTTTTGAACTGTATCGATCGAACCGGCCTATACAGGCACTTTTAGGGAAAACTGAGGCCACCATTGGAATCGCAAGGGTCGATTTAGGGGGGTAGGGTATTCCTTTGCCATTTATCTTTCGTGTTTTGCAGGTTTTGGATTTTGCTTGATCGGAGAAGACGACCGGAGCTAGGGCTCCGGCGTCGTTGACCGATGTTGAAACCGGCGTAGCTCGCGTGGCAGTTTAGCTTGCTCTGATTCGTCCATTCAAAATCAACTGGGGCCCGCGCGCTGACTGTGTTTGATTTTTCAAAATATCCCTGACGCGTCATCACTTATATTGATTTGTTTCCAGCTTTTCAAACACCAAGTGCATCATGGCGTAGTGGTCAGCATGCTGGTTTTTAAGGTTTGAAGGGGATGTCTCCAGTTCGATTCCTGGTTCAGACAATCCTTTTTTTCTTTTTTCAAAACTTGCATATTTTTCATATTTTTCTATTTTCCAATTATTTTTAATATTTTTCATGCTATTTTAATTGTTTTCATGATTTTTATTCTGCATTTAAAAATTACCAAAATATAATTTTCTTTTTGCATTATTGTCATAAAAACCTTTATTTAATTTAATAAATTTAAAAATATCTTTTTGCATGCATATTTATTTTTATTTTTATTTTTGCATTTAAATCATTATAGATTGCATTTTAATTATTAAATCTTTTCCAAAAAATCCCAAAAAATTATTTTAGTATATTTATCTTATTTCCAGCATATATTAATTTTCTCATATTAAAATTTGCATTTTTCTAACATTTTTCCTCTTATTCAATTCATCTCGTATTTTCCGATTTCCCATTTTTTCACAGGTTGCTCCGATTCGGACGTTTTTCTTTTATCATTTGCTTTTTTCCAATAATGTAATTGCTCATGGGATGTAATAGTTTAAATTAGGCTTTTATTTTTCCGCAAGTTTAAATTATGTATCTGCCCCAAAGCCATGTAATAGCGTAGGATTTACCTTTCCGCACTTTACATTCCGCATTTTACTTTCCGCACCTTTATCAATTGCTAGTAATTAGGCGTGTATGGCAAGATAATAATTGGACATAGCTCACACTAATCTTCAAGATAAAATATCTGAATTTGACACACTTCTTTCACACACGCACCCCTTAGGGTAATTCTCTCTCGATGCCTTTCGATTCAAAAATGGTCATGTCCCTCGAACGTAGAGGTATTCTAGCACCGTTGCCTTCCAAACAAATCATCATAGTCCCTTCGATACAAAGATCATAAGACCCACGATGTCGCCTCCGAATACATGATCTTGACCCTCGATTGTTGCCTACGAAAAATGATGATAGTCCCTTCGAATGTGCAAGGATACTCCCTACAAGTTGCCTTCTATGACCATCCGATGTCCCTTCGAATGTCCCGCATACATCCAACGAATGGAGCTACCTACTAACTAATGGTATGGCTAGCGCTATTCTAAAGGAGTGTAGAAGTACAACAAAACGACCAATTCTGAGTGGGTAAATAAGTCTCTTAGTTGCTTGCTCTATCAAATGCTTTTCACTACACACACTTTTTTCAAAAGTTCAAATCCTTTTCAAAACAACAAAAACATTTCCGAACACTTTGTATACACTCCTACATGAGTCATTACAAAGTCAAAGCGAGATGCCTTTTCAAAACATTTTTGTCAAACACACAGAAAGCAATTTTAAAAAGTGATCTAGAGCAACTAAGAGCGTAGATAACTACGGATGGAAAGGGTGCTAATACCTTCCCTTTTCATAACCATTCTCCGTACTCGAATCTAACGAAGGTCTTTTTCTACTTTTACCTTCTCTTAATTGGATAAAAATAAAAGTCGGTGGCGACTCTTGCTATCCGCACATTTGGATACAAAATCCTACAAAGTCGGTTCACAGACATGTAATCGGCGACTGGGAAGCCCAAAAGAGAGAATTGCCTTAGGGATTTCTAGATAACCTTTATTGCTTTTTGTTTGACTTGTATGCTTTATCTTTAAGGGTTGCTTGGGTATTATATTATTGGGGGATCCTACACCCGGATCCGGGTTTCCTTTTAGGTAAGTGGCATTAGATCATCGCGACCGCTAGACGTATAACTACGCGGTCAACATGATGGCTACGTTAGCGTGACACTTTGGTTGCCCCGATACTCTTCATTCCCAAGTTGAAGAAAGTATTTGGCTTCGCGGGTGTCATCCGCTAACTAAACTTTTAGAACCTTAATTGACCCATCTTGGCCATTAGAAGGTAGTGAGATGGCCGGCTTTGGTGTAGACCGAGGTTGGTTGATACTCGATGCTACGCTCATTGAGATTAGACTTTTGGGACATTTTCGATCGACCACTTGGCCGTCGTATTGAAATAAGCGCCTACGAGAAAGATCTATGATATGAGATTCCTAGAACCGGTTACTATTATAGGACAGATGAACCAACTCAAACTTTTGGTGGGGTAATCACCTATACCTCATGCAAGCCTTAAACCTAGGCTCATTGTGTGAATTGTTTGTGTGCGCTAAACATGACATCATGACATCATTCGCATTGCATATCATTTCTAACTATTTCAAGGACCTAGGGATTTATCTTTGCTTTGTTTTGTAGGGATTATGGCTTCTAGAAAGACTATCCGAATCAACTTCATGGGTATCCCTCTCAACTCAAAGAATTGGTTTGAAATTCCGACCATGCTCAGTTCATCAAAAGACATGGTTATCTGCTTGATTTGGTTATCTCCGGTTTTGAAGAAGATATGATGCATGTCCTATTCCAGTTCTTTGATCCGAAACACCATTGCTTTACATTTCCAGATTATCAGTTGGTTCCTACCTTAGAAGAGTTCTCTAAGCTACTTGGGGTACCTACTCTTGACCAAATGCCATTCACCGGTTTAGAAAAGGTTCCTAAGTTCGAAGACATTGCATCAGCCTTACATCTTAAGCGTTCAGATATTGAAGCCAATTGGGAAACTAGAAGTGGAGTTAAGGGTTTACTTTCCAAGTTCCTAATTAAGAAAGCCCGAGAATTCCTCAAAGTTATGAGTTTCCATGCATTTGAGAACATTGTTGCCTTGCTAATTTATGGTTTGGTTCTATTCCCTAACTCGGATCAATTCATAGATGTCAACGCCATCAAGTTGTTTCTTACCCGCAATCCTGTGCCTACTTTACTTGGAGACATCCTGCATTCTCTCCACACTGTCTCGCTAAGCGACAAGGAACTCTCATGTGTTGTGTCCCGTTACTTTCAAGGTGGTTTATTTCGCACCTTCCTCCATCAGTTTTGAAGAATGAACAAAGGTTGAGATGGTCTCAAAGATTGATGTCACTCTCTCATTCAGATATCCGTTGGAATCTTTTCTCTCAAAAGGATTTCACATTCATTGAGCGTTGTGGAGAGTTCCCTAATGTACCACTACTTGGTATAAGGGGAGGTATTACTTACAACCCTTCTCTAGCTTTACGTCAGTTTGGTTTTGCTCGAAGAGACGGTCCACATGATATGCTTCTCCAAGATGTTGTGTTCGACTACAATCATGATCTCCAGAATTACCGACGAAGGTTTATACATGCTTGGGGCATGGTAAAGAAGACCGATACCAAGACTTTGGGGCACCCGAACTCCATTCCTTGGGAACCTTACCTCAAATGGGTGCGAGCTCGAGCTCAAAACCTCATGATGCCATTCACGCCTGTTCTACCAGTAATTATGGAACCTGTTGCTATAGGTGACGTACCCTATACTGTTCTCCATCCTGACATGCCTACTAATTTTGAAGACTTGAAGAGATCCTGGATTCAGCTTAAAGAAGAAAGGGATACCTTTGAAGCTCAATGCTATGCAAGTGAGAAGAAAGTGTTAGAATTGACAAAGCTACTTCATGAGGAGCGAAGCATCAATGCCTATATCGGCACCAAAAGGAAGCGCCCATGGGAGACTTAGAGCTTTAGGATTTTTATGCTTTTCTTTTATTGTTTTGAACTATCTCTTGTACTTAAAAAGAAAAAAGAATGATAAAAATAAGTACTAATAAATGTTTGCTCATTGCTTGTTTAACAAATTTAAATCTCTTAGGTCCTTGAAAACATTGCATTGCATTCGCATAAACATTGCATAGCATAGCATAACATTGCATCACAGGTACATTGGAGATTGGTTTTCTCATTTGCTCGCTATTTATTTTAGCAGAAATGGCTCTTGAACAGATCACAAAGATCTCCGCTCGAATGCTCGAGCAGATGTTCACCAGTTTGGTCCAAGGCCAAGAAGATTTGAAGAAGCTCATCAACAAGAAGAAGAAGGTTGTCGGTCTCCTCAACATGGGTAGACGTTTCAAAGGTGGCCCAAAAGTGGTCAGTCGGATCGAGCTCTCTGAAGGAAGTGTCCATACCGAAGGGAGTACCAAGGGTGATGAAGGTGAGCAGCGTGAGCCAAAGAAAGGAGGAGAGGATCATTCTGATTATGGCCAGTACTCTGAGGAAGACGACAAGTACAAGCAACTTGAAGACCGTCTGAATGCTGTGGAAAACTTGAAAATGTACGGGCTGAACTTTGATGATCTGAGTCTTGTTCCTGGTGTTGTGATTCCTCCCAAGTTCAAAGTTCCTACTTTTGCCAAGTATGATGGCATGTCTTGCCCTAAGCTGCATTTGAAGTCCTATGTCCAGAAGATCAATCCCCACACTGATGACCGAAAGTTGTGGATGCACTATTTTCAAGAGAGTTTGTCCGGAACCCAGTTGGAATGGTATTATCAGCTAGAAAACGACCGTATCCGTACTTGGAGTGATTTGGCTGATGCTTTCTACAGACAGTATGAGTACAATGCTGAATTGACACCCACTCGCATGCAACTACAAAGCATGTCTATGGGTCGTGACGAGAAGTTCAAGGAGTATGCTCGTAAGTGGAGGATCTAGCAGCGAGTTCAACCACCCTTGTCCAATAGGGAGTTGGTTGATATGTTTATGGGAACACCGACAGCCCGTTCTTCAATCATCGATTGGAAATTCTTCATCCGGATTCACCGAAATGATATTGACAAAGAGCGCATGAAGCGGTATCAAGAGTGGGAAGATCCATGTGAGTCATCTTCAAACAAGAGATCTTTTGGTGCTAAGAAAGAAGCCAATCTTGGTATGGTCGAAAAGCCGAGCCAAGACCGACCGTGCTCAACTGTGGGGGCTTGTAATCCAATCCGACATCGACAACCTCGTGAGACAACGCGTGAGCGAACGCCGCCACGAAGCATTAAGATCAACATGCCATTGTCGCAAGCCTTGCAACACATGTTGAAAGCAGAGTGACTTTGAGGATCCTCCTCGAATGTCAACACTTCCTCTCCAAGTACAATCCTAATGCTAAGTGTGCTTACCATTCCAACACCGGGCACGACGACAATTGTTGGGCTCAAGAACAAGATTCAAGATATGATTGAAGCTAAGATTGAGTTTGATCCTCCCGTTGAGACCAATGTGATCAATGCGCCTATGCCTAACCATGACAAGAATTCCAATGTGTTGGTGACGATACTTATGTTTTCAACATAGACGACTTGACCATTCCTCCGATGGTAAGAAGAATTTGTTGCAAGCTGTCAACCCAGATGCCCAGAGGATTGTCGTTGGTGCCCATCCGCACTGATGGTTGTGCTTGGTTGAGAAGACAAGTTCGGTATGATGGATAACCGTGAGATACTATTTCGAAACCACCGCGCGTGTGTGAAGAAATGTCTAAGTTGAAGATTGACAATGCGAACAAACTGTACCATCGTGGGATACCTTGGGGCAGCCAGTGGAAAGTATGATTACATGGTGAAGTACACTGTCCCTGATAGTTACAAAATTCCTATTGAAGATGTTAAGGCGACCGGATGGGGTGAAGATTTCCCTGAAGACTATGCCGATGTTAACACAATAAGGATTTCCTCTGCTGATCCTATGCCTAGGATGGCACCTCTCATCATCACCTCTCCAAGACCAGTGCCATATTCCTCTGACAAGGCTATCCCTTGGAACTATGGAACTGATGTTTACTATCATGGCGTCAAGCAAGACCCTCTGACAATTGAAAATCTTACTGCTGAAGTTTCCATTCCTGACATCGACAACATCACCGGATCGAAGGTGACGAACCAAGGGTATTCTCTCCGAGATCTCTCCTCCAAAGACATCTGACTCCACTCGCATTCCTACTCATCAATATCCCACTAGAGGAAAGAACCAGACTCATCCCGCTCAACCGTATACCAAAGGAAGTTCGAAAACACCTCCAAACAAGAAATGGAGGAAATTCAAGATTATCAAGAAGAGTGACTACAATGTTGTGGAACAGTTAGGACAGACTCCGTCCAAGATATCCATGCTCGCTTTGCTCTTATGCTCCGAGGCTCATGCTAATGCCTTGGTGAAGTTTCTGAAGAATGCTCACGTACCGCAAGACACTACCACCGACCGTTCAAGTTTGTATTGCTAGCCCGGCGCCAACAACGGCCTAAACTTCTCGATCTTGATTTGACTCCTTCCGAAAGAAACATAACAAGGCCTTGCACATCTCTGTTGAATGCAAGGGTACTACCTTATCTCATGTTTTGGTTGACACAGGTTCTGCTTTGAATATCCTTCCGAAGACTGCTTTTGATCGGCTTGATGTCGAAGGGTTGGTTCTGAGACCCAGTGACATTATTGTGAGAGCTTTTGATGGTTCTAAGCGAACAGGCTTGGAGAGCTCACTCTGCTATTAAAGTCGGTTCCCGACTTTTGATTCCACTTTCTTTGTCATGGACATCCGTCCGCTTACTCTTGCCTACTTGGACGCCTTGGATACATGGGGCGGCCACCTCTACCTTACATCGAAAAAATACCGGTGAAAGGGAAGATTGTCCGATGTGGTGAAGAAGAGTATATGGTCAGTCATCTACAGTCATTCCGCTATCTCGAGATGAAGGGTGAATTCTTCAAGACTCCCTGCCAAGCTTTTGAAACAATACCCAGAGTCATGCCTGTTGACTCTCCTGTCACTCCTGAGGTTACACAAGCTCCGCCGAGGATGGCCTCGAAAGACGCCAGCCATTGTTGAACATGGAGGTAGCATTGGGGTCAGCTCCCTGATCTTCCTTTCAAATCTGACAAGACTGGTTTAGGCTTCACCATCAAGGGTCAGAAGATGATACGCCGCGAACGTGCCGGCCAACTTCCTTTTCGCATTCGTCAGAGTGGAATCCATGCTATAGAAGACGACGACAACGGCTTCGACATCAGCAAGTGGATCTTCCCAACTCCAGATCATGGGCTCAGCAATTGGAAGACTGAAGACGTCATACCAATCTCCTTTAACCAGGAGTAATTGCTCTTGTTTTTGTTTTGCTTTTCGTATTTCTTTATGTTTGAACAATAAACTTTGAAAGCCTAGTGCCTTGCAGGGGCATCATGGCTCGCTTCATGAGGGTTTTTATCATCGTTTGCGTATTTTCATTCAATAAATTCGTTGGACTTTTGCATTCAATTGTGTGTTTTCTCTTTACTTTATCACCCTTCAAAAGCTATGTGTTCTTACACACACCCACGTGATACACCGTAATCACTCCGAATCTCGTTAATAACTATGCTAGTGCTAAATATGACTTGATAATCCGATCTACCAAGCCAAGACGAAAGTGAGGAAGATTGTGAAGTGCCGGAGAACTTGCCGCTACTGACAAGAAGAGCGAGTTATACACCACCGAAGAGCAAGTTGAGGTTGTGAATTTGGGTCCGACGAAGATGAAAAGAGATCAAGATAGGAGCGGGTCTTGAGAACAGTGTTAAAGAAAGGTTGGTTCGATGCTACGAGACTATATTGAGGTTTTTGCTTGGTCATACGAAGACATGCTGGTTTAGACATTGATATTGTGGTACACCGATTGCGAAAAAAAGAAGGTTTTCTCGGAAAATGAAGGTTAAATCGCATCGTCCCGAGATGTCGAGAAAATCAAAGCCGAAGTTATGAAGCTTCAACGCTGGTTTCCTAGCCGTTACTTCCTATCCCTGGTTGCTAATGTGGTACCGTGCCTAAGAAGGATGGTAAAATACGAATGTGTGTGGATTACAGAGATCGAACAAAGCAAGTCCGAAAGACGATTTCCCACTTCCTCATATTGATGTTACGGTAGACAACACCGCTCGGATAAGGTTTTCTCCTTCATGGATGGTTTCTCCTTACAATCGGATCAAAATGGCTCCACGAAGACATGGAAGACTACTTTTGTTACACATGGGGCACTTTCGCTACAAGGTTATGCCATTCGGATGAAGAATCGCGCCACTTATCGCGTGCTATGGTGACATTGTTTCATGACATGATTCATCACGAGATAGAAGTCTCGTCGGCGACATGATAGCTCGATCGGTCAAGAAGAACATCTTAGTCATTTGCGAAACTGTCGATGGTTGAAGAAGCTGATTGAGATGAATCTAACAAGTGCACCTTTGGAGTCGATCCGAAAACTCTAGGGTTTGTTGTCGATGGTAAAGGTATTGAAGTAGATCCCGCCAAGGTTAAAGCTATTCGAGAGATGCCAGCTCCCCGCACCGAGAAGGAAGTCAGAGGTTTCTTGGGCCGATTGAATTACATTGCTAGATTCATTGCACACCTAACTGCTACTTGTGAGCCAATCTTCAAGTTACTAAAGAAAGATCAAGTAGTAGAATGGAACGACGATTGCCAGATCGCTTTTGACAAAATCAAGGAGTACCTACAGAATCCTCCCATCCTGATGCCGCCTGCCAAAGGAAGACCTCTTATCATGTACTTAACAGTGTTAGAGAACTCAATGGGGTGTGTGTTGGGGCAACATGACGAGTCTGGTCGAAAAGAGCATACAATATACTACCTTAGCAAAAAGTTTACCGAGTGTGAAACAAGATACTCACACTCGAGAAAACTTGCAACGCTTTGGGCTGCTCACGACTAAGGCAGATATGTTGACTCACACTACCTTGTTGATTTCAAGATGGATCCGATAAAATACATCTTTGAGAAACCAGCCTCTCCAAGATGGCAAATGATCTTGACCGAGTATGACATCCAGTACACTTCTCGAAAGCGATCAAAGGAAGTGTGGTAGCCGATCATTTGGCTCATCAAGTAGATGACTATCGATCTATGCGATTCAATTTCGAGCGAAGATGTTTTACTAGTTACTGATCGAAGAACCGGCCAGACGAAGGACACGAACAAGGATCCCGATGGACTATGGTTTTGATGGAGCCTCAAACGCACTTGGCAATGGCATTGGCGCCATCATTACATCCCCACGGACATCGCCTTTCACCGCCAGATTATGTTTCAGTTGCACGAACAACATGGCCGAATATGAAGCGTGCATCATGGGTCTTAAAGCTGCTATTGACTTAAGAATCAAGTTCTTACAATTGTATGGAGACTCAGCTTTAGTGATCAGTCAGATTAAGGGCGAGTGGGATACGAAGCATCGAATCTCATTCCATATCGAGAGCATGTTCTGAGTTTGATTCCCTACTTTGAAGAGATCACTTTCAATCACATTCCACGAGAAGTGAATCAGTTGGCAGACGCACTTGCTACTATGTCATCTATGTTCAAGGTCAGATGGGACAACGAGGCTCCCCAGATCATCATTGAGAAGTTTGACGAACCAGCATATTATTATGAGCTTGACGCAGAGGAGAAACCTTGGTACTATGACGTGAAGAGGTATCTTGAGACTCAGGAATATCCCGCAGGGGCATCTGTTAATGATAAGAAGTTCATTAGGAGATTCACTTCTAAATTCTTCCTCAGCAACGACATCTTATACAAGCGCAACCACGACTTGTGCTTACTCCGCTGTGTAGACCAGAAAACAGCAATGCGTATCATGGAAGAGTTACACGAAGGCGCATTTGGTACCCACTCCAGTGGACACACCATGGCTAAGAATATTTTGAGAACAGGTTACTATTGGTCCACCATGGAAGCTGATTGTCACCGCTATGCTCGATCTTGTCACAAATGCGGTTATGCCGATAAAGTACACGTACCTCACCTCGAATGTTTTAACTTCTCCGTGGCCTTCGTAATGTGGGGCATTGACATGATTGGAGATTAAGCCCACGCTTCCAATGGACATCGTTTCATCCTTGTGGCAATTGATTATTTCACCAAGTGGGTAGAAGCGACCTCGTATGCATCATTACCAAGAATGTTGTGGCTCGATTCATCAAACATAATCTTATCCGCCGGTATGGCACTCCCGAAAGGATTATCACAGATAACGGTTCCAATCTCAACAATAAGATGATCACCGAACTCTGCACGCAGTTCAAGATCAAACATCACAACTCTTCTCCATATCGGCCTAAGATGAATGGCGCAGTGGAAGCCGCCAACAAGAACATTAAGAAGATTATCTGAAGATGACGTGACTTACAAGGATTGGCATGAGATGTTACCATTTGCTCTTCATGGTTATCGACTACAAGACGAACATCAACAGGGCAACCCTTCTTGTATACGGTATGGAAGCCGTCTTACCCATCGAGGTTCAGATACCCTCAACCAGAGTCCTCTAAGACGCAGAGTTAGGCGAAGACGATTGGGTCCAGACTCGCCTTGACCAGATTAACTTGATTGAGGAGAAACGACTCGCATCCATCTGCCATGGACAAATTTATCAGAAACGAATGATCAGAGCATTTAACAAGAAGGTCAAGCACCGAGTCTACCAAGTTGGTGATCTAGTAGTCAAGCGCATCATTCTTTCACAAGGTGATCCCAGGGGCAAATGGACTCCCACCTACGAGGGACCGTTTGTAGTCAAGAAGTATTTTCCGGAGCTATGATACTTAGCACCATGGATGGTGAAGACTTCCACACCACGTGAACGCGACATAGTCAAAAATACTACGCATAAAAGAGACCCGCTAGGTCGGTGGCCTAGGCAAAAATAAGGGCATCTGGCGAACCAAAAGGTTCGGGCAAAATTAAGGATATATACAAAACATGTACACCGGCAAGTCGAAAACCGAAAAGCGGCTTGGGCAAAAAGGGTATCCGTGGAAAAACCTAAAAGGCGGTCTAGGCAAAAGTTAGGGATTTAAGCGTACGACTATGTCTCTTCCGATCACCGCCTGACTACTATCGGCATTCAAGGTTCAAATGGCGAAGATCGGTCTACTCACTTTCTCGACAAAGAAGATGAGATAGTTGAAATATATGAGTACTAGCATAGTTGGAACCTAACGAGATTGTTTCCGCATAGCTTTTTACCTTTCTTGTGTACAAACTACTTGGCCATACGCCACCTTTCAAAAAAAATAAATAATAAATACAGCTTCTTTCTCTTTACAATTTCTGCTGTTGTTATTTGCAATAAGTCCAACGTTTGCTTTGAATGACCATACGCATTTGACAATAAGAATCTAATCACGAACATACGAAAAATGAACATACAAAAGTACTTACTTCAGGTTCCAAGAATTGGGATGACGACGAAAGTCAACAAATAGTTCCCCATAGAGCATGATCCCCACAAAGGTGTCACTCACAACACACCTTCCCCAACGGAGTATATGTTAATCCACAAGCAGTGATTCCACTCAACCGAGCAACGTTACATCAGTCTCCAAGCAGTAACACTTCATCCCCAGCGGATATTTCTCAATCCTCCCCCTTCTCCCCGGCAGCGGTATCCAGACTCAAAACTTGGGCAGATAGTGCGTCGGAGGAAGCATACACCTTTTATTCCCCAGCCAGAGATTACAATGGACTCCAGACTTTTCAAGCCCAGTCTCTCAGCAACCGTCGAATGCTCTCCAGCGAGATCTACACTCGAAATCCCCAGTAGAGCACCTCCTAAATTTCCTCAACAGACCGCCTCCCAGACTCTCCTCAGCAGGGTCTATATATGAGACCTCCGACAACGAGCTTCCCCAATCTCTACCTTCCTCCACAGTATCTAGGCCCAAGACTTGGTCAGATAGTGCATCGGAGGAATCCAGGATATCTTTCTCCTCCTTCAAAAGCAGGGTTCTCACCTACTCAATTCCCCAAGCAGAAGTCGGAAATCTTCAAACAAAGCATCCGCATCTTCTTCAAGATGGATATGTTTTGAAATATCACAACATTCATCATTCATACATTTCTCATAAAGTCATAATTCATGCATATGTCATTCATATACACTGTCATGCATCATACTTTGCATAAAACTAACGAATATTCTATCAAAGTTTCTCTTGTTTTCTCCAAAAGTAATCATTCACGCGAACAGTCGAGATTAAGCCCGAGCCGACGGGAAAACTATCTGAAAGACCGCCTCCGACGACAGGTCCAGGATTAAGCCCCGAACCGACGGGAAAACTATCCGAAAAACCACCTCTGGTTATCCTCCGGTAACAGGCAATGGATCAACACCCGATGCACAACAGGGAAGCTATCCACATCCTGGCCAACTACAATCTCTCTCAGAGTAATCGACACGAAGATTTATTCTGACCTCCTCCTATTATCAACAGCAACTACAGAGTCTGGCGTACGACTCAGTTGCCTTGGATGGCATCTTAAGCCCATCTCCGTCAGTTCTCCTACTGACAACCTCGAGTCTAGCGTACGACTCGTTCCCCAGCAAAATCTCCAACTTCTCCAAACGGCATCAGAAGCCCGTTCCGCATCATCGACCAACCATGAGTGCAAATTTTCGGTGTACTCGGTGTTCAATCATCTTCTACCTCCAGGTCACGAAAGACAAGCATGTCAATCTAACCTTCCAGTACAAGAAGATTGAACAGGGGCAGCTGTAATACCCCAAAATTTGCCCTCCATCTATTCAAGAGATTTCATACATCTATGCTCAAGGATTCCTCAAGAGTTGATCGGACAAACTCTCTCTAGACAATCAACCCAAACTAGGGTTGGGTATCTCTCAAGTCAAGATGGGCTTCCAACACCTCCAATGGTCTTCATGCCTCCTCATATGCTTCAAAGATTCTCCATGTCAAGTTTCAAGCTTCACAGTCAAGTTTCCTCGACAATTGCTCGGATGGTTGAAAATCGGTTGTATTGGACAAAAGTCAATGTGGTCAACATACGATCAAAACTTCTGATTTTTGGTCAACATCCTCATTTTGAAGTTACATTCATCATTTGATCAAGGGTTGATCATGATTCACCAAGAAAACTCAAGATTTGCTCAAAAGTCAAACTTTCTAAATTAGGGTTTCTAGGTGAAAAGTCAAGCTAATTTTGTTGATCATAACTTTCTCATACTTTCTCGAAATTTCCCACCAAAGCTCATTTTGAAGGAAATTCAATTCTCTACCACTTCATGTCTCACAAGAATGTCCAAAAAATGCTTCATTTGAGAGGTATGGCTCAAAACATTACAGGTCATTTTCAAAGTCAACAAAAAGTCAACTTTGTGTTTTGAAGATATTTTGAGCATGGTAACTCCAATTGAGATGAGACCAAAGACATTGGTTAAAGGACTCTTAGAGCTTTCCAAAAAGTCCAAGAACACTCAAAATGTGGAAAATTGAGCAAGATACACCATTCAAGTTGGGCGATTTTGGACAATATTACAAAGGACATTTTGGTCAAAATGCAAAATTTTCCAAATGGGCCTATAATCTTTTGATCAAACTTGTTCATGATGTTATTTTGACCCATAAAAGCTTGGCATTGGTAATTTTCTATTTTCATGGTTTATATTTGAATTTTACAACATTTAATTCAAAAATAAATTATGTAAAATATGAAAATTAAGTTATTTTTTCAATTGAGTTGGATTTATATCTCTCTTAATGTCCAAGAAAGCCCACACCATTTACCAAATTCGTGCAAGCCATGGCATTGATGAGAAAATCATATTTTCTTCAAAATTTGATTTGATTTTCAAAGAAAATATTTGCACATTCAATTTCAATCTTTTTCCTTGTTTTTCTCTTCCAAAAACTCCTATAAATACCAAGCAATACAGCCAGTACAAGGGACGAAACCCTAGCTCAAGCCAAACCCTTATTCTTGCAAAATTTTTCAAAACTTTTGAAAATCGAATTCCATACAACAGCCACTTTCAGCCATCAAAAACCATCTCATTGTCTTCAGGAGGTAGGTTTGAGTAAGTATACACTCTTATCATTGATCAAAGCAAGCTGAATCGATGCATATACATACATACATATTCAAAACTTTCTGATTTTTGCATTTTTATTATCTGTTGCTTTCAATTGATTTTAACGATTTGGTTGTGTTCATGAGGTTGCATATGATGGATCTGGGCCATCGTTTCAAAGCTTATACGTGGGAATCACGATTTGCCATGGCTAGGGCTTTTTGAACTGTATCGATCGAACCGGCCTATACAGGCACTTTTAGGGAAAACTGAGGCCACCATTGGAATCGCAAGGTCGATTTAGGGGTAGGGTATTCCTTTTCCATTTATCTTCGTGTTTTGCGGTTTTGGATTTTGCTTGATCGGAGAAGGCGAGCTAGGGCTCGGCGTCGTTGACTGTTGAAACCGGCGTAGCTTCGGCGTGGCGTTTAGCTTGCTCGATTCGTCCATTCAAAATCAATGGGGCCATGTGTTTGATTTTCAAAATATCCACGTCATCACTTATATTGATTTGTTTCGACTTTTCAAACACCAAGTGCATCATGGCGTAGTGGTCGACATCTGGTTTTAAGGTTTGAAGGGATGTCTCGATTCGATTCTGGTTCGGACAATCCTTTTTCTTTTTCAAAACTTGCATATTTTTCATATTTTCTATTTTCCAATTATTTTAATATTTTTCATGCTATTTTAATTGTTTTCATGATTTTTATTCTGCATTTAAAAATTACCAAAATATAATTTTCTTTTTGCATTATTGTCATAAAAACCTTTATTTAATTTAATAAATTTAAAAATATCTTTTTGCATGCATATTTATTTTTATTTTTATTTTTGCATTTAAATCATTATAAATTGCATTTTAATTATTAAATCTTTTCCAAAAAATCCCAAAAAATTATTTTAGTATATTTATCTTATTTCCAGCATATATTAATTTTCTCATATTAAAATTTGCATTTTTCTAACATTTTTCCTCTTATTCAATTCATCTCGTATTTTCCGATTTCCCATTTTTTCCACAGGTTGCTTCCGATTCGGACGTTTTTCTTTTATCATTTGCTTTTTCCAATAATGTAATTGCTCATGGGATGTAATAGTTTAAATTAGGCTTTTATTTTTCCATAAGTTTAAATTATGTATCGCCCCAAAGCCATGTAATAGCGTGATTTACCTTTCCGCACTTTACATTCCGCATTTTACTTTCCGCACCTTTATCAATTGCTAGTAATTAGGCGTATGGCAAGATAATAATTGGACATAGCTCACACTAATCTTCAAGATAAAATATCTGAATTTGACACACTTCTTTCACACACGCACCTTAGGGTAATTCTCTCGATGCCTTTCGATTCAAAATGGTCATGTCCCTCGAGCGTAGGGTATTCTAGCACCGTTGCCTTCCAAACAAATCATCATAGTCCCTTCGATACAAAGATCATAAGACCCACGATGTCGCCTCCGAATACATGATCTTGACCCTCGATTGTTGCCTACGAAAATGATGATAGTCCTTCGAATGTGCAAGGATACTCCTACAGTTGCCTTCATGACCATCCGATGTCCCTTCGAATGTCCGCATACATCCAGCGAATGGAGCTACCTACTAACTAATGGTATGGCTAGCGCTATTCTAAAGGAGTGTAGAAGTACAACAAAACGACCAATTCTGAGTGGGTAAATAAGTCTCTTAGTTGCTTGCTCTATCAAATGCTTTTCACTACACACACTTTTTTCAAAAGTTCAAATCCTTTTCAAAACAACAAAAACATTTCCGAACACTTTGTATACACTCCTACATGAGTCATTACAAAGTCAAAGCGAGATGCCTTTTCAAAACATTTTTGTCAAACACACAGAAAGCAATTTTAAAAAGTGATCTAGAGCAACTAAGAGCCCGTAGATAACTACGGATGGAAAGGGGTGCTAATACCTTCCCTTTTCATAACCATTCTCCATCTCGAGAATCTAACGAAGGTCTTTTTCTGTTACTTTTACCTTCCCTTAATTGGATAAAAATAAAAGTCGGTGGCGACTCTTGCTATCCGCACATTTGGATACAGAAATCCTACAAAGTCAGTTCACCGTATTACAATAGGCACTTCGCTAAAACAAATCGACATGTGATTGCCCAATTAACACCCTTGTGTAATGTTTTGGGCGCTCCCTAAGTGTTTGGCCGACAGGCACCACCTGTTTTTCGATTAGACCCCCTAGTCAAGTAGACATGGGGGAAATAGAAGATGAAACTGTCCATCAAGAACAAGTTGTAGGGCCTCATAGAAATGTTGTTGTCGAACCCCCTAGGGTATTAGTTAATCGACAACAAGAGGCTGATCAAATTCTTGATCAAATTCGACAGGAAGATCTAGCTGTCGAAAATAATATAACTACCTTTGTCGAGATAATTGTGGCTAAGAACGATTTGAATACCACACTCCAGAGGCCAGCATATTCGTCCCCTTTGTTTGAGTACATTTTACAGACTGAAAACCCTAGAGGGTGGAAAATTATTAAATATACTAAGTTCGGGGGTGAGTCTGGTGAATCGATAGTCGAGCATATTGCTAGATACTTAACTGAATTTGGGAATATAGCGAATAATGAAAACCTAAGGGTGAAACATTTCCCTTCATATTTGACAAAGGCATCCTTCACGTGGTTTAACACATTACCTCCTAATTCAATTGATTCATGGACTAAGTTGGAAAAATTATTTCATGAACAATTTTATGAAGGACATTTGAAAATTAGTTTGGTCGAGTTATCAAACATTAAGAGGAGGTTTGCTGAGACCATAGATGATTATCTAAATCGATTTAGGTCATTAAAGGCGGGATGTTTTACCCAAGTGCCAGAACATGAACTTGTTCAAATGGCTGCTAGAGGATTAGATTATTCTATTAGAAAGAAAATCGACCCAACTTTTGTTAAGAGTATGTCACAACTAGCTGATAGGGTTCGACACCTTGAGCGTCTACAGTTAGAAAAGGTTAGGCATACTAAGGCTAAGGCTAAGAAAGGAAAAGTAGCCTATATAGATTAAGCTAAATACTCTTTTTCGTCCCTTATGTTTATCTCGGGGTCCAGTTTCGTCCCTTAATTTTAAAAAATTGCAAATAGCTCCCTTAACTTTTTAAAATGACGCACGTAAGTCCTTCCGTCTATTTTGTGTAAACGGCCGTTTAAAAATGCTTGTGTGGCATATGTGTTGGATATTTCCAATTCTTCATCTCCTTCCTTGTTGTTATGGGAAAGGTTTTCTGCAAAATTGCAAACGATTTGGGGGCTAGGGTTTTTCACGAAATTTCTTCTCCCTTTCCAGAAATTGATCCGCCTCCATGAAATCTTCAAGTTGTTCGTCCTCTAAGATACAAAGCTGCCATGAAAGTATGATTTCCCAGCCTTATATGATGTCGAATATGCAATGGAAACTGGTTTGCCACTGTGGAGATAAGGCAATTCTACGAAGGGCGACGACAGCTAAGATTTTTGGGAAAAATTTCTGGGGATGTCCGCATTATAAGGCATGTTCACAGAACCTTTAATATATTCGTCTCTCAAAGTAATAAAGAAGGGAACCGTGATTGCAGGGATCTGTGCAACCTGGGTGTGGGTTCTTTGAATGGTTTTATGAGGAAACTAAAGATAATAAAGGCAAATTTTTGATGTCTTGGTTGGAAAAGCTTGATAAGAAAATTGAAGAATTGCAGATGGATGTTAACAAAGTAAAAGTGTCAAGTGAAGAAATAAGGATGCAGTTGAACAAGATGATCAAAATGGAAAAATGTTGGATTATGATGCTTGTTGTAATGTGCTTAGTTATGTGGTTTTCCATGTATTGAGTTTTTCTGTCTTAGATTGGTTATTGTACTAGTTGAATGTACCAGATTGTTGAGAGTTATGTTATCTTAATTATGGTATTGTACCATTTGAAAGAACCAGAATGTTGTGTAATTTTACACCTTTTGTATGCAACATTTATTTGAGAATTTAATCTTAGTTATGGTGTTAGATTATATTGTGTTAGATTATAGACAACAATACAGTAAAAACATTAAGCATAACACAAGACAGTAAAAAAGAGGTTCACTACAACATAACACAAGACAGTAAAAACATTACATTAATTAGTGGTTCATAACATTACATCAAGATATTGTACTTTAACCTTAAACTGGTTCCAAATCTAACACAATACCAGCAAAAACTAGCAAGACATCATTACATTAATTAGTGGTTCATGAACCAGCAAGACATACTAAAACAAATACCAAAGCATTAGTGGTCCATTAAACAACATACATAATACCAGCAAGACAAACTAAACTTAAAATACAACTAAATGTCACAGGCTAAGCATTTTTCTTGGATCTTTTGGTAGGGGTAGTCCTCCTAGTAGTTGGGCCAATGGCATTTTTTGCTGCACTTAATCTGGTGGCTGGTCCAGGTGGTACCCATGAAGTTGGTGCCCTTCTGACACCCAGCTTCTTTGACTTTGCAGCAGTTGGTTGTTGAGCAGTATTTCCTTTGGAAGCTTGAGAACTCTGAGTAGTTGGTTGTTGAGCAGCCTTTCCTTTGGAAGCTTGAGATTTCCTTGGTGAAGTCACTTGAGAACTCTGAGTAGTTGGTTGTTGAGCAGCCTTTCCTTTGGAAGCTTGAGATTGCCTTGGTGCAGTCACTTGAGAATTATGAGTTGCAGTAGTGGTTTGAGAAGCCCTTGGTGCATTGCCTTGAGATCCCTGAGCAGGAGTATTAGTTGGTGTATTCCATTGATATCCCTGAGCAAGAGTAGCAGAGTTTTGAGCAGGAGTAGCGAATTCTTGAGCAGGCCCTATAACTTTACATGTTTTTTTGTTATGCCCTGGCTTGTTGCACTTACTGCATCTAACAATTAACCCTATTCTCCTTATTTTTCTGTCAGTTCCATCAATCTCACCTTGTTCATGATTTCTCTTATTTTTAGGTCTACCAGGCATCCTTCTATACTTTGGAGGTCTGACATCTAGATATGGTGTTTTTACCCATAAATTTGAACCATTTAGAGGATAAAGCACAAGTTTGTATACTGCCATGTACCTACTCTTTCTATAGCATTCAGGGATGTAATCTTCAAACTTAAAGTTTCTACTCTTCATACATGCCAAAGCATGAACACATGGTAATCCAGTAAGCTCCCACTTTCTACAAGAGTATATGTGGTCTTTCAAGTTGACAGTTAACATTTCAGCTGGATTTTCAACATGTTTAACTTCAAAGAAGTGCTCATGTAGCATCCTACATTCAATTTATATACATATCAAACATCAACATCAAACATGCTCAAATAAGTTGAAATTATTACATATAAGATGATGTGTTTACCTAAATCAGATACTATAAAAATAAGATGGTGTGTTAGATTCAGATACTCCTCCTCCATTACACCTAAATCATAAGAAACCCTAAACTGAATAAGAATCATACTATAAAAACCCTAAATCCAAAACATACTGAAAAACCCCAAACCATAGAAAACCCTAATTTCATGTAAACCCTAACTGCGCAACTCAGAAAAAATAGGACGAAGAACTGACATACCTGAAAGTAAACACGAACACCAACGTGAATCTTGACTTGCATCCTCGTTGAATGTCGCATGAACACAATGTTGCTCCAATCTTCCCTTCTTCCCTTCTGCATTTTGGAAAAGTTTCGTTTCTAAGAGTTTGCAACTTACTCAATGTTTCTCTTTGTAAAGGACGACACGTGGATAACAAATAACCAACGTGGATAAAAAATAAATAACACAACTAACGAATGGTTACAGAAGGACTAATGTGCGTCGCTTTAAAACATTAAGGGATCTATTTGCACTTTTTTAAAATTAAGGGACGAAACTGGACCCCGAGATAAAGATAAGGGACGAAAAAGGGTATTTAGCCTATAGATTATGATGATACAGATCCTATATACGAGGCCGACTATATCTCAACGACTGAGGCAGATTTCGATGTGGCTGAAATGAAGCCAAGGCCTGCGTATGAATGTAAATCTTTGTTTCCTTCTAAAGGGAAAAATACTGTTATCGAAAACAATTCTAAATTTCCTGCAAAAAGTTATACATTTGATGTTTCTAAATGTGAAGAAATTTTTGATTTGTTAGTTAAAGATGGTCAAATTTTAGTACCTCATAATGCTAACACGCCACCATTAGAATAACGACAGAAAAGAGGTTTTTGTAAATATCATAATTATCTTGGTCACACAACCTCTCAATGTTTTCTTTTCAGGGATCTTGTTCAAAAATAACTGCAAGAGGGTCGTCTAAAATTCGATGCCAAAAAGATTAAAATCAATATTGATCCTCTTAGGCATGAGGAGGCTCTCTTCGTTGAACCTGTTGCGATTAATATGGTCGAGATTACTGAATTTCCAGATGACATGGTCGAAGATAGTACATGGGAGAATGCTGATGTCGGCTTAGCTGAAGCTGATGTCTACCCTAAGCCAGGTGAGGACTTGATAGATTTACTGTACCACTGCAAAAAAAAAGGGCTCGACAGTTTATTTGTGCCCTAGGTGCGAGGCTTTGACTAACAAAGTTGTTGCTGAGAATTTTCAAAAGCTGCAATTAGAGAAAGGCAAAGCCAAAGTCCATAACCAAAGGTTCCCTAACCCAAGGGATCCTAGGAGAAACATATGGAACTCTCAAGCAAAGCCAAAGAGTTTCATCCCTTCTGCTACTGCTCCTAGAGGCACCTGGATTAAGCCTCAAGGGAAAATGGGGGCATCAAATGCTGATGCTGTTGTAAGGGATGCTAAGGGAAAGTCGGTTATAAGTTATCGACATGAATTCACATTAGAGTGGAAGAGCCACATATCCAAGAATTATATGGGGAAAAATCCCATGAGCAGAACTTGGTGGAGACATTTTCAATGTAAGAAGCAGGCTGCAAGGTAAGCTGCACCTACCGCTAGACAGGTTGCTACAAACAAAGTGAGCAACCAGAAATAATACAGGGTAAAAGTCGACCCTGCTGTCAAAGAACAAATCAAAGAGTTTGTGAACCGATCTGTTGCTAAATGTTATGAAAAGGCAACTGATGATTTTGCTTCTGACTCAGAAGAGAGTCTTGACATCTTGGTTAATGTGGTGCCGATTCTTCCTATGGAGTATGAATTTTTGACAGAAGTGGAAGATTCTGCTGATGTCGATGCTGAAGAAATGGCTTTACCTAATCCAACTTGCTACTTTGTCATGAACAATGGTTCCATTGAGAACCAAGATGCCTTCTTCGAAAGGCCTAACATGGCTATGAGAAGCCATTTAAAACGCTTATTGATCAGGCAAAAGTCGAAAGGATAGCTATCAATAAAGTGTTGGTATATTGTGGCGCTACCATCAATATAATACCACATCACATTTTGAAGAAAATAGGTAAATTCGACACCGATGTTCGATCTCACAATGTGGCCCTGTCGGACTATGAAGGAAGAACCAGGAACACCATGGGTGTGATCCAGGTAAATATTATTGTCGGCTCAGTGACAAGGTTGGCCATATTTATGGTAATCCAAGGGAAGCCAAGTTAAAATCTGCTGGTTGGAAGAGAATGACTCCATGGAGTAGGATCTGTGTCGTCTTCCATGCATCAGCGTCTCATAATCTAGAGGGAAGATGGTATAGTCGAGAATATTGAGACCGATCAAGGGTACTTCATGGCCGATGTAAATAATATCGGAAGGGAATTCGACAAAAAGTTGGCTAATATTTCTCCTTGCCAACCTGCAGAGGAACTATATGCCAATTTAGATGAGGCATTTGTTTCCTTGAAGTTGCATGAAAATCATGGTTTCATATGGGATGTGGAGCCTTTAGAGGACCCATACACTAAAAACCAGCCGATAGGCTGGGGTGACATCAGTGACAATGATGTATGAGCTTAACATTCTAAAAAGGATTTCGGCGTATATTGCCGAAAACAAAATAAATTCGGCTTTAGAGGTTGAAGAAAATATGGATGTCGAAGCCAAGAGATTACAAATTTTGGGGGCAGATATTACTAGGGTTATTGATCCAAAACCACCAGATAAAAATAAAGTAATCAAATGAATACGTCAATGAGCAGCGTTTCGACTGCATATATGACGACTAGCCTTTAGGCTTCAAAAAGGATCCTATGGCACCTAAAAAGATGCATCCACAAGACCCTTTAGAAGAAATAGATCTTGGCGAAAAGGATGATAAAAGACCAACTTATATCAGCGTCAATATCGACCAACACCTGAAATCTGAGGTAATATCTTTATTAAAATAATTTAAAGATGGTTTTGCCAGGTTTGAGCAGGGATCTGGTCGAATTGAAATTTCCAATAAAAGCTGGAAAGAAGCCAGTAAAGAAAACACCTTGACGTTTTGCTCCAACAATAATGTCAACGATCAAGGAGGAAGTCTAAAGGCTCCTCAAGAGCAGGTTTATAATAACTGCAAGGTACGTCGAATGATTGGGAAATATTGTGCCAGTCATGAAGAAAAATGGAAAATCAAGAGTGTGTATTGACTTTAGATATTTAAATAATGTCACTCCTAAAGATGAATATGCTATGCTTGTGGCAGAAATGTTGGTCGACTCTGCCGCTGGTGAAGCAATTCGTTTTTTTTCAAAAAATCATTTAAATAATTTTCAAAAACGGTGAAATCGCCACCTAATTTTATTTGTTCTAAAAAAAGAACGGGAAAATATAGATAAAACCCACAAAGAAAAGGATAAGACGGTCTACGAGAATAAGAGATATAGGTTCGGGAGTTGGTTATGCAAGGGGAAGGTATTAGCACCCCTTACATCCATCGTACTCGATGGTACCCATTTAGTTCAAAATGTTGTTGTGTGTTAGTGTGAAATTTTTTACGATCTTCTAAATTTAAAAAATAGAAAGAAAGAGAGGAGAAATGTTTTTATTATTTTTGAGTTTGGCACGGTTTGAACCGTGTGCCTACGTATTCCCTCGTGCAATGGGAAAGTCAAAACTCGTAGTTCCTCTAGAAAATGATTGTTTGTTGATTGATTTTAAATGAAAAGACAATTCGTCATTTTAAAGGAAGACTCATCTAACGTCCACAAGGTGTGATAAAGAATAAAGGACTACGCACCAACATGAGGGAGGGTTTGAGAACACCTCTAGTACTCAAGTGGAGAAGTCGAAAACCTTGGGAATAGAGGAAGAAGCATCTCAATTATAAATGAATCATGTCTAATCTTGAAAAGGGTTTAAAGGTAAATGGTGCTTGGAGCGCACAAAAGAAGTTTGAGTGAGTTGGAATTGATTTTAAATTGGGGATGACAAGTACCAAAACGTTGGGCTATCCTCTAACGATTCAATACTCGAGATTGGTGATTGAGGTCAACCGATCATCTCTCATCCAAAATCTTTATTATGAAAAGAGTGAGGTGAAACAAAGTTCACTTTTATTAAGTGTATGGAATAAAGTATTTAAGTCATTGGGTTACCCTCTAATGGCCCAAATACTTTACATTTTAATTAAATCGTCGGCTATCCTCTAACAATTTAATTAAATACCATAGCACTATGTTTTTTGTTTTGTAGAAAATTGATTTTTGAAAAATAACTCGACGTTGGATCGAGGTTTGAGAAGAAGACTCGACGTTGGGTCGATTTTTATTGAAAGTGTTTTAAATGCTTGGTGAATGGAGAAAGAATAGGATCGAGATAATTGTAAATCACAAGTAAAATCGACAAAGCCCATACAAGGTGGCCAACCTAAGTATAAAATAATTAAATTACATGTGTACTAGCAAAGTGGGCTAGTCTTCTAAGACGACCAATTGGGACAATTGATCGAAATAGGCTCAACTTAGAAGGCCAGGATCAAGCGTACATGTGTGCATGTGTGGTCATCGCGACGCTTCGTAGCTTTGTCGACTTACGGGTTTAAAAATGATTTACAAATATTAGTTTTAAAAATATTTTTTTTAGTTTTGTGTAAGTGACAGTTAAATTAAAATAAAATAAATGTGCACTAAATTATTACAAGATTTGTTTTTTTGGGAGAGGGATACATGAATTATAAATGGGGATTAAACGGTAAAATAAAATAGAAAGCGGTAAATTAATTACAACGCAACAAGGAGATTGGGGTACAATTTTTCGAAGGGGATAAAACGAATAAATTACAAATTTACAAGAATATACAAGAAATGACATAATTTTAACGATAAATTAAATATTAATTAGTTAGCAGTAAAAAAAAAATTAACTAATTAACAACATAGCTAGAAATAAATTGAAATAAATAATCATTTAAAACAAATAATTAATTAACTAAATTAAACATTAACTAGTTAGCAAAAAAATAATAAATTAACAGTATAGCTAGAAATAAATTGAAAGGAGTAATCATTTAAAACAAAAAAAAATTATTAACTAAATTAAATATTAACTAGTTAGCAGTAGAAAATAAATAATAATTAATTAACAATATAGCTAGAAATAAATTGAAATGAGTAATTATTTAAAACAAAAACATTAATTAACTAAGAGAAAGGGTGTGTAAATGGTTAAGTTGGTAAAGTAGACGAATAAATAGCTACGCTTATTATCTTCCAGATCTTTGTTTTCTCTGACCGATACATCATAACTAGTGGCGGATCTTGTAAGCAGAATATATAGCACCCTTCATATTTTGGCTTTATTCTTACTAATATACATGTAATGCATTTAACCATAGAAAACAAAAACAGAGAGAAATAATTACTAACTTAGATGTAGTAACATAAATGGCCATAATAGACGAATTTTGAGTTTGTAAAACAAAACATAAAATAAGAAAATCAAAAGCAGAAAGAATAAATAGAGGGAGAATGCGAATGGAAGTTGAGGTAAACGGCAGCGATGAGGGACTGCGGCGGATGTTGTTGGAAGAAGTGGTGGCGGGTGGAAGTTAACGGTAAGGGTTTACGGCGTGGTTTGAAGACAGTGAGGAAAGGAACAAGGACGGTGGCTGTCGGAGCTGTTTCCGGCGAAGCAGAAGGTGTTACGGCAAGGGTGTGATTGAAGATTGAGCAGCGATGGAGTTATGGAGTTTCGGCGATGGAATATATGGAGGGGGATGAACGTGTTTTGCTGGAACTGTGAGAGGAAATGGCAGAAGTTTAGAGGAGTAAAGGAAGGTTACAGGGAGAAGATGAGATTTACGGTGAATAAGATAGGAAAATGATGGAAAGGTTGAGGAAACAGAGGAGTATGGTTATGTGAACAGCAACGAAGAGACCTTTTTTAGTCTGTTTGTTTATAATTTTTTGCCACTGTTTTTTTGTTTTCTTGTTTTCTTGTAGCCTCTCTTTCCGTTTTCTTTTTCAATTGGCCTCCCCTTTCAACAGTGAGTAACATACATATATATACAATACAATTAGGTCTAACATATTTTTTTAAATGCCAAAAACGCCCTTTTCATGAAATGGGCCACACAAATGGTTTGGGTAAAAAAATAAAAAGCCCAATAATAATTTTGTTTGGATTTTTTGAGATAAAAATTAGACACTTAAAATTGTCAAAAACGATAAAAGTTCGGACGATAAATTATCCGAAAAATAATATGAACACATTAAAATAAACTACAGGTCTTATAAATTAAAGAAAAATTATTGAAATGGTTAAAACTGAAATAAAATGATAATAAAAGATACCCGATTTTAAAACGTTTACGGTTAAAAACGAGACTAAAAAATGTATCGAAAAATTAGGGAGAGCACATTTTCATGATCTACGCGACACGTAGATTTATAAAGCAGTGAGTAAAAGATAAAAATTTGAAATATTTTTCCCGCTAATTTTCGCACAGTGTCGAATCGCTTTTAACAGTCTGTCTACAAAACCGAAATATTGATATCATCGACATATAAATAATTTAAAACAATGCAATAAACGGACAGAGAAGTAAAGATAAATGAAATAAAATAAACGACTATTTTACAATTATAAAACGATGCAAATATCGATTTAAACTGACTTTTGGTCAATTTAAATACGACGTAATGATGTGAATGCAATGAGTGAATGACTGTTTTTTTTTATAAACAAAATGCGAGTAGAAAAAATATCAGGGTAAAATTTGGGGTGCAACAGCTGGTTTCGAATATTTAAGTATGCTTGATGGTTATGCTGGTTATAACCAAATTTTTATTGCAGATGAAGATGTGCCGAAGACGGCATTTCGTTTCCCATGAGCATTAAGAACATATGAATGGGTGGTCATGTCATTCGGCCTGAAAAATGTCGGAGCAACATATCAAAGGGTAATGAATTCCATGTTCCATGATTTTATTAAAAAATTTATGCAGGTTTATTTTGATGATATCGTAATAAAGTTGAACAATAAATCGACGCATCTGCAACATCTTCGAAAATCTTTTGAAAAGATGAGGAAATATGGATTGAAAATGAATCCATTAAAGTGTGCTTTTTGTGTGCAGGAAGGTGATTTTCTTGGCTTTGTGGTGCACAAAAAATGCATAGAAGTAAATCAAAGAAAAACCAAAGCCATCATGGACGTCAAACCTTCATCGACCAAAAAAGAGCTTCATATCCAACTTAAGTGGAAAAATCAGAGTCTTTTCACCACTACTTCGATTGAAGAATGAGGATTTCATTTGGAAAAAGGAACATCAAGAGGCTTTTGACAAGATCAAAGAATATTTAGTGAAGCCTCTAATCTTAGCGCCTCATGTTAGAAATAGGCCTATGAGGTTGTATATTGCAACCTCAGATACGATTATATGAAGAATGTTAGTACAAGAAGATGAAAATGGTGTCGAAAGACCTGTATATTACCTTAGTCGAATGCTAAATGATCCTGAAACTAGGTATAGTGACATAGAAAAACTATGCTTGTGTTTGTATTTCTCTTGTATTAAACTGAAGCAATATATTAAGTCAGTTGATGTGTATATATCTTCTCATTTCGATATTATTAAACATATGTTGTCTAAACCAATTTTACACAGTCGAATTGGTAAATGGGCACTAGCGTTAATAGAGTATTTCCTAACGTATTTTCCTTTAAAAGTAACGAAAGGGCAAATAGTGGCAGACTTTCTTGTCGACAACTCAATGGTTGATATGCCTCAAAATTATGTCGATTTAGTGCCATGGAAGTTGTACTTCGACGGTTCTAACCATAAAAATGGCGATGGAATAGGAGGAATCATAATTTCTCGTAATGGAATTCCAACAGAGTTCAAGTATACAATCGACGACATTTGCACTAATAATGAAGCAGAATACGAGTCTTTAATAATTGGACTTGAACTACTGCTAGAATTGGGGGCAAGGAACGTCGAAATTATGGGAGATTCAAAATTTGTGACTAAACAAGTCTCAAAGGAGTATATATGTGTTAAAGAGAATCTAATCATGTACTTTGTGATTACCATCAGACTGCTTAAGCAATTTGAACAAGTGAGTCTTCGACACATACCTCGACGAGAAAATCAAGAAGCGAATGATTTAGCACAAGAAGTTTCAGGATACAAGAAATATCAAAATAAAGAAGCTATTCAGGTAAGAAAGAAAGTTCGAGCAACTTTATTATCTCATTCAGATTTGTCAATTATAAAATTAGGGGCTATAGATGCTGAAAATTTTCAAATTTTAACAATTGACAATGGACAAGATAATGATGGCATAAGCCATTGGTAAATTATTTACGTTCTCCTACGGGTACGACAGAACGAAAAATTAAATATCGCGCCCTCAATTATGTTTTGATAGAGAACGAATTATTTAAGAAAAATGTTGAAGGAATATTACTCAAATACGTTGGAGAAAGTGAGACATATATAGCAGTTTCGAGTGTGCATAGTGGAGCATGTGGTGCACATCAAGATGGACACAAAATGAAATGCCTTTTGATGCGCTCAGGTGCGTATTGGCCCTCAATGTTGAAAGATTTCATTGACTTTGATAAAGGCTGCCAAGAATGCCAAATGCATGGGGGCATATAACATGTCCCTGCAAGTGAGCTGTATTCCATTGTAAAACCTTGGTCATTTAGAGGATGGGCTTTAGATGTGATTGGAGAAATAAAACCAGCTTCATCAAAACAACAAAGATACATTTTAGTCGGCATTGATTATTTTATAAAATGGGTTGAGGTTGTGGCTTTGACCAATGTCGACCAAGAAGCTGTTATTGGTTTTATTCAAAATCACATCATATGTCAGTTTGTGCTTCTAGAAACAATTACAACCGACCAAGGATCAGTGTTTACTGGGCGAAAAATGCAAGAATTTACGCAAGAACTTGGGATTAAATTATTAACTTCCACTCCCTATTATGCTCAAGCAGACGGCCAAGTCAAAGCGGCCAATAAAGTGATAATTAGCTTAATTAAGAAGCATGTAGGAAAGAAGCCAAGAAATTGGCATAAAACACTTGATCAAGCTTTATGGGCATGTAGGACTTCTCCCGAAGAAGCAACTGGAGCAACTCCATTTTGACTTGCTTATGGACACGATGATGTGTTTCCTGTTGAAATACATGTTCAATCTGTAAGAATTCAAAGACAACATGAAATACCATCTGAAGATTATTGGAAAATGATGGCAGACAAACTAGTTAACTTAGATGAAGAGAGGATGCTAGATCTTGATTCGTTGAGGTGACAAAAGGAAAGAGTTGCCAGAGCCTATAATAAAAAGGTGAAAGATAAGGTATTTGTTGTTGACGACCTAGTGTGGGAAGTGATATTACCTATGGACAAGAGTGATAGAGTCTTAGGAAAATGGTCCCCAAATTGGGAAGGACCTTTTAAGGTAATTGAAGCCTTTTCAAACAATGCTTATGAACTTGAAGAATTAGCCCCAGACCGACGAATTTTAAGGGTAAATGGTAAGTACTTAAAAAAGTACAAACCTATTCTTCAAGAAGTTACAATTTTGATAGAGTAAATATTTGTCGAACAAAAGATGGAGAGAGTTATGTCGAAACCAGTAAATCAGGCATGCATAAGATGTGTGCAAAAGATAAAAATGTAAAGCAAAAAATAAAAGCATTACATTAAAATTGACTAGAAATCCATTGTTGAAAATTTACATAAGAAAAATGGCCATAAGATAATGGTCACGTTAATCAGAAACGTTGGAATTTGTTCTGGAAAGACTTTAGTTCACCATGGAGGCGTACAACCTGATTTTCAAAGCTTTTTGCTCTCGCCTTAAGCGCCACTATCTCTGTTTCAATTTTAGAGGTAGAAGTACTGATGGCCACAACATCCATGGTCATCTTGTGCACTTTTGTCTGAGTAGGAACGATAACTTGGTTGAGCTCCTCTTCTCGCTTAGTGACAAGTTCCAGTTCTTTCCTAAATCGGTCATTTCCTTGGATAATTTGGCCATTCGACTGCGTATTTTAGCAGCTCTTTTCCTTGTAGGATTTAGTTCTTGCCGTTTCTAATTAATGTGTGCCATTAATCCTTCAATCACTTTCTTGGCCTTTACCACCACATCCACATTCCCATTCACCAAAGCCTATTTTTCCTCGACCAATTATTCATTCTTCTTTACATAATTGACATTTTCAAGCAAAGAAATAAATTTTTTCTCAAATGTTGCCATCATGAGTTTGGATGACTCAAAAATATCAAGGCCCTTCAACTGAGTAAGAGCATCTAAAAGCTCTGAGCCAAGAGTTGAGTCTTCATGGAGCAAGTGAGGCAAATTAGGGCTCAAAGTGTAAGTTCGTATTTTGTCCGTCAATTTCTTAATCTTTGTAGCCTCAGGCCCTAGCTTATTGTTGTGAGTTTAAGATTGGTCAAAATCAGAAGAGAGAGTATGAGTATTCACAAAGTTTCACAACCTTGCTAGTGCTTCCAATGTAGAAGCGTCAATATCTTCTTCGGTCGACACTAGAGAGTCAACCTTCTTCTCTACAGAGGGCTTTGGTGAGTTAAATTTCTTTTATCCTGAAGGGCCAGATGAGTCGGTTCTCTTTTCCTCAGTAGGATTTTGAAGCATAAGCTTTGGAGGAGGAGATTTAGCTTTCTTTTTAGGAGAAAGATGAAGTGTGCCTTCAGGAGGAGGAGAATTTTGAGAAGTGGTGGCATTTTTGTCTGCCTCTAAATCCTACAGGGAATCTGAAAGACTAGAGTCAGAGCTAATCGAACTATCACCCTTATGTTTAGAAGGACTATTGACCAAATCAGAGTCACTAAGAGTAGCCGGAATAGTTAGGTCAACAAACTCACCAGCGACTATGTTTAGATTCTCTTGATGGTGAGGAGAAGAAACTTCTGACAGAGGAGAGTAATCTACCACACTCTATTATGGGCTAGAAGCTTCAACCTGTAGAAAATACATCAGTCAAACGAATTCGACAAGTAAAAAGAAATTAAGAAGGAAAAAACTAACAAGTACATGTGGTTGTGAAAAAGGTTCGACAACTTTATCCTTTTCGACGGAAGCAGCTCAAGGTCCCCAACTGGGCCTGGTTTTTCATCTGATTTAGAAACACGAGGAGGAGTGACAAGGGTTCTATTAATTACTATGTGGTCAACACCTAAATCTAGGTTAGCTTCAGGAGTTACAGCCAATATCACTTTACCTCTCCTTCTTGAGATCAAAGGTTGTTCGTCGACGTCGTCGTCTGGCTTTCCTATGTCAACAGGGTGTGAGCTGACATTTGCTTTCAAATTTTGGGCCTCAGTTGCCCTCTATTTCTTTTGTTTTTTAGCCATTTTATCTTCAGAAGAATGTTTCTTCTTTCTTTTATGGATTTCGGATTTGTGGAAGTGTTGAGGAGACTGATCATCAGGTGATGGCTAAGTATGAAAAAATGTATAAGTCGAAGAAATGACATTGGTCGAAGTTATCTGGTTAGACAAGATGCTTACCTCAGTCCTTTCAGAACATTGTTTCTTGTCCCTCTTGGACTTTTTGGATTTATTGGAGGGAGCAGTCAAATTCGCTAAGTGTTTCCGACTCTGGCACACAGAAGAAACATTAGTATTTTTCAAGCCATAAAGTGAATAAAATAAAAAATGTTCTAATATACTTACAGGAGAATTAGTCTTCTTGAAAGAAGAGGAAATTGGTTCATCATTGGAGGAGGTGTGAATACGGGTGAACTGTAATATGCTGATCAAGTAAGAAATACTAAATTAGAAAAGCATATTGATAGAGGTGCAAAGTCATACCTTTGAGTCCAGAGGATCTTCTTTGTCAGTGGTGTCGATAGGTGAGGTCAATGGGCCTTCCTGGTTGGTTTTGATGGCATGAGCTTTCTTTGGAACTACTTGTTGAAGAGGAATAGCTAAAAGAAAAATTGGCTGAGTCAAATAAGTGTGTGAGTCGAAATGAAAAAAAGGAAATTAAGCTTTCCAGAAGCTGTTACCATTGGGTACTACAGAAAGCTCTCTCACATATTTAAGATCAATATGCAGAAAACCTGGGTAGTCGTGTAACCAATGTTTCGTCGGAACCACCCTGTCGGCTTTCTTCTTGTAAGCATTTTGAGTATTTTACCAAGATCTATACCACCAATCTGGGACAGGTGGGAGAAAAGCCAAGGCTAGCAGGCTAGTCAGCAAAGGAGGAAATTTGACTTTTCCAAAGTGAAGTGCGTAAAGATACTTGTCTTTTGCGTAACCAGGAATTTTAAGTTGTGGAATCCTTTCGGTTACCTTCTCCTTTAGCTCTTGGGCCGCATAATAGATGGTTCGACGAAGATTATCTGGTAAGTACACCACCCTAAAGTATTTCTGGAAATCTTGAATCTTCTTGATGTTAGTGGCCTTACATTTTGTCGTCTTGCCCTGAAAATTATCAAGAGCAACACTCAATTCAGCCATTTTCCTAGCAAGGTCATTAACAAAAGTAACAAAGTATGACTGCCACCAGGTCTAGAATTCCTTAGTGTAGTAATATGATGGCTTAAAAGTGGTGAAGGTAAGTTTGGCTCTGTGTAGCCAAAGGTTGTCGACATCTTATTTAATAACTTCCCAAGGTCGGTCGTTCAGGATGTCGAAAGTAGCTCGTGAGAAGTATAAAAAGATTTAGGGACAAGTTGGCAAAGTCCAAATTGTCGAGCTACCAAGTTGGGTCGGTAAGCCACTAGACATGGATTCATGCAGATAATCACATATGTGAGAAATTGAGTAGTTAAAAAGCGCCTCCAGTATACCAAAGAATTCTTTTGATCTTCTTCTTGGAGAGGTGGGAAGAATTTGGTGAGCTATTCTGGGCCACTCTTACCATCAGAGAATGGAGCCATAGATGGTGTAAAGTCTTCTCTTGTCAACATAATGTTGAACAGTAGTTTGAAAACTTCATCATTGGGGGAGGTTTTGTCGATAGGTGTCAGGGGAAGATAACATGGCCAAACAATGCCATTTCGATCTTGGGAGCATGATACCTTCTTTTGTCGAATAGGCTTAATGTCTTCAGAAAAAGTGGCATTTAGCCATAGTTGCGGAAGCCAGAAGGGACCGTGCACCAAAACATTTTTTTTATTTAGATTATTAGGGTCAAAAGTTTTGATTTGGTCATAGAGGCATATAAAGAGGCCAAAATTAATTGTCCTAGAGCAACATTTTTACCCCTGTGCAGCGGGGTGGTAAGATAAACGAATTATTTGGCTATCTGCATCGACCTAGAACAAAAGACGAAGCGAGATAGCCAGAGAGTCAGAAATGCAACATGTTCTTCATAAGAGATGTTGCTGGATTCTCGTCGGTGATGATTAATAAAATTATTGTATGTTGGATGTTTGGTTTCGCCAACGTCGAATGTTATTGCTATAGGAGTGTGTTCTATGTGGTTGAAGACTCTGTCAGTGGGTTTTACTCATGTCAAGGCCTCCAGGTCGAGAAGGGTGTGAGTTATCATGCCACACTTAGTATGGAAAGTATTTGCCGATCCCTCCCAGAAGTGCAAAATAGCCAATAGCATGCCGCCAGAGTAAGGTTGGCCAAAATGAGAAAGTTCCAACAGGTTGTAAATACCCATGTATTTCCATTATTTGCCTTTGCTAGGCTCTAGACGTGTCATCCAAGCACCAAATTTAGGGAAGTTTAGAGGAGGAGCAGTTCTAAAATTTCTGTCAATATACAACAAAGAAATAGGGTTTGGGAAAGCAATTAAGGGACTACTTTTAGTTCTAGTTGGAAAGAATGCGCCTTCATCATCAACATAAATTTCAGAGGCAACGTCTACACGTAAAGGACTCAGAAAAGCTATGGGTTCCTTCTCAAGATTAATGGGAATCAGTACATGAGATTGGCAAATCTTCATCTTCTCTTCTGAAAAAGGGGGTTCGGGCACATAGGGTTTTCCATCGACATGGCGTATTTGGTAAGTTTCTGTTGGAGCAGTTTGGAAATGTTCGCTTGTCATTGGAAGAAGTTGAAGGATCTTGAAGGTGATGATTAATGGAGGTTGATTGATGTCTGGGTTTTTCTTTGAAAATAAGAAGAAGAAGAAAGTAGAAACTCAAGGGAAGTGAAAAGGAAGAAAAGAGGAAAATGTTGAAGTGAGGCTATTTATAGCCAGTGTCGGACAAAATGAAATAATGGGAAAATTGTTGTCATTTCCTAAGTCCAAATCGTTTCAAGCTAGAGGATACGTGTAGCGAGAGCGCAACGGAAGCATGGTGGGACATGTCTGCCACTGAAAGCGTAATCATGATGAACATTTATTGACCCACGTCTCGAAGTAAAAATCGTGATACAATACCATGATTACATTACGTCACAGGAAAAGCGGAACAGTAACCTCCACTTTTTGGAGTAGTGGGAACGACTCGGTTGAATGAGGATCCGACCCTTCATAGATGCCAGTATCTCATATGGGTCGAAATGTGAAAATTCGAAAATGGCATCTCTGGGGGGCATTTTGTTACCTTGAAATTTCTTAAGGTATTCAAAGGTACATATTAAATGCAGATGTCCTTGTGAACTAAGGGCCGATCCTTAAAGATAAAGGTTCTTCAGAAGATTTCAATTTATGACCAAGGAAAAACGATAAGACAAGGATGTCAAAGAAGGGGTACATCGACTAGATGGATAAATCCTAGAATTTGGTCGATTCGACCAAATGTTGAATAGCGAAGGAAGTAGTCGAAGCTGAGCCTAGTCGATTATAGAGGATTCTGGACTTAGAGAAATTTCATTATTTTTCTCTTGTTAAAAGAAAGCGTCGAAGCTTGTAGTAGTTTACTCTTAGAAGCCAGAAGCGGGAAGATTCAAAATTCAAAGTCGTGGGCAGTTATCAAAAGCTTCGTGTGTTGTTTAAGCACCAAATAGGTGGCGAAATCCTGTGAAGCGGTTTCTTCAAGTTTTATATATCCTCCATAGATTGCTTTTAGGCTGTTATTTTGTAAATACTATAAATAAGTTATCTCAATGTAAATTTCGTGTGTTCACTTGTATAATCAAATCACTTGCAAAAACTCTGTTCATTCTGAGCGTCAGGAAGCAAAGATTTCAAGAGTGCTTGATGTACGTGAATCACCACTTTTATTTCAACGCAAAAACTTTACATTTCAATCATTTCCTTTGAGTCATTTACTTGCGTTCTATTTACTTTTCAACAATATCTCTGCGTTATTGTTTATGTTGACTCTCTTTTCGTAATAAGCTTCGAGTTAACAAAATAGTCAGTCGATGCATATTTCGTTTAGAACAAGTCTGAGGCTCCCAACCTTCTGTCGGTCACGAGACATCATTAGTTGGTACAAATCATATTGTGAAGAATCAGACTGTTAATCGTTTCGTTTAGACTCCTTCTGCCGGTCACGAGTAACCAGTCAGTCGAATTGAGTCTAACTTTGGTTTGGAAAGTCGTTGTATTGGTTCCCTTAGTCTTAGAAAACTGTTTCTTAGATAAGGATTTCGACAGAACTAGTACAATCCCTAAAAAACCTTAGCACATGTCTTAAGATCAACTGGTCGATCTTGAGAGTAACCCTTAATTTTGGGACTTTGGCAGGACTAGCGGTTGTTTACCATTTTCCATAGTAAACAAAAATCAATCAACAATTTATAGAAGATTGAGAAAGTATTGAGATCTCTGACTGCAAATTTTGATTACCTTGTAGTGTCAATTGAAGAGTCCAGGAACCTAGATGGGATGAAGTTGGAAGAACTTCAATCTTAGTTAAAGGCTCAAGAGATAAGGCTAAAGCATAGGAACTCAGAAAGGGAGAATTTGGATGAACAAAAATTACTAGCAATATTCATCAAGAAGTATAGAAAAGAGAAGTTGAAACAGTGAAAGAATATTGCTAATGTTGAGAAGCCAAGCAAGAATTCAAAGAATCATCTTGATTTGACAAATAAAGACATGGACAATAAGTATTAGAGAAAGAAAGTTGACATGAATGAGGTGCAGTGTTACAAGTGTCAAGGATTTAATAATTATGCTCGAAACTATAGAATAAAGAAGGAGCAAGAGAAAAAGATAATGATGAAGCACAATATGCACATGCTGGAGATAATGATTTTTATGATGTGCTAGTCATGGCTAACACTCAATCGAACAATGAGAAAACCAACATGTGGTACCTAGATTCAAGATACAACAACCATATGGTTGGTGATAAAACCTAGTTCACTGAGTTAGATGAATATTTCAAGAAAGGGACCAAGTTTGCAGATTGCAGTCACACCACATCAGGTGGAAAAGGAAACGTATTTGTGACTAGCAAGGATGGTCGAAAATCCAACATCACTGATGTGTTATATGTACCTTCGGTGATAAATAAATTAATAAGCATAGACCAATTAATTGCAAAAGGGTACAACAAAAAGCTTGAAAAGAATTAGATAAAGTTATATGATAGTGATGGAAGGATAATTATGAAAGCACCATTGGCAGACAACAAAGCCTTCAAGTAGAAATCAATATAGTTGATCACAAATATCTTGCTTTGACTATAGAAGAAGACAAGAATTGACTATGACATGTATGAACATTTAAAATTCAGAAGGTTATAGATTACCTCAAGTGAAAGAACCAAGTTAGGTATGTGATGAATGTTGTAAAGTAAAGTAAACTAGGAAATCATTCAAGCACGACTTTCCCATGAGGTCGAAGGAAAATATGGAGGTAGTTCACTCTTATGTGTGTGGATATTTTGAAGTAAGGATGAATCGAGGTAACTGTTATCTCCTAAATTTCATAGATGAATTCACCATATATATGTAGATTTATCTGATAAAAAATAAGAGTGAGTTATTCACACAATTCAAGAATTTTAAATTGCACGTCGAGAAACAAAGTGGATACAAGTTGAAGAAACTAAGAACTGGTTGTGGTGGTGAATACACTTCTCGAAAGTGGATGCAAGTTGAAGAAACTAAGAACTGATTGTGGTGGTGAATACACTTCTTGAGAATTTTCTAGATTTTACAATAAGGAGGGTATATAGCATGATTTCGTTGCACCCTATACATAATACCCTAAACATCTATATAATAATAATATATTAAAACTGAAGCTACGCATAATATCACGACACGTCATACGTCACATACTCAATATTTGCCACATCATCTAAATTCATATGTAGCACCCTTCAAAACTCTTCTTCTCTTTTCAAAACCAAAAAAACACATGCTTATTTTTTATGACATGGCATGAGTTTGAATCCCGAAAAAAACAAAAATGTAATATTTTCAAGAATATTAGTTATATTTGTCTTACAATCGTTTCTTTTTTATGAAACTAAAATAATTATATATCGGTCAGTGTATCAATTATTCTATGGTTCTATATAATAAAATTTACAGTTTTACTTTAACAATTTCTAAATTTAACAACTAAAATATAAAAGTATTATATATATATATATATATATATATATATATATATATATATATATATATATATATATATATATATATATATATATATAGTCAATGTATCAATTATTCATACATCATTAAAAAATTATATAAATTCTCACTACAATATATTTTATTATAGTTCTATATAATAAAATTCAAAATTTTACTTTATAAATCCTTACTACAATATTTTGTGCATCATACACATGCTAGCTAAAGACCACCACAACTCTTTTTTCAATATTTTGCGCATCACTACAAGAAGATTTATGCAACAAAGACCACCACAACTCTTTCTTCAAAGAATCTAGAATGCCAAATAATCTATATCTATATAATATATTAAATCTAAAGCGGCATGTTATATCATGACACGTAATAATTTTTCTAATTCATTTCTGTCACATCCATTGTTCTATGTGACACCTCTCCAAATTCATTTTCAAAAGGTCAATTGCAATAATTATTCTCTATTAGATGTCACGAGTTCAACTCCTTACAAAAATAAAAAAAAAATGAAATATTTATTCTTTATTAGAAATCACAAGTTCAACTTCTTACAAAGACAAATATTTGTGAATATAAACACTAAATTAAAATTTTATTTTATTTCAAATCATTCACAAAACTATTATAATATATGAAAATCGAGTTACAAACTATTTGAATATACCTAGAATATTGTCCACTTGATAGAGTTTATTTATGAATTAATTACAACTATTTTATAATAAATAAATTCAAAATCTATATTTATAATACTATTTCAAAAAATTTATCTCAGCTTCGATGTCTAGAGTCTATCTATGAATAATTTTCAATTATTTTATAATAAATAAATTCCAAATCTAAATATATAATACTACTTCAAAATTCATCTCAACCCCGCGCATCGCGCGGGTCTTTATCTAGTTGAAACTTATATTTATAGAATGACTCGACAATTTAAAATGTCACAGCGACGATCTTTCAATAACTCAAAAATATTTAGCAACATGCAAACGAATTATAAAGAACATACAACATCTGTCATCACACGCTAACCATACATTAGGCTCAGTGGGGCATAAACATCATTAAATCAAGTAATAACCACATAGAAAAATCTATAAATTTAGTTTCATAAAGCACAAAAGTTCATAAATTAATTAAAAAGGAGTTGTATTGTTCAACTTTCAACAACTTCAAAACTTCATCAAACAGAATTAGCAAAAACAAGTGTTCTCAACCTGATGTTACATAATCAGAGCATAACATCTAGGATAATAATGAAACCAAACGAAAATAAATCCAACGAACTATCTTTCACTCACAACAACAACTTCTATTCCTGGTTATCTACAAGATATCCATGGTGAACAATATTAAATCAAATGGGGTGATAATTCACTTCAATAAATAAAATGGTGTAAGTTGCAAGGTATAATACAAACATTTGCACATTTTGCACATCAATCACATAATCATATTCTCACACCCAACTCAAAATCATACATAATCACAATCAGGCATATAACTCATTTATACAATGTGACTCATGACAAAAACTTGAATTATATGCACGTGGTACCATTTATGGACAACGCATGTCCATCTCGCTCCTTGATCCCCACCATAGGATTAGATTCCCTCTTGGAACCAGATCACACCAAATTCGCTACTATTCACCATAGTGTTACTTCACTAATCCCTCAATGAAACTAGCTAATCGCACTCGATCCCCGCCATAAGATCAGGGCTCGCCAAAATGAACCGAAGTTCATACACCATGATGCATGAGTTTCAATATTAACATGCAAACAAACACATGCACTATTGGCCACTCTTCTGGCAATGCACATCACCAACAACATCATTATGACAATATAGTATGCATATATGCAAGTGCACAACATCAACAACAATATGACCACAACAAATAACATGAACAAAATCATCCATCAATACATATATTAACACCACATAATTATTTCAACTCAATAGTCACGTTCAACCCAACATTGTCATCAACATCTAAGCATTTTTGTCAATCACCAACTAATTCATAAAATCAATTAAAATCACATTTAATCATCAAGTCACGTTTAAAACATCAAATAGCATCTATACATAACCTACATGCAAAAATTAATCTGAAAATTCAAACTAGAAGCCCAAAACAAGTCACAGACATGATGACGCCCTTTTTGGGCTTGTGACAACCTAGTCGTCACCTAGGTGACGCCCGTAAGCTTGCATACACTCACCTTATCCCTATAATGACGATCAACTTGAGAAAACAACCTTGGGGTCCATGGTGACCCTTCCATCAAGACAATGATACCCATAATCAGTCCAGAGGGCATGACGACCTGGCCGTCTGCTAGTGATGCTTGTCACTGAACTAAAATTGCATAATTTGTTTTATGCAATAGAGTTTAATGCAGAACTATGATTTTTCGCTTCTAGCACCTAAACTCGTCTCAAAACATTCCATACATAGAAAATACACATATATATCATATTATTGCACCAAATTAACACCATTAATCAATTATTTTCATAACTTCACGAAATCCCTATAACCTTCAAAACTTATCAATGGCTTCTCAACATTAATAGCCTCGAACCAGAATTTATACACTAATTGGCACACAAATATAATCATCACAAACAACATACTCCAACATAATAAATATCAATTTCAAAAATTCTATAATAATCCAACAATCTTATTGGAGGTTAAGGATTTCTCGTTCTACCCCTTATGCATATACCCATTGGAGAAGTGGTTCTCCCCCTTACATGGTTTTCCAAGCAACAATGCAAATTTTCTAGTTTGAATATTCTTCTCTCACCCTCTAACCTTCACACACTTATTTATTCTTTTGCTTCTCTAAACTAAATTTCACGTACTGTCAAAAATACATCCCTAAACCTAGATCATGCCTAACCTTTTATACTTAGGTTATTTAATCTCTTAAAATTCTAAATCTCCCCTCACTTATTAATAATTTACTCTTCCCCTTGTATTTCTCTTATTTTTCACTTTTCGCCCAAATTCTCTATTTTCTCATTTTAATTAAATAAACCAACTAAAATTACTACTATTTTAGTTATTTAAAATTCTAAATAATCCAAATTAACTCTACCACTTCCAACCTAATCTCTATACCTCTATGTCACACCCCTAATTTCCCCCCTAATTTTCCCCCTAATTTTTTAAGTCGCATTAGCATGACATAATTTGTTTTATCTAGTCACAATCTTCAATAAACATCTTCATTCATTACAGTTGCATCATTAGTCGCATTTAAGTTGATCAAAAGTCAGCTTAAATCAACATTTGCATCATTTTAGAGTAGGAAAATACCTCTTATTTCACTTAATGCATTTTTATCTCTTTACCCTCTTCATGCATTGCGTTAAGTTGTTTATATGTTGATAATATTGATATTTCGCTCCTACAGAGAGATTGTTAAAAGCGTTTCGACAAAGTGCGGAAAATTAGTGGAAAAATATTGAGTTTTCATCCTTATCTAATTGTTTTATGAATCTATGTTTTACGTAAATTATGTCAGTATGCTCACTTTATTTTTTCGGCGTAGTTTGCAGTATCATTCTTAAATTTCAGCGTTTGTTCAGCAGGGTATTCTTATTCTCATTTTTATTTTTATTTTGGTTTTATGCAGTCTATTTTATCAAAAATGGTAGTTTTGGCATTTTAAAGAATTATCTATACCTAGGTTTTGGGTATTTAATAAGAGATAAGAGATTGTGTCAAGGATGAGATCCAAAATCCAGCAAAAATCCATTAAATAACAACCAACATCCAACTGTCTTTCTTCCTCGTTCCCCTTTAACCTCACGATCCCGCATCCTACTTCATCGTCTTCACATTAACCTTTCCCAAACTTTCATTTTCCATTTTCATCACCATTTTCGTTCACTATTGTTCGCGTTAAAAAGGTGACGCGCCTGAGGATGCGAACGTGAATTCGGATCTTCTGGCTCGTAACGATTTAAATCTTTTGATTTGTTTATAAAGATGCTGCGAGCATCAAGCTTTATTATTTTCAACACAAGAAAGATGATTTAATGATTATGAAAAAGGGGAAAGCTGAAATACCCTCAATTGATATTGGTATGCGTAACGACTAGCGCAAACTAGACGCAACGCATTGGGGAGATTCTGAGTAAGGGGGATTGTTATATAAAGGGAATAGATGGAGCACCCTAAATATATGTAGTTATCTACAGCTTTATATATGAATATGTTTGATATGTTTGTGTGTTTTATTTGCTATTTCTATGATTGGGAAAGTTTTTCCTTTGGATTTTTAGAAACAGTAGATTATGTGGGATTCTAGTGTTTGTTATTATTGTGCTCACAAAAATCTGGGGATCTTCTGCATACATATCCTCTAGTGGGAATCAGAGCATTTGTAGCTCGGATCTACAGGGATCTATGGTTTGTTTGGTCTGAGAGAGATAGAAGTTTGCTCGGCAAGGATGAGACCTTGTGCCTACGTATTCTCAAAAGGATGTTGAGAAAGTCAGAGCAATCGTAGTTCCCACTTATGCTAGTGGAAAGCAACGGAAGTTAGTAAGAGACAGACAAATGTCATCTTAATGAAAAATGTATCTAATCTATTTCATCACATACATTTTTGAAAAGTTTGATTGATTAAAATCTTTCATCGTAAGTATTAGGTGCTTTGCTTGAGTGTACAAGCGTTACCACTTACATGTTTAAGAAAGATGTTTTGAAAAAGATGATTGAATCTTTTAACTGTAAGCATTGGGTGTTTTGCTTGAGTGTACAAGCGTTACCACTTACAATTAAGAGATGTTTTTTGTTTGAAAATAGTTTGAAAAAGTTTTTGTATGTGATGTGATAGATGAGATACTTCTTCCATAGAGATGATAGATGTCTAGATCTCAAGGAGAAATTGATTGGATTAAAGGGATGCTTTTAAGAAGCCCATGGGTCCTTGTATTGTTAGCCCAATAGGAGGCATTCCGAGGGTCCTTGTATGAAGCTCAAGAGGAAGCTATATGGTATGGCTGGCTTTGGCTTGAAAGGGATTTCACCGAGAAACCATCCTTTTCTGAATAAGAGCAATTTCACCGGGAAATTTTACTCTCTAAGGAATTTGAAAGTGATTTCACCGGGAAACCATCCTTTCAGGGTTCTATCTTAGCGCGGGTGATTCTTTGTTTTGGAAGCCCAATAGGAGGCTGTTAAGAGATTTCCTGTCTCTTTCATTGTATGATGCCCAAGAGAAGGCTAAACTCAAAGAGGAGTTCTTTTGAACGAAGCCCAAGAGGAGGTTGACTCAACAGGGGAGTATTATCTTATATGAAGCCTAAGCGGAGGCTAAACTCTGTGGGGAGAGTTTCTTTGTACGGAGCCCAAGAGAAGGCTAAACTCTGTTGGAGATAAAATATCTTGTATGAAGCCCAAGCGGAGGCTAAACTCAGATGAATGAGTTTTCTTATATGAAGCCTAAGAGGAGGCTAACCCATGCTGGGGATGGATTATCTTGTATAAAGCCCAAGCGGAGGCTAAACTCAAATGGGGATGAGTTATCTTGTATGAAGCCCAAGCGGAGGCTAAACTCTGGGAACCTATTGATTAGTCTAATTGTTAGGTTATTATTAGACGGTTTGTATAAACAGGTGTGTGTGTGTGTGTGATATGTATTCACAGGAGTTTATGAAGGAAATATAAACAATGCATGATGTTTATTTACAGCAGTTTATGAAGGAAATATAAACAGATGCATGATGTTTATTTACAGCAGTTTATGAAATATAAACAAGTGTCTGTGAAACGAACGTTTAAAACGAGCGCAACTTGATTATTTACAAGTTTGAACTGTGTACAAAGAAATGAATATGTACACGAACGAGTTTTTATGTACAGAAAAATGTGGATGTACATAGGAGGGTTGGGACTTACACCATAAGGGTGGCCCATTGGTTTGAAAGCAGTTTCACAGGGAATAATGCTCCTTTCAATACCAATGGTATTCAGTGTAAAATGTACAGATGAAACGGAAATGATTGATTGAAGTTTATCTGTAAAAGGTATCTGTATTATGTACAGATAAAAAGTATAAAAAAGAAGTATCTGTGTTATGTACAGATAAAAGTTTGATATGTACAAGGAAAAGATTATGTATGTACATAAGGAATGTTTGGTTTGTATATACACAAGTGGAGTGAAAACAAACGATCGAAGTTTGTCTGTACTTGAGTATAAAAAGAAGTATTTGTATTATGTACAGATAAAAATTTGTATGTGTTTTGAAAGAATTTGATATGTACAAAGAAATATTATGTACACAAAAGAATGTTATGGGACTTACACCGTAAGGGAGGCCCATTGATTTGAAAGCAGATTCACAGGGAATAATGCTCCTTTCAATATCAATGGAATGCAGTGTAAAATGTAAACAAACGGAAGAAGTTTGTCGGTATTATGTACAGGTGAAAAGATATGTACATAAAAGAATGTTTTTGTTAATGTACAAGGAAAAGAAAATATATGTACATAAAAAGAATTTTGTGATGGGACTTACACCGTAAGGGAGGCCCATGATCGATCGAGAAATTCGAGAGAAGACGAAATTAGTCTTATCGTTTTAAATTGGACCGATCATGGTAAAAGATGCAAGTTTTGATGAAATGTTTTGAAAATGTTTTTTGAAATGTTAAGTTCATTTATGAGAAGTTTTGAGAAAAATCGGAAGTCGAAAACTTGAAAAATTCACCTTTTAAGGAGGTTTGAAAAAGTGTTCAGAACATCGTTTTCGGCTCGATTAAAATTTAATCAGATGAAAGTTTTTTTCTGAAAATTTTTACACTATCATAAAATAGATGTATTTATTGACAAGTGTTTAAAAAATCATCTCAAAATGAGAAGTTTTGATTGGTCAAAAAAATTGTGGAAGTTTGATGAAAAACATGAAAAAATTGAAAGTTTGTAAAAAGAATGGTCCTGATGGGTGTTGAACCCATGACCATGAGGTGGGACGCGTGGCAAAGAGAACTAAAGGCAAGCAGACAACCACTAGACCAAACACGCTGGAGTGTTAGTGGACTCAGAACACGCGTTGATATAAGATTGGATTATTTGAATTTAAATTTGAAAAACTGATGAAGAACACGCGCGCATCCTGGGTTTCTCGTTTTGATTCTCAGATTGCCAAATCCAAGCTAGAATCTTTGTTTCTCAACCAAATTGAGTGAAATAAAAATCAAACTTGATCGGTTTTTCATCCCGAACATGAACATGGTTGTTAATTTCATTTATATTCATTCCAGAACGTTTTAGGTTTTGAAGAACACGACGAACCCTAAACTGAAAATCTTAAATTAAATGACGTAGATTTCATGATTCTTGGATTTTTTTTAGGGTTATCAATCGTTATGAGTGCAGAAAGAAAACGGCCGTGAGCTTTTTTCAATTGGTGCAAGGAATATGGATATCACAGTTCATATGCATACCTGGAAAAGTGAGAATCGAAGGAGCTCAAAACGCGTTTCCAGAACTTGTTTGAGGATTGCTACACCTTCATCGGCATGTATGGAAGCTTTGTGGATGGTATGCTTGCTTTGAACTTGCTCCAATCTCTCCAACCAAGTCAACCTACAGTCAGTTCAAAATGAAACTCGAAAATGGGGTTAAGAGTGTTACAGTTCAGGATTAATGGTCTGCCTCATGTCCATGGAGTATGGTGATGATGTTTGAATGGTTAGAACATAGTTTGATCAAGCCTAGTTCCAAATTCGAATTCCATGGCAGTTTTGGAAGTTTATGTTCATGAGATGCAATTTCTGATTTCCAGCCTTGTTCATGTTGATTTTAAGTTTGGAACAAGTTTAAAAATGATCATGAAACATGTTTGACACCAAATATCATCCTGGTTTTAGCTCAATTTCAAAAATGCTATGTTTCTCAATTTGCACTATATTGCTTGATTTTCAAGAAATTAAAGAGAAAGCATCATTTTGCATTGTTTTGGTGTTCCTTGAGCTTGAATTGGTACCTCTATTTATAGGCCATTGTATCTGAAATGTTAGGCAAGCAATTGGGGATTGGTAATTCAAACTTGCCTTAGAGGGCAAGGAAGTCTTTTTTGCATTAAATGCAAAAGGAAGCTTCCTTCTTTTAACCATGGTTAATTTCCAACTTTGATCCAATCCTATCATAATTATCCCATCTGATTTTTATCAGTTCTTATCTCATTGTGGCAAGGTGGCAAGCTTCTAGAAAGAAGAAAATCAAAAAATGACCTATAATGTGAAGTTTTGAACTTTGAAAATCAAGTTTATGGAGCCTTATGTTTCAATTTCAAAGGCATAGCTAGACTCCATGGATTTGAGAGTTCTTGGACATTTTGGAAAGATTTTTCCACAAGCTACAACTTTCATGTTTTGAGTTTTTCCAAATTCAAATTGGAACTAGGTGAAAAAATGGCATGAAGTTTGAAAAAAGTAAGAAATTTCAACACTTAGAAAATTTTCTAAGTGTAAAACTTTTGACTTTTTGTTGACTTTTTCAAATTCTTGAATTTTTTATGATCATGATGGATCATTTGAAGTATTTTGATGATGGAAAAAGTTTTGTTTTGAAAATTTTGACCTAAAGTCAAAGTTTGACTTTTCTGTGCAGATGAATTTTCATCAGATGTTTCTGAAAACGACTGATGAATTCTGTGAACTTCTGTGATGATTTGAATCGAAATTAGGTCAAGATGTTGTATCTAAGATATGATGACCAATCTCTATCCAAAAAAGTCAATCACTGCTCAAAAAATCAGAGAATGCTTATGCTCGATCAAAACCCTAATTGGTCGATCCTTGATTGATCTGTGAGAAAATTTGATATCTGATGATCAGAGGCTGATGATTTGATCTAGATAGATCAAATGTGGTGAGAAAAACTCAAACCCTAATTTGTTAGCTCTTGAATCAGATGAAAATCTGATGAAACCCTAATTTTGACCTGTGAATGCTATACCCGATTAATGCTATCTGGACTGTTAGTCATGCAATGATGCAAATGTAAGGTGGTATATTAGGTCCAAATTTGGGGTATGACAGATGCCCCTATTTAAGTTTCTTTAACCTGAGATATGAAGATGAATATCTTTGTTTTGATAGGTGTAAAGAGACTTAAATATCAGAATACGCAAAATTTGGACCTAAGATACCAAAAAATGCGGATGATGCAAAATAATTGCAAAAGGTTTTACCCAAAGGATATCAAAGAAATGACATAGTGAAGGGTTCGTGAATACGAACCTGTTGGGGAAAGAATGATTCACAAAGTATGTGAATGTTTGTTTCGTTTCGGAAACAGAGAGATTACCTTCTGTCAGCCTTGTGACAATGTTTAAGGTAAGTGAGAATGACATTACCAATTATCAGCCTTGTGATAGTTCATGGTAAGGAGTTCTGAAGATGTTACCAATTATCAGCGAAGTGATAACTATAACAAGGTAAATCTGGAGAAATGAGTTGCTGTGTACTCAGCTTTGTGAATAACAGACAGTGTTCTATCCAGGAATGAACTGGAAAGAAAGAAGTTCATCAAGACATTGTTCCCAATGAGGGATAATCTCAGCTGGGGAATATGATAGAGAGAAGAAAATGTATTTCTCTGCTTGGGGACTTTGTCAGGGAAAAAGGAAGACGTATCCTTTCTGTTTGGGAATACTCCGTTGGGGAAAAAAGAAAAATGTATCTTTTCTGTTTGGAGATATTCTACTGGGAATAGACTTGTACTTACATGAGTAAGTGTGATTTACACCAGTGATGTGAGAAGCAAACATTTCAAGGAATGCAAAAATGCAATGAATGATGCTATTATGTATGAATGTCATGAATGTTATATGCATGCTAACAATACTTGACAAATACACTTAAAGGGATATTTGGGAAAAGGACCACGTCACAGTTCGAACAAATACTTGGTGAAAATTGCAGCAACGGTGCAGATGTTCACTAATGATGAATTTGAGTTGCATGCTTTAAACTTTCTGAGAAAGGCACTTCATTGGCAACTTGGTTGGGGATTCTTTTTTTTGAATAAGAATACCGTCCTTTGATGATTTCTGCTGAGGAGAAGACTGCTGTAGCAGTTGTTTTATCCTTCGGAGATTGAAACACTCTTGGAAAACTGTTGAAGTTTTTTCCGTGTTCATAGTTCAAAGGAAAATTTTTGCTTTTGTTTCAAAATTTTGAAGTAAAAATTCATTTAAAACATTTTTGTTTCAAAAAGTGATTTTCACAATAAAAAGCGTTATTTTGCGAGCAGAATAAAGCGGTTTGCAAACAAAGGCCAAAGCTCGATTTTATTGATAGAATGGTAATCGACCAAATCGTGATTCCATGAGCTGTTTACAAAAGTTGGAAATGATAATTTTATCGGGAAAAGGCTACATTGAAAGCAAATAACAGCTACTATCCCTAACAACTTTGAATTCAATGTGCTTGTTGAAGAATTGATTGAAGATCCGTTGATGGAAAATTCTTCATATGGACAAAATCTGATTATTGCGATTACTTTGTCATTTTGTATCCTTGTTTTGCCTAGATTGCCTTTTCGAGTTTTCAATCTATCGGGATAATTTACATTTATTGTCTCTAATTTTTGCACGATCGCCTTTTAGTTTTCAATCCACCGAGCGCTCTTTTTCCTAAGCCGGGTTTTCGACTTACCGGTTCTTTTGTTTTTAGACAAAGTATTTCTTGGCGCATCAACATTCACGGGATGCGGAGTTCATCACCGTCCATGGTTGTGAGAGTCATAGCACCGAAAAGCTTCTTTTGACGATGTATGGGCCTTCGTAATTAGGAGTCCATTTGCCCTAGAATCGGTTGAAAAGGAATTTTTTAAGCACGAGGTCACCTTCTAATTCACGAGTCGGACCTTTTGTCGAAAGCTTTTTCATTCTTCTTTGATAGAGTTGTCCGTGACACGGGCGGTCGGCTTTTCTTCATTAAGTTCGGTTGGTCGTATCTTTGACACCATTCGGCCTCGGATAGCTTTGTTTCCATGAGAACTCTCATTGGCGGGATCTCAACTTCTACGGGAACCTTGCTTCCATGCCGTATACTAGAGAAAAGGAGTTGCCCTGTTGAAGTGCGTCTTCACGATACCCATGCGAGCAAATGGCGACATTCGTGCCGGTCTTTGTAGGTGATGACCATTTTACGGGCGATCTTTTGATGTTCTTGTTGGCGCTTCAGCGGCGTTCATCTTTGGCGGTAAGGAGGCGAGTTATGATGCTCGATCTTGAATTCCTCACAGTTCTTTCATCATTTTGTTGTTCAAGTTTGATCCATTGTCGTAATGATCTTACTTGGAATTCCATATCGGCAAATGAGGTTGTTCTTGATGAACCTCACAACCACTTGTCTTGTGACGTTGGCGTAAGGGCTTCGACCCATTTAGTGAAGTAGTCAATGGCTACTAAAATGAAGCGATGTCCGTTGGGCGCTTTTGGTTCGATCATCCGATCATGTCAATGCCCCACATGGAGAAAGGCCACGGAGAAGAGAGAACGTTGAGTAGAGTCGGTGGCACATGGATCTTATCTGCGTAGATCTGGAACTTGTGACATCTTTTGACGTGTTTACATCAATCGGATTCCATCGTTATCCAATAGTATCCTGCTCTCAAGATTTTTCTAGACATTGCATGCCCATTTGAATGGGTTCCAAAGGACCCTTCATGCACTTCATGGATGATTGTATCGCTTCACGCCGACGCATCGGCGAGAACCATGTCGAAGTTTCTTTTGTATAGAACATCTTCATTGAGGAAGAAATTCCTAGAAAGCCTCCTCAGAGTTTTCTTATCTTTGTACGATGCCCCAAGTGGGTACTCTCGCGTTTGAAGGAAACGTTTGATGTCGTGAAACCACGGTTTATCGTCGAAGACTGCTTCTGTTGTAAACACATATGCAGGTCTTTCAAGGCGTCTGCTGCGAATTCTGGGCATATCGTTCCAATCGTTGACTTTGAACATGGAAGATAGAGTAGCCAGGGCGTCTGCCATCCGATTTTGATCTCGAGGGATATGATGCATCTCTACTTTGTTGAAGAAAGTCAACAACCGTCTTGCATAATCTCTGTAAGGAATTAGACCAAGATGATGAGTTTCATACTTGTCTTTGATTTGATTGATCACGAGGGCTGAATCTCCATATATGTCAAGGATCTTAATCCTCAAGTCGATGGCTTCTTCGATACCCATGATGCATGCTTCATATTCTGCTATGTTGTTGGTGCAATTAAATAGCAATCTGGCGGAAAACGGGATATGAGAACCCTCGAGAGTAATGATGACTGCCCCAATTCCATTGCCAAAAACATTTACGGCTCCATCGAAGACTAAACCCCATCTGGATTCTGGATCTGGTCCTTCTCCGAGTAGCGGTTCGTCACAATCTTTCATCTTCAAGTACATAACATCCTCGTCTGGGAAATCAAACTTGAAAGATTGGTATTTGTTGAGCGGTTGATAAGCCAAGTGATCGTGAGAATGCTTCCTTTAACAGCTTTACGGGCACGATCTTGGATGTCATATTGAGATAATAGCATTTGCCATCGGCGATTCTCGGTTAAAGCGGGCTTTTCAAAGCGTGCTTGATTGGATCCATTTGAAATTAACCAAGTCGTGTGATTGATCATGTATTGGCGAAGGCGTTTTGAAGCCCATACAAAGCACAACATGTTTTCTCGAGCATGGAGTAGCGAGTTTCACGATCTGTGAACTTCTTACTCGGTAGTAGATGGCATGCTCCTACTTACAGGTGTCATCTTGTTGTCCAATCGCGGCCCATGGACTCTTCTAGTATGGTAAGGTATATGATCAATGGTCTTCCCCTTTGGAGGGATCGGTATTGGTGGTTTGGCGGTATTCCTTGATCTTGTCGAATGCTTTTTGTCGGTCCACACAACCTTTTGATCTTTGCGTAGAAGTTTGAATATCGGCCAGTGCGATCATCGAGAGATGAATCGGAGATGTAGTTTAATCGTCAAGAAATCCTCTTGCTTGCTTTTCGTGCGTGGCGAAGGCATTTCTGAATAGCCTTGACTTTGTCGAGTCGACTTCAATACCCTTTGTGACGATGAAACCTAGGAGTTTTCGGATCTTACCCCAAAGGTGCATTTGTTAGGATTGATGATTGAAACTTCCTTAGTCGTTGAAACAACTTTAAGAGATAGTCTATATGCTCTTCTTCTGTATCATACTTTGCTATCATGTCGTCCACGTAGACTTCGATCTCTTTGTGCATCATATCATGAAAGAGAGTAGTCATTGCCCTCACGGTAAGTTCTTTGCATTCTTTAATCCAAACGACATTACTTTGTAGCAAAAGGTGCCCCATGGCGTGATGAAAGAAGTCTTCTCCATGTCTTCGGGAGCCATTCTGATCTGATTATAACCAGAGAAACCATCCATGAAGGAAAAGACATTAAATTTTGCAGTGCTATCCACTAGCATGTCGATATGCGGAAGTGGGAAATCGTCTTTTGGACTAGCTTTGTTCAGATCCCGGTAGTCAACACACATTCTGACCTTTCCGTCCTTCTTGGAGATAGGTACTATGTTGGCTAGCCATTGAGGATACTCAGAAGTAACAAGGAAACCAGCGTCGAGCTGCTTTTGAACTTCCTTTTTGATTTTCTCAGCCATTTCAGGATGAACTCTCCTCGATTTACTTAGCTGGCGGACATTCTGGTCTTAATGGCAAGTGATGCTCCACGATGCTGGTATCCAAACCCGGCATGTCCTGGTAGGACCAAGCAAACACATCAACGTATTCTTTGAGAAGACTTATCAGTTTGCCTTTGACACTGCTGTCAAGTGAAGCTCCGATATTTACTTCTCTTTTATCTTCCTCAGAACCCAAGTTGATTGCTTCTAGAGGTTCTTTATGAGGCTGAATGATCCTTTCCTCATGCTTAAGTAGTCGAGAAATTTCATCTGGGATCTCTTCTTCAACTTCTTCTTCGGCGAATTCACAGGGGATTTCAGAGTTGAGAAAGAGCGTAGAGTTATTGCTTTCAATGGATTTGTCCATTTGTTTAATCTGCATGTTTTGATTTTATTTTTGATTAAAAAAAAATTTCTTTTTGTGAAAGTGTATGCAGATTAATTTTAGTATTATTATATATTTTTTTTTTTGAAGAGAGATTTTTCTTATTGTGTTTTTTAGGATTATCATTTCCAGAAAAGGGTAAAAATGAAAATAAACACAAAATGTGGAATCAAAACAATGCGTTTTATTTATGATTCACAATATGAACAGGGCCCTAAAATACAAACTCATTCGTCTTGGGCAAGACAAAGAGAAATTATTTAAAAGCTAAACCCTATAAAACATCTCTTCGCTTTGGGCGAAGCGAGAGCTCAAAACAAAAAGCAAAGATAAACTACTTAGAGCTATGAACATTAGTCCTAACTTCAACGGGTTTCCAATAGTGACGAACTCCTTGGAAGTCGAGGTACTCGGGTAATTTTCCGCTTGGTTTAACCCTTGAGTAGACTTTGGTTGCTGGCTGAGCAGGCTTTGAGGACTATGGACGATGGCCCTTGCCTTTTGTGCTGCTGAAGCGATCTTCTTGATTAACAGACCGGGAAGTATGAGATATAGTATTTGTACTCCCTGTTGATCTTTGTGTTGAATCTTGGGATGTTCCTTCTTCGAGTGAAGAGACTCGTTGGTGACACTTTCTAGATCGTATCCAGTCGTACTCTTGATCTTGATGATCATGTTGATGTAGTGATAACCGGGATCGGTTTGGTGAATTCCACGAAGTGTTGAGAAGAGATCTTCATTTGGGATCTCGATCATTGATTAGTTTGAGAAGGCAGTATTCCTCTTACGATTGACTAGGGTATTCAAAGTCATCACCCCATCACATGGGTTGGATATCTTGATCCGGATTTTTGAGCTTTACGCGAGTATTTCACCATGTAGTCGTATTTGCCACTTGGTTCTCCCAGGTATCCCAAACTTGGCGAGGGTGGCGGATTTTCATGTTCTGCGAGGACATGTCTTTGAATTGATCGATCGGTGCATATGATTCCTCTTGAGACACATACTCGGGCTATTCAAATAAGTGCTCCACTCTTGATTCGGATGGATCATCTTCATCCTCTTCAATGGTTACAACATTAACCTCTTGCGGAGCAGGGTTTAAGAAACCTCCACTATGAAATACTTCCTTGATCGGGAAAGTATTTCATCTTTCTGTTTTTCTTTGGAGAATACGGGTGTGAACCCAAGTCCGGCTTTTGTTTCATTCTTGACAGGTTTGATAACTTGTCCCCATCCTCGAGTATTGCCATCTTTCACCATTTGTGTCGCTTCTTTATCGAAGAGATAGATGATCATTTTAGTAGATTCATCTTCTAGCAGTTTTACGGGAGATCGGCGCTTCAATGTCATTAGCGATGATGAAGGAGCTGGATAGATGACTTACAAGTAAAGCTTGTTCTGCGATGGTCACCAACTTTCCATTTCTGTGAACTTTAATTTCGATGGAGAGTAAATTCTTGCTCTGCATCGTGGATCCAAGGTCTTCCTAGTAAGCAACTGTATGCAGCTGGTACGTCCATGACTTGGAAGGTAATTTGGAAAGTGTGTGGGCCAATCGTCATCGGGAGATCAACTTCCCCAATAACCGACTTCCTTGATCCATCAAAAGCTCTTACTATTATGTCGTTGAACTTCATTGGCGTTCCTTTGTAAGCTAAACGAGCGAGCGTCGTTTTTGGCATTACGTTTAAAGATGAACCTGTATCCACCAATACATTGGATAGGGAATCTGTCTGGCAAATCATCGAGATGTGCAAGGCCAAGTTGTGATCTTTCCCTTCTTTCGGAAGTTCTTCGTCACTAAAGCTCGGTTATTGCGGTGTTATGTTGGAGCGATCCTCAAATTGATGCGTAGTCACATCGTGATCTACATAAGCCTGGTCTAGTACTCTCATCAAGGCTTCTCTGTGAGCTTCGGAGTTGAGGAGTAAAGACAGTATTGAAATCTTTGAAGGAGTCTGCATCAGTTGATCTATGACTCGATACTCGCTTTTCTTGATCAGTTTCAATATCTCGTCAAAGTCTGAGTTGATGTTGGTTCCATCAGTAGAACCAATGTTTGTTCTTGGGTTAACAATGGGAATAGTTGCAAGATTCTCAGAAGATATGTTAACTTGGTTTTGTTTAACAACAGGAGCTGAAGGCGATCTTGGTGGTAATGGAGCGTGTACTCGTCCACTTCGCGTTACTCGTCCGATTTCTGTTATATTGACATTGGCTGGAAGCGTAGGCATGGGTTTCTCCTTCCCATCCTCTATCAAGGTTGCATTGTACTAGTGAGGAATTGCTGTGGTAGAACTGTACGGAACAGGACCAGGTGGGCAAATCACCAAAGGAGATGTTGGAATATTGGAACCATTGTACGTGATCTCCACATGCTCGGGTATGTTGAAACAAGGGATCATAACGTTTACCTCGGGATTTTCCGAGTTGATATCTGAGACTAAAAGCTCATGCGGAAAATGCCCTACTGTATTTACGTCATGATCATCTCTATTTCTGTAAATTTGTAGGTCACCAATGTCTAACAAATCGTTGGATATCTGCTCTTATGGTGGGACATCCATGGATATTCTTGGAGCGATATAGCAAGCTGCATAATTGTGTTAGTGAAGGTACTCATTTCTTGTATGCTTCATGGAGATGCACCAAGTTTCCTTTGACTAAGTTTACATACGTGACAAGGTACATGTATTCCTTAGCATTAGATTCCTTTGAGTGTCCACTATGGTAGGAAGCGGATTGGCTTGCACATTCGGACTTGTGTTTACGAAGGAAAGAAGATTAGTCTTTACTAATCTCTGTATACGCCTTGATGCTATGCAATGCTCAAGGTCTGGTGCCCTTGGTGAAAAGGGCAAGATCGTCCGTTTTGTACCACCATGGTAGTTTTCGAGGACCGGAGGTGGTAACCTTATGCATATTAGATTCCTTTCTATCGGTAGGGTAAAGTTACGTGTACGTCATTGGAATTGGATCGGCGGTGACCAGGCGTACGGTTTTGGTTGTGAAGCGAGCTGTTGGCGAGGCTGTTGAGTTTGTTGATTTTGTTGAAATGCGGAGCAATTCACGAGTTGTGTTGAAAGAGGGTGCTATGGCGCTACATCGTTGTTGAATGACATTCTTGCGTGGTTTCCCTCGGGACACCATTCCTACGTCATGTTCTTTTTTCCTTGGGAAACTGGTTCCAACTTTCTTGGTACTACTAGAAGATCCTACTTCCTTGGTTAGACGTCCTGTCCGAACCCCTTCTTCTAGTCGCATTCCCATGCTTACCATTTCGTTGAAGTCTCCGGGAGCGCTAGCGATCATTCGCTCATAATAGAATGAGCCTAGAGTATTCAAGAATACCTTAGTCATCTCTTTCTCTTCCAAGGACAGGTTGACTTGGGCAACAATTTCCCTCCATCGTTGCGCATATTCCTTGAATGTCTCTCTTTCCTTTTGAGACATGGAGCGGAGTTGATCCCTATCAGGAGCCATATCCAAGTTAAATTTGTATTCTTTGGATAAAGGCTTTGCCTAGGTCGTTGAATGTTTGGATATTCGTGCTGTCTAAACCCATATACCACTTCAGTGCGGCACCGGTGAGACTGTCCTGGAAGTAATGGATCAGCAACTGATGATCCTCATTGTACATAGACATTTTCCTAGCATACATCGTGAGATGACTTTGCGGGCAGGAGTTTCCTTTGTACTTTTCAAAGTCAGGGACTTTGAACTTTGCAGGTATTCTTACGCGAGGAACTAAACACAGATCCTGGGCGTTTTTTCCAAACAATTCTTTCCCTCGAATCGTTTTTATCTCAAGCTGCATTTTGAGGAGTTGTTCTGGAGATTCTCCATTGAACCACGGCGTTAGTGTTATTTCTGGAGTGTGATGAACTTCTTAAATGCGTGGTAGCGTGCACTCGGGTGAGTTCAACATAATCGGTTGAGAAACCGACATTGTTACTTGTGGAAAAGTTATTCCACGTTGTGGAGTGAACGTAGCGTTTTGCTGCAAAGTAGGTATTTCAAGCGGGGTTGTTTGAGAAGTCGGTTGGCGAACTCCGATGCCGAAGTTAAAGGCATTCCCATGGATAGCCCTACGGCATCTTTGAAAGGTGAACTCTTGACGCGACGGTGGCCCGAGTAGTAGTATCCTCTGAAGTTGCTGCTTGGTTTTGACTGCTCGATGCTGCTTGTTGACTTTGCGTTGTGGCAAGCGAGTTGACCAAAGATGTGAGTCTCTCCACTTCTTCTTGTAGTGTAGTTACCGTACTACGAAGTTCAACGTTTTCTTGCTCAAAGTTCTCCATTACTTTCCTTCTTTTTGATCTAGTATCGTACGTTCGAGTTGGCTGTGGACGCGGTCGAGAAACCCTAAGACGCGGCAGCTTGACGATCTTTCTATCTGTTCGAACTGTTCAAGCTGGAAAAGCTGGAAAAGCTGGAAAAGTGAAAGTATCAGACCCTAAACAATAGACTTAAATGCAAAGTATGATGCATGAATATGATTGTAAAGAAAAGAAATTTCCAAAGAATTTACGCTAAACGAGATATTTCTGGCAAATATTTGGATGGAAAACACGAGTTTTATTGATTAATGAAGGAAGATTACAACAATTGTTTTTTGTTGGAGCATTGCTCACACAAATGATAAAATAAATGATAAAATAAAATTACAAACTAAATTGAACTAATTAAACGTCTTCGTGGGATGACGATCCAAAGGCTTGATGCAGCTTCCTCTTCAGGATTTCCTTTCCATAGCGAGCTTTTAGTTCTGCTTTCTCGGCTTTTAGCTTGCAGACGACTCTTTTCCATTCGTTGGGAGTAAGATTGTTATTCATCAAATCTTCAGGCGTTCCTTTTCTTTCTTTGATGAATTTCTTGATTGCGTCATGTTTACGCGAATCTCCTCATCTTTTTCCATGAGCCATTCATCCTGGAAATAAAGCGTCTTTTCATGATCTTTGACTTGCTTCTTGAGCTTCTCATTCTCAAGATTAGCCTTAAGGAATTTGTTTTCCAAAGCTTCCTTCTCAAACCTCATCTTTGCCAAGGCTTCTTGGTATTCTCCACACTTGACGGGAAAATTTGTTGATTTGGGCGATTGAGAACATGGGATCTTCATAGCGTAAGGCATTGAAATTCTTTAGCTCTTTTCTTTACCAAAGTGTAGGTTTCCATGGCTACACAATTATTTGCCTTACCTTTTCCTTTCTTTCGGATGTGATGCCAGCTTTAATCATCCTAGCCTTGATCCTTGGGAATCCTCCCCTTCATCGTAGAAGTAGCTTTCTACTGTAGATCCAAGAGGTTTACCAGAATTTGCGTATCCGAGCTGCGTCTCGCTAAAAATGGGTTGTAGTTGATTCCCCTCTCCAATGAGAGGCGTTGTAAATTCTCCACGACTCTCAATGATTTCCATCTCATTGTTTGCCAAAGTATACCAATGGATATCGTTGTTTGTAAGAGACATGAGTCTTCTGGACCAATACCACTCGTCTTTGTTTTCGCGGAAGATAGGAGATTTAGGCAAATGCGAGGTAATCCATTTGAAAAACAGAGGTACACAACACACGATAGTTCCGTCTCCTTGACGATTCCTATGATGAATAGAGGCGTCGTATCACCAAGCAGTGGGAGCAGGATTTCCAATCAGAAAGATCCTTATGGCGTTGATATCAACGAAATTTGGGACGTTGGGAAACAACACCAATCCGTAGAGGAGTAAAGCTAAAATAGCTTCAAAGGCTACCATACTACCGACCTCAGAGAATTTGAGAACCTTCTCCATTAGGAACTTTGAAGTCAGTCCTAAGAGTTTTCCTCTGGTAGTTAGGTTTTTATCTATCTCAGATTTCTTTAAATGAGTCATTGTTGCAATGACTTGTGACTTGGGAATGGCTTCCAAACCATTGAAAGGCACTTTGTCTGATACTGAGATATCTAGGATATGCGCATACTCTTCCAAAGTAGGCATCAGCGATAATCGGGGAAAGTGAAGCGATAGGCGGATCGTGGGCCGAGCGAAAGTTTTGAGAAGTCCTTCATCAACGTTAGCGTTCGAAAGAGTTAAAAGAGTTCCATAGCGTTTTACGAAATCAGGGATCTTACCAAGGATGCTAACTCTTTTAACTTTCCTACATCGAGAATTCTAAAGCTGTATCTTTTGGTGAATCTTCCTCGACATCCATCACTCTAACCTAAAATATTTTACAAAGAAAAATCTCTAAATTCTTTGCAAATGGGAAGAGAAATGAAGTTTTTTTGTTTTGAATGAATGAATGAATGCATGAATCGCAAACATGGTTAGTAGTTATACACACGCGGCGTTGAAGTCACGAGCATGAAGCCAGCGATAAGAATCAGCGTGGTTAAGTTCTAAGGGCTTATTCATACGTGAAGCGGGTTCTCGATATCTGCTCAACCTCCCTTCAAAACATTATTGGATTTGTTGAATACTCGATGGTCCAATAATATTTTCAAGAAAACTACTTTGATCGTAGTATCGCATGACAATTACTCTAGGCTTACACCGAATAATCTACGCACTACATCCTAATGGCGGGATGGTTTATGTGTTCTCATCCACTCGACTTCTTAAGTTTCCCGAAAATCTTTCGCAATTACTTGCTAAACCTGATACCCTCAAGACAACCTCCACTGCGGAAATATTAACTTCAAAAGCATTGAGCGCTCACGTATTAATACCTCCACCTAGATCTTAAAATGTTTCTTAAATCCGGGTTAGGATTTCTTTCCATTAAGTGAAATCGCGAAACACACAATAAAGAAAAATATATGCAAAACATGAAAGCTTATCCCTTTCTTTTCTTTTGAAAACAAAAAAAGCTTGGTGCTCTAATGCGCGTTTTCCTTTTTAAAATCGGTTTTCAGTACTCCCAGTCGCCATTTTCTGTTCGCGTTAAAGGTGGCCTTTGAGGATCTGACGTGAATTCGGATCTTCGGCTCGTAACGATTTAAATCTTTTGATTTGTTTATAAAGATGCATGAGCATCAAGCTTTATTATTTTCAACACAAGAAAGATGATTTAATGATTATGAAAAGGGAAAGTGAAATACCCTCGATTGATATTGGTATGCGTAACGACTAGCGCAAACTAGGCAACGCATTAGGGAGATCTGAGTAAGGGGGTTATATAAAGGGAATAGGTGGAGCACCCTAAATATATGTAGTTATCTGACTTTATATATGAATATGTTTGATATGTTTGTGTGTTTTATTTGCTATTTCTATGATTGGGAAAGTTTCTCCTTTGGATTTTTAGAAAGTAGATTATGTGGGATTCTAGTGTTTGTTATTATTGTGCTCGCAAAGATCATGGATCTTGCATACATATCCCTAGTGGGAATCGAGCATTTGTAGCTCGGATCTCAGGGGATCTATGGTTTGTTTGGTGCGAGAGAGATAGAAGTTTGCTCGGCAAGGATGAGACCTTGTGCCTACGTATTCTCAAAAGGATGTTGAGAAAGTCAGAGCAATCGTAGTTCCCACTTATGCTAGTGGAAAGCAACGGAAGTTAGTAAGAGACAGACAAATATCATCTTAATGAAAAATGTATCTAATCTATTTCATCACATACATTTTTGAAAAGTTTGATTGATTAAAATCTTTCATCGTAAGTATTAGGTGCTTTGCTTGAGTGTACAAGCGTTACCACTTACATGTTTAAGAAAGATGTTTTGAAAAAGATGATTGAATCTTTTAACTGTAAGCATTGGGTGTTTTGCTTGAGTGTACAAGCGTTACCACTTACAATTAAGAGATGTTTTTTGTTTGAAAATAGTTTGAAAAAGTTTTTGACTGTATGTGATGTGATAGATGAGATACTTCTTCCATAGAGATGATAGATGTCTAGATCTCAAGGAGAAATTGATTGGATTAAAGGGATGCTTTTAAGAAGCCCATGGGTCCTTGTATTGTTAGCCCAAGAGGAGGCATTCCGAGGGTCATCGAGGGTCATCAGGGTCCTTGTATGAAGCTCGAGAGGAAGCTATAGGGTATGGTGGCTTTGGCTTGAATGGGATTTCAGAAACCATCCTTTTACGAATAAGAGCAATTTCAGGAAATTTTACTCTAAGGGAATTTGAAAGTGATTTCATAGGAAACCATCCTTTCGAGGTTCTATCTTAGCGGGTGATTCTTTGTATTGGAAGCCCAATAGGAGGCTGTTAAGAGATTTCTGTCTCTTTCATTGTATGATGCCCAAGAAGGCTAAACTCAAGAGGAGTTCTTTTGAGCGAAGCCCAAGAGGAGGCTCACTCAGGGAGTATTGTCTTATATGAAGCCTAAGCGGAGGCTAAACTACTGTGGGGAGAGTTTCTTTATGCAGCCAAGAGAAGGCTAAACTACATTGGAGATAAAATATCTTGTATGAAGCCCAGCGGAGGCTAAACTCGAGATGAATGAGTTTTCTTATATGAAGCCTAAGAGGAGGCTAACCCATGAGGATGGATTATCTTGTATAAAGCCAGCGGAGGCTAAACTCAAATGGGGATGAGTTATCTTGTATGAAGCCCAGCGGAGGCTAAACTACGGAACCTATTGATTAGTCTAATTGTTAGGTTATTATTAGGCAGTTTGTATAAGCAGTGTGTGTGTGTGTGTGATATGTATTCACGGAGTTTATGAAGGAAATATAAACAATGCATGATGTTTATTTACAGCAGTTTATGAAGGAAATATAAACAGATTCATGATGTTTATTTACAGCAGTTTATGAAATATAAACAAGTGTCTGTGAAATGAACGTTTAAAGCAGCGTAACTTGATTATTTACAAGTTTGAGCTGTACAAAGAAATGAATATGTACACGGACGAGTTTTTATGTACAGAAAAATGTGGATGTACATAGGAGGGTTGGGACTTACACCATAAGGGTGGCCCATTGGTTTGAAAGCAGTTTCACAGGGAATAATGCTCCTTTCAATACCAATGGTATTGATGTAAAATGTCTGATGAAAGCGGAAATGATTGATTGAAGTTTATCGTAAAAAATATCTGTATTATATACATAAAAAGTATAAAAAAATATCATGTTATATACAGATAAAAGTTTGATATGTACAAGGAAAAGATTATGTATGTACATAAGGAATGTTTGGTTTGTATATACACAAGTGGAGTGAAAACAAGCGATCAAGTTTATACATACTTGAGTATAAAAAATATATATTATATGTAGATAAAAATTTATATGTGTTTTGAAAGAATTTGATATGTACAAAGAAATATTATGTACACAAAAGAATGTTATGGGACTTACACCGTAAGGGAGGCCCATTGATTTGAAAGCAGATTCACAGGGAATAATGCTCCTTTCAATATCAATGGAATGCGATGTAAAATGTAAACAAGCGGAAGAAGTTTATTTATGGGTGAAAAGATATGTACATAAAGAATGTTTTTGTTAATGTACAAGGAAAAGAAAATATATGTACATAAAAAGAATTTTGTGATGGGACTTACAATGTAAGGGAGGCCCATGATCGATCGAGAAATTCGAGAGAAGACGAAATTAGTCTTATCGTTTTAAATTGGATCGATCATGGTAAAAGATGCAAGTTTTGATGAAATGTTTTGAAAAATGATTTGAAAATGTTTTTTGAAATGTTAAGTTCATTTATGAGAAGTTTTGAGAAAAATCGGAAGTCGAAAACTTGAAAAATTCACCTTTTAAGGAGGTTTGAAAAAGTGTTCAGAACATCGTTTTCGGCTCGATTAAAATTTAATCAGATGAAATTTTTTTCTGAAAATTTTTACACTATTGTTTAAAAAATCATCTCAAAATGAGAAGTTTTGATTGGTCAAAAAAATTGTGGAAGTTTGATGAAAAACATGAAAAAAATTGAAAGTTTGTAAAAAGAATGGTCCTGATGGGTGTTGAACCCATGACCATGAGGTGGGACGCGTGGCAAAGAGAACTAAAGGCAAGCAGACAACCACTAGACCAAACACGCTGGAGTGTTAGTGGACTCAGAACACGCGTTGATATAAGATTGGATTATTTGAATTTAAATTTGAAAAACTGATGAAGAACACGCGCGCATCCTGGGTTTCTCGTTTTGATTCTCAGATTGCCAAATCCAAGCTAGAATCTTTGTTTCTCAACCAAATTGAGTGAAATAAAAATCAAACTTGATCGGTTTTTCATCCCGAACATGAACATGGTTGTTAATTTCATTTATATTCATTCCAGAACGTTTTAGGTTTTGAAGAACACGACGAACCCTAAACTGAAAATCTTAAATTAAATGACGTAGGTTTCATGATTCTTGGATTTTTTTGAGGGTTATCAATCGTTATAAGTGCAGAAAGAAAACGGCCGTGAGCTTTTTTCAATTGGTGCAAGGAATATGGATATCACAGTTCATATGCATACCTGGAAAAGTGAGAATCGAAGGAGCTCAAAACGCGTTTCCAGAACTTGTTTGAGGATTGCTACACCTTCATCGGCATGTATGGAAGCTTTGTGGATGGTATGCTTGCTTTGAACTTGCTCCAATCTCTCCAACCAAGTCAACCTACAGTCAGTTCAAAATGAAACTCGAAAATGGGGTTAAGAGTGTTACAGTTCAGGATTAATGGTCTGCCTCATGTCCATGGAGTATGGTGATGATGTTTGAATGGTTAGAACATAGTTTGATCAAGCCTAGTTCCAAATTCGAATCCCATGGCAGTTTTGGAAGTTTATGTTCATGAGATGCAATTTCTGATTTCCAGCCTTGTTCATGTTGATTTTAAGTTTGGAACAAGTTTAAAAATGATCATGAAACATGTTTGACACCAAATATCATCCTGGTTTTAGCTCAATTTCAAAAATGCTATGTTTCTCAATTTGCACTATATTGCTTGATTTTCAAGAAATTAAAGAGAAAGCATCATTTTGCATTGTTTTGGTGTTCCTTGAGCTTGAATTGGTACCTCTATTTATAGGCCATTGTATCTGAAATGTTAGGCAAGCAATTGGGGATTGGTAATTCAAACTTGCCTTAGAGGGCAAGGAAGTCTTTTTTGCATTAAATGCAAAAGGAAGCTTCCTTCTTTTAACCATGGTTAATTTCCAACTTTGATCCAATCCTATCATAATTATCCCATCTGATTTTTATCAGTTCTTATCTCATTGTGGCAAGGTGGCAAGCTTCTAGAAAGAAGAAAATCAAAAAATGACCTATAATGTGAAGTTTTGAACTTTGAAAATCAAGTTTATGGAGCCTTATGTTTCAATTTCAAAGGCATAGCTAGACTCCATGGATTTGAGAGTTCTTGGACATTTTGGAAAGATTTTTCCACAAGCTACAACTTTCATGTTTTGAGTTTTTCCAAATTCAAATTGGAACTAGGTGAAAAAATGGCATGAAGTTTGAAAAAAGTAAGAAATTTCAACACTTAGAAAATTTTCTAAGTGTAAAACTTTTGACTTTTTGTTGACTTTTTCAAATTCTTGAATTTTTTATGATCATGATGGATCATTTGAAGTATTTTGATGATGGAAAAAGTTTTGTTTTGAAAAATTTGACCTAAAGTCAAAGTTTGACTTTTCTGTGCAGATGAATTTTCATCAGATGTTTCTGAAAACGACTGATGAATTCTTTGAACTTCTGTGATGATTTGAATCCAGAAATTAGGTCAAGATGTTGTATCTAAGATATGATGACCAATCTCTATCCAAAAAAGTCAATCACTGCTCAAAAAATCAGAGAATGCCTATGCTCGATCAAAACCCTAATTGGTCGATCCTTGATTGATCTGTGAGAAAATTTGATATCTGATGATCAGAGGCTGATGATTTGATCAAGATAGATCAAATATGATGAGAAAAACTCAAACCCTAATTTTTTAGCTCTTGAATCAGATGAAAATCGATGAAACCCTAATTTTGACTGTGAATGCTATACAGATTACGCTATCATCGATCATTAGTCATGCAATGATGCAAATGTAAGGTGGTATATGGGTCCAATTTGAATACCATTTTATTTACAAATATTTACACCAAATCATAAAGTTTTAGTTCTTGTGTACGACAGTAACTATATTTAGAAGATTTGCCCATTCATAACGTGAAAATTGAAAAATTGGTTTCATTTTCAAATTTAAGTTCGGTTGTGAACTATGATTTCAGATTCAACTTATAGCATAATAGCAAATACGAAAGTTAAACATAAATTGAACATTACAAATCAATATCCGGGTAGATGTTGCAACATCCTCATAATGTCATCGATGGTTCTTGATAAAGTCGCATCTAGCTCGATTGGAACTTTCTCCTGAAAACTTCGATAAGCCGACCACATAGCCCGTACATCGTCGTTGTTCTTCAGTTTACGGTTGATGAACTGCAGATTCCCTTTGTTGTCGATTGATGGCGAGCAGTACTCGATCTGCTCTACCTTTCGACCGTTGCCGTAAGGAACAAGTTCCTCCAAAGTTTCGTGTACCTCTTCAATTGGGGTGTACATCGTGATATTGAATTCGCGAGACGGTACGTCGTCGAGAAAATGGACAATTCCAACAACCTATTCGATGTTCAATTTCATGTCCATTTTTTATTTGTTATGTTGTTGTAGGGAAAAATATAAGAGGAGGGGTATTTTTATAGTAGAAGGATTTAAACATGGACCATAGAAATCCTATCTTTCTGTTAGTGATAAAACCGGAAGTTAAATTCTGATTTCCTACTTAAGACCAAAATAAGAAGTTAAATTCTGGTAGGTTAATCACAATTCCAGAGATCACACCATATTTTGACTGGTTTGAACAAAATAGGGTGCGAACCGGAAATAAACTTTCGATTTTGAGAAGGACATTTTGGGATTTTCATGGGGTGCCTCCCACCCCTATGGGGTGGGTTAAGAAATTCACTTGTCAAAAATGAAGAGTAATAGTTTACAAAGTATGAATTATGAAGTAATGAGATACCTGCAGGCTGGAAAACACATTTCATCATTGAGTTGCCATTTGTTTACACTTAATTGTTTGATTTTGATTGGTGATTCAATTGTTTAGTTTATTTTCTAATTGGTTTTTTATCCATTATTTTTTGGCTTGCAAATACATTCAAGTTGTGACTAATTTTTTTTCATTTCATTATGATCTTATATTTCATCTCCATGGCATTCTAATAATTTTATCGCTTTCTTTTATCTTACTTATATCTTATTTTATATGTTTCACCCTGTATGTTGATCCATATTTCAAATTTTAAAACACTTTCATAAATAAATTTTCAAACCTAGATCAATGTCAAGTTGATTTTCAAAAACCTTTTTCATAATAAATTGCAAGTACTTATATCATTGGTTGTTAGACCAATTTTCAAAAGACTTGCCCATCAAGATATTTAATAAGTGTGAACCTCGTTTCACTTCACCTTTTCATAAAGAAATTTTTTTGGGATGAGAGACGACTCGTTGATCTTTAGTGCTCCTCTAGTTTCTAGTATTTGAATCATAGGATGTTAGTCTTATTGTTCGGTACTCGTCACCCATAATTAAAATTAATTCAAACTCATCAAACCTTGCCCACGTGGAAGTCCCTTTTCAAACATTTGCTCACACACGATCTTTCATCTTTCACATGTGACTCTCACCGCTCATACACGACTCTCATCGCTCACATGCGACTTCCATCACTCACATGGGAATCACTTAGTGATGTCTCGTCGTCCACATATGATTAAGGTCCTATTTTCATAAATAAAATTAACCAACCAACAAACGTTTTTATTTTTATGTTTCAGTCATTTATTTATCTATGTCTTGATTATTATCTTGTTGATATATTCATTGTATAAGAATTCTGGACTGGATCATTGATATTGTGAGAAAATCCCACTAACCAGGCTTGAGTTTCACCTAAGTTAGGATGTGGTTGTGTATTTTAGATCCGTGGGACATCAGTGTCTTATGGATCGACGTAAATACCCAACTTAGAGTTGAGTTTTTTAAAGGGGTTATTTGTCTCGTATGTTAGTGCGTGGACATCAAATTTTGGATAAAGTTTCCATAACTATAAGTGACCTTTAGAAAACCTTTAAACATGTGGTTTCTTTCGACCATTCAAAAGAGACAATCTTGAAAATGTTGCCACTTTGCAAGTCCATTGTGATTGATGATGATATTTCTAAGGTGAAGATTATGTAATCCAAAACTCTTGGAGCCTACCTATGAGGGGTTGATGGGTAGATTTTACCTTGTAACTTTGCCTAACCTCTGAATATCCCCCATATGTCATTTGAAGTTTTTACCTTTGAATCTTGCAAAATACATTGCATCTTTTGCATTGATGACATTGTATTCCATTGCATTCATTTAAATACACTTACGTATATTCCAAGTTGTCAAGAGAACTCATTTTGCGTGTCTTGATCTTTACAATTGTCTGCCTACTGTCAAGTTGATTCCCCATCACACACTCTGACATTGAAGTATGTCTCGAAAAACTATAGGCAAACCTCAACTCGAGCAAAAATTATTGAGGGAAGAGGTCAACCAGTTGAAGGTGTAACGCCCCGATTTAATTTGGATTATTTTATTTAAAATAATTCGATGATGCGATGTATTTATTTGTGTTGGTGAGTCTTAAGAATGTGTTATGATGCAAATAGTGAAAATTAGCGGTTGTGGTGTTGCGAGAATACTAGTAATATTAGTGTTAATATTATCATTGTTATTAATATTGCTATTTTTATTATTATAGATAAAATAGTATTTATAATATTAGTAGTTGATTATTTAAATATATAAGGGCAATATGGTAAAGTTGAATGGTATTAGTGAGGTTATGATGGGGATAACCATATTAAGGGTCCTAGGGGTAAATTAGACTTAAGAGAAAATTGAGACTTGAGTATTATCATATTACGATCGAGAAAGTAGAGAATAGGGAAAAACACCGTAGAACGAGAGAAGAAAAGAGGAAGATAAAGGAAGAGCTAGGGCAAGAGGATTCCACAACCTTGGGAAGATTAAAGCTTCGAATCAAGGTAAGGGGTGAATGTATTCCTTAAATGGTGATTATATCATGAGAGGGTAGTGAGGGTTCATTTCCCTCTTAGGTTTTCTGTTTTTTGTGTGATTTCCTTGTTAAATTGATTTGATGTGTGGCTTGTGATTATACATAAGATTGTGATGTGATGTTGTGATTGTTGTTTATTAATACTCTTGTTGTAATGATTGTTGTATGAAACCCCAATCCAAAAATTAGGTAATGGAGATTAGTAATTATAATTTGGTAATGAATTATAACCCGTAATTGATGCATAAGAGGTAGTATATCATAATCCAATGATAAGTGTTAAAATTATGTGTTTAGACCATGTTTTAGGATCTATAATATAATGTAAATCGCAGAAAATTGGACTGGTGTAGTGCAGGAATTATAGCAGGAAAATCTTGATCGCGTAGATTCGCCAGGCGATGTAGGGAGCGTCGCCGGGTGGCGAGACTTCCGTCGGGAAAGTGAAGAGGCGAGAGGAGAAGCAGATTTTGGTGAGTTACTGGAGTGTCTCGCGTCTGGCATCGCTGGGCAGGAAGCAACACAAAACAGCATCACCGAACGACACTAAGGTTCCGTCAGGCGACGGGTGGCAGAAACTGTTGGCTGATTTGGGCTTCCTTAAAATGATCGTAACTTTGGTTTTAGGAATCCGATTGATGTACCGTTCGAAATAGTAGGTAGCTATTACCATGAACTTTGAATTGAAGTAGTAGAATATATGAATGGAGATTATAATTCTAAGGCCTAGATTAAGGATAGGATTAATTACTCATAATGGAATCTAATTGATGAATTGTTAATAATGATTGTTTTGCTATGATGAATATGGCGTCGATGAATATGACGATGATGATGCGATTTGCCTAAAATTGGCATAGTGACAAAGGCTTATGCCTTGTGTGTTGTATAATTATGTTGTTGCACGATCATATGACATGCATTCAGTGACGAGAGCTTATGCTCTGGATTGTGACAAGAGCTTATGCTCTGGAAATGCCCAATTGGCTTAGTGATGACGGCTTATGCCTTGATGGTACCACATACATTGTATTGCACTAAATTTCATGATGTTGCATAATTGTTGAATTATTGTTGTGAAATGTGGGTGACTAATATGTTGTGATGTGTTGTTATGTGTTGTAATGTGTTGTAATGTGTTGTGAGAGTTAACTACTCCTTAGCATGTATCTTTCACCATATAATTATTGAACGGAGTTCTCACCCCTTTTGTGTTGTTGTGTCTGTACTTCCTTGGGAGTACAGATAACCAGGTACAATAGTAGTGCTTGGAGAGAGTGTTACTTGACCGAGTCCTAGGAGTCGCTCTGATACGTAACACGAGATTTGGGAAAATACTATGTTCTTTTATTTGTTACGTACCTTAATTTATGAATTATGTTGAACCACGTGTTTTGTGGAGTTTGATTTGATGTTGAGGCTAGAATTCCATAAAGACCGAATTAAACTGTCGTTTCTCCGTTGCTGAATAATTATTTTGGAACGTTATGAGAATTTGAACGTGTGTGACATCCCATTGTGGATTACTCTAATATATGCTGTGTATTTTACTATAATTATTAGTATTAGGAAATGGGGTGTTACAGAAAAGCCAGATAGGTTGGATCATGGAAACTCTACAAGTCCTATTGAGAAGAGAAAGCTATTTCCCCCGATAGCTATAATGCAAGAGGATACTCATATAGCCTCTTCCTTTGTTACTCCAACTCAGGGTCAACACCATTTAGTGATTACTCATGCCCCAGTGTATGGTCCGTCTCTGAAGGATCTTCCTCAACCTTTGTTTTCAAAGCATCCTGGTCAACAACTTTTATTTGTTCCTTCCCAAAGTCACAAGAATCAGAGGCAGAACCAAAATCAGAATTGTAATACAGGGAATAAGATTCAATTTGATCATTTCCCTATGACTTATACCACACTTTATACCTATTTGGATTAGAAAGGTTTGTTCACGGCCAGGAAAATTCCTACTCCTAAAGGTTTTCTTCCAACTATATTCAGGTTTGACCTCTACTGCGAGTTCCATCAGGGAGCCATAGGTCATGATTTGGAAAATTGCTTTGCGATGAAGGCTATAGTGCAAATCTTGGTTAGAGGAATGATAAGTACTAAAATGTAGTTATTTTGTATATATGTTTTGTGGAACTTATTTGTTCTTTTGTTGTTAATATCGTTGAATAACCCCGTTTTTTGTTGTACGTTTTATTACATTTTGTGTACATATTGTACCGTTTGATTAGTTTTGTATTCTTTTTGTAGGTATTTTCGCATTATTGGAGTATTGATAATAAAGTCCACATGGAGCTCCGAGATGCAGTTTTGATCAATAAAGGAATAAGGCAAAAGAGAGAGTTAGTCCAAGTTGTACAGAGAAAGCAACACAAGTTGCTTTTCTGGTGTCTATCGTCGGGCGGTGAGGAAGCGTTGCCAGGGCGCTGAGAGCGCCGGAAGCGTCGCCGGGCGGTGAAGGAGCGGTGCACAAATGAGAAAATCTAGTGACTTTTGACTTTGACTCGCTAGCAGCTCGCTGGGCGAGGAAGAGTTACTTCGCCGAGCGGGAATCCGTGTCGTCGGACGGTGAGTGAGATATTTTTCCCAATTGCGGACGTGGAGCAACATGGGCCAAGAGGAAAAAAAGTAGCGTTGGGCGGTACTTTTGGGCGTCAGGCGGTGGCTGCGAGACATAATTTGTATATATTTTCCTTTTGTTTCATTTTGTAGTTTTATGGTTTTTGGGGTGAGGTTTTGCTCCCAAATTCCATCACTTTATACTTTTTAATAGATTAGCTTAGAAAACAACACTAGGGCTTGCATACGGATGATTGATAGTGGATTGCTCATTGAACGGCTCACACAAACTGGAAGATTTGTGGTTTATTCTTTCTCTTCTCTTTGCATTTCTCTATTTGTTGGGTTTTGTATGTATATTTACTCTGAACATATGTATATTTGTCGCCCTTGGCGTTGTATAAAGTTTGCTTTATGAATTTCCTGAGCATTGCAATGATATAGCTCTAGGTAGTTTTTATGTCATGAGCATTGCAATGATGTAGCTCTATGTAGTTTTTCTATTATAACCTTAGTATTTCAGTCCTACAGGCAGATTCTTAAAAGCGTTTCGGCATTATGCAAAAAATTAGCGGTAAAAATATTTCAAATTTTCACCCTTTTCTGATTATTTAATGAATCTACGTTTTGCATAGATCATGTCGGTATGCTCACTTTTCGTCGCAGTTTACAATCTCATTCTTAATTGTCTCTGTCTATTCAGCAGGGTATTCTTATTCTTATTTTTATTTCGATTTTGATTTTTTGTAGTGTTTCTTATTAACCTTTGTGACTTGTAGTTTATCTTAATGTGTTCATTTATTTTTTTATTAATGAAGTGTCCATTTATTTTATCGTTTTTGATCATTTTGGGTCTCATTTTTTTATTCCAAAAAACTAAAACTAAAATAGTTTTAAATGCGTTGATTTTGACTTACACTATGTTTGTTTGAAAAGAAATGAGTGAGAGAGAAGTAGGGAATAAAGAGTTAAAGGAGAAATATGATACTTCTCCTGTTTGGAGGACAAGTGAAATAAAAAAGAGAGATTACAAACGGTGGGGTCCACCACCTTTTCTTTTCTTCCATACATACTCATTCCCCTTTTGATTATTTTATTCTACAATAAATTAACTTTCCAACTTGTAATAAATAAATGGTATGGTTATGATTTTTTCATTTTAACAATAGCATGCACACTATTATAATTATATAAATTTTAAATTTTACTTTAATTAAAAAACATTTATATCAAATAATTTTTTTGTTTAAATTAATTAACTAATAAAAGTTATATTTATTGATAAAAATGTATTTTAACTATGAAAAATTCATATGAAGTCAAATAAAACAAACTATTTATTTTTATAAAATCAATTAAAATACTCAAACTAATATAAAATAAGCATTTAATTATTAATTTAATTAATTAAAAAAACATAATTTTTTATAATTTTAATTTTTCAATAAAATGATATTTATAAAGTATGATTATTAACCACTTAAAATTTTTCATTAAATCATTATTAATGAAATGAGGTTTAAATATTTAAAAAGTTGTTAAATAATATATATATATATATATATATATATATATATATATATATATATATATATAAAGTTGTGTATTTGATTATTTTTTATTTAAGGATAATTTTGTCATTTTAAAAATAATCACACTTCTCTCTCTTCTATTTCTCTCATACATTTCTTATAACAAACACTACGTTAAATCTACTATATTTCTCATCTCTTTCTCTCATCTCACACTCTTTCTCACATCTTTCTCTCTTTTCAATTTCATCTCATAGCCAAACACACCCTTAAGGATTTTTTTGTGTCATTTTATCGAAAATGGTAGTTTTGGCATTTTAAAAAATTAGGTAAACCTAGATTTTGGGTATTTAATGAGACAAGAGTTTATATAAAGGAGGAGATTCAAAATCCAGAAAAACAAAACGGAAAAAATCCTTTAAACAATAACCAACATCTAATTGTCTCTCTTCCTTGTTTTCCTTCAACCACACGATCCTGCAACCTTCATCATCGTATTCACATTAACCTTGCCCAGACTTTCGTTTTCCATTTCCGTCACCATTTTCATTCACCATTGTCGGCTACATCATCACAACACCATCATATGTCCTTCCATATCACCTTCATCAACTCACAAATCATAGTTCCAATCTCCACTGTTTAAAACACCAACCACTCACTCTGCCGTAAACCCAACTGGAAACATAAGCCGCCACCATCAACGTTACACTTTTACCGGCCCTTTCTCCTACTTGCTTCCAACAAAATGCCACCCTACCGAGTTATGGACGCATAGGTTCATTCACCCTCTTACTCAAACCTTTTCCATAGAAACTGAGGCAACAACATAGTTCAAGAACATAGAGCTCCACGACATGAACATTGTCTCTATCATTTCATCACACACCAATACCATCATAATAACATTAACATAACCAGAATACTGACATCATTGGCACACAATATCAGTACCACAATGCTACGATTCACCAATTGAACATAAATCAATACATCTATTGACATAGAGTTAACACAAGTAATATATAAACCTTTCACCTATCACTTCCATTGTGGAATATCCACTGGTTGCATCATTCCATCAGGCTTCTGATGTTTAACACTCGACTCTTAACAAGTCACTTCGAATAATGAACTACGCTACATCATGCTTCAACTGCACCACTCTATCTTCCTATCTTAAAGGTCAATGTCATCATTTCATTTCCACCAATCATTAGATCTACAAGTTTCACATCTAGCTTCTAACTCTCTTTAACATCCACCAACAAATCACTATTTGCTTTAGATACCCTCTGTGACACCCCAAATAATTCGATTATTAAATAATTATGATTTTTAATTATTAATTTAATTAGGAATGTAATATTTAATATTTTGGATTATTGGAAGTCAATTAAATTAAATGGAAGTGGAATTATTGGGGGTGTGAAGGGTAAAGTGAGGGTGTGAGGAGTAAAAGGCTCTACTCACATTGTTATTTTATTTTATTATGATAGAATAATAAAAGGAATAAAAGAAGGAAAAAGAGGAAAAAGGAATCATTATTGGGAAAACTCACTGTACGTGCATTTGAGAAGAGGAAAAGGAAGGAGAAAATAAGTGTCGAATCGAAGAACCCACAAGGTAAGGGGTGATTTCGATTAATTATTACGTATTATCGGTTTTGAATTCAATAGTATGGATCGTAGTATGTTAGGAATCTCAATTTAGTAATTCTAGGTTTTGTAGAATTATCCCAATTGGTGTCGGATTGTAGAATTAAGTGATTTGTATGTTATAGGGTCATTAGGAATGATCAAAGTATGTTATATTGCATGTTAATGATGTTGGTTGAGTGATTCTCTGCATTGGATCGTATGGGTACAATAGGAAAGAATAGGAAAACTATTTTGGAAACCTTGTCTGTCAATGGTGTTTTTGGCTCGTAGTTCCCCGTGGGAGGAACCGGTTCCAGTAAAATTGTAAGCGGGCATTTTGAACTCGGGAACGGGTTGTCACGGGAGGAAGGTTCCACGTTATATTTTCAAAGAAAAATTTTAAGGAACGGTTTCGATGGGGTAGGAACCGGTTCCCATACATTTTTCCAGAGGCGTAATTTTTGAACTTTGTGGGAACCGGTTCTTGCATAGGGAGGAACCGGGTTCCACTGAAACTTTTTGAAAAATTCTAAAACTTTGAAAATTCATAACTTTCAAACCGTAAGTCCGTTTTGAGCGCCGTTTTGGACGTTGTTTCTTAAATTTAATGCTCTATTTTATAAAGTGAAAATATTTCTTAAAACTTGAAATTATTTTGAAAATGAGTCGAATTCCGAAATAAGTGATTATTGGCTGACGCACATTGGTGTGTATGTAGCAGTGAACCTGTGATGATGGATGTATTAGTATTGTGAGAATGAAAGGCATGTTTATATTGCTGATGAATGTGTGCATGATCGTTGAGATATCGTGTTTTTGGTTTTTGATTCAGTTATGATAATTGGGTGTATTTCATAGACTGATTTGATGTTGCATGCTGGTGATGTGCGTGCATATGCATTTTTGGTGAAGTTAATTCCCATTGTGTGGAATTTGACTTGTATTGCCGTTAACCGATACCCGAGTGATGATGGGTGGTTAGGCTGGATTCGTGTCCGGGTGTTTATGGACGAATCGATGATTACTATATCCGGTTGATGATGGATCAGTGTTGGGTGACTTGGTCACGTGTTAGTACCACATGCATTGTGTCTGCATTTGTGTGTGCATGGGATTGTAACATGTTAGGATGTCTTCAAGTGTTACACTTCTTTTGTTGATTATTGATTGTGCATAATAACTTGTATGATTGTGACTGCGTGTTGAATCTGAATTTATGCTAAAATGGGTGAAATAATATGCTTGTGATATATTGTTGATTGAGAAGCTTATAATGTATTTTAATTATGAGAAGTCTCACCCTTACTTTAACAATTTCAGATTAAAGTTAGCAGCTCAGGAGTTGGTGAGGATGGCTCTAGAGCTTGTCATTTTAAGTCCGCGTGTCAGTGTCATGCTCTGATAGGTTGTAACACTGGGGAATGCTTAGTTGAGAACTGGTTTAGTAATCAAATATTATTTGGATTACTTTAGGAATAATTATGGTTTGATTTTATTTTGTTTGAGTTTCGGTATTTTCCGCTGTGTAAGACATGGTCTTAATTTGATCGAAATTATTTGGTAATGACCCTCAGTGTAGTATGACTACTGAGTTGATTGGAGTTTATTTATTTCATAATTGTGGCATCCCTTGATTTCCGTGTTGACTCTGATTAAATCTGGTTTTTATTTATTATATTAATTAAAATATTCGGGGTATTTTAGAAAGGGTGTTACAATAGTGGTATCAGAGCATAGTCGGTCTTGTCTTGTGTCGTTATCCCTTTTGTATGCGACTTGTAACACCCCTTCTAATAACCCGCGATTTTATAAATAATAATCAGAGTATATAACACATATCAAGAGGCATCACAATTTTTAATATATTTCAGAACAGTTGTCATGCTTCACTACCGGTAATTCATCGCTCTTAGATTTTTTCCTTTCACTTCCGTCGAAGAATACAACATAAATACCACAACACCATCATTAATATCTACGCAACTCTAACCATCCATCTCAATTCATTATCCTTATTAGAGCCTTCGTCGACTCATATGGTTCACAAGCTTCTACTAAACTTCATCCATATTCATCACTTTATGTCCCAATTAGACAGCAAGATAATAAAATACCACCCAATACGATTCCGTCTACTATCAACAAGAGATTAAGGGTGATCAAGTCCTCAATTTGTCAATAGACATCCGATAATCATCTTGAGTATAAACCATCATTACCAACACTTTACGTTCTCGAATCGTACTCGCCTTTTGCACTTCCAACTATAACTCATGGTCCAAACGATTCCAACAACTCTAACCACACTTGCTGTCTTCTAGCAAGACTGTACCAATTACTTACAATCGAACATATCCGGAAGCATCTCTTCTCCCCACTTAGTTTCACACTACTCGCAATAATCGATCGAAGGCAACAAGTACCGGCGGTGTTGCACACACTTGTCGCGCAAAGGAATAATTACATTAAGACACTGGTCACAACGACCGACTATGCTCTGATACCACTATTGTAACACCCCTTCTAATTACCCGCGATTTTATAAATAATAATCAGAGTATATAACACATATCAAGAGGCATCACAATTTTTAATATATTTGAGTTGTCATGCTTTCATCAAGAAAAATCATTAAATGAAACATACTTAAGGTTATGTTTAACAGCTGAAATGAAACATAACGGATCCCGAATGCAACCTCCATAATTATTCCAGGACATAACATCAAAACATGATTCAAAACCATTAAAAATATCCATGAAAGGATTCAAACAACCGTTTCCCCAACATCTACTACTCGACAGACACGGCTAACTCTGACTCGACTCTAGAGCTATCCTCACCAACTAAGCACCGGATTCAATTCAATATAACATGCATTATTTTAAAATGCAATAATCGGATCGTTAATCCATTAACCAAACACAAATCATAATCAATTCACAAGGCACACACAATGAACATGGATAAAACAAACAATGGAAATTGCAACACCGAATCCATCCTAGCATGTTACAATCCCATATGCAATGCGACTCTATGCATGTGGTACCAAACGTGAACCGAGTTCACCCACCGCCCGCTTACATGTGGAAAGACAGTGTAAATCCATGATTCGCCCGAACAGTCAAGAATCCAATCCATGATTCGCCCATAACCACCGGGTCAAGAATCTAGCCTCACTACCTGCACCGTAAGTCTGTTGGCTCTGCCATTCACCGCACAATGGGAATGAACCAATTTAACAAATGTTCATGCATGCATCATAAAAGCATGCAACATCAATTCAACGGAATATGATAACAACATAATTCCACATAAACGCCAATACCAATCGATCACATGATAATAACATAATCATGAATTAAATTATCACAAAGCATAAACATGTCAAACGCTTACTCTTCAATCAGTAAGACTATCACCAGTATATAATAACAATAACACATGATACCAATACAATCATGAATAAGCCACAAGGGAAAGAAAACATCACATGAACGTCAATCTCCATTCAACTTGTCAAACAATCTAAACCAATTCACAGATTATGATCTCAACATAATTCACTTATTTCCAATCACCAATGTATCACATTCAATCATAGTGAATAATCAACACAACATTGTAAACATTAGTACTCATCTGATAACTCAGGCCATTCATATTAATTTCTCATTATCCTTAATTAATCCATACTTTTCAAAATCGGGAGCTCGAATCTTTTTAAAATAATTTCAACAAAATAATATTTTTCCCTTTTTAAAAGATAGTATTTTTAATTTAAGAAATCTTGAAACGGCACTTAATCGAGTTACGGTTTGGAAATATGAATTTTGAAGTTTAAGTATTTTTGAAAATTGCACATGGAACCGGTTCCTACCTATACAGAACCGCCTCAGTTTAAAATGAGCTCCCTGGTTTTGTATGGGAACCGGTTCCGACATAGACAGAACCGGTTCCTGAGCCTAATTTTCCCTTTGCAATTTAACACGGGAACTCGGTTCCTCCCCACAGGAACCGGCCCAGACCTATAACAAAGATTTGCTACTTTTGACAGCATTATGCATCCTTTATCATTTCCACACTTTCCAATATGAATTGTGACATTAGGAACACCAAATTATGATTATTTCACACCATTATAACATCAAACAACATAGTTTACTCATCCATACTATTTATTTGACATACTAACGATCCTAATTCCAAACACCGACACAAAATAGGGTTTTATTCTATAACTTATAATCATCAAAATTCAAACTTCCTAACATACCCAATTATCCATTTGATTCCCAAAACCCATAAGGCATATTAATCGAAAGAAATCACCCCTTACCTCGTGATGCTCTTCGATTTCTCTCGGCGTCGGCTTTTCCTCTCTTCTCTTCTCTTCTCCAATTCTACGTATAATAGCTTTTCTCCAAAAAGACCTATTTTTCTTTCTTTTCCTTTATATATTCCTTTTAATGTTCCTTTATTTATTCCAATAAAATAAAAGGTAATTAGTAAGAGTAGAGTAATTTACTCCTCACACCCCTAATTACAACTCACACCTCCATCCTTTCTTCTCTTTAATTAATCCCATTAATTCCGAAAATATAAATAATCAAGCCTTTAATTAATTAAATAATTAAATTCCTATTTATTTAATTTTTGAATTAAATCGGGGTGTCACAACTCTCCCCCCACTAAAAGAGTTTTCGTCCTCGAAAACATACCTTAGACGAAAAGTTCGGGATACGAGTCCTTCATCTGACTTTCCTTCTCTTATCATGATAACTTTTCTGACGACTCTGAGAAGCCTTCATCTTCTCCTGAATCATCTTGATCTTTTCTGAAGTTTGTTGAACAATCTCTGGTCCAATCACTGCACTTTCTCCAGATTCATACCAACACAACGGCGTTCGACACCTCCTACCATACAATGTTTCAAACGGAGCCATACCGATGCTCGAATGAAAACTATTGTTGTAGGTAAACCCTATCGACGACAAATAGCTATCCCAAGCTCCACTTTTCTCTAACACACAAGCCCTCAAAAAATCCTCTAACGACTGAATCGTCCTCTCCGTCTAACCATCTGTCTGCGGATGATATGCGGAACTCAATCGTAACTTAGTACCCAGAGCTTCTTGCAATCCTGTCCAAAACTTAGAAGTAAACCTTGGATCTCTATCCGATACAATGCTAGACGGAATACCATGCAAACTTGCAATCCTCTCAACATACAGTTCCGCCAACCTCTCCCTCGGACAATCCATTCTTATCGGAATAAAGTGAGCAGACTTTGTCAATCGGTCGACAATAACCCAAATAGAATCACAATTCTTCGCTGTCCGCGGCAAACCAGACACAAAGTCCATAGAAATGTCATCCCATTTCCGCTCCGGTACAAACAACAGTTTCATCAATCCCGACGGCTTCTGATGTTCAATCTTTGATTTCTGACAAACCAAACACGCATACACAAACTTTTCATTCCGTGCCACCAAAATAATTCCTTCAAATCATGATACATCTTAGTAGCACCAGGATGAATACTCATCCACGGTGTCCTTCTTCCAAATACTTTTCTAATCTCGAACATCCGGAACACACACTCTATCACCAAATCTCATAACGCCGTTTTCGTCAATTCGGAATTCACCTCCGTGACCTTGGTTAATCAATGTCATCTTATCCACCAAACCAACATCAGATTTTTGTCCATTTCGAATCTCTTCCAAAATACTACTAGTCAGCTTCAACATGCCCAATTTCACACTATTCGAAGTAGTCTCACATACCAAACTCAAGTCTCTGAATTGTTCCACTAAATCCAATTCACGAACCATTAACATCGACATATGCAAGGACTTCCTGCTTAACGCATCTGCCACAACGATTGCCTTACCAGGATGGTAATTCAAACCAAAATCATAATCCTTGAGAAACTCTAACCATCTCCTTTGCCTCATATTTAACTCTTTCTGGTCAAAAAGATACTTCAAGCTCTTATGATCACTGAACACTTCAAACCGTGAACCATACAGATAATGCCTCCATAACTTCAAAACAAATACCACAGCTGCCAAATTTCAAATCATGGGTCGGATAATTCCTTTCATGCACTTTCAATTGTCTCGAAGCATAAGCCACAACCTGCTTATCCTGCATCAACACACCAGCTAAACCCATCAATGACGCATCACAATACACAACAAGGGACCCTTCCGGATTCGGCAAAATTAAAATTGGAGCACTAGTCAACCTCCTCTTCCACTCTTGGAATCCTTCCTCACAATCAGAATCCCAAAATAATACACTTGGTTTTACAAATCTATTTCTCTGAGACTTGTATAGCAAGCAAGCTAAGAATACTTGTCCTGGAATATGTGAGAAATTCCAAATCAAGTGTGTCTCGTATGGATTTGTGTGTGATGTGGATGCCCTTCACTGTGGAAGTATGAAGACTGTCATGTGTTCTTCTCTGGTGTTCAAGCTTTTATCTTCAACATGAGCATTATTTATCCTTGACAGGGGAAGTCAAGTGAGTGTTCATGGATTGTTGCTGCAATAGTGCTGATATTGTGAAGGTTGTGTTTTTTTCAAGTTTGTGGAGTTTAATTACCTCTTACGAGGTTAGATGTCAGACAACATGTTGTGACATTAATCTGCTGAATGTGTTATGTTTTTTGGGATGTTGTTAAACCTAAGGGGAAAGAGTTAACTCATATTTCAGTAAAAGGAAGTGTGTTTGTGCTTTAGAATATGTGATATTTTTGTGAAGCATTTATGGGTGAAGTGGTTCTTGTCTGAGTGTTGAAGGTTGATCTAGTTCAAGGATCTAGAAGACAAGACAATGTCTAGAACGATGTCATAACATTTTATCAGGACATGTTTTCCTTAAGCTTAACAAGGAATATTTTGGACTGTGTGATCGATCACGTGTTAGAAGAGAGTGTTTAAAAGTATGTTTGATTGTGTATGTGCATGTATTGGGACTTGTTCTACTCAGAAGAAATAGTCCAAAGGAAATAAAGGCGTTCAACACAGTTTTGGACGATGCCATTGAAACAGTCAAGGATTAGAACTTCCCATGTGAACACGCAACTATTTATAGAGGTTATTGCTTCCTCTTTCATCCTGTGAGTGTTTGAAGTTTCCATAATTCTTATGGCTTTTACCCGGGTATGGGTGAGTTTTTGTCTGAGTGTGGTTCTGTGAAGTCTTTCTTTGCCAATTTTTGACTAAAAAGGGGGGATAAAAGTTGTTTGTTTGCTCATTTATTTAATCTGGAGCTTGTATTTTTTAGATTTTGCACAAACATGTCAAATAAGATGTTACATCTTATTCTAGGTTTGTTTTGTGACTTGTGATCTGAGTTAATAACACAGTTGTGACCTGTGTTTTGAGTTACCTGGGGTGGTGGTTGATTTTTCTAGGTCGACTGGTGGCTGCACTTTTGAGAGTGAATGAGAATCCCTTATGCCACCATTGGTCTTTTATGGCAAGAAAAGGTTCCTGGGTTGAGGGGGAGTATAGATCATCTTCCTTATGTACACCAAATGACTTCAGGAATTTCTCTCCTTTATCTTGAGGTTGATGTTCTTTGATGTTGAGTTTGGAGCTGCTGGAAAAGATGTTGAACAAGATGTATTAACTTCAATACCGAGGACATGTTGCTATATTCAGTAGTTATTTAAGATTAAAGAATCTAAGTTTTAATTCTTTGTATTTGTTTATTGTTGTAATCTAAGTTGTAATTTATATTATTTGTTTTAGCCAAAATTTCCCAAAGGGGCAGATTGTTAGTTCTCTTCTTTTAGGATTGGCATTAATTTTAGTAAAGCAAATATAGCAATAATATGTTAAATAGGATTTGATTACTTGTTATGAATAACAGGTGAAGCAAGAAGTCCTATTTTATGTTAAGACATGTTGAGTTGAAGTGCTTCAACATCTGAAGCAACATGTCAGAAAAGATGTCCTATGCAGGCTCATTTGACATCGCGCCTGAGATGAATTGATTGATATATTTTATTAAGTCACAATGATAGAATATATTTTAAGGATATTATGTTATCCTATATGGCGCTTAATTATAGGTCAAGAAGAATCAATAAGAATATTGAAGAATATGCACTTTTTAATTATGAAGATAAATTAGGAAGATTGGTGAGATAAATTAGTGATTAAGTGAGAAGTTGTAAACTTGGAACTAGTTTAGCTTTGAATTGATCCTATTATAATGTACTTTATCCCTGGCTTTGTATGCCCTCAAATGTAGGAGAGTTGCTTCGAAGTGGGTTAACAATTCAGATGCATTGTTTACTTTTCAGTATTATTTTTTTTGTGTTTATATCTTGCGTGTTTGTTGAAATAGGATTCAAATGTCTCAACATGTCATAGGACATCTAAAGTCTGTTATACTAGAATTCCAACATTACATATCTTGGGAGAGACACGCCATATACTCACTAAAAATGTTAAGCTGATAGGTACATGGATTCCCACACTTATAAATGCTCAAGTTTTCAAACTTTTAACTAATGTGGGACTTCCTCACACTACTCACAGTTGTTTTCTTAACACTCTCCTTCAAGTGTGAGTTTATCCCCAATACTCTCCCTCAAGCAGAAGTTCTTTACACTTGTACCGCCATTGCCACTTTTTAACGGACCACCTCCCACACAGTAGAAAATTTTGATATAAGTGAATCGGTCCCTTCACTCGAACCAAACTATGATACCATTGTTGGGACATGGAATGGGGGGTCAACAAGAAAGAGCATTTTTATTTTGGATTTTTGTTTTGTTTATGAACATCATCACTTATGAAAAACACACAACAATTTTTATTGTGAGTCCATATGTTTTAATCATAGCAATTAAAATTAATACTTGTGTTGGATGGATTCTCACAAGAATCCACTCCCATAGACATGTATAATGAAAAATGAAATTCTGAAGAAACAAAATTTATTGTAATTTTCAATATTTCAAATAACCCATAAACCAAGAGAAATCCATAATTGTTGAAATAAATATTTAAATAGTTCAGATTTGAAAATGTCAAAATAACTTAATTTTAAAATTATAAATAAACAGTCATTTTTAATTTAAAATTCTAAAGAAGTTAAATACACTTACAATTCAATCTAGATTTATTAAAGGTTCAACTAAAATAAATAGATCTAATAATCCGAATATCTGTAACTCAAAAATAAAAATATCAAAACATTAAAAGGTTATGTAAGACCTAATAGTCGAGGAAATAAGATCTCAACCCCCCTCCAATTATATATGTCACCCTCAAACCTTATTATTTCAGAATTATCTTTATTGAGTTACAAATAATTTTCGGACGAAATTTCCTGTAGACTCTTTAAAATTTCCGATATCAATGAAATTTTCGGTACATCCCTACGAAATTTCTTGTGTATAGAAATTTCTGGTAGTGCATTTATCCAAATTTTTTTAACGGCCAAGATTTTGTTGACATCTTTTGAGGGTTCAGATTGCACCGACAAAAATGTGTGGTCTAAAATGCATCTCCATTTGTATCAATAGGGGCATATGCTAAAAAGAAAAACATCTCAAATAATGTTTCTTCCTCAATTTCTAATTAAGGCATAAGTATATTTCAAAGGAAACAACTTTGTCGTTGAATTCAAGATTCCAGATGGCACCACATCCTTCATCAACTTGAAAGAGAAGTTGAATGAACTGTTGTCTGATTCCAATAACAGAAGGGTGACAAAGATCAATTTTAAGAAGGATTGGATTGATTCAAATGAAAGGGTGAAATACAACCGGATCGAGTTAAAGAATGATGAAGATGTGACAGTCATGTGGAAATCATTTTTCCGTAGGATAACTAAAGGTCCGATCGAGGTGGATGTGGAGATCTGAAGATCTGTCAACGACATAATCAAGATGTTGAAACGTCCAAAATCATCTGGTAGGGCCTAGGTTTTCATATTTTTTGGTTTATATTTGTTGTACCATTTTATTTTATGTTTATCATCAAAATGAAACATGTAATCGCCAAAATATTATGCAATAATTAAAAAGCTGTCACAAAATATACATATAATACAACCAAAATAAAACAAATTTACATAGGCCCTCAACGGGCTACGTCGGCTAACTTAGCCAAACCAATATAGCTCTCACCATCAAGATTTACCATACCCATGAGGTTATCTAAATGAACTATAATGAACAATATATGGCTATCATGTACACCTGGGAAAGGTGGAGGTGGTGGTGGAGGTTCGGCAAAAACCCTAGCACATGAAGACCCCAAAACATCAGATGCTGCAGTCGGTGGTGAGACTCTAGGATGTGACACACTGTGAAACTACTATAGGTATCCATCATCGCAATGTGATGGATGTTGAGCCACTAGTGTTGTATCCATGATCTCTCGGGGAGAGTTGATGATGTGACTCTGAAATCATCAATCAATGCCACCAGTTGGAGTCTCTGGAACTGCACGAGGAATGTTCTCATCAACTCGACGACCTCCTCAACCTGCTTTACAATCTCCTCAGCTTCTGGCTCCACAACCTCCTCAGATGTCGGCTCCACAGCCTGCTCGGTTGTCGGCCCTACAAAGACCTCCACAACAAGATCAACCACCTCAATATGCTTCTCAACTCCAACCATAGGAGTTGGAGCAAGAATATGCACCTCCTCGAAAGTAGAAGCTCTAAGTCCTCGACAATGTGATGCGCGGAACTACGCATGGTGCTCAGCCATCTATTTTCGATGAAAACTGGACGGAGGACGTCGTTTAACTCGTAGCTCGAAAGCCTGTGCCTCATCAGCCTGAGCCTGAGCTACCGCTCTATCTGCCACACTACCCGCAATAGAACCGTCATTCCCTCTAGTTCTCACTTAAATTGAAAAAATTAGAAAAATATATGTTCTACTAGAAATTTTAAATTTCCGGTATTTAAAAAAAAAAATGAACTACCAAACATTTTGAAATTTCTAGTACAAAAGATAAACGCATTAACAAAATATTTCAGAATTTCCAGTTCAAATATACCGGATATTTTAAAAAATTTGGTATAAAATACCAAAAATTTCACAAATATACCGTAAATTTCTTAATTGTTAAGCAAATTTTCGATATAGTCTCGAAATTTTCGATATTGCCTTGAAAATTTTAAATTTTCGATGTGATACCAAAGATTTGAGATTTTTTAAATTTTTTAAGATTTGAATAATTTAATCTTTTCATACCTTTGAGGGTGGCATGTTTAATTGGGGGATGAGATATTAATTTCTCCAAATAATCTCACTCGAGAGTTGGGACAAATTAGGGATTTGAATATTGACTTGACTGAACTCAACTAAATGTCCATCCCTAAGTCTATCAATTGGTAACCTTGTTTAATTGAGTTCAGTATAATTGATTTATATATCAATTTTTTTTTAAAATTATTTATTAGTAAATGAATTTTTAAGATTTTCTTTTATATTGATATTGATACGAGGATTTGATTTTAATCTGAAAATTTATTAATTAAGTTTTCAATCTCCGAATCGGACTATATTAATGGTGAAAAATTAAAAATAAAATTTTTATCTCATAAATATAATTTAATTGGTAGTTGAAAGGATATTGATTTAAAGATGTTTGAGTTTGTATCTAGGTTTTACCAAATTACCAAATAAAACTACTAGAATCATTAATATTTTTCTTAAAAAAAAAAACACTTACTTTGTTATATAAGATACAAAATTAGATACGATAAAAAAATCTGACCTTTTTCTTTCGTATTCTATTTTTTTAGTAGAAACTAATTTAACATTCTACTTAATTGATTAGTTTTAAAAAAATAGGGTTAAATAAGGTTTTGGTCCCTCTAAATATAGAGGTTTTCAACTTAATCCCTCTAAATATATTTTTTTAAAGAATGATCTTTTAAAAATATTTAATTTTAACTTTTAATCCCTCTTGCAATTTAGCAATTTAGAGACGGTTTTATACAATTTAGTGACGGTTTTTTACAATTTAACAACAGTTTTAGCGACGTTTTTTTATTTAGCGACGATATTTGAGAACATTTTAACCACAATTTTGTCATAAGGGACTAAAAATTAAAATTAAAATTTTTAAGAAGACCATTCTTTAAAAAAGATATTTAGAGAAACTAAAATTGACCGATATATTTAGAGGGACCAAAAACATATCTGACTAAAAAATAATTTGATATTTGTATGATATAACTCTGGTACTTTTAGCTAATTATTAATTTCTCATACTTTTCTACTAGAGTCTAAGCACTCATAATTGTGGAAATTTGATGAGACTGATACATTATTGCAAAAGAATGATTGATAGCTTATGAGCATCGCTATTTTTACGCTCAATTTTGAAACCAATAGATTCTTTTTTATCGTAATTATACGATAAATAATATATTTTTATTAAAATAATATTTGTTTTTAAAAATATTTACTTTTTAAAATTAATATATAATTATGTTATTAATCAACTTCACAATTGTATTAACAAAAAGTATGTAATTGACCAATTATTTCATTTATAATTTATTAACCTTTTTTAATATATCATTAATAATAAAATACATAGTATTAATCATGTTCTGACACTAAATTATAGATATATTAGTCAATTTTTATATTCTATTAACCAATTTTATTTTTCTATTTAATATTTTTTATGTTTAAAAACTTATTAACCAAATTATAAATTGCATTAACAAATATATATATATATATATATATATATATATATATATATATATATATATATATATATATATATATATATAATTATTTATGTCAGAATATATATTAATCAAACTTAGAACTTTATTAATTAAGTTATAATATTTCATTAACTAAAGTAATTTAAGAAAAATAGAAAAATATATCAAAATATTAAAATAATAATAAAAATATTGTTCACGTATTTGTGAACAACATATTAGGTGTAAGCGTAAATTTGTGGTGTCAAAGTGCAAACTTCTCCTTATTTCTTTCTACTCATTGAATTTTTTGAGTATTTTCTTAAATTCTCTTTAGAGAGTTATGTTAATTTCTCCTCGTTCGAGTTGACAAATTTCAAGTATTAATTTTCTACATTCTCTTTGGGGAATTATTTGAATTTCTCATGTTTGAGAAATTATTTTGAGTGGTCAAATAACCATTATTGAAATCTTTTTCGATAATGATTAGAATTTCTATTGGTTTGGGAAATTACTATGAATGGTTGTTATTGTTGGGCTTGGGCTCTTTCCTAGGCGGAGAAACACCCAAATATGAATAGTCATTTTCTCACTTATTTAAGTGGAGAGTGTTAATTTAGGGTTAAGAGAAATATAGAGAGAATAAAGATTCGAAAGAGAGAAAAGATGAGAGAAATCCATTCCCGTTTTTTTTGGACCAGTCTCACTAAATCGATGATCCCCGATTTGTTAGCCGTCAGATTGGGCACAAATTTGTAGGGCATGTTTGAAACTCCTATATCTAACTTATGACAGTTAGGATCTTTAAAACAAAGTATGAGCTGAGAGATAATTGCTTCGAATTGAAGCTGCAAATTTGGTTAATTTTTCTAGCTTTTTGGATTCTTATTTGTAAGCTAGTTTGCTTTGTGATTTGAAGTTGTTATCACTATTTTCTGAATCAATTTAAGACTCTTTTGTTCCCTCAATTGATTATAGTGGAGCTATTTCTTTGATCTAGACAACTCGTGGTTTTTACTCTCATATTAAGGGGTTTTCCACGTTAAAAATATTGGTGTTTTTGTGTCTTTATTTGTTCAGTATATTGTCTTATATTTGTTGTTGATCCTCAAGGTTCCTACAAGTGTAGGAAATTCTATATTTGCTTCGTATTATTCTATTATTTTGTCTTAATTTCCCATAAGAGTGGAATCAAAGCTCCTGGTTAAGGGTTGTTTTACTTGTTTGAATGTTGAAATCAAATACAAAGATGCAGATGATATTGTTGAATGGTCATAATTACCATTTATGGAAGAGCAAGATGAAAGACTTATTATGAGTGAAAAGTGTATTATCGATTTTTAGTTCTGCAAAGCCTGATCCCATGTCTGATAAAGAATGGGAGTTTGAATATCAACAAGTATGTGGTTTTACCTGACAATATGTAGAAGATAATGTTTATAATAATATTGCTAATGAAACACATGCAAAAGCTTTGTGGGAGAAGATATAGTCCTTGTATGCTTCTTGTCGCACCCCAAAATTTACCCTCCTTACCGTAATTTTTTCTTGGAACATTCGTTCATGTTTTCTTGTGTCCACCCAAAGTTAATTAAAATGTCGATTCAAGTTGTTTCAAACGACTTAAAACGAATAATTTGTCACGATTCATGGTTTTGAGTTTCGTGAAATTCACGACTCATGGTTTCAATTATTCCATTTTTCGGATTTTGTTTTAAGCTTGTTTGAAGGTTTTGGTCTAACGCAAGTATCTGAATTTTAGGCCATTTTTGGTACATCTAAGTCCTATATCAATTACAAGTTGCAAGGAATGTGACTGATGCAAGTCCACCCCAAAATCCAATTTACAAAGTTGAAAACTTCTCAAGCCCAAAAGGAAATTCGAAGATTTCGAGCCAAGATTTGTTGTTATACTTTAAGTCAACAAGGCGGTTAAGTTTGGTTTCAAAGGAATGTGGAATTCAATGCAAGACATCACTGATGATCTTTTGTTGTTAACATCTTAATAGCAACTCAAATGTTCAAGATTAAATTCGGATTCTAAGTCCTGAATTATTGTGTCAACATTGACGAATTGAATTTCAAATACCATTCAAATATGAGTTTCATTCCAAATGTTTCTAAATACACTACAGATTCATTCAAGAATTCTTGCGAGTTTCGGAAATTTTTGCCGAGATTTATTTTATTTAAGGATCACCACAAGAACAATTTTATTAACGTTCAAACCAAGTTCAAAGGGCATCCAAGTTATTACAAGATTGAAACAGTTATGTTACACGATCCGAGGACACAAAGGAAAAGTTTGAATATTCATTTCGAATTAATTGTCATGAAGTTATACAAGATTGAATATCATTCATTCAAGTTTTGTGTCATTAAATATTACAAGAAGAGAATTGCCACAAGCATGTTTTTGTTTACAAAATTCTACAGATCAAAACCTACAAGTTTCTAAGTCCCTAATCTAATGCTACAATCTCCGAGGTTGTTTCAAACTTTTGTCGTCCTCCGAAGTCCTTCGCGTATGAGCATTCCTCTTCATCTCCATGTCGGGCCGTCCAAGCATGTCAGTTTGCAACATGAAACAAGAAACAAATCAAGTTAGAAGTAACAATGCATAAATTCAAACAAAGCAAGAAAGTATCGAAAATATTATGTTTCTGTCGAAAACTCATCATTAGGCGGTTAGGCAGGAATCAGGTTTCAACGATAAGCCTCATAATCGTGAAGATTAATCATTGGCAAAAATACGTGTTTGCAAATCACGAGACCAATCGGTTCACAAACAAGCATTCCGGGCAGCATATGATAGCGACATTTTTCGGGCTGCAAGCATATAAAATGACATTTTCCGATAGCATACGAAGCGACAATGATTCTACAGCAACAATAAAAGTCAAGCGGCGACAATTGAAAAAATCGAGAAAAGAATATAACGCAGCTTTTTCCGAATACCAAGCATACGTATCGCTTCATTAATCCGGCAGCAACCATACAAATAAGATAAATTCCAAGGTCAAAATCGAGAGAAAAGAAGATAATAGGGACAACATGTATCAATTCATGATGAACAAAAGCAAAGCACCAAGATTGAGCCCAAAGAAAATAAGCCAAAAGGTCAACATTCGAGCGAGAAGGACTGGTTGATAAAGCGTAAAATGAGCCACGACACTCATTGCAGAAAGGCGAGCGTTCAAGATAAGCTCAAAAAGGCCAAAAGTAGAAGCGAACAAAATCATCATAACATAATAGATGTGGGAAGGGACAAGCTAAGAAAAAGATATAATATCTGCTCAAGATATAGATAGAGAGGAGGTTCAAAGAGATTTTAATCAAGAAAAGCCAACACAAAAGAATACCTATTTTCTAAACCGAACATTAGCCCAAAAATCAAGTAAGCATCCATTCTTATCATTGAAACACCAACACCGAACAAAAGAGACAGAGAGAAAAGTGTAGTATCAAGCTAACATTCACAATCAAAACGCAAGCAATAGCGTAACATCATCATCTTCCCTAAACCTAACAACCTTGAAACCGTAAATCATAGTTCGTACCAAGAAAGAAAAAGAAGAATCGGAAAGGTAATACCCGCTTTGGCGAAGAGGTTGCGATCTCTATCGCCTCCTTCTTCTTGTCCGTGCATCATCCAAAACACAGTCGAAATCAAAATAAGGTCACACATCAGAAATCAAAACGCAATCGAAACCCATATGAACATGCAAACCGAAATCGCGGCCGTGAGAGAGAGAGGGTTCGCGAATCGCGACCGAGTGAAAGAGAGGAACGGATCGATCGCGGCGTGCGTGAGAGGGCGACAATCGCCGGTGAAATCGCGGCCGATCGCGTGAGAGAAGAAGATGATCGAGAGAGAAGAAACCCAAAACCCTGAGAGCGTGAGGAAGAATAGGAACGCAAAACTCTTCTATCTTCCTTTTCAGTTTGTTTTTGCTTATTATTATTATTATAATATAATTATTATTATTATTATTTATTATTAGTAATTAGTATTATTTTTATTACTAATATTTACTAATTTTTATCTACTAAACAACTATTATTATTATTCTTTTATTACTATTATCATCATAACTATTATTATTATTATTACCATTATTTTTCTTTGATTAATAACTATTATTATTATATTTTCTTGTTTTTAGTATATATCCCAAAAATATAAAAATGATGATAGTAGTTTTAGTTAGAGATTTTTTATCTATTAGGAAATTTCTAGTATGTCATTTCTTTTTCTTGCAATATCCCCATTTGTAAATTTGTACCCCCATTCCCCACTTGTTGTAATAATTAGTAAATAATTTTATGGCTTTATTATTTAATTACTCGCAAAGCACAACCAAAAACATTTTCAAACTAATACTCGTGCGAGCCATTTTTTTTTAAACCCTGAGTTGACAAAGCTTTGAAGCGTCACAACGGCCACACATTTGCGCACACACCACGCTTACTCTTGGGCTTACAATGAAACTTTAATTGATTCGTTAAACATCATTTAATTATCTAATTAGGTTATTTAAAATTAATTAGTTTACCTAATTAATTTTATTAAACTAATTACTTGATTAAGTTTCGTTTAATTAGTCGGTCGAATTTATTTCGTGCATGCACCTACACGATAAATTGTTTAAGCCACCTTGTATGGGCTTTTAATTTATATACTTGCTTTATTTAATGCTTGTATACTATTGTGCGTTCTTTTCCGTTATCACACCTTAGGACCATTATTCAATTAACCATAACTCACATTGCAAAAAACACTTTCATAATAAGTTTCAAACCTCGATCCAACGTCGAGTGCATTTTCGAAATCTTTTTCATAATAAAGTACAAGTTTTTTAGTCGTTAAACGATAGCCTAGTTGCTAAAAAACTTGTCCCCTAAATGAACTTTCAGTCTTTAAGTCATCGGACGCTAGACCAGTGGCTTAAAGACCTCTAACAACGTGAAACTCGTTTCACCTCACTCTTTCATAAGAAAATCTTTTTGGGTGATAGACGATTCGTGCGAGCACCAGTTCCGCGGGTTTCTAGTATTTGAATCGTGAGACGCTAGCCTCGTTGTTCGGTACTTTTTCATCCACCTAAAAACAATTCAACTCATTCAAATCCTTTTCTCGCTCAGACGCGATCATTAAACTCTTTTCGGATAAAGAGTGTGCAATAGTCGTTTCAAATACGAGCGAGGACTTAAGCTTTTCAAACAAACAAAACAAGTCCTAGCTCAAAGCATTTGAAACGTCTAAACGCACGATTTTTCAGATAAAATCAATACAACCAATTAAAGCCTTTTTAAGAGGAACTACAGAGTTTTGACTTTCCCATTGCACGAGGGAATATGTAGGCACACGGTTCTGAAACCGTGCCAAACTCAAAATAATAAGAAACAAATTCTGTTTTCTTTTAGCATCCATAACTTAGTAAACACACACACAAATGCGTAGAATTAAATGGGTCCCATCGAGTACGATGGATGTAAGGGGTGCTAATACCTTCCCCTTACATAACCGACTCCCGATCCCAATTTTTGGTCACGTAGACCGCCTTATCCGCTTCTTTGGGGTTTTATCTATATTTCCCCGTTCTTTTTAGAACGAATAAAATTAGGTGGCGATTTCACTAGTTTTCGAGAATTAAAAGATTTTTGAAAATCGAGTTGCTTCAGTTGGCGACTTCACTGGGGATAACTTTTGAAATTATTTTTGACTAAGCAAGTCAACCCTAATTTAATTCTTCGCTTGTGTGTTTATTATTCATTGTCCATTATTTCTTTATATCCTGTTGATGTATTTTGATATTGGGGCATTGTTTGGTTATGGTTCGTAGATAAGCCCAATACCCAGGCTTCTAGGAAACATAAGTTTAGAGTGGTTGAGTAGCTTAGGTCCATTGGACATCCGTGTTCCTTGGATCGACGCGAAGACCACGACTTAGAGTTGGTCTTTTTAAGGGAATTATTGCATCGTACGATAGTGCGGTATGATAATTCTTGGACAAAGGGCCTATAACTCTAAGTTTTAGGGTGTCCAAAACAAGCCGACCGCTCAAAGGATTTTGAGTATCCCTTTAAGATCCGTTTCTTGGAGTATACTTTTGAAAATACTATCGTCATGGCGATGTTATTTTTAAAAGGGGATCTGAGTCTCCGAGAAACATTTAGCAAAAAACGCTAGAACCAACCTTGTTTGGGGGAATTATTGAGTGGGCGTCGAAACCATGTCCGACCATCCAGTGACCTTTATGAGATCTACAGCTACACTGTCATTAAATATCATCTTAACTCATTTACATTGCATTTTGCATCAATCATTCATTTTTCATCATACGTGTTGCCATTTTCAGGTATCTTGAAAGGACTCAATCTTGGAAACAATTGGATCACACATGGCTTTAATCAAAAGGCATAACCCTCATCTCAAGTTCAAGATTCCAGATACTCAAACTCTGTTGAAGCTCAGGAGGAAGGTGAAATCAGTTCAGTTGAATAACTTTCATGCTAGATATGGGTGGATATTGGAACTGTTGGATACTACGGTTGATCATGATGCTCTGAAAGCCTTGGCAAAGTTTTATGATGCTCCTCTACGGTGTTTCACATTCCAGGATTTTCAGTTAGTCCCGACGATTGAAGAATTGGAAAGGTTGTTGAATTGGCCTTTGAAAGATGATGTTCCTTTTACCAAATTGGGAGAACGTTTGGATGCGAAGGATGTAGCAGCTGCTCTACACCTCCCTATCAGGGAAATAGGGCCGAAGTTGGTAGAAAAAGGTATCTCAAGGAGATTTTTGGAACAAAAAGCTGAAGAATTGGCCGTGTCAGAAGAAAATTGGATGTCATTCAGTGCCGTGCTAGCCTTGCTAATTTATGGGGTGGTTTTGTTTGCTAGCAACGAGGATGATTACGTAAGTCAGCCTGCCATTGGTGTTTTCCTCTCAGATAACCCCGTGCCTGCATTGCTTGCAGACATGCTCCTCAACATCCACATCCGATACGAGAAGAAGAAAGGGTTGTGATGTCTGCTCCGCTTTGCTCGCTCATGGTTGAAATCCCATATCCCTCGAGGTCCGTGGGTCGAATCTTAGAAAATTTGAGTTGGTCTCAAAATTGGCCTCCTCATCGCTAATGGTGTGTTTTGGTACTCTCGGATTGGTACACGTGGGAAGTCATCACACATTGTGGGCATTTCCTAACGCTCCACTAATCGGATCCCAAGGTCGCATCAACTACAATCCGAGGTTGGTTCTCAAGCAACTTGGTTGTTATATGGAAACCGCACCAAGGGAGGAGTTTCTGAGGGAGTTTATCTTATTAGATTTCGGAAGGGACGATCCAAGTTTTCTGAAGCAGATACAGAAGGCGTGGACTCAAGTCCACAAGAAAGGGGCCGAGCTCAGAAAGAGGGGGAATGACGATGGAGAACCATATGAATCCTGGATACTCAGGAGGGTTATGGAAGTAAAATTGCCGTTTGCTGTGGAGGTTCCGTTTGATGTGCCGGAACCTGAGATCACTCACATTCCAATTGATGAGTTCAATAAACTTAAACTTACCATCACGGAAATGCAAGTTGAAGAAGGTCTACAACAGGCCGCCCTTACTCGTATTACTCGGGAAAGAGATGAGGCGATACAAAGCCTCAAAGAAAGGGATGTTGAGTTGCTAAGCAGTCAAGAGCAAGTAGAAACAGAGAGGAAGGCAAAGTTTCGGGTAAAAGACAATTTGAATGCGGCAAATTTTGAACTAAGGGAGTTTAATCGAAAGTTGGCCAGAGCTGAAAAGCAGAGGGGAAAAGCCTACGCGGACGAGGAAAAGGCTATCCAGGCAAAGCTAGATCTAAAAACAACCCTCAACACTCAAATTCAAGAGTTGAAGGCTGCGCTGAGAAATGTTGAATCTAGCTTAGCACATGAAACTCGCCTCAAGGAAAAGGCTCGTCTAGCACGTGACTTAGACTCATGAACTGTCCCGAAGATTCGTGAATTGGACACCGCAAGGGATTTGGTGGCTGATGGGAGGCCTCATATGGAGAGTTGAGGCCCAGTGTGAGGGTTGGAAAGAAGAAGCCATCATCAAAATGAACTCGGGTGGAGGGAAACTATTTTTATCTTGAAGAACGAACCGAATTTATATGACAATTATTCCGGGTGGAGTTTTGTAGGCGCTAATGGTAGAAGTCCCTTGCGACTTCCACCGTGGAAGACCTAGAAGAAAGTCGAGTGCCTTCGCGTGGAATACTTCATCGATCTGTGCAGAGGTATGGTGGAGCGGTTCCAACATAAGATAAGGAACTTCAGGCCCCGGAGAGGACAGCACTTCTGATCTTCTTTTGATTTTATGTTGTCTTCAACTCCAGTGTACTTGTTGAATTAAGCGGACCTACGAGTCCTGCTCTTTATTTTGCCTTCAGGAACTAATGTTTGTACTTTGATTATGTTTGAATGAAGGAGTTGATTATCTATTTGTGTGTGATAATTGTTTACAAAGTGATTGGGTCCGATAAAGATTCGTAAGAATGGGAACCAATCATAAATCATTTTTGCATCAAATCATACATAATCATGCATATTATTAAAAGCAAACACCAAGCTCATTGCACTTTTCTCTCCTCAGATTCAAGCTGACTACTAGAAGTCCGTACGAAACCAGAGTCAACGTAAGAAAAGCAATGGATCAATATGCGACGAGGCAAACAGCTATGCAAGATGATATTGATACATTGAAAGCAAAAATGGATCAGTTGATGGAAATGCTTACAGCTCAGCACGTAAGAGAAGAAGAAAGGCTACCTCCGCGCCGCCCGCCAGTAGCTACTAACAACGCATCTAACAACGCATTGTTCCTCCCCCATCACCGAAACATGAGAACTCTCCGAGGTGATACTCCATTTCCAAGAGGGCACTTAATACTCCATTCTATGGAATGCCATTTGATTTCCTCGGAGAATCAAGGAAACGCACGCCTCTCATGTCGCTAACCGAGCCATGGGAAATGACGAGCAAAGGCAAGAAGAGGATGAGCAAGAGCATCATGGTCTACACCCTCACGGTGAGGAAGAGCAACAAGATGACTATATGAGACTTTTACGAACGTGGAGACCGCAGTAATTCAAATCCTTTCCGTGATGTGGCCGCCAAAAGATGTGTAAGGAATGGGCGAACAAATGAAGGAGCTAAGAGGAAGAACGTTGTTGAAAGGCAGACATGTGTCTTGTGCCCGATGTTGTCATTCCGCCAAAGTTTAAAGTGCCCGATTTGAGAAATATAAAGGGTGAGCTGTCCGGATACTCATCTAAGAATGTATTGTCGCAAAATGGCAAAGACATGTCAAAACAAGAAGCTAATGATCCATCGCGGGGGGCTTCTTTAGACCGTATATGCAACTCGAAAAGACAAACATTCGCTCTGGATGATCTATCCAAGGCTTTCAAGCAATACCATTTCAATACTACTTTGGCCCCAACCGAGTACTAATATGTCAAAGAAAGGGAATCGCTCAAGAATACGCAGAGGTGGAGAAGTGGCCTCGAGGGTGCAACCCGCTTTAAAGGGAGTCAATGATTTGTTTATGGAACATTGCACATAATATGAAAGGTTGATCGGAGCACTTTCTCCGACTTCTAATTTAGTGATGGTGGGTGAAAGAATTGAAGAAGGATTGAAGACCGAAAATTTCCGAGGAATGTAGGACACCACAGAAAGAAGATGTTCAATGGTTTCAAGAGGAAAGAGGAAGCAATGCGTATATGGAGCCGAGGAAGAGGAAGGGTAGATCACCACTAGATCCCCTCCAGTCCCCTATATGTCATATCCCTACGTGGCCATGCAATATCCGAGTATGCCGATCAACACCAATGCAAGTGCCAATGCAAGATTTCTACCAGTTCCACCGAACCAAGTACTACAACAACAACAACAACAACAACCAAAACAACAAATCAGGAGTCAGAACAAAGGTTTCGTCCAACAAAGGAGTCCACACTACCACAAATATACCAAAGAAGAAATTCAATTCCTATGACCTACCGAGTCTTCTCAGATTTAGTCCACGATGGAAGGGTGATACCAAGAGAATAAGCCGTTCCAGGCCTCCCAAGCCTTGGTTTAACGAAATGCCGATGTGCTTTCCATGCCAACCTCCGTCACTACAGAGGATTGCTTCGCTTTCAAATGCAAAGTCCAGGAATTAATTGATCGGAAGTTGTTGACTTTCGCTGATGTTCCTAACATAGCTAACAATCCATTGCCGAGGCATGGGACATCATCAGTGAATGCTTTAATTGGAGAAGGAGGTCTTGTTATGGAAGTAGGGCAATTGAAAATGTCCTTAAAGAAGGTGTTTGAAGAATTAAAGAACGCTGGTTTGTTGGAAGAAAGTCATGATAACTGTTTGGTTTGCCAGGACGATCCCGAACATTGTGTAAAATTCAAAAATTACTTGCAAGGATTGATGTATCAGCATTTGGTCCAGTTTAGCCGAGCTCCTGCAGAAATGGAAGTAGATGTAGTGGTTCCGCTTATCAATAATAGGAGGCTTCATATATCTCCTATCCAAGAAGCAAAGCAGGTTACGGCAGTGGAGCCAATGACGGTTTATCCTCCTGTCCGGATCCCCTATGAAAATACGAGAGCTGTGCCTTGGAGTTATGAGCATGAAGTTGTTGTAGGTGGCAAGCCATTAGTGTTGGAAGAAACTACTGTTGAAAACATCACCGGTCCAAGTGGTATGACCCGTAGCGGTCGGGTTTATCATCAAGATCTAATGAAGAATAGAGGTGCAGAAAAAGTGTCAGATATTCCTCCAAAGAAGGTCGGAGCTACCGAGTTGGGTGCAGAAGAGCTGAAGGATATCTTTAAGTCAGGTGATGAGACCCTGAAAATAATCAAAAGGAGTGACTACAAGGTAGTGGATCAACTTAGTCAGACTCCAGCGAAAATCTCCATCTTGTCTCTATTAAGAAGCTCTGAAGCCCACAAGGCGGCCCTGTTGAAATTTCTTGATAGCTCGTACGTAGCGGAAGATATCACCATCAATCGCTTAGATGTCGCAGTTCAAACTTAAACGATGGTAGTTGCCTATCATTCACCGACGATCTCCCCGAATGAAGGCAACAACATGGCTCTCCATATTTACATGGGGGACAACTCTTGCCGAGTTCTCGCTGATACAGTTCTAAACGTAATTCCAAGATAACATTGGCTCGCAATGGGGGCAACTTCAATATCAAATCCCCCACAACATCAAATCATAGTTTTTGGCAACAACTTCAAAGTTAAGTAAAGGAGGACTATCTAGTTAGTCATGTGTCCAATTCAAATATGTGGACATCGGAGATGAAGTGCACGAAACCTCTTTCAAGCTCTAGAAATTGTAGGAAATGTGCAGAAGGAAGTGAAGATTGCTGAAAGGCCCAGAGGTAATATAACCCGTTGGCAAGATGTTAAGGCTCTTATTGAGGCCTAAACCTCAAGGTTGGGGACCGTGATAAGTGTAGAAGAAAAGAAGGACAAGTGTGCTTGGTTATCAACTATCCTCCGGACCGGGAAGTTCGAATGGGAAAAGGAAAGATCCCTCATCTAGGGGATACTTTTGTGGCAAAGGGTTTCCGCTCCGAGAAGGCTATCAATGCCCTTGAAGATGATGAGCGCACAGTGGAGATTGCTCAAATGGTGTTTCGTACCCCTCCCGATGCGGTCCTCAAGAACTGGGTTGTCAAGGATGTTACCCCTGTCATTTCATTTTCAAAGTAATTTCTTGTTTTAAAAACTGAAAATCTTGTGCTATGCCTAAAGCACAAAGGATTGTTTTGTAGGGCTCTGTATATGAATGATTTTTTGTCTGCAATGAAAAGCTCATTTTGTTATTCGCTTTGAGATCCCTTTATTGTCTTTACTTTATCTTTCCAATGCATAAATAAAAGCAACAACACTTTCATTGTTTTTCTGCTAAATAAACATGCATATCTAAAAGATAAAATCAATCATTTACGCAGATTACCTGAATTTGAGCCTATTGAACGTAGCCATGCTATAACTCTTTCCGACTTCGATTTCCCGATCAACCAAGCCGAAGAGGATGGTGAAGAAGACTATGAACTCCCTGAAGAGTTAGCACGTCTGGTTGAACACGAGGACAAGATGATCCAACCTCATCAGGAACCAGTGGATGTGATCAATCTGGGTACTGAAGAGGATCAGAAAGAAGTTAAGGTTGGAACCGCCTTGGGGCAAGAAGTAAAAGATGATTTGGTCAACTTATTGCGAGAGTTTGCGGATGTGTTTGCCTGGTCATATCAAGATATGCCTGGACTAGATACAGATATTTTCGTGCACAAGTTGCCATTAAAGCCCGAATGCTCACCTGTAAAGCAGAGACCAAGAAGGACGCATCCCGAGATGGCTAAGAAGATCAGAGATGAAGTCAAGAAGCAATTTGATGCCGGTTTCCTTGCCGTGTCGATATATCCAGATTGGATTGCCAACATCGTACCTGTCCCCAAGAAGGATGGAAAAGTTCGAATGTGTGTAGACTACAGAGACTTAAATCGGGCCAGCCCGAAGGACGACTTTCCTTTGCCCCACATTGATGTTTTAGTCGATAGTACAACACAGTCTTCAGTTTTTTCTTTTATGGATGGTTTCTCCGGATACAATCAGATTAAGATGGACCCGACAGATATGATGAAAACCACGTTCACCACCCCATGGGGCACCTTCTGTTACAAAGTCATGCCTTTCGGACTGAAGAATGCGGGGGCAACTTATCAAAGAGCTATGGTAGCTCTTTTCCATGATATGATGCATAAGGAAATCGAAGTATATGTGGATGATATGATCGCCAAATCTCAGACTGAAGAGGAGCACATCGTCCATCTCAGAAAACTGTTTGAAAGATTGAGAAAGTACAAGCTTCGACTAAATCCTAACAAGTGTACTTTCGGAGTCCGGTCCGGGAAGTTACTTGGATTCATAGTAAGTCAACGAGGTATCGAGGTGGACCCCGACAAAGTAAAAGCTATTCAAGAGATGCCGACCAGATCGGAGAAAGAAATTGTGGTTTCTTGGGACGATAAATTACATTTCCCGGTTTATATCGCATTTGACAGCTACCTGTGAACCTTTGTTCAAGTTGTTGAAAAAGGATCAAGCCATCATATGGAATGATAATTGTCAGCGGGCATTTGATAAGATCAAAGAGTACTTACAAGAGCCACCTATCTTGATACCACCTGTGCCCGGGAGGCCTCTTATAATGTACCTCACCGTACTCGAAGGATCTATGGGTTGTGTTCTGGGGCAACACGATGACACGGGAAGGAAAGAGCATGCAATTTATTATTTGAGTAAGAAGTTTACAGAATGTGAAAGTCGGTACTCTATGCTAGAAAAAACTTGTTGCGCTTTAGCATGGGCTGCTCGTCGTTTGAGACAATACATGGTGTGCCACACTACAATGCTAATATCCAAGATGGATCCTATCAAATACATCTTCGAAAAGCCAGATTTGGTTGGAAGGATTGCACGTTGGCAGATGTTACTGTCTGAATATGATATTCAATATGTGACCCAAAAGGCTATCAAGGGAAGTGTGGTATCAGAATATCTCGCCCACCAGCCCATGGAGGACTATCAACCGATGAGGTTTGACTTCCCAGACGAAGATGTCATGTTCATTAGAGAATGCAACATTCCTGGACCAGAGGAGGGACCCGAGCCAGGATCCCGGTGGACACTTGTGTTTGATGGAGCATCCAATGCAGTGGGGCACGGAATAGGGGCAATTATAACCTCTCCAACAGGTTTTCATATTCCATTCACTGCCAGAATTTGTTTCAATTGTACCAACAATATGGCAGAGTATGAAGCTTGTATTTTCGGGATTGAAGCAGCCATTGATTTAAGGATCAAAATCCTTGAAGTTTATGGAGATTCAGCGCTCGTCGTGTGCCAGGTCAAAGGGGAGTGGGAGACTCGTAATGAAAAGTTGATTCCATACAGAGATCATGTTTTGAAGCTGATACCGTACTTTGATGAGATTACTTTCCATCATATTCCTAGAGAGGAAAATCAATTAGCTGACGCTTTAGCCACTTTATCGTCAATGTTCAAGGTCAAATGGGCCAATGAAGCACCTTCCATCATTATTGAGCGTCTAGACGAACCTGGCTACTGTATGTTGATTGAGGAAGAAACTGACGGCAAACCCTGGTTTTATGACATCAAGCAGTACATGGAAAAGGGCGAGTACCTAGAAGGGGCATCTATTACTGATAAGAAGACTTTGAGGAAGTTGTCTGCCAACTTTTTCTTGAGTAGTGGAGTGCTGTACAAGCGAAATTTTGATTTGGTCTTGCTCAGATGCGTGGATAGACACGAAGCAGATCAACTCATTATTGAAATTCATGAAGGTTCTTTTGGTGTTCACGCAAATGGGCATGCAATGGCGAAAAAAGATCCTCAGGGCTGGTTATTACTGGATGACTATGGAAACAGACTGTGTTGTCTATGCAATAAGATGTCACAAGTGTCAGATTCACGCTGATAAGATGCATGTGTCACCCTCTCCTCTGAATGTTTTGACTTCTCCATGGCCATTCTCTATGTGGGGAATCGATATGATCGGAATGGTTGAACCGAAAGCTTCTAACGGACATCGATTCATACTAGTCGCCATAGACTACTTCACCAAGTGGGTTGAGGCTGCCTCATATGCGAAGGTGACACAACAGGTGGTTACCCGTTTTATCAAGAATAATATAATTTGTCGCTACGGCACTCCAAGCAAGATTATCACCGATAATGGGACAAATTTGAATAACAAGATGATGAAGGAGCTCTGTGACACGTTCAAGATTGATCATCACAACTCATCTCCCTACATACCAAAGATGAATGGTGCTGTTGAAGCAGCTAACAAAAATATCAAGAAGATCTTGCAAAAAATGGTGAAGACGTATAAGGATTGGCACGAGATGTTGCCTTTCGCTTTACACGGGTACAGAACGTCTATTCGCACTTCGACAGGAGCAACACCTTACTCTCTTGTTTATGGCATGGAAGCAGTACTTCCTATAGAGGTTGAGATTCCTTCTCTCAGAGTTCTGATGGAGACAGAGTTAGAAGAAGCGGAATGGGTTCAGAATAGGTATGACTCAATGATTGAAGAAAAGAGGTCGACGGCCATCTGTCATGGTCAATTATACCAGAAAAGAATCAAGAGGGCTTTCGACAAGAAAATTCGACCCCGCATGTTCAGAGTGGGCGAGTTGGTACTAAAAAGGATAATATCTCAGCATAGAGATCCTCGTGGAAAGTGGGCACCAAATTATGAAGGGCCATACGTGGTGAAGAAAGTTTTCTCGGGAGGAGCTCTTGTTCTCACCAACATGGATGGAGAAGACTTGGCACACGCTATCAACTCAGACGCGGTCAAGAAGTATTATGTCTAAAAAAAAAGGAAAGAAGAGAAGGAAAAATTAAGCCCGGTAAGCTGAAAACCCGAAAGGGCGGCTTAAGCAAAAAAGGGTAAAAATCCCGGTGGACCAAGATCTTCCAAGGATGGTTCACGCAAAAATTAGGGAATGTATAAAGACATAATGCTACAACGGATGTCTCCGGACCACTACAAAAGCTCAGATGGAAAGGATTAGTTCAATCACTATCTTCAAAAGCGAGGTGATGAAGAATAGCAGTCAGGAAGAGGGATAGCATGTTTAGGTTCAGTAACGTTCAATTTCAATTTCGTTGTTGTTTTAAGAAACGTGTATAGATTAACTTTTCCTGTGTGTTCCTCATAAAGGAATGTGCATCTTTATGTACATCATCCCTGCGTATGAGTTATTTTTCTCATATTTTAATAAAAAATTGTTCAGTTGAACTTCATTTTTGTCCTACTTTTTTATCTTTTCTGTGATTAACTTAATGTCATTGCTTCTAGATAAATTTAAAATCATTCATATGATAGAATCATGAAATTTTGAAACTTAAAATTGTTTTGATTCACGGAATGTCAGGGGTGACTGACTTTCTAAGCATTACGCCTTTCCTCCGATTTGGAAGTATCCCTGTATCCAGACGTTGTCTCCCCTGTGAGAAGCTCATTGCAAAGACATTGGTAACTTGATGTATCGACCATTGCTCTCCATTGATCCCCAATGGCGTCAGGCATTCAGTTTGATAACCAATACATCAACCAGTATATTCATGCATAATTCATTCATTCATTCATTCATCCCTTCATGTCATATCACGACATATTCATGGCCGAGCCTCTGCCAGAATATGGAATCTGTTCAAAAATATTGGATGTGGAAGCCAGAAATTTCGTGACAATCTAGCTTTTCTCCCGGTGTGACGCATGACAATCGACAATATTGTCATCTCCCCGGTGAGGTCTATCTCCCCAGAGAATTGATTGACCATCTCCAGTGAACTCTTATGACAACGGGATCATTCAATTGGAGTCCCCAGTGATGTCTTCCTTCTCTCAACAGTATCAGGAAATCATGCATCATTTGCATTAGAAAAAAAAAATCATCTCATGCATATCTTTCATGCATTAGCATCGGCTATTTGTTTTGCAGGTTTTTCAACTGAAACTGCAATTATCCTCGTAAGGATCAGATTGAAGGATTAGTTCTCAGACGACAAAATTATCCTCTTTTCTATAAGCACAAGTTATATACTTGTATGGACCTCAACAACTGATGGTTTCTCCAATCGAGATTTCTTCTCCAGCGAAGCAGTTCTCTCTTTCAGACGGACTCAAACGTCAGCACAATTATTCAACCGGGAATCCCAAGTGAATTTTCCACATGGTTTTCTTGCAAGGTTTCCCCAGCGAAGCTTAATTCACTCCCCAAGTGAATCTCCTTTAGAAAGGATTACTACAACATTATTCTTGGTATTTTCAAAGATTTCTTTCAGACAAGAATCTTCTCAGCAATTTTTACTGGCAGCGAATTCCGCATTTCGTTCTCTGAACAGTTCTCAGAAAATTACATCGAACTTCTGGTGCGTTTATTTCCCCAGTAAGTTATCAACTACTCAACAATAAATATCCACCAGGCGGGATGTTTATTCAAATCTCAAGATATTTCTCCAACTCAGACGTTGATTCACATATCCACTTGCTGCAACGCATTGTCCATACAATGTCAGCAAATTGAAGCTCATTACCTTAGAAGTTTTTCAGTCACAGGTGCTGAATTTGATTCTTCTATCAATGGTAAAGCTATCTGCATACAAATTGAAGATCTTGTCAACTCGGAAGTTGTTCAACATGTCCGTACATGTTCATGTAAGATCTCTCATTAGCAGAAACGTCGGAAACAAGATTTACCGACTTCATAAACATCTATATCGCACCGGTGTGCTAGATATTGCTATGTTTATCCCCAGAGAATTGTATTCTTGGGTGCGCTACTGAATTCGTTCTGCGGGTAACTCAGAGGTTACGCGGCCAAAGACATTCAGCATGCCATGACTCCTTGTACTCTCGTACACCAACAATTCCGATATTGTTCTAAGCCATTCATTCAGAGAACTCTTTGTTAAGTTCTCAATCCTGTCAATCAGGGAACTCTTTGTTAAGTTCCCAATCATGTCATTTCATTTCTGTTTAAGGTTTCCAGGTATTCCTTAATTCAGAGAGCTCTTTGTTAAGTTCCCAATCATGTCATTTCATTTCTGTTTAAGGTTTCCAGGTATTCCTTAATTCAGAGAGCTCTTTGTTAAGTTCTCAGTCTTGTCATTTTTCAACTTCGTTTAAGGTCTCCAGGTAGTCCTTAGTTCAGAGAACTCCTTGTTAAGTTCTCAGTCATGTCAAATTTTTCAGTATATTGTTCTCTTTCGCTTGAGAAGTTCGTTTCTCTTCTCATAGCATTTTCATTAAAATTGTTGTAAAACTCATTTCGGTTACACAGTTATCCCCAGTGTTGTCGAAATCTCCTAGTTATTTCTCACCGTGTACTGTTGTGTTAAAGCATTCCGTTAATGCTTAGTAAGTTTTCTCTTCAAGCATTTTTCTTGGCTCCGTAACCAAGATATGTTATATGTTTTCTTTTGTGGCATTGGTTTCCCGCGTCGGGCAAATTTTCGGGGTTCTCTGGTATTCAATCCTCTTCCACCTTGAACGTTCGAAAGTTGTCAATCTTTCTCACTTACCAGGTCTAAGATGATTGAATAGGGGCAACTGTCGCACCCCAAAATTTACCCTCCTTACCGTAATTTTTTCTTGGAACATTCGTTCATGTTTTCTTGTGTCCACCCAAAGTTAATTAAAATGTCGATTCAAGTTGTTTCAAACGACTTAAAACGAATAATTTGTCACGATTCATGGTTTTGAGTTTCGTGAAATTCACGACTCATGGTTTCAATTATTCCATTTTTCGGATTTTGTTTTAAGCTTGTTTGAAGGTTTTGGTCTAACGCAAGTATCTGAATTTTAGGCCATTTTTGGTACATCTAAGTCCTATATCAATTACAAGTTGCAAGGAATGTGACTGATGCAAGTCCACCCCAAAATCCAATTTACAAAGTTGAAAACTTCTCAAGCCCAAAAGGAAATTCGAAGATTTCGAGCCAAGATTTGTTGTTATACTTTAAGTCAACAAGGCGGTTAAGTTTGGTTTCAAAGGAATGTGGAATTCAATGCAAGACATCACTGATGATCTTTTGTTGTTAACATCTTAATAGCAACTCAAATGTTCAAGATTAAATTCGGATTCTAAGTCCTGAATTATTGTGTCAACATTGACGAATTGAATTTCAAATACCATTCAAATATGAGTTTCATTCCAAATGTTTCTAAATACACTCTGATTCATTCAAGAATTCTTATGAGTTTGGAAATTTTGCGAGATTTATTTTATTTAAGGATCACCACAAGAACAATTTTATTAACGTTCAAACCAAGTTCAAAGGGCATCCAAGTTATTACAAGATTGAAACAGTTATGTTACACGATCCGAGGACACAAAGGAAAAGTTTGAATATTCATTTCGAATTAATTGCTGCGAGTTATACAAGATTGAATATCATTCATTCAAGTTTTGTGTCATTAAATATTACAAGAAGAGAATTGCCACAAGCATGTTTTTGTTTACAAAATTCTACAGATCAAAACCTACAAGTTTCTAAGTCCCTAATCTAATGCTACAATCTCCGAGGTTGTTTCAAACTTTTGTCGTCCTCCGAAGTCCTTCGCGTATGAGCATTCCTCTTCATCTCCATGTCGGGCCGTCCAAGCATGTCAGTTTGCAACATGAAACAAGAAACAAATCAAGTTAGAAGTAACAATGCATAAATTCAAACAAAGCAAGAAAGTATCGAAAATATTATGTTTCTGTCGAAAACTCATCATTAGGCGGTTAGGCAGGAATCAGGTTTCAACGATAAGCCTCATAATCGTGAAGATTAATCATTGGCAAAAATACGTGTTTGCAAATCACGAGACCAATCGGTTCACAAACAAGCATTCCGGGCAGCATATGATAGCGACATTTTTCGGGCTGCAAGCATATAAAATGACATTTTCCGATAGCATACGAAGCGACAATGATTCTACAGGCAACAATAAAAGTCGAAGCGGCAGGGACAATTGAAAAAAAATCAGAGAAAAAGAATATAACGCGACAGTTTTTCCGAATACCAAGCATACGTATCAGTTCATTAATCCGGGCAGCAACCATACAGCAGTATAAATTCCAACAGGGTCAAAATCAGAGAAAAAGAAGATAATAGGGACAACATGTATCAATTCATGATGAACAAAAGCAAAGCAGCCAGCATTGAGCCCAGCAAAATAAGCCAAAAGGTCAACATTCAGAGCAGAGAAGGGACTGGTTGATAAAGCAGAAAATGAGCCACAGACACTCATTGCAGTAAAGGGCAGAGCAGTTCAAGATAAGCTCAAAAAGGCCAAAAGTAGAAGCAGAACAAAATCATCATAACATAATAGACAGGTGGGAAGGGACAAGCTAAGAAAAAGATATAATATCTGTTCAAGATATAGATAGAGAGAGGAGGTTCAAAGAGATTTTTAATCAAGAAAAAGCCAACACAAAAGAATACCTATTTTCTAAACCAGAACATTAGCCCAAAAATCAAGTAAGCATCCATTCTTATCATTGAAACACCAACACCGAACAAAAAGAGACAGAGAGAAAAGTGTAGTATCAAGCTAACATTCACAATCAAAAACGCAAGCAATAGCAGAACATCATCATCTTCCCTAAACCTAACAACCTTCAGAAACCAGTTTTTTCAGAAATCATAGTTCTGTACCAAGAAAGAAAAAGAAGAATCGGAAAGGTAATACCCGTTTTGACGAAGAGGTTGCGATCTCTATCGCCCTCCTTCTTCTTGTCCGTGCATCATCCGTCAAACACGAAATCAAAATAAGGTCACACATCAGAAATCAAAACGCAATCGAAACCCATATGAACATGCAAACCGAAATCGCGGCCGTGAGAGAGAGAGGGTTCGCGAATCGCGACCGAGTGAAAGAGAGGAACGGATCGATCGCGGCGTGCGTGAGAGGGCGACAATCGCCGGTGAAATCGCGGCCGATCGCGTGAGAGAAGAAGATGATCGAGAGAGAAACCCGAAACCAGAGGAATAGGAACGCAAAACTCTTCTATCTTCCTTTTCGGTTTGTTTTGCTTATTATTATTATTAATATAATTATTATTATTATTATTTATTATTAGTAATTAGTATTATTTTTATTACTAATATTTACTAATTTTATCTACTAAACAACTATTATTATTATTCTTTATTACTATTATCATCATAACTATTATTATTATTATTACCATTATTTTTCTTTGATTAATAACTATTATTATTATATTTTCTTGTTTTTAGTATATATCCCAAAAATATAAAAATGATGATAGTAGTTTTAGTTAGAGATTTTTTATCTATTAGGAAATTTCTAGTATGTCATTTCTTTTTCTTGCAATATCCCCATTTGTAAATTTGTACCCCCATTCCCCACTTGTTGTAATAATTAGTAAATAATTTTATGGTTTTATTATTTAATTACTTAAGCACAAACAAAAACATTTTCAAACTAATACTAAATGAGCCATTTTTTTTAAACCCTGAGTTGACAAAGCTTTGAAGCGTCACAACGGCCACACATTTGCGCACACACCACGCTTACTCTTGGGCTTACAATGAAACTTTAATTGATTCGTTAAACATCATTTAATTATCTAATTAGGTTATTTAAAATTAATTAGTTTACCTAATTAATTTTATTAAACTAATTACTTGATTAAGTTTCGTTTAATTAGTCGGTCGAATTTATTTCGTGCATGCACCTACACGATAAATTGTTTAAGCCACCTTGTATGGGCTTTTAATTTATTTACTTGCTTTATTTAATGCTTGTATACTATTGTGCGTTCTTTTCCGTTATCACACCTTAGGACCATTATTCAATTAACCATAACTCACATTGCAAAAAACACTTTCATAATAAGTTTCAAACCTCGATCCAACGTCGAGTGCATTTTCGAAATCTTTTTCATAATAAAGTACAAGTTTTTTAGTCGTTAAACGATAGCCTAGTTGCTAAAAAACTTGTCCCCTAAATGAACTTTCAGTCTTTAAGTCATCGGACGCTAGACCAGTGGCTTAAAGACCTCTAACAACGTGAAACTCGTTTCACCTCACTCTTTCATAAGAAAATCTTTTTGGGTGATAGACGATTCGTGCGAGCACCAGTTCCGCGGGTTTCTAGTATTTGAATCGTGAGACGCTAGCCTCGTTGTTCGGTACTTTTTCATCCACCTAAAAACAATTCAACTCATTCAAATCCTTTTCTCGCTCAGACGCGATCATTAAACTCTTTTCGGATAAAGAGTGTGCAATAGTCGTTTCAAATACGAGCGAGGACTTAAGCTTTTCAAACAAACAAAACAAGTCCTAGCTCAAAGCATTTGAAACGTCTAAACGCACGATTTTTCAGATAAAATCAATACAACCAATTAAAGCCTTTTTAAGAGGAACTACAGAGTTTTGACTTTCCCATTGCACGAGGGAATATGTAGGCACACGGTTCTGAAACCGTGCCAAACTCAAAATAATAAGAAACAAATTCTGTTTTCTTTTAGCATCCATAACTTAGTAAACACACACACAAATGCGTAGAATTAAATGGGTCCCATCGAGTACGATGGATGTAAGGGGTGCTAATACCTTCCCCTTACATAACCGACTCCGATCCCAATTTTTGGTCACGTAGACCGCCTTATCCGCTTCTTTGGGGTTTTATCTATATTTCCCCGTTCTTTTTAGAACGAATAAAATTAGGTGGCGATTTCACTAGTTTTCGAGAATTAAAAGATTTTTGAAAATCGAGTTGCTTCACTTCTAAATCAAGGAATACTAAAGTGTTCTTGTTGAATAGCTTCATAAGTTTGAAGTATAAGGAATGGACTTCTATTTCATATTACTTGAGTGAATTTCAAGGGCTCTTTGATCAGATGTTAGAAATGGATATTAAATTTAATGATGAACTTTTGGGACTATTTCTACTGCTATCCTTACCAGAGTTTTGGGAGAGGTTTCTGGTTTCTATCATAAGTTCTACTCCTAGAGGTGTTATTTCTTTGGAAATAGTTAAGGGTGATATTCTTAATGAGGATATGAAAAGGAAGACACATATTTCTTCATCTTAATCTGAGGTACTTGTCATTGAAAATAGAGGAGAAGTTTGAAAAAGAAACGAAAAAGGTGGCAGAGAGAATAGTAGAAGAAAGTCCAAGTCGTGGTACATGAATCTAAAGTGTCATTATTGTCACAAAACAGGACACACACACAAGTATTGTTATCAATGGAAAATGGATAACGAAGGAAATAAAGGTAAGTCCAAAAAAAGAGATCATGATGATCTTGTTACTAATGCTACTTAAAAAGATCTTGTTATTCTACGTGATCATAAGTCTATTAATCTCGTATCAGACGAAAGTAGATGAATAGTTGACAATGATGTTATATTGTATGTTACACCAAGGAGGAATTTCTTCCCATCTTATACTTCTGGTGACTTTGGAATTTTAAAGATGTATAATGATGGTATATCTAAGGCAATTGATTTTGGTGATATTTGCTTACAAACCAACATGGGAATGTAATTGTTGCTTAGAGGTGTCAAACATGCTTCAAATGTCTGCTTTAATTTGATCTTTATGCATATGATGATTGTGGTTATTACAATCACTTTGGTTCTATAAAGTCGAAAGTCAACAAAGGTAACTTGGTTGTGGCTATAGGGGATAAGCTTTCTAAATTGTATTGGACAAAATCTTTTGTTGCTAGGGACAGTATGAATGCTATCAACATGGAATCATCTTTGTGACACCGAAGACTTAGTCATATTAGTGAAAATTGGCTGAATGTTTTTCCTAAAAAGGATATTCCTCCTGGGTTAAAGAATGCATATTGGAATAAGTGTTCTCATTGCATTGTTGGTAAACAAACTAGAGTATCTTTCAAGAGACATCATTCCTCAAGGAAGTTAAAGTTGTTTCAATCAGTACATTATGATATTTGTGGTCCATTCAAGGTAAAATTCTTTAGTGGTACAGTTTATTTTGTTACCTTTATTGATGATTGTTCCAGAAAACTATGAGTTTATACCTTGAAGACAAAAGATCAAGTATTGGAGAAGTTCAAAGAATCCCATGCTTTGATAGAGAGGCAGACAAGCGAGAAGCTAAAATATTTTTGTCCTGATAATAATTATGAGTATTGTGGAGCATTTGATACATATTGCAAGCAACATAGTATTGCAATGAAAAGACTCATCACAAAACTCATTTAAATGGTTTATATTTTCAACAATTAACTACGACTTTAAACTTTCACAAATTTGTTACTATTCATATTGTAACTATTTCAAATAGTCCCAAAAATTCAAAACTTATTTAGCGATTGATTTAAACCGTAACAAAATAATCAAAAAAGTTTTGAGACACTTTCAAGTTGTCACAAAAACTTTACTGTTCATTTTGCGACAATTTAAAACCGTCGCTAATTCCCAAAAAGTGAAATAAAAAAAAGCATCTCTTAGACGAGAGACTCCTCCCAGTCCGCTCCATTTTTATGGGCAGAACAATACACACTAAGTTTCCTTATAAGAAGTCATCAGTCATATTACTTTCAATGTATTCATTACTTCATTATTTGCGTATTTCATTATTTGCGTTCTGCATTTCCCATTAAAATTAATATTTTCTAATAATACGTTTTTCTTTTCTTATTGTTAATATTTTGATATTGGCTTTGCTTGGTAAATTTCCATTCAAATTTCAACAAAAATTTAAAAAATTGCTGGTCCATCTAAATTGCCAATTATGCATTCCTTCAAAACATAAAAGCCAAACAAGCCCTTCACAATTGTCGACATGTCCATTCTTTCAAACAGAAAAAGCCAAATTAGAGTGCTTTTTTTTTTCTTCTCTCTTTTTGACAAGACAAATGCCAAATTAAAGTCTGACAAAATAGTGTTATATACGGATACATATATACAAGTAGCAGGATTTACGAAAACAACGAGTGATAGGATTCCCTGCCTTACCAAGTTGTGCATGAATTTTACCAAAATAATTCTTTTGAATAGACAAATAAAGCGTTAAATGCACAATTCTCTTTAAAGTAAGATTTAATTTATCTAATATTTTTTTGAATTACCTTCTGAAATTTTAAAATACTAAATCTTTATTTTTTATATATAAAAGTTAACCCTTGTAAATATTTTTTTGATTTATCTCTTAGTTTTTACATGTTTAAGGGGTGGGGTACTCAAAAATTTCAAATAATATTTCAAAAAAAAAATTAAAACGAGTAAATCAAACTTCACCTATAAAATAAGGGAGAATTGAGTATTTATTATTTAATCCATAAATAAATAAATAATTTTATTAAACAAGCAACAAATAAATAATTATAAACAATAAAATCTTATCATTTATTTTTTTACCAAATCACCAAATACATACAAACATAACCTTAAATACAAATCTTTGTAGAAGACATATACAACATTATTCCCCAATAAAATTCCCCAATAGTCCACAACATTAACATAAAGTGGCAAATTAGAGCAAACTATTTAATGACCCCAAACACAAGATAAAAATAGAAATTACAAATTAAACATAGATAGAAACATATCACAACTTTATCATTGAAGATAATGATAGAAATCTCAAACAACATCACAATGATAAACCTCCTTGAGCAACCTATTGAAATCATTGTAAGAAGAACCTCCTGTATCAGCAGCTTCCACCACTTTCCTCTTCCATTCTTGACTCCTCTCTCTCATTTCCTTCCCCTTCTCACCCTTTATCATCTCCACCACAAGCTCAGTCACCTCTTCTCTCTTCACATCATCCTTAATATCCATCCCAATCCCCCAAGTGGTGCAAATAAACCTACAATTCGTCTGTTGCTCCGCGAAAAAAGGCCAACCAATCATAGGTTTACCTCCACTTATACTCTCAAGAGACGAATTCCAACCACAGTGAGTCAAAAATACACCAACCGATGAATGAGTTAGTACCTCACTTTGAGGACACCAACTTGTTATGTAACCTCTATCCTTAACCTCATCCAAAAAATCTTGTGGCAATGGTGATGATTTTCCTTTTCCTTTTACCAAATCAGGCCTCTTAATCCACAAAAACGGTAACTTACTGTTTGCTAATCCCCATGCAAACTCCTCCAAGTGTTCCTCACTCATAACAGCTATACTTCCATAGTTCACATAGATGACTGAGTTAGGTTCCCATTGGTCTAACCATTTGAAACATGCTACATCGTTTTTCCAAAGATTTGAACCATGGATTTTGAAACCGTTTTCTCTGTCTGGAAAATGGTTACCTAGAAACTGAAGTGGACCTATGTTGTATATGTTGGGATTTATGGTTGTGAGATAATCAAGGACTTCTTTTTCTAGCTCATAGGTTGTATTGATTATGACTGAGGATGAGAGTTTCATGCATGTTTGAGATTCGAAACCAAAGCATGTGAAACTGACATCGTCTAAGGTTGTTGTTCTAACGAAACTTGGTAGATCTCTCATTCGAATGTCTTTCATTCCTTCGATCCAGTCAAGGTGTTTGTCCAAGGATCCATCAGTAATATAGCTTTCATCTGAAGAAAAAAAAACACAAACTTATAATAATCATATATAAAATATACATATATCAATTGCACTATTAATTTTTTAGAGGTGTGCTATTTTGACACGTTTTTAGCTACAGAGTATATTACACCGTATTCCATTAACACATCAAATGCTGCTTGCACAAAAACTAAGAAAAAATAAATTATTAAAAATTAAAAATAGTATGCTTTTCATATATAAATACGGTGTAGTGTTACATATCAGTGTCAAAATAATTTTTCTCTAGTTTTTATTGATACGTACAATATTTAATTTCAATCTTGCAAAATAATATTAAAACAAAATCTTAAATACCCAAAGTTAAATTGAAAGCTATATAATCATATTTACAGTGATTTAAAAAGACTAAGAATAAAATAAATAAGAGTAAGAGGTAGTTAAACTGATATATACTAATTGAATTTAATGAGGGTAAGTTATTGCTCTAAGGTTTAATTTTTTATGACAATAATTATTTATATTTATCATTAATGTATGCAAATTATTGATACTTATAAATGAATAATTTTTTAAAAAAGTGAATATATTTTAAAGACTTAAAGCATATTTAGACCCAAGAAAAATGATTAATCCAATTTATTTATTTAGATTAATATAATAGACCTATAAATACTTTTATATATACGAGGAGAGATATTTTTAAATAAATTTGAAAGACTTACTCCAAATATTAACTTTTGATATACATTAATTAAACGATTTTAATTGATCATTTAATAGAATTATTTTTAGAAATAATTAAAGTCGTTAGATTATTGCAAATCAAGTATTAAGATTTAGAGTAAGTATTTTAAACTTAATCACCTAATTAAAAAAAACAGTAAAAAAGTCTTCTTCGCATCAATAAACACACATAATTGGATATATTTGGTTAGGCCTCTATACATTAATTATTACATGAATGATTAGACATTTTATACTTTATCATCGTTTAGGAAATCAAGAAATGTAACTTTTTTTGGAAGATTTTTAGTTGGTGCAATGATTGAAATCAAGAAAACAGTTTTTTATTCTTTTTCTAATTTTGTCATTATAAAGTATCTTTGAGGTGTTTTGTTTTGTTAAATTACTTCCTAAAATTGTTTAAAAATAAAATTGCATGAACTAGTTAACTTGACCATGTCTCAATATAGAAAATCAAACTGTTTTGAAAATGAAATTATTATAACCTTTGTATGGAAGAATATTTCTTTCGACAAGCTCATCAAACTGCAAATAACCCAACAATCCACAAGCAGAAGCAGTCCAAAACTGTTGATCTGCAAGACCCAAATCTTTGGCAACTTTTCTAGCAAACCCCATAAGTCCATCATACATAATGGATGTAACTTTAGGAACATGTGGAGTATTATTAAGTTTCTTGACAAGCTCTTTCAATGGAGCATAACAATGTTTTCTAGTTGAATCACACAATGCAGCAATGCTTTGTGTTGAATCTTTATCAGATTCTGGCAAACCATCAGGTATGGTTTCGAACTGAAAGTCCGGCATGCCTTTCACAAAGTCCTCACCTAGAGAACTAATCAAACGTTTGTGGTTGAACTCATTGTTGACAAAGGTTATGTGGAAACCAATGCTTCTGAGGATTTTGGCAATTTGCATGAAAGGGTTTACATGACCTTGTGCTGGGAATGGAACACAAACTACGTGAGGTTTTTGTGTGTAGGAGACTACTGTCAACACCATGTTTCTTATCAGATGGTGCTCAAGAGTAGAATGGTTCTTAAGGTTAGGATTTTGTTGTGCTGTTCTTGCGTTCTATACCTTCTCTTATATAATGATAAGAATCAACTGTTGCAATTTTGGCTCTGATTGATAAACACCATAAATTAGTTTACACGTGTTAATTAAAACTCCATCTATCTATCGTATATTATAATTTTTTATTTTTATTGAATAATTAATGTATCTTATTTATATATAAATCAGATACATTAATTATTAAATAAATTTAAAAAAATAAATTTCTCTTCTAATAAAAACGGAGGATATTTTATAAATGTCATTTCATATAAGTCTTCACCATTAAACTAACACTTTGAATTGTACTTTACATATAATTAGTTATGACAAACTTATTAAATAGTGTTATTTCAAATTTAATAGTTAAAATTTATATTTTATTAAGGGTCACGATTAACTAGTAGTTCTGGACATTGATAAAGATTTTAAATAAATAATATATTATATATTTAATATATTAAATATATATAATATTTTTAAATAAATTAGATATTTATAATTTTAATGCAATTATATATATATATATATATATATATATATATATATATATATATATATATATATATATATATATATATCTTTTAAATCTTTTAACTAATACTCCCGAATGCTCATTAGCATTTTTCTTTTATTAAATATCACAAGAAATTCATTATACACTTTACGTGTAATTAACTATTAACAAACTTATTAGCTAGCATCATTTCATATCACAAAAAAAATTCATTATACACTTTAAGTGTAATTAATTATTAACAAACTTATTAGCTCGTGTCCTTTCATATTAAATAGTTAAAGCTTATATTTTATTAAATATCACAAAAAATTCACTATACACTTTAAGTGTAATTAATTATTAACAAACTTATTAGCTAGTGTCCTTTCATATTAAATAGTTCAAGCTTATATTTTATTAAATATCACAAAAAAATCATTATGCACTTTACGAGTTATTCCCTCCGTTCCTTTTTAAGTGTCATTTTAGCATAAACCTCTTCAACCAAGATAGTGGTATGTTAGAGTTAATTTTTCTATTATACCCTCATTTATTTTCTCTTTTCTAATAAATTCACTACTACACTCTCTCTCATTTATTAAGAAAGTAAGGGTATAATTGATAAATAATTATGACATTAAATTATAAAACGACACTTAAATAGAAACAAAAATATTCTTTTAAAACGACACTTAAAAAGGAACGGAGTGAGTATAACTTCTTAGCTAGTGTCATTTCATAGTTAATAGTTAAAGCTTATATTCTATTAAATATCACAAAAAATTCATTATGCACTTTACGCGTGTAGTTAATTATTAACAAACTTATTATATAGCTAGTATCATTTCATAATTAATAGTTAAAGCTTATTATATATAGTATTTTATTAAATAGTATCACAAATTCATTATGCACTTTATGTTTAATTAGTTATCAACAAACTTATTAGCCATCTACTATAAATTTATGGGCTTTGAATTAATTAGTTTATCATACATTCATAATATTTTAGTAAAAATAAAAGGTTATATTTTAAAATATAAGTAAGGATTTAATGACATCTCAGATTTAATTTAACATATTTAATTATTTAATTATTTTTTAATCATCTAATAAATAAAGATTAATATCTTTGTGATTTTGGAAAAATTTCCAGTAAAAAAGTTTGAATTACCCTATTGCTATATAAAGATTTATTTAAAAAAAAAACTCAATATAAAAAAATAATGGCATAACAAAGAATTTTTTCAAAAATATCAATTTAACAAGGGGAGAAATAGTTATTAACATTCAAATAATGGATTATACTTTTAGAGGGTAAAATAAAAAATCTTCATATGTCACCAAAAATTTTAAAATTTTTAGGTTAATTATGTTTTTGTCCCTATAAAATTTCAAAATTTAATTTTTTGTTCTTATAAAAAAATGACATATTTTGTTTCTTACAAAATTATTATGCACGTATTTATATTCTCTGTTGTTAAATTAATATGTATCTTTCAATGATTATTTTACAGATATTTTTAAAACGATATAAAAAGTTTTTTAAAAAAAAACTCCAAATTTTTTTCTAAGTCAAAATTTTATTACTTTTATTATTATTTTTTTTCAAAAAAATAATATTTAAATTTTCTCGTTTTAAAAAATTTTAAAATTTGATAAAATGAATATTTTACAGTATTTTAAATATGTATGAAATTAAAAATAAAAAAAAATAAAAAATGTAAGACTAATTAAACAATTTTTAAAATTTTAAAACATATTCTCAAATAAAATTGTATGCATAAATGTTTTATAGAAATTAATATATGAGATATTTATAGAGACTAAAAATATATCTAATTTAACTTTTTTATTTAAAGAAAGTTTTTCAAAAATCTTTAATTTAACAGAGACAAAATGAATATTAACTCAATAAATAATCTTGACAATGATATTTACCTTTTCTTTAATATAAAAATTAGACATAGTATATGTTTTAAAAACTAATGTTTACATATATATATTAATAGTATTATACATTGAAATAATATGATTTGAATATATAGCTAATTGATTTGATAAGGATCCAAGACTCAAGTTAACCAGTTAAAAATTCAAAGGTTAAGTCTAAAAGTTGGATATGAGTCATATGACATTTTTTTGTGACATAAGTCATCTCACATGTTATTCTACTTAAATATATGTTTATTTTAACATAAATATATTTTATTTTAAGGTTTTAAACTAAATAATATGATATATAAAAAAACTAAATTATTTTAAATTTAAAAATGATATTTTAATGAATTTAATGAAACATCTGTCCAATAAAAAAAGTAATATGTTATCAAAATAAATTTAAAATATAATTGTAATTTGACAAAATATATTACGGTATTAATTATAGTGGCGGAGCTAGGACCTTAGGTTAGGGGTGCAAAAATAAATAAATTTGAGACTAAGTAAATTAATGGTGCAAATAAAAAAATTTAAGAGTTCAAAGTGCAATTAATATAAACAGAATTTAAATTTGAAGGTGCAAAAGTGAATAAATTCAAGACTAAATGAACAGTAGTGCAAATAAAATTTTTCAAGTGGTTCAAAATACAACTTGTACTCATCAGTTTCATATTTTTTTTTATTGAAGTAAAATTCTTTAATAATTTGGTATCAATCTATTAATAAATTAATTTGGTTGAAGTTGCTATTTTTAATTATGATCATCGTAACCGTTATTATGTTAAGCAAGTTGTAATTAATAAAATTGTTTATTATCTCCGTTTTAGATTTTTTACACCTATTAAGAAAAACAATTATTATTTTATAAAAATAAAAAATTATAATTTCTTTTTCAAAATTACCCCTCATTAATAACATGTAGAAGATAAATTTATATAATTATAAGGATAAAGAATAATAAATATTTAAAAATATAATATAAAAATATAATTAATAATTCATTAGAATTGTAAAACAATTTATATTATGGTAAGTTTTTTTTTTTTTTTTTTTTACCTAAAACGACTTATAATCAATAATAAAGTAAATATTATTTATTTATTGAGATTGCAGTGTTAAAATCTTAAATAGATTTATAAGAGTTGAACTATACTCTTATTATTTTAAATAAGGTTGAATAATTTTTGGTCTTTTTTCAATTTCATTTTTAATTCATCTAAAATATTTTTTAAAGAACTTTTTTAAAGATGTATATCTACGATTTTGATTCATTTTGTTAACATTTCTTAATAGGATTGGCGTAATGTTACTGTAGCAAGTTTATTGACATAAATGTCACATGAAATTTTGTTCCCATTTTGCATTAGTCATATAAATTTAACTTATAGCGACTCATCGTTAACATAAACTTCAAAGTGAAACCTATAAATTATAAATAATCTATAGCTAATTTGTAATTAATCCCTAGTTAATTTATACACATCATTTTAATGAGATAGATTTTAAGTTTTTAATGATTTTTTCAAGAAAGTTGATTACAACATAAGGATATTTCTCATAAAAATTTAATATTTTTTAACTCAATAAATTAAATATGATTTTTTTACGAATCAATATTTATAAAATGGAAACAAGGGAAACGTTAAGATAAAATTGATTTTTAAGCAATATTTTGTAGAGACAAGATTTTGTAGAGACTTGTCTCATAACATATAAATAGTTTTTGCAAATTTATGAAATTTTAAATAAGTCTCAATTTATTTTAATTTTTTTTATCGAAACACATCTAATTATTTTTTCAAGTAACGTAATGAGAAATATAATCTTATTGATTATAAAAAGATTGATATACTTTAATTTTTTTATATTAGTGTATTAAAATATAAGGATCTCTTCAACAAAAATTGAATTTTATTTTTTGCATGAAGTAAATTAAATAAGAATTTTTAAACGCCAATTTTTCAAGAAATAAAACCAACGTAACATTGAAATATGACTGAATTTTGAGCTAATAATTTAAAAGGAGTTGGTTAATGACACATAAAAATGTTCTTCAAAGTTTCATGACATTTCAAATAAGTTTCAATTTATTTTTGATTTTTCGATTTCGATAAAAAAAAATTAAAATAAATCGAATCTTATTCTAAATTCTATGTAAACATGTATATACTTTAAATATATATTAGATAAGTTGTTGTAAAATATTAGTTTAAAACTCATATGATAACATTTTTTTTCATAAAAAATTATATTTAATTTATCTTAAGTCAAACAAATTAAAATTTTTGTGAAAAATATCTTTATAATGTGATAAAATTTCTTATAAAATATCATGAAAAAATCAAAATATAGCTCATAAGAATTATGTGATTGAATTAGTTATCAATTAGTTACAAATTAACTACGATTTATGAGTTTCAATTTGAAGTTCATGTTAGTGATAATTTCTCTCGCTACAAATTAAATATATATAAATAATATAAAATAGAGACACAATATCATGTGACATCCATATCAATAAATTTGTCACGATGATGTTACCATGAGTTAGTGCCACGTCCGGTGTATTTACAAACTTTAGTAGAAAAGATAAAAAATATAGATAAAAAATTTTGAAAGAACAATTTTTTAAAAGAATTTTTTATAAAGACTAAAATCAAATTTTAAATTATTTATACATACATCCAACCTTTTTAATTTATAATTTATATGTTAAAGTCTCTTGACTCCTAACATTTAACGCATTAACATTTTCTAATAAATATGAAATTTCAAAATCTCTTAAACTTTAACATTTCACACGCCTCTCCCTTTACAAACTCCCTAACATTAGTATTACTATTATTTAGCTGTGCCAATCTTAGTGCCTAATTTTCCCTTAGGATGATTGATTTTACTTTAAAAAAGGATTTACATTTTTCTCAATAATTTAGTAATTGTTCTACATGAATGATATGTTGGTCCATACAGTAGCAAAATGTTATATAATTAGTATATTTGGTTTTTGTTCCTATTAAATTATTAAATTTGGTTTTTGATTCTTATAAAAAAAACATGTTTTGCTGCTTGCAAAATTACTATATGTTTAATATTTTCTATTAAATTAATGTGTATTTTTTAATAATTATTATGCAGACATATTTATAATAGTATAAAAAGTTTTTAAAAAAAATTCAATTTAATTATTTTTTGTGATCAAGAAGTATTTAATGAGAGAACTAAGAGTTGTTAAACCTTAGTACACAAAGATCTAGGAAAATCGGCAAAAAAAAAAACAAAATTACAAATCAATAAACTCAATAAAGAAATAGTAAAGACTCTTTACTAAATTCATAGGGACTACATTTGGAATAAGTAATTTCGTTAAAGAAGTACCACCTCCAAACCAAAGATTTAATATTCCACACCATATCGTTAAGATTCCAAACCTCCTTCCGGAAGCATATACCATTCTTTGTTAACCAAAGTGCCCACATAGTAGCAAGCCATAAAATACCACAATTTTCCTCTTTAATCTTCTTTGCACGGCAAAAAGAATGTCAACTCATAAAATGTGGAAGGCACTCCTCCTCTATTTTCGGTTTGTTCACCCAAGAAGCTATCTCCTTCCAAACTCTCTTCACCATGTTACAAGTAAAGAATAAGTGATCCCTACTTTTCATATGAACACCACAAAAAGGACACACCAAATTCTAAATATGAAAAAGAATATCTATAAACCAAAAGGTCATTTGTTGGAAGCCTATTCACAAAAAGTCTCCATCCAAAAGCTTTAATCTTGAAAGGAACCGCCAATTTCCATATGATTCCCAACGCCTCATCACACCTATTAGAAGGACCATAAGGAAGACACAAAGAAGCATAAAGATCATAACAAGAAGAAACTGAAAATCCCACATCCGGGTCGGGTGACCAAACCACCAAGTCGGAATCAAAAGACACTCCCCCAAAAATTTCCAATCGGTCCCTAAGCGACAAGAACTCCACAAAGAGAAGTAGATCAACAATAGCGGCTCTGGATATACCACAATCCCCCCATGTCCATCTACCATCTATCCAACCCCCATGCCCGCCACCGATACACCCTTAAGGCGAGAAACTGTATAAAGGCCCGGGAAAGAATCCATCAAAATAACATCTCCTAACCAATTAGCCTCCCAAAAAGGAATGAGGAACCCATTCGCTAACTTGTATTTACAATTAGAGACAGTCGGGTCAATAGAATGAGAATTACCTAACCTTGAAATGTCCCTCCACCATGTGGAAGACATGTTGCAAGGAACTCCACAATAAAAAACATGAGTCGGGATATCTCCATAATGAGCCTTCAAAATAATATACCAAAGAGAGTCGCCACCTTGAAGAATTCACCACCTCCACTTGTTAAGAAGAGCACTATTAAACTCCAAAATGTTTTTTTATACCAAAACCCCCATTTTCGAAAGGTAGAGTAACCTTTTCCCAACTCACCCAATGGATCCTCCGCTTATCCTCCACCCCCATAAGAATTTACTTTGAAGCTTCATAAAATCTTTCGCTACCTTGGACGACATCTTAAAGAAGGACATAATGAAAATAGTGAGAGAACTCAAAATAGATTTCAAAAGAGTGATTCTCACCCCAAGATTTAGGAACCGGTTCCTCCAACTTAAAAGACGCTTCTCCATTTTCTCCCAAATAGGATTCCAAGTTGAAGCCTTCCTCGGATTATGCCCCATGAGAATGCCAAGAAAAGAGAAATTACTATGCTCCACCTTACAAGATAAAAAGAAGGAAGCGACTTCCATAAAATTGTCACTAATATTAATTCCGATCAACTTGCTTTTATGATGATTAATGCCTAGCCCCAAGACAAGTTCAAAAGCTCTCAACACCGTCTTAATTGTCCTAACTTGCTTCCAAGTCCCTTCTCCTATCAATAAAGTGTCGTCTGCAAATTGGAGGATGTTAACAAAGCAATTCCATTTTACAACAAAGCCTTCAAAATCGTCAATTTCTATCAATTTTCTAACCAACCCCGCTAATCCTTCTGCTACTAAAACAAAGAGAAAAGGAGAAAGCGAATCACCTTGGCATAACCCTATCCTAACCTCAAACTCTTTAGTTGGACTCCGTTCACTAGCACCGACATCTTACTTTGGAAAACTAAGAGCTCCATCCATTTTATCCATTTTCCCCGAACCCCATTCTTTTAAGCATGTACCTCAAATAATTCCAAGACACTTTGTCATACGCCTTTTCAAAATCAACTTTGAAAAGAAGGCAACTTTTGCCCTCCTTCCTAGCATATTCCACCACTTCATTAGCCACCAAAACACCTTTTAGAAGTTGTCTTCCCGATACAAAAGCGGTTTGACACGGAGAAATGATCGACTCCAAAATCCTTTTCAACCTTCCCGCCAAAAGCTTCGCGGTCGCCTTATACATACACCCCACCATACATATCGGTCTATAATCATCCAAGCTAATAAGATTAGGAGACTTAGAAATCAAGGCCAAAAAAGCGGAAGTGACCGCTTTTGAGATCACATTCCCACTATGGAAACAATTGAAGAAACGAACAAAGTCTTCTTTTAAAAAGGGCCAATATTTTCATTACTTATAAGGGTTACGTCTAAAAGTTGTATATGAGTCATATGACATCTTTTTTAACATAATTCATATGACATGTTATTCTGCTTAAATATATATGTTTATTTTATGTTAAAATATATTATTTTAAGGTTTTAAAATAAAAAATATGATAAATCAAAAAAGTTAAAACTTATTTTAAATTTAAAAATGATATTTTAATGAGTTTAATGCAGTGTTTTAAAAATTAGACCAGATCAATCGATCGGACTGATCGAACCATAAATAGATCTGATAATCGATCTGGTTCAATTGTTGGATCGAATTTGTCAATAAACTGGTGTGAATCGGTAAAAATCGATGTAAATAAGAAAAACCGGAAAAATCAACGATTTTTCTAAACCAGTGGTTTAATTGCATTTTTATTTTATTTTAAAAAATCAAAACAAAGTCATTTTGATTATTTTATCAAAAAATTAAAAATTAAAATTAAAACTAAAAATTAAAAATGAAAAAGTAATGATATTATTGACGAGGAAGATGTCGTATATGTGAGGTATTTTGTTGCAGATAATTTTGATATTGAAGAAAGAGATCTCAGTATTAAAATAATTTTTCCTCCTTCAAACTAAATTTAGTATACACTAATTTTTTTTATAAACTATTCAATTGTATTATGTTGCAATTAGACCTTTGTAATTTTGTACTATTTTGTTATATGTGATACCTATGTTAAAATTAGAATTCAAATTGTAAATTTGTGAATTTTTTATGATATGAAATTTTAAAAAAATATAAGTGCTAGTTATATTTTGTAGAGACCGGACCGATTTGATATGTTTTATATCTATATAGTTTTTTTTTATAATGACTGATTCATTCACTGAATTATCCAATTTAATCTGATTTAGTCATGCGGTCCGACCAGCAACTCAATGGTCCATCAATAAATTAGTGATCTAATACCCTTACTGATTTAATGTCCGATCCAATTTTTAAAACTCTGGTTTAATTGAACCGTTGTCCAATAATTTTTTTTTGTTATGTTTTCAAAATAATTTTAAAATATAATTACAATTTAACAAAGTACATTTCAGTAATTTTAATTGTCAGGGTAAATTATTTTTCCATTAACTTAATTTATATGATGTTTTATTTTAAAAATAGGTAGATCTCAGGGGTGTTCGCAGGCCGATTTGGTTTGGTTTTGAGAGAATCCGATATTCAAACCGATTAAAATTATATGGATTGGATTTATAATTTGTTGCGAAAAAATTCAAACCGAACTGAACCGAGAAATAGCGGGTTGGTTTGGGTTGGATTGATCGGGTAGATAAAAATACAAAAATATTTTAAAAAATAACGTATTTACGAAAATTAATTCTTCGCAATAATATAAAAATATATAGTATTAATAGTGTTTAATCGTAAATATTAGACTAGTAAATTTTCCCTAATAAATTCTAAAATATCGAACAAAAAATATATATAATATCAAGACTTTTGAATCTATAATTAGTCACTTGAGTTAGTATGATAATGAATATGTTTCATAACTCTATACTCAACTCCCACAATACACTAACAATTTTTTAATAACAAATTAAAATAAAATAACTTGTGCACATCCATTTTTTTCTTCTTGAACTCAAATGATTGGTAGTAATTTTTATGATAATTAATTATGATTGGTTTGGGTTGGATTTACAGGTAGAAAATTGAAAATCCGATGTCCAAACCAATTGTCATTAGATTTCATTGGTTTGGTTCGATTCTTGTCCGAACTGAAAAAATATCCAATCCAAAAGTGCGGATTCTGGTTTGGTTCGGATTTACCCGAACCAATGAACACCTATATATATATATATATATATATATATATATATATATATATATATATATATATATATATATATATATATATATATATATATATATATATATATATATATATATATATATATATATATATATATATATATATATATATATTGTTGTGAATCTAACGTCTTTAAAATAAAGTATAATTTTTTTTTTGGGTAGAAAAAGAATGAAGAACACAAGAAATTAGTTATTAACTATTATTCTTTCTTTTATCTTAAAACAAGATTACAAGTATATAAGAATAACAAATAACTCTCTCACTCTAAATTAGAATTTGCAGCATACAATGACAAGAGACTAGTATGCTATTTATAACAAACCTAACATACTAAACTAATGAGCTTCTTTCACAAATATGCATTACAAGCTAACTTATGATACAAGCTAAGTTAAATGATTGGACATAATAAACAGGCATAATTCGATGCTAACAGTCCTATCATCCTACGAATATTGCATGCTTGACTCTTCTTCGACTACAACATACAATACTTCGACACTAGCATGTGAGCTACCTTAGACTGCATGCTACAACTCTGTCGAACTGCCGAAACCAAGAAGCTCCTCTTTGACTATCTAGAGTTCGATCCAATTCTCACAAATCTCCACGTAGAAACAAACTCTAATATCAAAGACCAAATTAGTTTTGTTCATGCAGCTTTATCAACTGCATACAATAAAAAAAACTTGCAATTTGACAATGTCTTGATGATCATATCAGCAACATTGTATTCTGTCGAAACCTTCAACACTTGGACATCTCCACACTCGAATATTCCTATGACAAAATGCAACCTCACATCAATGTGCTTGGTTCGCTCATGATAAGCTGAATTCTTCGACATGTGTATTGCACTTTGACTATCACATTTAACAGTGATAACTTGCTCTCGAACTTTCAGTTCCTTAGCAAAACCTTCAAGCCACAATGCTTGTTTCACAGCTTCAGTTAAAACAATATATTTCGCTTCAATTGCTGATAATGCGACAACCTTCTGAAGTGTTGCTTTCTAACTAATTGATGTACCAAACATAGTGAAAACATATCCAGAAATAGATTTGTTGGAATCCATACAACCTGCATAATTAGAGTCGACATAACCTTCGATTATTGCTTTACTATCTTCACCCAAGGCTCCACCATAACTTAGGACTGTGTTCAGAGACACATTTATGTACCTTATAATCCACTTCAATGCTTTCCAGTGAGCCTTTCCAAGATTCTCCATGTACCTGCTTACAAGACTTATTGCATATGCTATATCAGGTTTATTACAGACCATATCAAACATCAAAGAACCTACTAAGTTAGCATATGGGATGTTATTCATATAAGCTCTTTTGATCTTAGTATTGGAACACTGATATATACTTAGCTTGAATTAAGGATTTGTTGGCGTCACGATAGGCTTTGAATTCGACATACCAAAATTGTCGAGAATCTTTTGTAGGTATAGCTCTTAAGATAGGCATAATTTCGATTGCTTTTTATCTCTTCGAATGTCAATCCCAAGAATCCTGGATCTAGCTCCCAGATCCTTTATTTCGAAATCCTTATTGAGTTCATCCTTCACCCTCATTACATCTTCGACATTGTTTCTTGCTATGAGAATATCATCAATATAAAGCAGAAAAATAACAAATTAATTACCAGGTCGAAATCTGAAGTAAACACAGTGGTTGAACTGACTTCTAATGAAACTTATGTGTGTCATGAACTTGTTGAATGTCCTATTCCACTGTCGAGGATATTGTTTCAGTCCACATAATCTTCCTCCCCCTTTTACACACCCTTCAAGTTTCCTTGTCAGGATTGTTTCATCTAGATCACCTTTTCAAAAACGCAATATTCACATCCATTTGTTCCAGTTCAAGATCAAATTGTGACACCATGGCAAGCAATATTTGATTGTGCTTCACAATAAGAGAAAACACATCATTGAAGTTTGTCTATACCTTCTTTCTGAGTGAAACCCCTTGCAACTAACCTTGTCTTGTATCTTTTCGATGCCACTCATTTGATTCGTTCCTTAACTTTGAAAATCCATTTACAACTGACTAACCTTGCTCCAGCAGGTTTCTTGATCAATTCCCAAGTGTTGTTATCATGAAGATATTTCATCTCATCATTCATGGCCTTCATCTATTCAGTCTTATTTCAACTCCTCATTACTTCCTTATGGTCTTTTGGTTCTTCGTTTAGAACCCCACTTGCAAAGATTAAGGCATAAGCTATAAGATCTACATACTGAAGTCTCTGAGGTGCCTTGATGACTCTTCGCATCTTATCTCTGAGGTGCCTTGCTAATAGGTAGTCATCGACAGTTTCCTCAACATATTTTGCTTCTTCTTAGACTTCATCTGGGGTACGCACTTCAACATCAACATGCTCCACCTCAACAAGGATTTCTCCCTATTCTAGCTCTTTGTCAGATATTTTTGCACTTCGACCAGCATCATCAATTTTCTTAAAAGCCATTTCAGCTTCGTTGATAACTACAACTCGATTGGTGATACACCTCTTGTGACCTGGCTCTAGGAACCATATCTTATATGCTCTGACTCCTTAAGGGTATCACATGAACATGCATTTCATATCTCTAGTTTCAACCTTGTCTTGCCTAATGTGTTCATAGGCTACACAACCAAATACTCTCAGTTTGTCGAGATCTGGTGGATGTCCCGATCGAACTTCTTCAGGTGTCTTCATATCTAACATTATTGAAGGACATTTATTTATCAGATATGTAGCTGTTGAAACAGCCTCAACCCAAAACACCTTCTTTAATCTTGTACTAGTCAACATGCATCTAACTCTCTCCCCAAAATAGTTCGATGAAACCTTTCAGTCAAACTAATTTGTTGTGGAGTACTTGTAGTAGTTGTGTGCCTTGTAACCCCAGAGGCAACACAAAAGTTGTCGAATGCCTCATTGCAAAATTCGAGCTCATTGTCTTTTCTGAAACTTTATTTCCTTTATGCCAGTTTAATTTTCTACCAGAGTCTTTCAACTTTTGAAATTATCAAAAGTTTCATCCTTAGTCTTCCAGATGAATACCCATAACTTTCTAGAATAATCATCTACTATGGATAGAAAATACATTGCTCTTGAATGTGATGGGCACCTTGAAGACCCCCAAAGACCAACATGAATATAATCAAGGGATCCATGTGTTCTTTGTTTTCCTTTGTTAAACTTTACTCTACAAGATTTTCCAAGTACTCATGGTTCACAAAATTTCAGCTTTTCGACTTTGTCTCCACCAAGCAAATTTTGTTTCCCTAATTCGACCAGACCCCTTTCACTGACATGTCCCAATATCATGTGCCAAATTTCTGTCTTCAACAAAGGTTTCGTGGATGCAACATTTGTCGAACCACTTACAACTTCAACCTCAAGGGTATACAACCCTTGTTTCTTCATGCCTCTTAAGACTTCCTTCGACCCCTTCATGACTCTTAGGATACTTTTCTCTCCTTTGAAAATATATCCTTTTTTGTAGAATTCACCAAGAGAAATCAAATTTATCTTCAAATCAGGTACATACATGACTTCAGTCAATAGCCTTATTGACTCATCATGGAGCTTGAATCTCACAGACCTAACATCTGCAATCTTGCAAGCTTTGTTGTTTCCCAACAATACAGATTCACCATCTTGATCACATAGTTCTTCGAATAAGTCTTTGTTTGAAGTCATGTGCCAAGTGCACCCAGAATTCATAATCAACTCCTTCGACGAGTTTCTGCTCGAAACCACAAGAACATCATATGAGTCAAAATCATCTTAAACAATAGACGCGTTACCATTATTCTTACCTTCATGATCTTTCAGTCGTTCAAGGAACATTTTTCTTGTGTGATATTCCTTCTTACAATGATAGCATCGAATACCAGATGTTTCGTCACTGTAAAATTTTTGTTGACTTTTACGTTTCTTCTTATCGAGCTTACTATCCTTTCACAAGAATTTACCTTTAATGACCAAACCTTCACCAACCGTCGAAGGTTTATGCTCCTTTCGTTCGTTCAAGTCCTTTGAATATAAGGATGGTTGAACTTTTTCAAAGGTCATGGACTCCCTTCCATACAAGAGAATTTTGTTGAATTGAGCACGTGATATAGGCAAAGCGCACAACAACAATAACGCTTGATCTTCATCATCGATCTTTATATCAATATTTTCAAGATCAAGAATCATCCTGTTGAACATATCCAACTGATCAGCTAACACTTTGTCTTTAATCATATTGAATGAATACAAAGCTGACTTTAGGCAGAGTTGATTTATCAGCAATTTGGTAATGTACAAACTTTTCAGTTTCACCCATAACCCTGATGTCGTCGTCTCCTTTGATACATGTTGAAGAACCATATCACCAAGGCTCAACAATATTATGTTGTGGGTCTTCTTTATCATTGTTGTCTTCTTAGTTGTCGTTAACGCATCGTTCATAGTTGTTTGTCCCTTCAACGCTTCCAAACAACCTTGATGAACCTGTAAGACTTTTATCTTCAAGCGCCATAGACCGAAATCATTCACTCCAGTGAACTTTTCAATCTCATACTTTGTTGAAGACATCGTCTCCACGCTCACCGCACCAGTTTGTTGTGAATCAAACGCCTTTGAAATAAAGTATAAACTTGTTTGTTTATGATCAAGAAACAATTAGGATAGAAAAAGAACGAAGAACACGATGAACACAAGGAATTGGTTATTAGCTTCTATTCTTTCCTTTATCTTAAAACAAGATTACAATTATACAAGAATAACAAATAACCCTCTCACCCTATATTAGGATTTGCAGTATGCAATGACGAAAGACTAGTATGCTATTTATAACAAATCTAACATACTAAACTAATGAGTTTCTTTCACAAATGCTCATTACAAACTAACTTAAATAATTAGACATAACAAACATGTCAATTCGATGCTAACAGTCCTAACACCCTTCGACCATTGCTTGCTTGATCCTTCTTCGACTACAACATACAATACTTCGACACCGACATGTGAGCTACCTTCGACTGCATGCTACAACTTTGTCGAATTGTCGAAACTAAAAAGTTCATCTTCGATTATCTAGAGTTCGATCCATTGCCATATATATATATATATATATATATATATATATATATATATATATATATATATATATATATATATATATATATAACTTACTCTTTGAGTAATTTGATTTTATTGCAACTTTTATTCATCACTTTTATTGAAGCAAAAAACTTTAATAATTATTAATAAATTAATTTGGTTGAAGGAATATTAGCGTTGCTATTTTTAATTATGATCATTTTATAACCGTAGCCGTTAAGCAGGTTGTAATTAATAAAAGTATTTTTTGTTTATTTATGTGGGGAAAGTGCTAAAATCTTAAATAAACTATAAATGGAGAAAATAGTAGGTTTACAAAAGAGTTGAACCATATTTTTATTATTTTAAATTAAGTTAAATAATATTTTGGTCTTTTTAAATATTTCAATTTTATTTTTAATCCATTTTATAAATAAGTTGACGTGACACTGATAAGTGGCAAAGTCAGTGTGACAAATTTACTGATATGGATGCCACATAAATTTTTGTCCCCATTTTATATTTTTCATATAAATTTAACTTATAGCAATTTATCGCTAATTTCAAACTGAAACCTAGAAATCATAGTTAATTTATAACTAATTTGTAGTTAATCCTCATCTAATTCATACACATCATTCTTATGAGATAGACTTTAAGTTTTTAATGATTTTTTTGCTAGAAAGTTGATCACAATATAAAGATATCTCTCACAAAAATATAACAATTTTTAACTCGAAATGAATTAAATATGATTTTTTTACGAATTAATATTTATAAAGCGGAAACAAGGAAAATGTTAGCGCATATAATTGATTTTTAAGCTAATATTTTGTAGAGACTTGTCTCTTAACATATATACAGTATCTGCAAATTTTATGAAATTTTGAATAAGTCTCAATTTATTTTAATTTTTTATCGAAACACATATAATTTTTTTTCAAGTAACGAAATGAGAAATATAACCTTATTGATTATAAAAAGATTGACATACTTTAATTTTTTTTATATTAGTGTATTAAAATATAAGGATCTCTCCAATAAAAATTGAAGTTTCTTCGGCATGAGATAAATTAAATAAGAATAATTAAATGTCGATTTTCCATCAAATTAAAACAACATAACATTGGAATATGATTGAATTTGGACCTAATAATTAATAAGGAGTTGGTTAATGACAGATAAAAATATTCCTCAAAGTTTCATGGCATTTCAAGTAAGTCTCAATTTATTTTGTTTTTTCATTCGAAACACATATATGTGTTTCGACAAAAAAATCAAAATAAACACACACTTATACTAAATTCAATGAAAAATTGTATATAGTTTAAATATGATACTAGATAAGTTGTTGCAAAATATTAGTTTAAAACTCAAACATATGCTAACATTTTTCTTGTTCCCATTTTATAAAAGAATGGCGCGTAAAAAGATATAATTAATTTATCTCAAGTCAAAAAAAATTTGTGATAAATATTTCTATAATGTGATAAAATTTTTTCAACATATCATGAAAAAATCAAAGTCTAACTAATAAGAATTACATGTTTGAATTAGTTAGGGTTTAGCTACCGATTAGCTACAGTTTATAGGTTTCTGTTTGATGTTCATGTTTGCGATGGACTTAGCGACATAATTTCTCTTGCTATAAATTAAATTTATATAAATAATATAAAATGGACACAAAATGCCATGTGGCATCCATGTTAGCAAATTTATCACACTGATATTGTCACGTATCAGCGTCACGTCAGCTCTATTTACGACGTTAGGAAGAGAGACAAATGTAGACGAAAAACTTTAAAAATATTATTATTTTTAAATAATTTTTTATAATAGCTGAAATAAAATTTTAAATTATTTATGGATACCACAATAATATTTAACCATTTTAAATTAATAATTTATAAATCAAGTGACTCATAGTTCAGTTGATTTAAAATTTTAAATAACTTGACTCCTAACATTTGACACATTAACGTGTTTGAATAAATATGTAATTTTAAAATTTCTTAAATTTTAACATTTCACACATTAACTATTTTATCACTCCCTTTTAGGGATGACAATGGCAGGGTAGGGTACTATAGTACCTATCTTATTACTCGCAGTTGGAAAAAACTCGGGTATCCGTATCCAAACTCACTTGAATAACAATTTTAACGTTCGTAATCGTGTTCTCTGGGTATGTAAGTACTCATACTCATGCCCATTACCCGTATTTCTAATAAAAATAAATATAGCAACTATAAAATATCATATCATTTTATATTTTTAAAAATGTTTAAATATTTTCAAACAATTTATTGCTGAATTACGAAATTAATAAACACCTATATCACATATGTAATGGTTTAATATTATTGTATTTTTTAAAATTGATATATATATATATATATATATATATATATATATATATATTTCAAAACTTACTTAAAACCAATTTTCTTTCATAAAATTAAATTTATTAGAAAAAGAAATTATATTTTAGGGTTAAATAAGTTTTTGGTCCCTATAAATATTGCAGTTTCAATTTTAGTCCCTCCTGGGTTTTGGCAATGGTTTTAACTAGCTTTGGCAACGGTTTTAACTGTAAAAACCGTTGCCTAAAGACATGGAGGACTAAAAATGAAAACTACAATATTTATAGGGATCAAAAACTTATTTAACCCTTTATTTTACAATTAAATTTTATTTAAAATTGAATTGAATTTATATTTTATACTATTTTATTGTGTGTGTTGTATATATTTAAAATATAAATTTAAATGAAATTCTGGTACAGTAGTCCCAGCTGTCGATTAACATGTCGAGACATCTAGTCTTTTATCAACATCATGAACAAGATAAAGACAATTAAAGAAGTTAATTAAAAGTAAAGTGCACACAAGAATTGTTCACCCAGTTTGGATCAACTCTCCTACATCCGGGGGCTACCAAGCCAGGAATGAAGTTCACTATCAGCCGTATTAATTTAGAATTAAACTCGCCCGTTTACAATCCCTCACTTAATCACTATCCAATGACCCTTCTACCTAGGTCCTACCTAGATATGGAATATCCCGATCTCACTTCCAATCATCGCAATGATGTCTAGCATTCAACACCTCAGTCACTGCATTGACGACCCTTCACCTACAAATCTTCAAACACAGAAAAGTAGAAGACACACTTCCATGATGAGAAGGAACACTTCTATGCAAATACTCAGCCATGAATCTAGGCTAAGGACACAAACTTAGAGCTACATTAAAGGTTCCTCCAAGAAATATACTTAACTCATTACCTAAAGGCTTCTGAGTGAGAACACGATGACCATCCCACAAATCGAGTGGTTCATCTACAAACACAACCCTTATTATTTACATGTTGGTAGGCTTGGTTTTCTATGTTACAATGCTTATATTTATAACCTATTCCAAATTGGTCTTAGGCTTCTAATAACAGCACATAAGCTGTTACAAATCTGCAAAATATTCTCCTACAAAATAGGTCTTCAATCAAATCTTCTTAAAATATCTCCATATTTTGAAAGTCTTCATTTGAACATATTATGACTTGATTCTTTCAAGATCCTTCTTGCGCCACATATGATTGCATAATATTGGTTAGTATTATTCTACAATCTGTTAGTTGCTGAGTCAGATTCAATTAATAGTCTTTGAGGTTTCAGGCGCGATGTCGAATGGCTCTGCACAGGACATCTTCATCGACATGTTGTCAAGATGTTGAAACATTTCAACTCAACATGTTCCTTTGTCAAATAGAACTTCCACCTTCTTTCTCTTACAAGTTACAAATTCTATCTAACTAATTACTACTATATTAGTTTTACCAAACACAATGCCAATTAAAATAATAGAGAAATAACAATCTCCACCTTTGCTTATTTTGGCTAAAACTAATTTATACAACCTTTGCATTACAGAAGCTTAAAAAATAATACAATGGTATTTAACAATATAATCCAACAGAAGCAATTTAGAAGTCTTCAGTAGTCACTATTTATGATATTTCAAACTTTACAAGTGACAGTCTTCAGTCTTCTTTTATGATGTTGAAACATCATACTAGGACATCTTTCTGGCAGGTCCAACTCCAATGTTCTCTTTCTCTTTTAAGGATCCCATAGATCACACAAAGTTTCTCCCCCTTAAAAGTTTATCTTCAGAGATAACATAACCTAACCGCTTCTCCCCCTTTTTATCCATAATATGACAAAGGCTTGTTGAAGGAGAACTCACTATAGCACAGGAAACATAACACCACCGACACCATCTTCACAAAGAAGGAGAAAAATTGAGACCATGATGGACATGAGGAAGAAGATACTAAATATTCGCCCTCAAACTAAGACCAATGCTACGACACAAATAGACACTACATCCTCTTTTAGAGCACAAGAGGAAACAAACGACCAAAAAATTGAACTATCCATCTACAAGCATAGAGAACCAGACCTCTATATTGGATAACTCAGAATACAAGACACAATTTGTGTTCATAACTCAAAAACAAGACACAAAACAAAAATACTTGCAGAAAATGCAAGAACCAACAGACTCTGAATAGGATATCCTATTCAACGGATTTGCAAAAAAATCCACAAAGAGTGACCTCAGACTTAACAACGTCTGAACACTACCATTTTTTCCTATGTTTGCCACAAGTTGACAAGACATAACCTTCACAGACTCTAAACTTACTCATGTCTGAACAAAAGACATGAGAGCACAACAAACAAATACACACATAAAAGTGAAGGAAAGAAAAAAGAAACATAATACACTCTAAATACATGAGCAACTAAAATAACGTACCTAGACTGTAACAATTGTCTGGGTCAAGAAACGTTACTTCAATAAAAACTGCATTAGGTGAATTTGTGCACCGGTTGGAAGCAACAAATGCCTTTAATACAATCTGTTTATTCTAGAACTGACAGTTTCTAAAGCATGCACCAAGTCAGAACACATGATACACACCATCAATACACGTCTTAGATATAAAGTTTAAGCTTAATCCCTGCTGGTCTTCAAGGAAAAAAAACATGTCTTGAGATATGGTCCTGACTTCTTGTTCAACATTATTCTTCTAGTTTTAAAAGATTAGCCTTTTTGAAGACTTTCCATAAGTTTATAAGTAGAAGTATATTGTCTTTGTTGATCTCAATACCCTATTCAGATTCTGCAGAGAAAAATAAATTTTCTCAGATTCCCTGTTATTTCTTAGAGTCCACCTTGAGAGACTTTAGATCAAATGACTGCACCAACCATCTTTACTTGGTTTAACCATTTACGCCCTTTCAAGCATACTAAAATGTCATAACATCATGTCTGACATTCCACTCCCACGACTGCATTACTACAGCTCCAATCCATGAGCATGTCCAATGTTTTTCCTGTTATGGACAATAATGCTTCAGTTAAAGATGAACCTTGAAGTATATGATGAAGAGTTATGAGGGACTTCATCTTCCCATAGTGTAGGGTAGCCACTATTACATACTCTTGGTTGGACATACCAGCTGAGTACGACTTCATATTGTAAAATCATCTTGACTTTTATAGATCTAGAACCATCAGCTCTTTGAGAGAGATATCAAGTACCCTGAGTTGTCCACATAAGCAAGGATACACTTGACTTGGAACTTTTCACATATTCCATATCAAATGCTCTTATCTTCTTTGTTGTACAAGTTTCAGACTGCCACTTTGTTCCTTGTTGAAGAAGAAGTCGTCCCTTGAAAGGCATGTTGATCAGATCCCCTGTCTGATGTTGAACTCCTAACAATTTCTAGATATAACTGCCGACTTCAGAAGTATTACCTTTCCCATACACCCTTGTGGATAGGGCCAGAAGTGTCATATACTACTCCTGTAGTATTCAGAAATACCACTCCTGAATATAGTGATGAACTTGTTAACAACTAGTAATCATGATGTTTTAACATCATTTAGGACATCCCTTTTTGAAGCTGAATCTGGTTGTTAATTACCACCACTGAGAGAAATAAACTCACAGTAGTTAGTAGCTTTTAAGCTACTCAGTCACATAGAGAAAATAAAATTCTCTATACTTTTACTAAACCTTGAGAGTTTAGATTGCAAGATTGCATGCTTCTTCTGCCTTCCCGTGGCTCTGACTGATGACTAGGTCATGACAGCCTCCTTCATCACAACAACTTCAGAATAGGTAAGTGGATTGACCTTGCGCTTTATTTTGGAAAAACTGGGCCTTTTTTCTAAAGAGATAAGTGTCTTAACATCAGATTCGACATCTACCTTTCACACATAGGTTCAACAACTATGGTTTTTGGAGGAACCTCCATAGTAATCTTTGTATGACTCTTGTAGGGGATACAAGATGATTCTTTAGCAACTAATCATTCTTCATAATTAGACAACGACTTCATGCAGCGACATGCATGATACGCACCTCAGGAACATATGTACAGACCTTCTGTCTGACATTGAGGTGGTAGGAGCCACACTTCTTCGTCTGAAGATGAGATTCCTTCTAAACAGATATTTGAGGCAGAAGAAACTAGTAGATGACAGGGTTAATAAAATACCATAACCACCTTAGCTTCTTCAAGGCTCACTAATTCACTTTATCCCTTAGTGCATAGCCAACAGATCCAACATCCGGGGACACAAAACAATTGGACTCAACTCGAGAAAAACCTCCTTGAGTGAACATACCTTGCTCTTGATGTGATATGCTTAACTTTCTTTTCTCAAGTCAAAGCACAAGGATCATCCCAAACAGATTGGATGACACTTCCAAAGTGCAGATACTTATCAACCACTAAGCATAGGTTTATACGCCTTTCATTATCCCTTATTGGATAATAACACTCCTTTGCTTTAGAACCAGAGTTCCATACTCTCATATACTTGGCAGATGAGTCAAGTTAGAGTAAATAACCTCCATCTTGTTTGCATAATTAACTATCATCCTTGAATCTTGAATAACTTCCACCTTAAGTCTTCTTCTCTAGAATATTTTATTCCTTTGGTCAGAATAATCTAATAGACGTCAGAGATAATGTCTAGGATATTTAGACTTCATACATGAAAATCCTTGTTGAGATATTCTTTAGATACAACTGCAAGATCAGTCTTTGCACTCCTACTTCATTGAACCAGAAATAAACCGACCCAAGAAGTAAAACATATATTGTTCGTTTCCTGATCAACATATGTGTCTAGGACAAGTTTCTAGCATTGAAATCTCCTAGAACCAGAGGCCTCCTCTTCCAGGTCAGGAGTAGGTTCCAACCATGTGTGATTAATACACCAAATGTTCAGGCCCCAAAGCATCTAATGTGAAATCTCTTTAATTAGCAAAATTATGTATAATCTGCTGATGTGATGTCCCAACATCTGGTAGAACATCATTCAAGAACTACATCATGAGATCCTTCAACGAAGACCTGTGGTTGATCTTTCAGAGTAGAAAGCAAAGATAAATTGCTTCCTTCTGATCTCACATTAACCAACTTATTGAAAAATGTCATTATGAGTGGAATTGGGTCAAACCTCAAGTATCCTTGGCTACTTTAATAAGTCATCCAATATTATCCTCAAGATACATCTTCAAAGGATACACCCGAGTTTTCCATCAGATGCATCGGAACAGTTGAAAAACTCCTCCAAGCTTCAGGTATAACATGAGTATTTGCTTTCCATATAGGTTCAAAACAAAGTCACCACATCTTTTGTCACGAATAGTCCATCCTCCACTTCCAGGGACCATTCAAAATCATATGAACTGACCAAGTCCATACTAATTCTCATCAAAACTATCTTTCTTGCACATGAACCAGAAAGTATCTTCCCTAGGATCTCACCCAAAAAAAGAACAGAATGTCTGCTCTGATACCAATTGAAATTCTGGTACAACAGTCCTAGATGTCGAATAACATGTTGAGACATCTAGTCTGTTATCAACAACATGAATAAGATATAGACAGTTAAAGTAGTTACTGAAAAGTAAAGTGCGCACAAGAATTGTTCACCCAGTTTGGAGCAACTCTCCAACATCTCGGGGCTACCAAGCCAAAAATGAAGTCCACTATCAACAGTATTAAGTTAGACCTAAAATCGTCCGTTTACAACCCCTCACTTAATCACTACCCAATAACCCTTCTACCTAGGTCCTCCCTAGATATGCAATATCCCTATCCCACTTCTAATCATCGCAATGATGATTAGAATCCAACACCTCAGCCACTGCATCGACGACCCTTCACCTACAACTCTTCAAACATCGAAAAATAGAAGACACACTTCCATGATGAGAAGACACACTTCTATGAAAATACTCAGTCGTGACTTTAGCATAAGGACACATACTTGGAGCTGCTTCAAAGCGTCCTCCAAGAACAATACTCAACTCATTATCTAAAGGCTTCTGAGTGAGAACGCGATGACCATCCCACAAACCGGGTGGTTCATCTATAAACATAACCCTTATTATTTTACATGTTGGTTGGCTTGGTTTTCTAGGTTACAATGCTTCTATTTATAACATATTCCCAACTGGTCTTGGGCTTCTAATAACAACACATAAGCTGTTACAAATATGCAAAAGATTCTCCTACAAAATATGTCTTCAATCAAATCTTCCTAAAATATCTTCATATTTAGAAAGTCTGCATTTGAACATACACTACGCCAAAATTGATTTTTGGCAGCACCCAAAAGGCAGCGCTTTTATGAGAAAGTGCTTCCATAAATTTTAAAGGGTTAATACCTATTTTCACCCCTGACATATGGGGTGTATTTGAAAAAACCCCTGCCAAAAAAAAAGTTCCAATAGTTACCTTGACAAATTTTAAAAGTTTCATTTTTTACCTTTAGGATGCCACATCACCTAAAAGGCTGATGTGGCTTATTTTTTTGTTAAATTTGTATTTTTTGGTTATTCCACATCACATAATTCCCAAGCAAATGACCAGAATGCCCTTATCACTATCCTCATCATCCTCAACCAAACTCTCCTTAAGCCTCACAACATCCTCCACAGCTGAACTCCTAAACAAACCAACATCAATAGCACCAGACACCATGTGATAGCCACGCGACCTAAGATCCTTAGGCCCATCAAACGGCAAAGCAAAACCGCATAAAAACATCATCTTTTCACTCTTCCTCTTCAACACCTTCCTCTCCGCTTCCTCAATGTCTCCCTCACTTTCGTATTCCTGGATCCCACAAATACCCCATACTCGCATCCAACGGTCCCATTTGTATCAAGAAACCCCATCAACGGCTACGATCTTGTCTATGTTCTTCACTTTCTTCTAATTCAACTTGATACATAATCAGAATCTCGTTGAGGTAGTTATTCAAGTTACCCTTGTCGATACCGTAGCTGGAAGCGAACGATTGGATGAGCCGACCCACGAACTCCGGCGGGTGGAAAACGGCAAAAGGATACAACTTTTGCTGCGGATTTAGCGGATTCGACCATCGGGAACATGATTCCTTGTGGGCCTAAATCTAGAGATTTTTTGTCCCATGTTGTAGTGGTTTCTGGGACGCGGATAATTGCGGCGGTTTGCAAGGATGAAGATGAAGAAAGCAAACCCTAATCGTAGGGTCTGAATTGAAACATGGAGAATGCAAAATAATTTTGGATTTTAAGATAAATGGAGCTAAGGGCATTCTGGTCATTTGCTTGGGAATTATGTGATGTGGAATAACCAAAAAAATACAAATTTAACAAAAAAATAAGCCACATTAGCCTTTTAGGTGATGTGGCATCCTAAAGGTAAAAAATAAAACTTTTAAAATTTGTCAAGGTAACTATTGGAACTTTTTTTTTGGCAGGGGGATTTTTCAAATACACCCCATATGTCAGGGGTGAAAATAGGTATTAACCCAATTTTAAAAAAAACGCTGCCAAAGGCCAGCTTACGAAAGCGCTTTATAAAAGCGCTGCTAAAGGATGTCTTGAGAAAGCACCATAGAAAGCTCTTTTTAAAAGCGCTGCTAAGGGTTAACCTTAGAAAGCGCTGCTATAGGTTAACCTTAGAAAGCGCTTTTGAAAAGCGCTGCTAAAGGCATTGGAAAAGAAAGCGCTTTCCAAGGGAAAAACGCTTTTATATCTGGCTCCTTTAAGAAAGCGCTTTTAAACAGCGCTTTCGTTTCTAATTTTATAATTAAAATTCTTAAACCCTAAAATAACAAAACACGATTTCTCTGTTTTCCTTTCTCAGCCACGACATACTCCCTTTGTCATCTCCTTCGTTCAACACGACACTCCCTCCGTTGTCTCCTCCGTTCAGCATGACACTCCCTCTGTCATCTCCTCCGTTCATCGTCACTCCCTCTGTCATCTCCCCCATTCATCCACGAAACTCCCTCCGTCATCTCTTCTATTCAGCCACGACACTCCCTCTGTCATCTCTTCCGTTCATCGCCGCTCCCTCTGTCATCTCCTCATTCGTTTAGGTAAGCATTTTTGTATCTTGATTCTTGATAGCATTTGTGTATGCAAGAGGGGGCTGACCTTGTTCTATTTTTTGCTGGAAATTGTTAGACGGTGTGGCAAGTGATCGAGAGGGGGGGGGGTGAATAGATCACCTCCTTTTTCTTTACGGATTAAAGAATTTTATCAGAGTTTCAATCAAACGTGTGGAAACTACAAAAGGTACTGAATTGACTTCCGTCTATTCTGAACCGGCTACAAGAAAACCGGACATGCGATAGATTGCTGGGTTTTAATTGGGATGAGAATGATGAAATAACACACCACTTAATATGGATAAATGCACTGATCACAAAAACTCTTTCCAATGAAATAAACTTGAGCTAATACTTTTATCAAACAATTGGTAGATGCTAAGCAATGATCAAAGGCAATGGAGTTTATGTAAAGATGATCTTCCAGCCTTGTATCAATGCACAGAAAGGTTGATCACCAATAAAATCACAAACATATTGTAAATGTAAAGAGATAGAGATAAAGAATACGATACTTGGAGCGATTTGGTAAGGAAGTTCCCCACGATCGTCCTCGCGTGTGGCTACGTCTCCCTCTCAATTTCCAAATTGGAATTAAGAACTTCTATATCAATATGTTGAAAAATGTTTACAAGGTTGCAATACAAAGACAAAAAAACAAATCCTGCAGATCTTCTTCTTCTTGTATCAACCTCCTCTTGATTTGAGCAGATCAAGAATACTTTTGCAAAATTCACAGACAATTCACCACTTCCACGACCCGTTTGCGAAATCACCCCGATCTCCAAACCCTACGCTATGGTTGAATATGCTCTATGCAATTGTGACTAACAAACCTACAAGACACCTCCGTTCTTGCTGGACAAACTAACTGGTTTTTCCTCGAAACCCCCTTCGAATCTTCAACTCAGCTAGATCACAGATCGTATCGCTGAACGTTATCTCTTTGATCTCTTGATGCAACGAACAATGATGATTACGTGTCAGTGTTCTTGAAACAAGATGATTGAGAAGATGATGAAGATGAAGTCTCTTTCAGATTTCTATGCTCAGAGAATATTTGGATGCTCACAAAACTGCTTGTTGTAACAACCTCTGTTTATGTAAACTGCAAAACTGTCTTATATATGGAAACATCAAAAGTTAGTTGAAAAACAAACTTATGCGTCAATAAAAAATCTTATGCGTTGACACAAGTGACTTGATGCATTATTACAAGTGGTTTTGTATTGATGCATACTATGTTGAAAAAATAATTCTAGAGAGTTAAATTGAGTATGAGTCGATGCAAATTTCGTATGCATCGATACAACTCCATTCATGTATTGATACAAGTCATTTTGCATCAATGCATACTGTAATGGAATGGTTTCCAGAAGGTTGAGTTGCGTATGCGTCGATGCAAACTACTTATGTGTCTATACAAGACACTTATGTATTGATACAAAGGATTATGCATCAATACATACTGTTATTTAAAATGATTCCAGAAAACTAATTAAAGCATGAGTCGATGCATGACACAGATGAATCGATGCATGTGAGTTATGTATTGATGCAAGATAAAATATCCAGATCCTCGATTCTTACATGAGTCGATGCAAAACACGTACGCATCGATGCATACAGTGTAACATTTTAATTTCCAGAAATAAGAATTGGTTTGCATCAACACAAATGATTTTGTATTGATGCAAGCAACAAACAGAACTGAATCCCAATTATATATATATATATATGTTAATGCAAAACATTATGAGTCGACTCATACTGATGGAAAATTGTTTTATGTATTGATGCATTGATTTTTGTATTGAGTCAAAATGTTATGCATTGATGCATGCCTTCTTGTATTGACTCAAAAACTCAAAAGGTTATGTATTTATGCATGCTATCATGTCAAGGTAAGCACACATGTATATTGATACAATTAGACAATCAAGCATATATATTTGTCATCATTCAAAACAATATTGCTCACAAACTCCCCCTTTTTGATGATGGCAAATTTTTGCAAGATGTATGTTGATTGATAATTGTGCAGAGTTGCTCCCCCTGAGTTTATGCATAAATTCTGATCATAACTGATCATAAATAACATCTGCCTCTTTTCTCCCCCTTTGTCAACATCAAAAAGAGAGAAATACTAAAAGCAAGCAACAATAAACAGCAGTGTGGATTAGCAGTAAGGCAAGCACAACATTTATGATATAGAGAAAGTCAGTCACATAGATTGACAAGATATAGGGAAATCACTTAAATTCACTCACATAGAGTGCAAGAATGTAAGTAAACAACAAATAAAACTTAATAAAGAGTGAAATTGTCATAGAAATTAGTACAAAATAGCTAGTACAATGATGAAGTAAACAATGAAAACGATACAAATGTTGGAAGAGAAATTAGTACATAACAGCCAGTACAATGATTATGCAAAGATGGAATGATATGGTATGATATGACATGGCATCAAACGGGGTCATGTTCGCCACAGGATCCTTTAGCCTCTGCATCTTGATTGTAGAAAGCAGGTGGAGGCGGCGGTGGAGGATTCTCATTAGGAGGTTGGTCCATAAAGGTGTATTGCCGGAACCTATTTTGAACTTCTTCAATTTGAAACCTCTCCATTATTGCAGGATCAACACGACAATCATCCATAAAACCAGACATCTCATTGTAGAAGACTCGATGCCATTTTACTAAGTCCATATGCCAAGAATGCTGAGTTTGATGCATCCGAGTGTACTCTTCATGCCAGTCACGATGTTCGTTATGCCACTCATTTTGCTGAACATGCCAAGCTCGCGCTTCTTCATGGCGTGTATGATTGGAAACTTCCATCTGCTGGAACATCTAATTCAAGTAATCAGGAGCATATGATGAGGATCCTGCACCAGCAGAGGGAGGAGCTTGGTGATCGGGTTGATAGTCGGTTGGCTACCACCTTTGTGGCTGCCAAGTTTCCCACCCCGTGTTGGCATCCGCTTGGACCTCATCTTGTTGATGCTCCTGAGCAATGTCAGGCATGTCAACGTCTATTAGATCTTCATCCATATAGAATTGCTCATGTGTGTGATACGGTGAACTGACTTTGTAGGATTTTTGTATCCAAATGTGCGGATAGCAAGAGTCGCCACCGACTTTTATTTTTATCCAATTAAGGGAAGGTAAAAGTAACAGAAAAAGACCTTCGTTAGATTCTGAGTTCGGGAGAATGGTTATGAAAAGGGAAGGTATTAGCACCCCTTTCCATCCGTAGTTATCTACGGGCTCTTAGTTGCTCTTAGATAACTTTTTAATATTGCTTTCTGTGCGTTTGACAAAAATGTTTTAGAAAAGGCATTTCACTTTGACTTTGTAATGACTCATGTAGGAGTGTATACAAAGTGTTCGGAAATGTTTTGTTTTGAAAAAGAATTTGAACTTTGAAAAAGAGTGTGTGGTGTGAAAAGCATTTGGTAGAGCGAGCAACTAGGAGACTTATTACCCACTCAGAATTTGGTCGTTTTCGTACTTCTACGTTCCTTTAGAATAGCGCTAGCCATACCATTAGTTAGTAGGTAGCTCCATTCATTGGATGTAAGCGGGACATTCGAAGGGACATCGGATGGTCATTGAAGGCAACTTGTAGGAAGAGTCCTAGCACATTCGAAGGGACTATCATCATTTTTCGTAGGCGACAATCGAGGGTCAAGATCATGTATTCGGAGGCGACATCGTGGGTCTTATGATCTTTGTATCGAAGGGACTATGATGATTTGTTTGGAAGGCAACGGTGCTAGAATACCTCTACGTTCGAGGGACATGACCATTTTGAATCGAAAGGCATCGAGAGAGAATTACCCTAAGGGGTGCGTGTGTGAGAGAAGTGTGTCAAGTTCAGATATTTTATCTTGAAGATTAGTGTGAGCTATGTCCAATTATTATCTTGCCATACACGCCTAGTTACTAACAATTTATAGGGTGCGGAAATTAAAATGCGGAATGTAAAATGCGGAAAGGTAAACCTACGCTATTACATGGCTTTGGGGCAGATACATAATTAGGAGTGCGGAAAGTAAAAGTCCTAAATTAAACTATTACAACCCATGAGCAATTACATTATTGAAAAGTAAAATAAAAACGGAAGAATCGTCTGAATCGGATCAACCTGTGAAAGGATAAGAAAATCGGAAAATGCAAAATGAATCGAACAAGAGAAAAAATGTTAGAAAAATGCAAGTTTTGATATGGAAAAATTAATACATGCTGGAAATAAGATAAATAAGTTAAAATAATTTTTTGGGATTTTTTAGAAAAGATTTAATAATTAAGATGCAATTAAAAGTGAATTAAATGCTAAAATAAAAATAAAATAAATATGCATGCAAAAATTATATTTTTTAATTTATTAAATTAAATAAAGGTTTTTATGAAAATAATGTAAAAAGAAAAAATGTTTTTGGTAATTTTTAATGCAGAATAAAAAAATATGAAAAGAATTAAAATTGAATGAAAATATTGAAATAATTAGAAAATAGGAAAATAGAGTTTTGTAAAAGTGAAAAAAGATTGTCTGAACCAGGAATCGAACTGGGGACATCCCTTTCAAACCTTAAGATCCACATGCTTGACCAACTGAGCCAACGCGCGCTACTGTTTGGAAACGGATCGATTTGAAAATAACACGCCACTCCCGCCTTCATTCCGCCGCCAATTCATCATCTTCTTTTTAAATATTTGAAGCTAGCCGGTCTTTCTTCGACGCCACAGCCCCGCTAAATAGAAAACGCAGATACATAATATAAATTAATTCTAAAGGCATGGTTCGATTCCTTGAAGCATTCCGAACACACTGGTATGGGTCTCGTTGTCCAATTTTTCCTAATAAGCCAAACCCTAAATCGAGTTTATAAACCCTAATCATGGTGAAACATGATTCCGGCCATGGAAATTCAATTGGATTGCCCAGAAAGTTTGGAAACTTGATTCTAATCACAAACAAACAATCAAAACAAGTTAATAATGCATGAATGTTAGAAATCGAATTTGGAAAAAGTTTGACAAACCGAAATCTGATTTGCTCGATTCTTGATGTTTTTGAATGATATAAGAGTCTGGATCGACTCTAAAGACCTCAAGGAATGCAATGGAATCCTCAAAATCGGCTGTGGATGGCTGGAACTAGAATTGCAAGTTGCTTCAAGAACACGAAATTTTGATTTTAGGTTAGGGTTTCTGGAGCAATTTTTCCGCTTTTCTTGATAGGTATGCACCATATATTTATACTGGATGGATTTGGAATGGTTTTTGGAAAGAATTGATCAACATTCAATGGAAATCAAATTTTGATATTCTCATGAAATCAAATTTTCAAATTTTGTCCAATTTCAATCCAATCTTGCCAAATTTGATCTAATTTCGAAATTGCTGGCATTTATGGGTTGATTGGATCACAAGAAAGCAATAAAAATCAATCTTCCAATTAATTTTGATTTTATAATTTATTTTAAGATTTAATTTGCATTTAAATAAATAAATTACAACTTAAATAGAAAAATAAATCAAAAATTCGTGGCATTGGGCTTGGATATTCCTAATTGCATGAGGAACAAGTTAGGATGAAGAAAAAATAGGCCCATTTGCAAAAGATTTGATTTTGTGAAGTATCTCTCTTTGTGCATTCTTCCAAAATTGCCCAACTTATGAATGGTGTAACTTGCTCAATTTTCCACATTTTTGAGTGTTCTTGGACTTTTTGGAAATCTCTAAGAGTCCTCTAAACAATGTCTTTGGTCTCATATCAATTGGAGTTACCATGCTCAATATATCTTCAAAACAAAAAGTTAACTTTTTGTTGACTTTGAAAATGACCTGTAATGTTTTGAGCTATACCTCTCAAATGAAGCATTTTTTGGACATTCTTGTGAGACATGAAGTTGTAGAGAATTGAATTTCCTTCAAAACAAGAGGTGGTGGAAAAATTTCTAAGAAAGTATGAGAAAGTTATGATTAGTCAAAGTTCAGTTGACTTTTCATCTAGAAACCCTAATTTAGAAAGTTTGACTTTTGAGCAAATCTTGAGTTTTCTTGATGAATCATGATCAACCCTTGATCAAATGATGAATGTAACTTCAAAATGAGGATGTTGACCAAAAATTATGAAGTTTGACTGTATGTTGACCACAGTTGACTTTTTGTCCGATACACCCGATTTTCAACCATCTGAGCAATTGTCTGAGGAAACTTGACTTGTGAAGCTTGAAACTTGTCATGGAGAATCTTTGAAGCATATGAGGAGGCATGAAGGCCATTGGAGATGTTGGAAATCCATCTTGACTTGAGAGATACCAAACCCTAGTTTGGGTTGATTGTCTAGGAGAGAGTTTGTCTGATCAACTCTTGAGGAATCCTTGAGTATGGATGTATGAGATCTCTTGAGTAGATGGAGGGAAAATTTTGAGGTATGACAGCTGCCCCTGTTCAATCTTCTTGTACTGGAGGGTTAGATTGACATGCTTGTCTTTCGCGACCTGAAGGTAGAAGATGATTGAACACTCGAGTACACCTGAAAATTTGCACTCGCTATTGGCTGACGATGCGAGAATGGGCTTACAGATGCCATCTGGAGAAGTTGGAGGCTTCGCTGGGGAACGAGTCATACGCTAGACTCGAGGTTGTTAATAGGAGAGCTGACGGGGATGGGCTTAAGATGCCATCTAGAAAGGTCGATGCCGGGAGTGAGTCGATGTTAGACAGATGTTCTGGAACGGAGAGGAGATGGGCTTAAGATGCCATCCAGGGAGTCGACGTTAGAATTTGTGTTCACTTTGAATAATGTTATTGGTTTGTATTGATTTTTAACCATATATGCGATTCGAAAGTGAAGAGATGTTGATAAGTAGTCGGAGATGGGCTTAAGATGCCATCCGAACCGAGTCGACGCCGACTGTAGTCTTGCTGATAATAAGAAGGGTCGAATAAATCTTCGTTGATTACTCGAGGAAATTGTAGTTGGCGACAATGTGGATAGCTTCCGGTGTGCATCGGTGTTGATCCATTGCTGTTATCGGAGGATAACCAGAGGAGGTCTTTCGGATAGTTTTCCGTCGGTTGGGGCTTAATCTGGACTAGTCGTCGGAGGACAACCAAGTGTGGTCTTTCGATAGTTTTCCGTCGGTTCGGGCTTAATCTCGACCGGGAGGACAACCAAAGGCGGTCTTTCGGATAGTTTTCCGCCGATTCGGGCTTAATCTGGACCGTTCGCCAAGTGGTACATTGCTTTGGAGAAAACAAGAGAAACTTTGATAGAATATTTGTTAGTCTTATGCAAAGTATGACGCATGACAGTGTATATGAATGACATATGCATGAATTATGACTTTATGAGAAATGTATGAATGATAGATGTTGTGATATTTCAAAACATATCCATCTTGAAGAAGATGCGGATGTTCAAGATTTCGACTGGGGAATTGTGTGGTGAGAAACCCGCTTTTGAAGGAGAAGAAAGATATCCTGGATTTCTCCGATGCACTATCTGACCAAGTCTTGGGCCTAGATATTGTTGAGGAAGGAAGAGATTTGAGAAGCTCGTTGTCGGAGATCTCATAGACCCTGCTGAGGAGAGTCTGGGAGGCGATCTGTTGGGGACCTTGTATGTAGATCCTGCTGAGGAAATTTAAGAGGCGCTCTACTGGGGATTCTGAGTGTAGATCTCGCCGGAGAGCATTTGATAGTTGTCGGGAGACCGGGTTGGAAGAGTCTGGAGCCCGTTGTAATCTCTGGCTGGGGGATAAAGGGTGTATGTTTCCTCCGATGCACTATCTGACCAAGTCTTGGGTCCGGATACCGCTGCTGGGAGAAGGGGGAAGATTGAGAAATATCTGCTGGGGATGAAGTGTTACTGCTTGGAGACTGATGTAACGTTGCTCGGTTGAGTGGAATCACTGCTTGTGGATTAACATATACTCCGTTGGGGAAGGTGTGTTGTGAGTGACACCTTTATGCTCTGTGGGGAACTATTTGTTGACTCTCGTCGTCATCCCAATTCCTGGAGCCTGTAGTAAGCACTTTTGTATGTTCATTTTCGTATGTTTGTGATTAGATTCTTATTGTCAAATGCGTATAGTCATTCAAAGCAAACGTTGGACTTATTGCAAACGACAAACAATGGAAATTGTAAAGAGAAAGAATTTTATGTTTATTTGAAAGGTGGCGTATGGCCAAGTAGTTTGTACACAAGAAAGGTAAAAGCTATGCGGAAACAATCTCGTTAAGTTCCAACTATGCTAGTACTCATATATTTCAACTATCTCATCTCCTTGCAGAGTGAAAGTGAGTCGATTCCATTTGAACCTTGAATAGTAGTCCAGAAGGTGATCCGGAAGAAACATAGTCGACGCTTAAATCCCTAACTTTGCCTAGACCGACCTTTCGGTTTCACCGGATACCTTTTTGCCCAAGCCGCCTTTTCGTGTTTTCGACTTGCCGGTGTACATGTTTTGTATATATCCTTAATTTTGCCCGAACCTTTTGGTTCGCCAGATGCCCTTATTTTTGCCTAGGTTCGCGACCTAGCGGGTCTATTTCATGCGTAGTATTTTTGACTATGTCTGCGTTCACGTGTGGGAAGTCTTCACCATCCATGGTGCTAAGTATCATAGCTCCGGAAAACATCTTTTGACTACAAATGGTCCCTCATAGGTGGGAGTCCATTTGCCCTCGATCACCTTGTGGAAGAATGATGCGCTTGACTACTAAATCACCAACTTGGTAGACTCGGTGCTTGACCTTCTTGTTAAATGCTCTAATCATTCGCTCGATAACTGTCCATGGCGATGGACGCGAGTCGTTCTCATCAATCAAATTAATCTGTCAAGCCGAGTCCGACCCAATCGCTTCGCCTAACTCCGTCCCGGAGGACTCGTTGAGGTATCCGAACCTCGATGGGTAAGACTTCCATACCGTATACGAGAGAGAAGGGGTTGCCCTGGATGTTCGTCAGTGCGATAACCATGAAGAGCAAACGGTAACATCTCATGCCAATCTTTGTAAGTCACCGCATTTTCGATAATCTTCTTAATGTTCTTGTTGGCGGCTTCCACTGCGCCATTCATCTTATGCCGATAAGGAGAAGAGTTGTGATGCTTGATCTTGAACTGCGTGCAGAGTTCGGTGATCATCTTGTTGTTGAGATTGGAACCGTTATCTGTGATAATCCTTTCGGGAGTGCCATACCGACAGATAAGATTATGTTTGATGAATCGAGCCACAACACTCTTGGTAACAGATGCATACGAGGCTGCTTCTACCCACTTGGTGAAATAGTCAATTGCCACAAGGATGAAACGGTGTCCATTGGAAGTTGTGGGCTTGATTTCTCCGATCATGTCAATGCCCCACATTGCAAAAGGCCAAGGAGAAGTTAAAACATTCAGAGGTACTGGAGGTACATGTACTTTGTCGGCATAAATCTGGCACTTGTGACAAGATCGAGCATAAGCGGTGACAATCGCCTTCCATGGTGGACCAATAGTAACTGTTCTCAAAATCTTCTTAGCCATGGTGTGTCCACCGGAGTGGGTACCAAATTGTAACTCTTCCATGATACGTATTCTTTTTCGGTCTACACAATGAGTACAAGTCGTGGTTGCTTATATATGTTGTTACCGAAAGAATTTGAAGCGAATCTTCTCATGAACTTCTTATCATTAATGATGCCCTGCGGATATTCCCGAGTCTCAAGATACCTCTTACGTCATAGTACCAAGGTTTCTCTTCCGCAAGCTCACAACAATACTGGTTCGTCGAATTTCTCAATGATGATCCGGGAGCCTCGTTGTCCCATCTAACCTTGAACATAGGCGACATAGTAGCCAATGCGCCGCAACCGATTCTCTTCTCGTGGAATATGATTGAAAGTGATCTCTTCAAAGTAGGGATCAAACTTAAAACATGCTCGATACGGAATGAGATTCGGATGCTTCGTATCCCACTCGCCTTTATCCGGCGATCACTAAAGTGAGTCTCCATACACTTGTAAGAACTTGATTCTTAAGTCAATAGCGCTTTAAGACCCATGATGCACGCTCACTCGCCATGTTGTTCGTGCAATTGAAACATAATCTGGAAAGGCGATGTCCGCTGTAGGGGATGTAATGATGGCGCCAATGCCATTTCCAAGTGCGTTGAGGCTCCATCAAGACCATGGTCCATCGGGATCCTTGTTCAGTCCTTCGTCGGGCCCGGTTCTTCGCAATCAGAACTAGTAAAACATCTTCATCGAAATTAACCGCATAGATCGATAGTCATCTACGGCTTGATGAGCCAAATGATCGGCTACTACACTTCCTTTGATTGAGAAAGTGTGGATGTCATACTCGGTCAAGATCATTTGCCATCTTTCTATTCTTCCGAGAGAGTGGTTTCTCAAAGATGTATTTTATCGGATCCATCTTAGAAATCAACAAGGTAGTGTGAGTCAACATATACGTCTTAGTCGGAAAGCAAAGCCAAGCGTTGCAAGTTTTCTCGAGTGCAGTGTCTTGTTTCACACGGTAAACTTTTGCTAAGGTAGTATATTGCATGCTCTTTTCGACTGCACTCGTCATGTTGCCCCAACACACACCCCATTGAATTCTCTAACACTGTCAAGTACATGATAAGAGGTCTTCCTTCGGCGGGCGGCATCAGGATAGGAGGATTCTGTAGGTACTCCTTAATTTTGTCGAAAGCGATCTGGCAATCGTCGTTCCATTCCACTACTTGATCTTTCTTTAGTAACTTGAAGATCGGCTCACAAGTAACAGTCAGGTGTGCAATGAATATGGCGATGTAGTTCAATCGGCCCAAGAAACCCCTGACTTCCTTCTCAGTGCGGGGAGCTGGCATCTCTTGAATGGCTCTAACCTTGGCGGGGTCAACCTCAATACCTCTTCCACTGACAACAAACCCTAGGAGTTTTCCGGATCTAACTCCAAAAGTGCACTTGTTAGGATTAAGTCTCAGTCTGTACTTCTTCAATCTGTCGAACAGTTTCTGCAAATGATCAAGATGTTCTTCTTCAGTCTGTGATCGAGCTATCATGTCGTCGACGTAGACCTCTATCTCGTGATGAATCATGTCATGAAATAATGTAACCATAGCACGCTGGTAAGTGGCGCCCGCGTTCTTCAGTCCGAACGACATCACCTTGTAGCAGAAAGTGCCCCACCGTAACAAAGTAGTCTTCTCCATGTCTTGAGGCCATTTTGATCTGATTGTAACCGGAGAAACCATCCATGAAGGAGAAAACCTTATGCTGAGCGGTGTTGTCAACCAGAACATCAATATGAGGAAGTGGAAAGTCAACTTTCGGACTTGCTTTGTTCAGATCTCTGTAATCCACACACATTCGTACCTTACCATCCTTCTTAGGTACGGGTACCACATTAGCAACCCACTTGGGATAGGAAGTAACGGCTAGGAAACCAGCGTTGAACCGCTTCATAACTTCGCTTTGATTTTCTCGACATCTCAGACGCACGCGACGAACCTTCTTTCACCGAGAAAACCTTCTTTTGTCGCAATCGTGTACCACAATATCAATGTCTAAACCTGCATGTCTTCGTATGACCAAGCAAAACCTCAATATAGTCTCGTAGCATCCGAACCAACCTTTCTTTGACACTGCTCAAGACCCGCCCTATCTTGATCTCTTTTCTCCTTCGCACCCAAATTCACAACCTCAACTTGCTCTTCGTGTGGTGTATAACTCGCTCTTCTTCTCCGCAAGTTCTCCGGCACTTCACAATCTTCCTCACTTTCGTCTTCAACTTGGTAGATCGGATTATCAAGTCATATTTAGCACTAGCATAGTTATTAATGAGATTCGGAGTGATTCCGCGTTGTATCACGTGGGTGTGTGTAAGAAACACATAGCTTTTTGAAGGGGTGATAAAGTAAAGAAAGAAAACAAACAATTGAATGCAAAAGTCCAACGAATTTATTGAATGAAAATACGCAAACGACGATAATAACCTCGAACGAGCCATGACGCCCAAGGCACTAGCTTTCAAAGTTTATTGTTCAAACATAAAGAAATACGAAAAGCAAAACAAAACAAGAGCAATTACTCCCGACTAAAGGAGATTGGTATGACGTCTTGTCTTCCAATTGCGAGCCCTTGATCCGGAGTTGGGAGATCCACTTCGATGTCGAAGCCGTTGTCCGCCTTCTATAGCATGGATTCCACTCGGCGCGGAAAGGAAGTTGGCGGCACGTTCGCGTATCATCTTCGACCCTTGATGGTGAAGCCTAAACCGTCTTGTCAAATTTGAAAGGAAGATTGGGAGCTGTCCCCACATAGCACTACCTCCTTGTTCAACAAAGAGCTTGAGCATCTTTCAATGAGGCCATCCTAGGCGGAACTTGTGCAACTTTGGGAGAGTCAGCAGCACGACTGGTATTGTTTCAAAAGCTTGGCGTTTGAAGAATTCACCTCCATCTCGAGATAGCGGAATGATCGTAGATGACCGACTATACTCTTCTTCACCACATCCGTGACAACCTTTCCTTTCACCGGTATTTGCCGATGTAAGGTAGAGTACCGCCCCATGTATCCAAGGCCCAAGTAGGCAAGAGTAAGGACGGATGTCCATGACAAAGAAAGTGGAGTCAAAAGTCGGGAACCGACTTTAACAGTGAGTGAGCTCTCCAAGCTTCGCTTAGAACCATCAAAAGCTCTTACAATAATGTCACTGGGTCTCGAACCAACCCTTCGACATCAAGTCGATCAAAAGCGCCTTGGAAGGATATTCAGAGTAACCGTATCTACTAAAACATGAGATATGTAGTGCCCTTGCATTCAACAGATGTGCAAGGCTTTGTTATGTTTCTTTCCGGCAGAGTCAAATCAAGATCGAGAAGCCTAGGCCGTTGTTGGCAGGCTAGCAATACAAACTTCGAACGGTGGTAGTGTCTTGCGGTACATGAGCATTCTTGAAACTTCACCAAGGCATTAGCATGAGCCTCGGAGCATAAGAGCGAGCAAGCATGGAGATCTTGGACGGAGTCTCCAATTGTTCCACAACATTGTAGTCACTCTTCTTGATAATCTTAATTTCCTCCATTTCTTGTTTGGAGGTGTCTTTAGTAACTTCCTTTGGTACTTCCGTTGAGGGATGAGTCACGGTTCTTTCCTCTAGTGGGATATTGATTGAGTAGTGGAATGCGGGAGTCGCAGTGTCTTTTGGAGGAGAGATCTCCGAGAGAATACCCTTCCGGCTCGGTCACCTTACTTGATCCGGTGATGTTGTCGGGAATGGTAGCTTCAATTGTAAGATCTTCAATGGTCGAGGGTCTTTCTTGACACCATGATAGTAAATGTCACCCATAATTCCAAGGGATAGCCTTGTCGAGGAATATGGAAGGTCTTGGAGAAGTGATGATGAGAGGTGCCACTCAGGCAGGATCAGCAGAGGAAATCCTTATTGTGTTAACATCAAGATAGTCTTCGGGAAATCGTCACCCCATCCGGTCTTAACATCTTCAATAGGAATCTTGTAACTATCGTGATGTGTACTTCACCATGTAATCATATTTTCCACTTGGCTGCCCAAGGTATCCCACAGATGGTACAGCTTCGTCGCATTGTCAATCTTCAACTTAGACATTTCTTCACACGCTTCGCACGTGGTTTCGAAATAGTATCTCACGGTTGTCCATCATGCATCGAACGCGCCTTCTCAACCAAGCACAACCATCAGTGCGGACGGGCACCAACGACAATCCTCCGGCATCCCGGATTGACACCGCTTGCAACAAATTCTTCTTAACATCGAGGAATGGTCAAGTCATCTATGTTGAAAACATAAGTATCGCCACCAACAAAGATTGGAACTCTTGTCATGGTTAGGCATAGGAGCATTGATCACATTCGAGTCTCAACAGAGGATCAAACTCAATGCTTAGCTTCAATCATATCTTGAATCTTGTTCTTGAGCCCAACAATTGTCGTGTCGTGCCCTGGCTATTGGAATGGTAAGCACACTTAGCATTAGGATTGTACTTGGAGAGGAAGTGTTGACATTCGAGGAGGATCCTCAAGGGAATCAACTCTGCTCAACATGTGTTGCAAGGCTTGCGACAAAGGCATGTTGATCTTCGAACCGCCTCTTGGGCGCTGCGCTACGCGTTGTCACCGAGGTTGTCCGATGTAGGATTGAGATCACAACCGCCCACGATTGAGCGGTCGGTCTTGGCTCGGCTTCGACCATACACAAGATTAGCTTCTTTCTTACCACCAAAAGATCTCTTGCGGATTCAAGATGTCTCTACATGAATCTTCCCACTTGATACCACCAACGCGTCAATATCATTTCGGTGAATCCAGATGAAGAATTTCCAATCGATGATTGAAGAATGGGCTGTCGGTGTTCCCATAAACATATCAACCAACTCCTATTGGACAAGGGTGGTTGAACTCACCGCTAGATCTCTCCACGAGCATACTCTTTGAACTTCTCGTCACGACCCATAGACATGCTTTGTAGTTGCATGCGAGTGGGTGTCAATTCAAGATTGTACTCATATTGTCAGAAAGCATCAGCTAAGTCACCCAAGTGCGGATACGGTCATTCTCTAGCCGATAGTACCATTCCAACGGGTTCGGACAAACTCTCTTGAAAATAGTGCATCCACAACTTTCATCATCGGGATTGATCTTCGGACATAGGACTTCAAATGCAGGGCAACACATCCCATCATACTTGGCAAAAGTAGGAACTTTGAACTTGGGAGGAATCACAACACAGGACAAGACTCGGATCATCAAAGTTCAGCCGGACATTTTCAAGCTTTCCACAAGATTCGAGACGGTCTTGAGTTGCTTGTACTTGTCATCCTCATCGTGTTGGCTATAATCGAATGATCCTCCTCCTCCTTTGGCTCACGCGCTCACCTTCATCACCCTTGGTACTCCCTCGTATGGACACTTCCTTGAGAGCTCGATACGGCCGATCACCTTAGGACCCCTTTGAAACGCTCTACCCATGTTGAGGAGACCAACAACCTTCTTCTTCTTGTTGATGAGCTTCTTCATCTTCTTGGCCTTGGACCAAGTGGTGAACATCTCTAAAGAGCATTCGAGCTGAGATCTTTGACGGTCTGTTCAAGAGCCATTTCTGCTAAAATAAATAGCGAGCAAATGAGAAAACCAATCTCCAATGTACCTGTGATGCAATGTTATGATATGATATGCAATGTTTATGCGAATGCAATGCAATGTTTTCAAGGACCTAAGAGATTTAAATTTGTTAAACAAGCAATGAACAGACATTTATTAGTACTTCTTTTTATTATTCTCTTTTTCTTTTTAAGTACAAGAGATAGTCCAAAACAATAAAAGAAAAGCATAAAAATCCTAAAGCTCTAAGTCTCCCATGGGCGCTTCCTCTTGGTGCCGATGTAAGCGTTGATATTTCGCTCCTCATGAAGTAGCTTGGTGAACTCTAGAACTTTCTTCTCACTTGCATAACACTGAGCTTCAAAGGTATCCCTTTCTTCCTTTAGTTGAATCCAGGATCTCTTCAAGTCTTCAAGATCGGAGGCATGTCGAATGGAGAACAAGATAGGTACGCCACCTATAGCAACAGTTCCATAATTACTGGTAAAACAGTGAATGGCATCATGAGGTTTTGAGCTCGAGCTCTCACCCATTTGAGGTAAGGTTCCCAAGGAATGGAGTTCGGTGCCCCAAAGTCTTGGTATCGCCTTCTTTACCATGCCCCAAGCATGTATGAACCTTCGTCGGTAATCGAGATCGTGGTTGTAGTCGAACACAACATCTTGGAGAAGCATATCATGTGGACCATCTCTTGCAAAACCAAACCGACGTAGCTAAGGAAGGGTTGTAAGTAATACCTCCCTTATACCAAGTAGTGGTACATTAGGAATTCTCCACAACGCTCAATGAATGTGAAGTCCTTTTGAGAGAAAAGGCTCCAACGGATATCCGAATGAGAGAGTGACATTAATCTTTGAGACCATTTCATCCTTTGTTCGTTCTTCAAACCGATGGAGGAAGGTGCGAAATAAACCACCGGAAAGTAACGACACAACACATGAGAGTTCCTTGTCGCTTAGTAGTACGAATGTGGAGAATGTAGGATGTCTCCAAGTAAAGTAGGCACTGGATTGCGGGTAAGGAACAACTTGATGGCATTGATATCGATGAACTGATCCGAGTTAGGAAATAGAACCAAACCATAAATTAGCAAGGCCACAATGTCTTCGAATGCATGGAAACTCATAACTTTGAGGAATTCTGGCTTAATTAAGAACTTGGAAAGTAAACCCTTAACTTCACTTCTAGTTTCCCAATTGGCTTCAATGTCTGAGCGCTTAAGATGTAAGGCTGATGCGATGTCTTCGAACTTAGGAACCTTTTCTAGAATAGGTATCCCAAGTAGCTTAGAGAACTCTTCTAAGGTAGGAACCAACTGATAATCTGGAAATGTAAAGCAATGGTGTTTCGGATCAAAGAACTGGAATAGGACATGCATCATATCTTCTTCAAAACCGGAGATAACCAAATCAAGTAGATAACCATGTCTTTTGATGAACTGAGCATGGTCGAGAATTTCTGAAACCAATTCTTTGAGTTGAGAAGGGATACCCATGAAGTTGATTCGGATAGTCTTTCTAGAAGCCATAATCCCTACAAAACAGAGCAAAGATAAATCCCTAGGTCCTTGAAATAGTTAGAAATGATATGCAATGCAAATGATGTCATGATGTCATGTTTAGCACACACAAACAATTCACACAATGAGCCTAGGGTTAAGGCTTGCAAGAGGTATAGGTGATTACCCTACCAAAAGTTTGAGTTGGTTCATCCTGCCTTATAATAGTAACCGGTTCTAGGAATCTCACATCACGATCTTTCTCGTAGGCGCTTATTTCAATACGACGCCAAGTGGTCGATCGAAAATGTCCCAAAAGTCTAATCTCAATGAGCGTAGCATCGAGTATCAACCAACCTTGGTCTACACAAAGCCGCCATCTCACTACCTTCTAATGGCCAAGATGGGTCAATTAAGGTTCTAAAAGTTTAGTTAGCGCTGATGACACCACGAAGCCAAATACTATCTTCAACTTGGGAATGAAGAGTATCGGGACAACCAAAGTGTCACGCTAACGTAGCCATCATGTTGACCGTGTAGTTATACGTCTAGCGGTCGCGATGATCTAATGCTACTTACCTAAAAGGAAACCCGATCCGTGTAGGATCCCCAACAATATAATACCCAAGCAACCCTTAAAGATAAAGCATACAATTCAAACAAAAGCAATAAAGGTTATCTAGAAATCCCTAAGGCAATTCTCTTTAGGTCTCTCCCAGAGTCGCCAGATTCGTGATACGGTGAACCGACTTTGTAGGATTTTGTATCCAAATGTGCGGATAGCAAGAGTCGCCACCGACTTTTATTTTTATCCAATTAAGGGAAGGTAAAAGTAATGAAAAAGACCTTCGTTAGATTCTCGAGTTCGGAGAATGGTTATGAAAAGGAAGGTATTAGCACCCTTTCCATCCGTAGTTATCTACGGCTCTTAGTTGCTCTTAGATAACTTTTTAATATTGCTTTGTTTTGACAAAATGTTTTAGAAAAGGCATTTCACTTTGACTTTGTAATGACTCATGTAGGAGTGTATACAAAGTGTTCGAAATGTTTTGTTTTGAAAAGAATTTGAACTTTGAAAAGTGTGTGGTGTGAAAAGCATTTGGTAGAGCGAGCAACTAGGAGACTTATTACCCACTCGAATTTGGTCGTTGTACTTTACGCCCTTTAGAATAGCGCTAGCCATACCATTAGTTAGTAGGTAGCTCCATTCATTGGATGTAAGCGGGACATTCGAAGGACATCGGATGGTCATGAAGGCAACTTGTAGGAAGAGTCCTAGCACATTCGAAGGGACTATCATCATTTTTCATAGGTGACAATCGAGGGTCAAGATCATGTATTCGGAGGCGACATCGTGGGTCTTATGATCTTTGTATCGAAGGGACTATGATGATTTGTTTGGAAGGCAACGGTGCTAGAATACCTCTACGTTCGAGGGACATGACCATTTTGAATCGAAAGGCATCGAGAGAGAATTACCCTAAGGGGTGCGTGTGTGAGAGAAGTGTGTCAAGTTCAGATATTTTATCTTGAAGATTAGTGTGAGCTATGTCCAATTATTATCTTGCCATACACGCCTAGTTACTAACAATTTATAGGGTGCGGAAATTAAAATGCGGAATGTAAAATGCGGAAAGGTAAACCTACGCTATTACATGGCTTTATATACATAATTAGAGCGGAAAGTAAAAGTCCTAAATTAAACTATTACAACCCATGAGCAATTACATTATTGAAAAGTAAAATAAAACGGAAGAATCGTCTGAATCGGATCAACCTGTGAAAGGATAAGAAAATCGGAAAATGCAAAATGAATCGAACAAGAGAAAAAATGTTAGAAAAATGCAAGTTTTGATATGGAAAAATTAATACATGCTGGAAATAAGATAAATAAGTTAAAATAATTTTTTGGGATTTTTTAGAAAAGATTTAATAATTAAAATGCAATTAAAAGTGATTTAAATGCTAAAATAAAAATAAAATAAATATGCATGCAAAAATTATATTTTTTAATTTATTAAATTAAATAAAGGTTTTTATGAAAATAATGTAAAAAGAAAAAATGTTTTTGGTAATTTTTTAATGCAGAATAAAAAAATATGAAAAGAATTAAAATTGAATGAAAATATTGAAATAATTAGAAAATAGGAAAATAGAGTTTTGTAAAAGTGAAAAAAAAGATTGTCCGAACCAGAATCGAATCGGGACATCCCTTTCAAACCTTAAGATTCACATGCTTGACCGAGCGAGCCAACGTTTGGAAACGGATCGATTTAAAATAACACCGCCTCATCTCGCACGCTAATTCATCATCTTCGCTTTAAATATTTGAAGCTAGCGTCGCTTTCTTCGACGCTAGCCGCTAAATAGAAAACGCAGATACATAATATAAATTAATTCTAAAGGCATGGTTCGATTCCTTGAAGCATTCAACACCTGTATGGGTCTCGTTGTCCAATTTTTCCTAATAAGCCAAACCCTAAATCGAGTTTATAAACCCTAATCATGGTGAAACACGATTCGCCATGGAAATTCAATTGGATTGCCCAAAGTTTGGAAACTTGATTCTAATCACAAACAAACAATCAAAACAAGTTAATAATGCATGAATGTTAGAAATCGAATTTGAAAAAGTTTGACAAACCGAATCGATTTGCTCGATTCTTGATGTTTTGAATGATATAAGAGTCCGGATCGACTCTAAAGACCTCAAGGAATGCAATGGAATCCTCAAAATCGGTGGATGGTCGAACTAGAATTGCAAGTTGCTTCAAGAACACGAAATTTTGATTTTAGGTTAGGGTTTCTGGAGCAATTTTTCCCCTTTTCTTGATAGGTATGCACCATATATTTATACTGGATGGATTTGGAATGGTTTTTGGAAAGAATTGATCAACATTCAATGGAAATCAAATTTTGATATTCTCATGAAATCAAATTTTCAAATTTTGTCCAATTTCAATCAAATCTTGCCAAATTTGATCTAATTTCGAAATTGCTGGCATTTATGGGTTGATTGGATCACAAGAAAGCAATAAAAATCAATCTTCCAATTAATTTTGATTTTATAATTTATTTTAAGATTTAATTTGCATTTAAATAAATAAATTACAACTTAAATAGAAAAATAAATCAAAAATTCGTGGCATTGGGCTTGGATATTCCTAATTGCATGAGGAACAAGTTAGGATGAAGAAAAAATAGGCCCATTTGCAAAAGATTTGATTTTGTGAAGTATCTCTCTTTGTGCATTCTTCCAAAATTGCCCAACTTATGAATGGTGTAACTTGCTCAATTTTCCACATTTTTGAGTGTTCTTGGACTTTTTGGAAATCTCTAAGAGTCCTCTAAACAATGTCTTTGGTCTCATATCAATTGGAGTTACCATGCTCAATATATCTTCAAAACAAAAAGTTGACTTTTTGTTGACTTTGAAAATGACCTGTAATGTTTTGAGCTATACCTCTCAAATGAAGCATTTTTTGGACATTCTTGTGAGACATGAAGTTGTAGAGAATTGAATTTCCTTCAAAACAAGAGGTGGTGGAAAAATTTCTAAGAAAGTATGAGAAAGTTATGATTAGTCAAAGTTCAGTTGACTTTTCATCTAGAAACCCTAATTTAGAAAGTTTGACTTTTGAGCAAATCTTGAGTTTTCTTGATGAATCATGATCAACCCTTGATCAAATGATGAATGTAACTTCAAAATGAGGATGTTGACCAAAAATTATGAAGTTTGACTGTATGTTGACCACAGTTGACTTTTTGTCCGATACACCCGATTTTCAACCATCTGAGCAATTGTCTGAGGAAACTTGACTTGTGAAGCTTGAAACTTGTCATGGAGAATCTTTGAAGCATATGAGGAGGCATGAAGGCCATTGGAGATGTTGGAAATCCATCTTGACTTGAGAGATACCAAACCCTAGTTTGGGTTGATTGTCTAGGAGAGAGTTTGTCTGATCAACTCTTGAGGAATCCTTGAGTATGGATGTATGAGATCTCTTGAGTAGATGGAGGGCAAATTTTGAGGTATGACAATGTGGCACGTCAAAATTATAAATTTTGGTGTTGGACCCTTTTTCTTTGAAGTACAGACATTGCCGCTGCTTGTCCCATCTGTATCCCATGTGCGTGCGTTAATGTAGCCTTGTTAAACTCTTGAGCAACAATGGGAGATATGAGAGGCACATGAGGGATAGTGACTGTTATACCCCAAAATTTTCCCTCTTACTTCTCAAGACATCTCACATATCCATACTCAAGGATTTCACAAGGGTTGACCAGACAAACCCTCTCCTAAGCAATCAACCCAAACTAGGGTTTTGGCCATTCTTAAATCAAGGTGGGCCTCTAACACTTCCAGTGGTCATCATGCCTCATCATATGCTTCAAAGAATCTCCATGTCAAGTTTCAAGCCTTACAAGTCAAGTTTTCTCAAACAATTGCTCAGATGGTTGAAAATTATTGTATTGGACAAAAAGTCAACTGTGGTCAAGATACAGTCAAACTTCATAATTTTTGGTCAACATCCATATTTTGAAGTGATATTCACCATTTGATCAAGGATTGGTCATGATTCATCAAGAAGAGTCAAGAATTGATCAAAAGTCAAAGTTTCCAAATTGGGCTTTCTCAGACAAAAGTCAACAGAACTTTGACCAGGCATAACTTTCACATACTTTATCAAAAAAATTTCCACCACAGATCATTTTGAATAGAATTCAATTCTCTACAACTTCATGTCTCACAAGCTTGGGCAGAAAATGCTTCATTTGGAAGTTATGGATCAAAACATTACAGGTCCTTTTAAAAGTCAACAAAAAGTCATCTTTTTGTAAAGAAGTGTTCATGAGCATGGAAACTCCAATGAAGATGAAACCAAAGAGGCTGTTTAGAGGACATCTTGAGCTTTCTAAAAAATCCAATAACACCCAAAAATGTTAACAATTGAGCAAGATACACCTTGCACAAGTTGAGCATTTTTGAGGAGGTGCACAAAGAGATATACTTGAAAACCAATTTTTTTGCAAATGGGCCTAACTTTTCTTGATTCAAACATGTTCCTTAGCTGAATTGGAACCTCTAAGCCCAACGCCACAAATTTATCTTTTATTTTTTATTTATTTTGGATTTTTAATCATTTAAAAGCCAATTTAATTAAAATAAAAGATAGAAAATCAAAAATTAATTGCAAGGCGGATTTTGTCTCATTCTTGAGGTCCAAGCAAGCCATACAAGCTGTCAATTTCGAAATTGCATTGTTTCGAAAAGGAATTGAATGAGATTTGATCGAAAAAGGCAATATTTGGTTTCATTCCAAATCAAATATTTTCTCATTGATTGGCATATAATTTCTTCATAATTCTTGACCTAATTCACTCTACTATAATTTCTCATTGATGCATCCAAAAGCACAAGGAACGAAACCCTAGCCTCAAACACCAACCCTAAAGTTCACAAATTTTTCACAAACTTGCAAAATTCGAAATCCTATTTCCAGCCACTTTCCAACCTTCTCATTCATCCATTTGTGTTCCTGAGCATTCCAGGAATCCATACCAGTCTTTACACAAAGCCAAAGCATCCCAGATCGAGCCATACAAGTCTCACCGGTTAGGTAAAACTTTTGATTTCAAATTCTTTAATTCATGCATTGTTAACCAATTTGATGCATCTGTATGTGTTCATATATGTCATTAGAACAAGTTTGATACGTTACATGCAAGCTTTAACGCAGGAATAGGGATCTGCCATTGTTAGGGCAGTTCGAGTTGTTTTCTTCGAAACTCAATTTGCAAGCATTTTCAGGCCAAACTGAGGGCACCACTGAACTCGCAGACCCCCGATTTAGAGGGGGTTGCCTTAACCCTAAGCTTCAATTTTTAGTATTTTGCAGGTTTTGAAAAACAACCCGCCGGAGAAGACGATCGGGATTAGGGTTCAGACGGGTGACTCCGGTGCTGACTGTTAGACCATGGCGTAGCATGTTTCTGTCACCTGATTGGTTTACACGATATAACCGGGTCCCACATTTGACTTGCTTTTGAAAATTCAAAATACCACGTGTTATCACATATAATCCATTGCAGGTATTCTATAGACAGCAAGCATGCGCAGCTCAGATTGTCAAGGCATTGTGGATTTCGCCAGAAGGTCCTGGGATCGATTCCCAGCGACCACACTTCTTTTTTGCACCTTTTGAACCTTGATAGAATTTGAGCATTTGAAAATTTAATTGTGTAGTTTATGATACAAATTGTTTGATCTGACATGAATAGTGTTGATTTTAGATACTTAGTTACAAATTTGTGGCAATGTATTTGAATGAGTACCTTAAGAGGAAAGGGGAGGATGTGGTTGTCTCTAGTAGCCGAGTTTGAGAAATGAATTCACTTGTGGCATCCTGATCTGTTGGACTAATTTTGAAGTTTGTTTAACTGCATTACAAGTTTTAATTGTAAACAAGTTTTATATGCTGAACATATCAACTATCTTCTTGAGTTCTTGTTGTAAGAATTATTTGCTAGTTTCTATTAACACTCACAAGTAAATAAACTAAAGAATGGAAAAGAAAGAACACAAAACATGCATCCAAACACATGTCCCCTTTATATGTTGTTAGTATATTTTTTTTATAAAAGTATAAAAGTTTTTTTAAACATCTTGATGTTTCTTTTGTGAGTTAAAATTAAATTAGATTTTGACACTAGTATACATTTTCTTATGACTAGAGTGACTGGTATATGAATTAAATTTGAATCTCTGAAAGTGATAAACTTGTTTTGAGCTTTAACTTGTTTTGCATTTAGTTTTTGATTCATACTAGTATTTGTGTTTTATATTTGTTATGGGGTTCAAATACTACACATGTTCGAATTTCAAGATACAAATGAATCTTGTTGGATACATATAGTGAAAATACCCAATTTTTTGCAACTTTTAACTATATAGCGCTACTGTTTGAATTTTTTTTAATACTTTTTTTAACTTTATTGTACTTGTTATGAATGTTTGAGTGAGTTGTGGTTGTGTATGTGTTTTTAAATTTTTATACAATATATTGATTTTGAAATTTTAGGTTTGATGAGATTTAAAAAAATTTGCATACATAAATGGACCAATTTATATTAATGTAGGCCGAGTTCGACGTGCAACGCTCATTCTCCGCGTTTCCTTGAGTTCGATCTTCTCGTGTCAACTTCTCGACGTTGCTGTTCGGTAAATACGAGGTAAGTTTCTTCCTCAAATTACTGGTATTGTGATGAATTTGTCTGAAATTGCGGTAATATTTTGCGTTTTCTTCATCCGGATCCATTTCGTATATACTTTGCGTTTTGACAAAAACACATTATACCGTTTTGTGCCCTAATTAGTTGTTTTTGTTTAGTTTAATTAGTAAAACCATGGATAAGACATGGATGTATTCTAATCGATTGTTGAAAGAGTACGAGAATGGGGTTTCAGAATTCGTTAAGTTTGCTGTTGCGCACGCCAAAGACCCCAGTCGAATGACATGTCCTTGCTTGGTTGCTATTATGGGAGTCGGGTTGATGCAGTTCAGTTGACATCGCATTTAATATGGTATGGAATTGATAGAAGTTATACATGTTGGAATTTGCATGGTGAGAAAAGTAACGGGAATGTTGAATCGGGGTATAATACGACCTATGTTTCAAATGACAATTGCACAGATACATGCGATTATGATCGAGTCGAAGAGATTGTAGAAGCGCTTGAAGAAGATCTTAAGGATTGTCCCAAAATGTTTGAGAGGTTGGTAAGCGATGCAGAGAAACCGTTGTATAATGGTTGTACAAAATTCACAAGATTGTCTGCGGTATTAAAGTTGTACAACTTAAAGGTGGGCAATGGATGGTCGGATAAAAGTTTCACAGAGTTATCAGCCCTTATGAAAGATATGCTACCAGAGGATAATCTTCTTCCCAATCGAACGTATGAGGCCAAAAAGATGTTGTGCTCTATTGGCATGAGTTATGATAAGATACATTACTGTCTAAAAGATTACGTTTTATTTCAAAACGAGTATGCATCGTTAAATGAGTGTCCTAAATGCGATGCCCCTCAATATAAGAAAAAGTTGTCTCCAACAAAAGTCTTATGGTATTTTCCTATAACTCCGAGATTTAGACGCATGTATCGTAGTGAAACTGATTCAAGACACTTGACTTGGCATACAGATGATAGAATTATCGATGGAAAGTTTCGACATCCGCATAACTATTATGAGGGGAATCATTCGTGATAGAGACATTACACGATGCATAACTATTATGAGGGGAATCATTCATGATAGAGATAGAGGAGTAAAATGTGATGTACATTGGAATGATGAGGAGCAACTAATTGAGCCTAATGGTGCAAAGTTGGCAAGCTACATTGGTACACTTGTTCGTATATACATTCCAATCACCGCTCCTAGTTGGAAAAGAGAAGAGTTGGAAATCGGTAAAGAGAAAATTTGGACTGAGATACAGGTACCATATATGATTGTTATTTTCTTTTTGTTGATGATAATGTATTTAAATTAATTATACTAACACATTCTATGCATATGTTTTTTCTTAGAGGTCTATTTACATTGAAGATAACCGAAAAAAGTATATACTTCAATTGGCCGGAAAAAGACATAGAGGGTGGAGATCTTTTTTAACAAAAAATTTTCTTAAGGACGAGGAAGGAAATTTTGTTGAAGCGGAATGTCCAATGAAGTATGTGAACCTCATTACACTTGAAGAATGAGTTGCTTTTGTAGGCCAAAGAAGAGACGAAAATTTCAAGAAAGTGAGTGTCACAAATCACGAGAGAGCATCAAAACCCACATATCCATACAAAAAAGGGAGTTTGAGATATGCACGCTTACAGCAAAAAATTGTAAGTAAATATAAATGCTATAATCTTATTAATTCTCTCAATGTGTTATAACTGATGATCTTATTATTTGTGTCAATGCGTAGTTAGACGAGACGAAAAGCACTTTCGGCACATGTTTTATGGAAGGAAGCTTGTGTGGGCAAGGATCGAGTTGTTAGGGATGATGTTCAACATATTTATGATGAATGTGTAAGTATAACATTGTGTCTTTAATTAAATAAAAAGATTATTAATATATAATTAACTTTTTATCTCCACTAAGAATTTTTGATATGTAAATGAATTTCAGAAGACTCTATCTCAATCGGTATCCACAGGTGAGGACCAGGATAACAAGAGCGTACTTAGTCGAGCACTAAATCTTGCTGAGTATCCCGGTCGGGTGAGGGGTAAAGGACGTGGTGTGACTCCAACCTCCTTGTATAAGCATCCAAGGAAAAGAAATCCTAGAAATCAAGAAGTGATGCAAACATTGCAGGAATTACAAGCACAAATACGTGAATTGCAAAATGATAAAGAGAGATATATGGCGGAAAAGTGCAGTTCAAAGTTGAAAGAAACTAGTGACAAAGCCAGTATCAACTATCAAAATAAATTTCCTGAGGTAATTATATATGATATTATGAAATTAAAATAGCACATTTATGTTAATTGACATATATACACATTATCAATAATATATTTATTATTGGTTTAGGGCATTTCATCTTGTCAGATATACTTATCGGCATCGATTTATCGCCTAGTTGGAAAGGGAAAAGTGCATAACACTTTGGGAGATTTACTACACCACATAACGCTCCCTGATGGATATCTGAAAGTATCGGTTGATGTTGCATTAGATCTGGATGCATTGCTACCGATACCTAACACTGTTTCAGACACATCATTGTTGCGAGATGCAATAGGATCTTTTGTTGCATGGCCATCTGACCTCATTTTCATAGATGATCAGGTATGTTGAAAACAATTATGAATCTTTAAGTATTCAATGGTCAATTCTGACCTCATTTTTTTACATGGTAGTTTTAGACTCCTACAAAACTCGCATCTATAGATAAAGGGATTTTGCAGCACGATGAGTTTGTTGCATCACAAAAAGAGGTAGGTTTAAAGTGCTAATTATATGATCCAAATAAAAAACTACATGATTTTATAATTTACCTAAATTATATGACTTTTAGGTACCTGCTCAAGGGTCACATCAAGTGAGCCAGAAAAATAGTAGTGTACCCAACCAGAAAATGGATCTAATTCCAAGGACCGTGCGGAAAAAATAGTACCTCGATTCCGGATGAGTCTTGACACACTTGTGAGAACATCAGATTTGATGAGTGGTGCTATTTGTATGCTTATACATGCGGTAATGCGATCAATCTATTATTTAATTAGCTGAACAATTTATTTACACATTTCAATGAAAATAGTCTAATGTTTATTATATTTTTATTTAAGGTTCTTGTATGACAAATTGATGTGCAGGAATCAATTGTCAAACAGATTCCATTTTATGTTTTCCTCCCGTGTCAACCAATGGTCAATTGTTGACGATCCGGATTCAGTAAGAGAGATTCATGGCCAGCAATATAGAAAGCTTGTATCTTTGGGCGTATAATACTATTCCTACAGGGTTAGATATTTATTCTAAACTTTTGTTTTAATTTATAGAGAAAATTTCCATCTAAACTTTTGTTTTAATTTATAGACGTCACTGGTTGTTGGTTGCTGTGGATCCTATAAAGGAAGTGTTCTATTATCTGAACTCGGTAGATGGTGATTGGATAAATTATCCGGAAATGAAGTTAATGATTGATACGTAAGTGAGATTGTTCTAAATATTCATTATATAATTTATTTCTGTGAGATTATTCTAAATATATGATTTTATTTTGTTAGAGCAATACAAGTATTCTGATCTCAAAGAGATGCTCGAGTACATAGCCTAAATTAAGCAACATTACATGGATCAAAGTGGAGGCATATTAATTTTCACAATTTTGTTTATAATAGTGATGATACTTGATAAAACAATACAACTACATATTATTTGTTTTTCTATGTAGTGTACTCAACAGCAAAACGGTATAGATTGCAGATACTTTGTTATGTGGTTTATGAGAAATCATTAATTTGGATCGAATAGAGATTTCAATCACGGTATGGATTTATAACTTAGGATTTGTTATATTTATCGTATATTTCATATAATTTATTACTTTTAACTAAGTCATGCATATTATGTTTTGTTATGTAGTATTTTGATGAATACAAGTGTGCATATTACACAAAAAATCAGTTGGAACAAATCAAGGAGGAATTGTGTGAATATTTGATTGAGAAAAGAATCATATAAGGTATTAATACATTATTGTGTGAAAAGTATTATGAATACATAATTGTGTGAATATATTATTGACTATTATTATGTTCATACCTTGTAGGACCAAGACCGTCCGCTCGTCGTATTTTGGCGATTTCAGACGGATTTTATTTATTATGACTGATTTAGTTGTTGCTAGGGCTGATTTTGTTAGGGCTGATTTTGTTAGGGTTGATTTGATTATTGTAAGGGATAACTTTGTTATTGTTAAGGCTGATTTGGTTCTGTTAGAAATATGTGAATTGAATTATAATGGTGTACATATAAATATGTGAATTGAATTATATTGGTGTACATATATTTTGGATTACAATGGTATATAATGTAATGATATTATAATGCCTTTTTTTGGCATATATTTTGGTCTTATATTGGCATATATTTTGGATTACAATTGAATATTATATTCCAGGTTTACAGGTTATTATTGACCATGTTATTATTTCAGGTTTAAACCAAAATATAGACCCAAAATGCTGCCTATAGAAACTTTAAAAAGCGTTTTTTTCTGGAAAAGTGCGGCCTAAAGTATACATTAGACAAGCTTTTGAAAGCGCTGCCTGTTGTACGTATTTTCGAAACAAGTATTTTTAATTATCGTTTCCACAAGGATTGATGTGATATTACTGTCGTTCAATAGTTAAAGCGTATTTTATGATTTGGTAACACAAAGGTTTTGTTTCCTAACTACAAGACTCATAAGTTTCAATCAAACAAAATTTAGTATCCTTTTTAAAAGAGAGATGTTTGGATTAAAGAGAGTTTTGAGTGATTTTGAATTGGTAAAAGAATGTCAAGATTAGTTTCATTAACCTAATTTCATATGAATTCTATTAACCAAGAGGATGAACTAGTTGATGATCGATATAATTACGTATCCTCTCAATATTGTTGATTTCCAACCAATTTTATGAATGTTATCATGTTAATATTTAGATGATATCTCACTCTAACTATTGACATGATAATCATTAGGCTTAATACAAGTAAACACTAACTCAAAAATCTATCTCTAGCATTTGTTCATTAGTGGACGAATCTCCTAAACAAGTTTGAACATATTTTTCAATCACAATCCAAAGAATAAAAAGTACAAGTAAATCAAAGAAATTCATCATATATATATATATATATATCATCAACCAAGTTCATACACATTAAGATCAAAAGAAATACATAAAAGCTAGATTAACTACCTCTAATCTTGACACAAAGAGGAGGTTTATCTATCCATTTCCATGGTAGCTTGATGATCAAGAAATATCCAAAGCTTTATGAACATCAACCTTGAATGATCAAAGATTGAGGTAGTAAAGCTTTGATCTTTGTAACAATGGAGGAAAATGGATTTTCTTAGGGTTTTTCTCTCAATCTTGCCTTAAAAGCTTGTTGGAATGAGAAGAAGAAGTACAAAATATCTTAAAAGTAGTTCAAAAGTATGGGTTGTCCACCCAGATTCGTCGGACGACCATAAAGCATCGTCGGACGAGCACTACAAAGTGTGAACACGTTCCAAGTTAGGTGAGCCAAGCTGTTTGAAATCAGGACCGTCGTAGGGCGACGATGCTACCTCGTCGGGCGAATATGAGAAAACGCCGGGCAACACGAAGCGAAACTCTCCAGGGCCAAAATCCAAAACTTGAAGCTTTCCTCGCTTCTCCTCGCCTCTGCATAGTCGGGCGACGCTTCGCTTCTGGCTCGCCTCCCTTTGCCAGGAAAAATAGCTCAGATGGAGAAATTTGATTGCTTTCTTGTAATCTTCCAAGCCAACCAAATGCTGCAAGTTCTGATCATATTAAACTGAAAAAGTAACAAACCAATTAAAACCTTCAAAATAGTTATATTTACACTAAATGACTTAAAAATAGGTAATAACTTAAATAAAATAAACGAATGAGATTAAAAGTGTCAATAATTAATACGATATTTATCCAAAAGTTGACACTTAACAACTCTCCCCAACTTAACTCTTTGTTTGTCCTTAAATCAAAAGATAAAAATCAAAACAACAAGAAAAAGTTCATATTTGAATCACCTAAAGATTTCTTCATTATTCCTTGAAAAACAAAATGCAATATTCACATAGGACTAAACACACTCACTAGTAATCACGCACATCCGGAATAATTCATGCATTCATCAAAACAAGTTAAATGTACAAAATGGAAATAAAGATCACTAAGGAGTTCAAGGGTTGTAACTTGGCACGGGTGAAAAACAAAGGATATATATACAAAGACATTGAAGAAAAATGGGGTAAAGACAATGAAGAGCATTTCATATTTCTCACACAATGATCTTATCCTTTTCTTTCTTTTTCAAGTTCTTATATATATATATATATATATATATATATATATATATATATATATATATATATATATATATATATATATATATATATATATTTTTTTTTTTATTCAATCTCTTTTTTCCTTTTTTCTTTTTTTCTTTTTCGAGGATACATTGTGCCATCAATTCATGGTTTATTTTTTATCAACCTCCCCAACTTTCAATTTATCAATCCTTCTTATTTAAAAACATGCTCTTCAAAAGGCTAATCAAATGATTGGGTTGGTGTTTACAAACAAGAAAAATTTTATTGAATGAATCATCATTGAATTTTATTTTGATTATCAACAAAATGACTAAGTGGTATACTTAACAATTTTTAATTTTTAAGCTCAAAAAGGTTCACTAAGATTCACTCACACGCGGTTAATTAAAGCCCTTTTGGAATTGATGGTTTTCTCATAGTACACAAAAGTTGCCTTGCTCACTTCTATGTTTCCATAATGTCAATAAACAAATTCAGATTAAGCATGAATTAAACGAGTTAACACAACCACTAGTACTATCAATTTTTTTACAAAGTGGAAGCTTCTCACATAAGTGGTTTATGTCCTAATGATTCAAACATGAACAAATATTTACACAAATGCATAACTTAGGTAATTTGCATAAAACACTACTTTCACTATAATGTCAACATTCTACAAAGCGGTAAAATAATACCTTGTTTGCGCAAGGCAATTGAGAATTTTATCATCACCACCCAAATTAAACACTATGCCCCAAAACTCATTCTTGCTCCTAGAGCACATAAGTCCACTATTTTTCCAAGACAAACAATTCACATTTTATGTACAAACAATAATTAAAATATAATAGTACTAATTTAAATTACTAATAATAATAATTAAAAAAAACTTAATTTAACATAATTAAACAATATTGTTTTGGTGTAAAACACCACAAAAAGGGAACCGATCCCAAAATACATCCAAAATAAGTTCAAAACATAGCAAACTAAATTGACAACAAAGCTGGAAAAAAATTTAAAAATTCTTCACTTTGAAGCTCAATGCTCCATATCATCATCACCTCTGTCATCACCAACAACCGCATCATCACAAACATTCGCATCAACATCCGTAGGTGCTGCCCCCTCCGAAAAGAAAGGGCGCCTGCCCACAGGCCAAGCACAATAAGCATCATATTCCGCACGGGTCGGAAAAGTGAAATGCTCCTGAGGTGCAACTTGATTTTGATAAACTCTAGCCATGGTGTAATGAAAAAAGCCACTGAACCTCTGAAGCGCTTCTAACATGTCCCAAGTATAGTTGCAAGTCTCACGCATCCGAGGATCCCAATTTCCATAATCGATACCCTCGGGTGCCTCAGGTTCAGGTTGAGTACCTGATGACTCACCCGTACGGACACCCTTCTTTTTTAAAGCTAGCTTACCCAAACAATAACGGTTAACATAATCATGATCAATAACTCCCTTTACTTTCTCACTAATTCCATTCGACAACAATATACTGTTATCAAGACACATTTTAGTGATTAGGGAAGGAAAGATGATAAGGTTTCTAGCATTTACCTCCTTTATTTTTATTCCTTCAACAAAAATTTACATCTCCCTTGAAATCACGGAAGCAACATTCACGGACTTTTGCTCCATGATACATTTGACCAAGACCGCCACATTAATTGGAATTGTGGATCTATGCATCTTAGGTTTTATGTTGTTCAAAATGAGGAGATGAACAATTTGCGCCTCCGGAGTCATGTCTTCTCGGAGGCACCTCAAGGGATGGCCAGTTGCATTTCTCTCCACACTCCGACCTGGCAACAAGATTGCTTTCGCAATAGCATCATGATCTATGTCACTTTTAAGCTCATTGGTGTAGTCATCTACACTTCCCTGTGTATAGTAGTAACGAGAATCCAAAATATCGTTAATGGCATCAATGGAAAAGAATAAAGCCTTCCCACGCACGATGGTCCGGTAACAGAATTGCTCTCCCTCAGCTGGAAGAGCGTTTGCGTAAAACTTCCCGACCAAATCATAGCTCACACGATCTATCGGGTCAATTAGAACGTCCCACTTCTTGTTCAGAAAAATCCGCATAGGCTTGTTATACGTGCCATTGGTGCTGATGTTGAATTTCTTCTCTAGCGCAAAGGACCTCCCAATCAGCAGGTTGTACCTAGCCTCGACTTCGGCACTCACGAACCTAGTGTCATCAAAGTCCCGTGGTGGGTTATAACTACGACCTGCGAATTCCTTATTTTGTCTATGGTGTCCACGTTTATTTCCCATATGCAAAAACAAGTCGACAAAACAGTGCAGCAGACAAACCAAGACATTAAATAATTGTTAAAATTCAAGGCACAAAAAAAAATTTTAAGCATGGCATGCTTGTGCAGTTTCGTCGGGCGAGTATGATGGGCCGCCGGGCGACTCATGTGAACTGTAAATTCTGCACAATTTTTCTGCACAGATTTTCCATGGGTGTTTCTTCCATATTCAAACACAGCCACGATTTTAACCAAATAAGATGATGACAAAAGGTTGAGCATGCAATAGAGATCCTAACCACCTAATTTCACTATACTACACAACCTAAAACTATCAAAAACAACTTAACTAAAAAAGAACAAGATAGAAACTTACTATGAGTGCTTGAGAATGAGAGGAAGCTTGCCAAAATTTTGAAAGTTTTGAAATTGGAAGAGAGGAATGAATGCTTGGCTGCTAGTGTTTTGGGAGAAGAGAAATGAATATTCCAAAATGGGGAGAAAGGCTGGGTTGGGTCGTGGGCCACCCAAATTATAATTTGAACAAACCCAAGCAGAGATGTTCTGTTCGCACAATTTCGTTGGGCGAAGCAGGATCCTCGCCGGGCGACGCTAGGCAGCCCTCACTTCCAAATTTTTTTCTTTCAAAATACATTTCCTCAAACATTCTGAAACATTCTTAAAAAAGAAAAATGACTAAAAAAACATGAAATACTTACAATGTTGGGGTGCCTCCCAACAAGCGCTTTGTTTAATATCGTTTCGAGCTCAACGGTTCAAGATGATCATGGACCATTAAAATATAGTACCGAAATCTCTCGGATTTTCTCTCCGCCAACATACACTTTTAACCTTTGCCCATTTACGGTCCACTCTATCTTGCTTCTCGGGTTTTGCAACACAACAGCTCCATAATCTTTAACGTCCTTGACTAAAAACGGACCAGACCATTTTGACTTTAGTTTTCTCAGAAAAAGCCACATCCGAGAATTAAACAAAAGAACATTTTGGCCCGGTTGAAAGTCTTTGTTCTTGAGCTTCTTGTCATGAAAAACTTTAACCTTGGTTTTGTATATCTTATTTGAGTGGTAAGCTCCATCTCTCAATTCTTCCAACTCAACGAGTTGATCTTTTATCTTGTCACCGACTAGAGAGGAATCAAAATTCAAGAATTTAAGAGCCCAAAGAGCTCTATGTTCCATCTCCACCGGAAGATGACAAGTATTCCCATATACTACCTGAAAAGGGGTTAGTCCCATCGGAGCCTTGTAGGCGGTTCGATACGCCCACAAAGCTTCGTCTAGTTTTGTTGACCAATCCTTTCTAGAATTTGATACCTCCACTTGAACATTGGATTGTGGATGGTAAGGGGTTTTCACTTTATGCTTTACACCATATTGATTCAAAACTTTTTGTAATAGTGTATTGCAAAAATGAGAACCTCCATCACTTACTAGCACCCTTGGCACACCAAACCGCAAAAAGATGTTTTTCTTTAAAAATTTAATCACGATTTGGCATCGGCCTTAGGTGAAGCAATTGCCTCCACCCATTTTGACACATAATCAACGGCCACTAAGATGTACTCGTTGGAGAAAGACGAGGGGAATGGGCCAACGAAATCGATACCCCAACAATCAAAAACTTCAACTTCTAACATATTTGTGAGAGGCATCTCATCTTGCTTTCCAATTCCGCCACTCCTTTGGCACTTGTCACAACTCTTGGCATGTTCACAGGCATCTTTAAACAATGAAGGCCAATAAAATCCCGATTGAAGGACTTTAGTGGTCATTCGCAATCCGCTATAATGCCCTCCATAAGGGGAGTTATGACAATGCCAAAGTATGTCCTTTGATTCTTTCTTGGACACACATCTCCTCAACAAGTTATCACTACTCAACCTAAACAAATAAGGTTCATCCCACACATAGTACTTGGCATCGGCCAAGAATTTTCTTTTCTCATTCCAAGATAGATCTTTCGGAATCAATCCCGAGGCCTTGTGATTAGCCATGTCGACAAACCACAGCCTCTCTTGGATAGCATATAGTTTTTCATCCGAGAACTCCTCTATAACCTCTTTTTCTTTATTTGTGATTTCCACATTCACCAAACGGGATAAATGATCCGCCACCAAGTTTTCCAAACCTTTTTTGTCTCGGACTTCGAAATCAAATTCTTGCAACAAAAGAATCCATTAGATTAATCGTTGTTTGGAGTCCGGCTTGGTGAGCAAATATTTAATAGCGGAATGATTTGTGAAAATCACAACTTTGGAGCCAATAAGATAAGAACAAAATTTTTCCAATGCATACACTATAGCAAGCAACTCTTTTTCAGTTGTTGCATAGTTTATTTGAGCATCATTTAAAACTTTGCTTGCATTGTGTATTTCATGAAAAAATTTATTCTTTCTTTGACCGAGTACGACTCCCACCGCATAATCACTCGCATCGTGCATTAATTCAAAATCTAATTTCCAATTTGGTGCGGTGATTATCGGTGCATTAATCAAATTTTCTTTTAAATTTTCAAAAGCAATTAAACAATCTTTATCGAAAATAAAAAACTTATCTTTGTTGAGAAGATTGCTCAATGGCTTTGCTATCTTTGATAAATCTTTGATAAAAGCCCGCATGGCCAAGAAAACTCTGGATCCCTTTGACATTTGTTGGTGGAGGAAGCGTCTCTATCACATCGATCTTGGATTTATCAACCTCGATCCCCTTTGAAGAAATTTTGTGCCCGAGAACAATGCCTTCGGTCACCATAAAGTTGCACTTCTCCCAATTCAACACCAAGTTAGTATCAACACACCTCTTCAAGACGGTGTCCAAGTTCTTCAAGCACAAATCAAACGATGCTCCAAAAATGGAGAAATCATCCATGAATACCTCAATAGTCTTTTCAATCAAGTCGGCAAAGATAGCTTGCATGCATCGTTGAAAAGTTGACGGCGCATTACATAAGCCAAAAGGCATACGTCTGTACGCAAAAATCCCAAACAGACAAGTGAAAGCCGTCTTTTCATGGTCTTCTGGATTTACCAAAAATTGGTTGTAACCCAAATATCCATCTAAGAAACAATAAAATTGTTGCCCCGAAAGTCTCTCCAACATTTGATCCATAAAAGGAAGAGGAAAATGATCTTTTATAGTGGTTTTGTTTAGCCTTCTATAATTGATACACATCCTCTAACCCGTTACTTTTCGTGTCGGAACCAATTCATTCTTTTCATTTGAAATAACCGTCAAGCCACCCTTTTTGGGGACCACATGAACCAGAATAACCCATGTGCTATCCAAGATCGGATAAATCATGTCGGATTCCAACATCTTAACAACTTCTTTTCTCACAACTTCTTTCATAACCGGATTCAATCGCCTTTGAGGTTGGGCCACCGGTTTGAATTCTTCTTCCAACATGATATTATGCATACAATAAGCAGGGCTTATGCCTTTTAACTCGGATAACACCCAACCTATTGCATTTTGGTTAGTCTTCAAAACATGAATCAAACTACCCTCCTCCTTTTCGGATAGAGTGTTACTAATAATGACGGGTTTGTTACCTCCATCATCAAGAAACACATATTTCAAATGAGAAGGTAATGTCTTCAACTCACATTTTGGTTCTTCATCTTGGGAATCATTCTTTAAAATCGCCATCTCCTCCTCCCACGATTTCACTTCTTTTGAAATCTCTAACTCCTCCAAACATTCTTCAAGTTCTCCCCTATCACCGTCATCAAGCATATTAAAGGCTTCGGTCAAGGTTCTTTCAAGCAGATTTGTAAGATGAACTTGGCTAGTGACATCTTCTGTTGCTTCTTCAATAACATCTATCTTGAAACAACCCTTTTTATCATTTGAATGCTTCATTGCTTCAAAAATATTGAAACAAATATCTTCGTCTTGCACACGCACTTTCATCAAACCATCATCGATATCAATCATCATTCTCGCGGTCTTCATGAATGGCCGACCTAAAATCAAAGGAGAATCCAAATCTTCTTCCTTTTCTATTATAACGAAATCAACGAGAAAAAAGAATTTATCCACTTTGACCAACAAATCTAAGGCTACACCATGTGGGCGAGTAATATATTTGTCTGCCAATTGTAAAGTCATCTTTGTAGATTTTAATTCAATATTCCCCAACCTCTTCACAATAGATAATGTAATCAAGTTGATGCTAGATCCCAAATCTATCAATCCCTTGCCAACATAAACATCTCTAATGGTAACGGGAAACGGGACACGCCCAGGATCGCTTTCTTTCTTCAGTATAATACGTTGAAAGATTGCACTACAACTAGCATCGACCAAGATAGTCTCTTGAATCGTATACCTCTTCTTCTTTGGCAAAATGTCTTTCATAAATTTGGCATACTTTGGCATTTGATCCAATGCCTCAGTAAATGGAATGTTGATTTGTAATTGCTTGAAAATGTCCATAAACCGAGCATAATGTCGAGCATCATCCTTCTTAGATAGAGCATGAGGATATGGTAAGTTTTGTACTGGTAAAGTGACAACCTTCTCCTTTCCCCTCCTCAACTTCTTTTTCTTGTCATCAACATTTTCTTTTTCAAATACACCATTATCAACAACATCATTTTTAACTACAACATTATTTTCAACTTCAACATCTTCCACTACAACATTCTCACCATTATTTTCAACTAAAACTTCCTCCACAACTATTTCTTCATCATTCACCACTTGCTCTTTTCCCTTCAATTCTTTCTTTTTCTCATCAACAACTCTACCACTCCTAGTCGTAATTGTTTTACATGCTCCCTTGGATTTTCTTGAGTAGTGGAGAAAACGAGGTCGAGGCACTTTGATCAAAAATTTGTTTTGCTAATTGTCCCATTTGAGTCTCTAAATTCTTTATTGATGCTTATGTGCTCTTTTGGTTGGCCATTGAAGCTTGCATGAATTGAGAAAGTGTATCTTGAATGTTTGAACTTCTAGATTGATTTTGAGGTTGAGCTTGAGTTTGAGTTCCACTTTGATAAGGATTTTGTCTTGCTTGATTGTTGTTGTCTTGTCTCCATCCACCCTGATAACCTTGGTTACCTATTTGTTGGTAACCTTGGCCTTGATTTGACATGTAATTTTCTTCTTCATTTTCCGGAGGACAAAACCCGGTCTTGTGATCACCTTTGCATAATTCACAACTAGAAATTTGTTGAGCTTGCTTGCTAGATAATCCTTGCATCTCCATGATTTGTTGTGGAAGCCTTTCCATTTGCTTGGTCAATTCTTCCACTTGCTTTGCAAATAATTTGTTTTGGGCCATAAGTGCTTCATGACTAGAACCGATTTCAAGAGCTCCCATTTTCACTTGCACATTCCCTTGATCATTTTGCACTTGGTGGTCATTTCTTCCCATCTTCTCAATGATTTGAATGGATTCAAAAGATGTCTTCGCCATTAAAGAACCTTCCGCCGTAGCATCCAACAACAATTTATGTTGAGGTTGGCGACCATTGCGGAAAATGTGAATTTGAGTGATTTCATCAAAACCATGACTTGGGCATTTTCTAAGCATAGAATTGTATCTCTCCCAAGCCCTATTTAAAGGCTCATTAACACCTTGCGAGAACACCGAAATTGTGGTTTTTGCTTCTATGAATCTTGATTAAGGAAAAAATCTTTCAAGGAATTTCTCCTCTAGAACATTCCAATTTGTCATTGTTTCTTGTGGTTGGTCTAGATACCAATCATTTGCTTTCCCTACCAAAGAGTGAGGAAAAAGTCTTTGAAAATATTGTTCCTCTTCGGCTTCCGGAGCTCCGGCCGCACCCGCAATTTCATAGAACTTTATGAGGTAGGTGTATGGATCTTCATGGTCATGACCATGAAAAGGATTTGCATAAAGTAGTTGGAGTAATCTTGTCTTCATCTCTGTAAACCTAGCATTGGCTAGGAGAGAAAACTGAGCATAAAGGATCGTCGGGCGAGCACCACAAAAGTGTGAACACGTGCCAAGTTAGGTGAGCCAAGCTGTTTGAAATCAGGAGCATCATCGGGCGATGATGCTACCTCGCCGGGCAAATATGAGAAAACGTCGTGCGACATAGAGCAAAACTCTCCAGGGCCAAAATCCAAAACTTGAAGTTTTCCTCGCTTTTCCTCGCCTTTGCGTTGCCGGGCGACGCTTCGCTTCTAGATCGCCTCCCTTCGCCGGGCGAAATAGCTCAGATGGAGAAATTTGCTTGCTTTCTTGTAATCTTCCAAGCCAACCAAATGTTGCAAGTTTTGATCAAATTAAACTGAAAAAGTAACAAACCAATTAAAACATTAAAAATAGTTATGTTTACACGAAATGACTTAAAAATAGGTAATAACTTAAATAAAATAAACGAAAGAGGTTAAAAGTGTCAATAATTAATACGATATTTATCCTAAAGTTGACACTTAACACTTCCTTATGTGTACTTTAGAAAGCTCTTTTCTAGAAAAAGTGCTTTCTAAAGTGTACATTAAACAGCGCTTTCAAAAGCGTTGCCTTATGTATACCTTAGGAAACGCTTTTCCAGGAAAAACGCTTTCTAAAGTAGGCCTTTAGCAACACTTTTTCTTGAAAAAATGTTGCCTAAAGATGCATATAAAAAGCATAAAAGTCATTCTAAAGTAGGCCTAAGAAAGCACTATTCTAGAAAAAAGCGCTACTAAAGGCCTATTTTAGAAAGCGCTTTACGGGAAAAAGCGTTGCCTTAGGCCTACTTTAGACAACGCTTTCGCCTAAACAAAAAGTATTGCTAAAACCTATAGCTGCGCCACCTACGGCAGCGCTTTTAAAGGCCAAAAAAGCGCTTTCGTAGGTCTTTTATGGCGTAGTGATATTCTGACTTGATTCTTTCCAGATCCTTCTTGCGCCACATATGATTGCATAATATTGGTTAGTAATATTCTGCATTTTGTTAATTGCCGAGTCATATTCAATTAACTGTCTTTGAGGTTTCAGGTGCGATGTCGAATGACTCTGCATAGGACATCTTCTTCGACATGTTGTTCAGATGTTGAAACATTTCAACTCAACATGTTCCTTTGTCAAATAGGACTTCCATCTGCTTTCTCTTACAAGTTACAAATTTTATCTAACTAATTGCTACTATATTAGTTTTACCAAACATAATGTCAATTCAAATAATAGAGAAATAACATTAAAGAATAAATTTGTAAAATTATAATGTTTTAAAATTTTATAGATGTCGAAATATTTTTTAAAGAAAAAATTATCAAATTATTCGGTTCAACCCGTTAAATAACTACATAAATTATTATAGATATATATTTATTCAACTAAGTTATTTGATTAAATATGATTTACTCACACGGTTCGATTAATAATCTACTAATTCGATTAATAAATCAGGGATTTAATATTCTTATTGATTTGATGATCGGTCTAATTTTTAAAGTATTAAATGGTACAATTTGACTTCGATGAATTGGAAAAATATATTGATTAACTATGTGTGATGAAACCTGTTAAATTCTATAAAAAAATATATTAAAATCTCAATGAAAAAATGTACCCAAGTAAAGCCAACACAAAATTTAAATGGAAAATGCACTGCGATAAAGCAAACACCAAAATATTAACAACAAAAGAAAAACAATCATAAATAAAAGAGTTTATAACATGTTTTCTCCTGCGATATGGAGGAGAGATAAGTAGTGGGTGAATTTCCTTTTTCCAGTCCATTCGCGTTTGGATGTACGAGTGCGATAAACTTCATATAGATTCCAAATTGTTGACAGAACTCAAATACATATAATTAGAGACATGTGGGCTTTAGTCGAAAATTATGGTCTTTGGAAAGCCAAACCTTCATATGATATTTCTCAAATAGAAGCATCTCACCTAGAGGTGTTTGTGGTGCGGTTTGAGCGGTTTTGATGCAAAAAATCATTCGAACCGTGAAAGAAAAAGGCTTGTGATTTGGTTTGATTTAGTTGGCTTTTAGAAAAAAAACCAAACCGAACCAATGCAGTTTGGATCGGTGCGATTTACGGTTTTTTACAAATATTTTGTTGAGCCATACATACACATAAAGATTACAACATAACTTTGTATTTTGTCATTCATACACTATCAAATAACAATAAAACTCATCATATTTGAAAAATAATTTTTCATTAAATATGTAAAAATTAGATTAAACAAAAATGAAATAATAAACATAAAATAATAGCATAAAATAATATCAAAAATATTATAATAAAACAAAACACAAATATGACATGAGAGATTAGTGAAGATGAAAAAGAAAGAACATAAAAGAAAAGAGATTAGAGATAAATATGTGCGATAAAACGAAATTGAAAAAGGGAACATTTGCATAAAAATGAGAAGGTAAAAAGTAAGAATATAAGAGAGTAGAGATTAGAGAAGAAGAGGCAAGATGTAAGTGGTGAAGATGGAGCGATAATGTTATGAGAGATTTAAGAAGACTGAAACTGAAACCATAAGTCTAAGGATGAGAAAATTGTTTGTAATCATAAGACTAATATATAATAAGTTTAGGTTTGAGTTAGATGAGAGTTAAGTAAAATTTAGGTTGTACCATAATGCGGTTTGATTCGGTTTGGTTCGGTTTGCAAAATATAAACCGCAAACCGAACCGAACCATGTGGTTTTGTTAAAAGATGACCCAAACTAATCTGAACCAAATGCGATTTTTTGCGATTTTGGTTTGGTTTGGTTTAGTTTACGGTTTTTTATTGGGTTAGTTTTGTTTTGAACACCCCTTAATTTCACCTGTTCCCTGCTATTATTTGCGCTATTGTATATGTAACACTAAATCTCAAACATATAATTTATAAATTTATTAAAGTAATTTTTTTTCAAAATATGTGTCATATTTTCCCTACATTAATTTCTGTTTCAAATTATGATTAATAGCAACGGAAATTATAAATTAAGAAACACAATGTCATTGTCTCATCAAAATAGAATTCACTTAGAAATATATCATTTTCAACAAAATAAGGTTTTCGCTCTTCCTTCTCTCTAGAAGTGGATTAGGTTTTGGTTCTCCTTCCATGAACGGTGAGTCCTCTCACCGCAGGGATAGTTGGACGAAGGAGAAAAAGAGGAAATTCAAGAATTGGGTCCTCAATGGAACATGTTTCTGGTTGGAAGGTGAACATTGATATTCAGCAATTCCAACATCACTTTGATATACTTCTCATAGTTCCCGATAGAAGCAATTCTAAGAACTTCTTCGAGCTTCTCAGTTCCATTGGAGAGGTGGTGAAGGTGGCTATTTCACCCAGAAGAAATATTATTGGGAAGAAGTTCAATTTCTCTAGGTTTAAGGAGGTGGAGAATGAGAGACTATTGGCGGTGAGATTGGATAATGTTCTAATTGGAGGGAAGAAAATACATGCTAATTTTTCTAGGTTTGAGAGGAATAATTCTCCGGAAGTTGGTGGTTTCAGGGGGAGGTTAAATTGGGAATGATGGCTTATCAACAAGGTAACCATCGGAGGAACATAGAGGGAATCAATACTTGGAGGGATAATAGATCTTTTGCGGAAGTGGTTTTCGACAGATAGGTAATGATATCTCAAAGTGAGAAGGTTTGGCTGAAGTATTCCTCTAATGAGGAAGATAAAGCGATACTCCATAAAGCTTTTATAGTCCAGGTTATCACCCCTGGTTCAACATACAATATACAAACCTATTTTGAGATTGAGGGTTATTTTACGGTAAAGTTACACCGTTGGGAGAAAATTTGTGTTTTCTTGAGGAATCAGAGGAAGGAGTTCTTGGGGAGGGAGAAAATTGGCGGAAACAGTGGTTTACGGAGGTTAGGAGGTGGAACGAGGATGAGGTGGATAATGGAAGAGTCGTTTGAATTGGGGTGTATGACGTTCCGGTTCATGCGTGGAGTGGCAATTTCTTCGTAGCGCTTGCCAATTCTTTGGGCTCTTTTGTTTGTTTGTGTGAGAATACTTTAAAGGGTTATAATCTTGATATTGCAAGAGTTATGGTGAGGGTGTCTATATCGTTCAAGCTTATTGAATCAATTTGTGTGGTTATTGACAATAAGGTTTATAGCTTTATTCTCAGGGAAGATTCGTATAGTCCATTTTGCATTGTAATATGTACTTCTAATTCTCAAATTACTAGTTCAGCTTCTTCTAATTTGAAAGAAGCTTAGTCAAACGATTATTTTGAAGGAAAGGATGTTTCTAACAAGGAGGACTCGGGGGATAGTATAGAGGAATTCTCCTTATAAGGGGAAGATGAAGTGTTGGGCACAAAGCAAATTTCTTTGATATCGACCTCTGCAAACCTATCAAAGAGGATTCTGAATTCGAGACTGGTATTCATAAATTGTTGAAAGAAATCCATAAGCAAAGAATTCCTGATTCCTTTGGCCAATTTATTTTTAAATTTGAGGCCCTCTCTAACCATATTTGTAAGGATATTCAGCTTATGAAGAATTATCATGCCTAAATTCAACGAAAAAAAGGAGAAATGGTTGGAGAATGGGATATGAGTGAGGCTTTAGAGACATGAGCCTATGAGTTTGAAACCCAACTTCAAGAAAATAATGATAAAATGGCCTCTTTAGATAGTCAAATCACCAACTATCTCACTCAAGTTGCTGAGTTGAACAAAGAAGATTACAAATCTAGAGCAGCATAAGGAAGAACTTATAAAATCTGAAGTCACTTCCTACTAAGGAGTAAATTGATTAATAAGATGACAATGGGGTTTGTCATACCCCAAAATTTTCCCTCTTACTTCTCAAGACATTTCACATATCCATACTCAAGGATTTCACAAGGGTTGATCAGACAAACCCTCTCCTAAGCAATCAACCCAAAACTAGGGTTTTTGCCATTCTCAAGTCAAGGTGGGCCTCCAACATTTCCAATGGTCACCATACCTCACCATATGATTCAAAGAATCTCCATGACAAGTTTCAAGCCTTACAAGTCAAGTTTTCTCATACAATTGCTCAGATGGTTGAAAATCAGTTGTATTGGACATAAAGTCAACTGTGGTCAACATACATTCAAACTTCATAATTTTTGGTCAACATCAATGTTTTGAAGTGATATTCATCATTTGATCAAGGGTTGATCATGATTCATCAACAAATGATCAAAAGTCAAAGTTTCTAAATTGGGCTTTCTTAGACAAAAGTCAACAGAACTTTGACCAAGCATAACTTTCACATACTTTATCAGAAATTTTTCCACCACAGCTCATTTTGAAGAGAATTAAATTCTCTACAACTTCATGTCTCACAAGCTTGGGCAGAAAATGCTTCATTTGGAAGTTATGGATCAAAATATTACAGGTCCTTTTAAAATTCAACAAAAAGTCAACTTTTTGTAAAGAAGTATTCATGAGCATGGAAACTCCAATGAAGATGAAACCAAAGAGGCTGTTTAGAGGACATCTTGAGCTTTCTAAAAAGTCCAAGAACACCCAAAAATGTTAAAAATTGAGCAAGATACACCTTGCATAAGTTGAGCATTTTTTAGAAGGTGCACAAAGAGAAATACTTGACAAAACCAAATTTTTTGCAAATAGGCCTAACTTTTCTTGATTCAAACATGTTCCTTAGCTGAATTGGAACCTCCAAGCCCAAGGCCATGAATTTATCTTTTATTTTTTATTTATTTTAGATTTTTAATCATTTAAAAGCCAATTTAATTAAAATAAAAGATATAAAATCAAAAATTAATTGCAAGGTGGATTTTCTCTCATTCTTGAGGTGCAAGCAAGCCATACAAGTTGTCAATTTCGAAATTGCATTGATTGGAAAAGGAATTGAATGAGATTTGATCAAAAAAGACAATATTTGGTTTCATTCCAAATCAAATATTTTCTCATTGATTGGCATATAATTTCTTCATAATTCTTGACCTAATTCACTCTACTATAAGTACATGTTGCATCCACAAGCACAAGAGACAAAATTCTTGCCTCCAAGAACCCTAAAAAAGCTTCAAAAAACCGTGTGATACAAGGAGGTAGCAGCCAAAGATTTGCATCGATTCAAGCCAAACAAAGGTTGCCAATCAATTCCTTGGTTTTTTCTGAAGCTAACCAGATCATTACCAAGCATCCAGACCTCCAGAAACACGAAATTGCACACCACGGTTTGCCTCAAAAATTTCAAAATCGAATTCATAGTTACATGCATTTTAAATGTATTTTGATTATATATTCATGTTCATGATGTTATTTGCAAGCTATCTGGGTTGTTTAATTGAAGTTTAAGTGCAGGAATCGTGATATGCCATTGTTAGGTTTTCTGAGCTTCGAATTGGGATCCATCGATTTAGGAAAAATTGGCCAAAACCAAGGTCATATTCGTATTCAAGAGGATGAAAGCAATCGATCCATGTGTTCCTCATAAATTTATATTGTGTATTATGGATTTTGTGAAATTGCAGGTGCTATAGTGACGAACGAAGCCGTCGCTATAGGTTTTTTCTACGGACGAAAACCGTAGGTAAAACCCTGGACATTTGAACGAAGACGATGAAGCTTGGCACGGTTTTTGTTTTAAATTGATTTTCAGAAAATTAATCCGCTTATAACGCTCTTATTCCATGTCATTAACACCAAATGTAGGTTGGTCCAGTGGTAAGCAGCGCGCGTGTTCATCCAGAGGTCAGGGGTTCGATCCCTGGAATCCTCACCTATTTTTTACACTTTTGCAAAAACTAACCTTTTTTTATTTCTTTTCATATATTCCTTGTTAATTTAATTTCTTTTCAAACAATTTTCTAACACATCAAAAAATCACCAAAAAATATTTTCTTTTTGCATTTAGGACAGAAAAATGTTTATTTAATTTTTGACATAAAAATTAATATTTTTGCATGCATATTTTAATTAATTGTTAATTAACCATGAAATTGACTTTTAATTGCTTTTCCTTATTAAAATCAACCCAGAAAATTCCCAAAAAATTATTTTATCATCTAATTAGGATTACTAATCTAAAAACTTTTTTCCTAACTCAAAAATCTTTTTTTTACTAACACATTTCCTCTTATGCGAATTTCTTTTCTTTTTCGATTATTATGTATCTGCTTCCAGGATGTAACAGTTAGGATTATTTTCTCGCATTCTTTTTTTATTATGTAACTGCTCATGGGATGTAATAGTTTAATTAGGATTTACTTTCCGCACTCCTATATTATGTAACTGCCCCAAAGCCATGTAATAGCGTAGGATTTACTTTCCGCAATTTACTTTTCGCACCCTATAAACTGCTAGTAACTAGGCGTGTATGACAAGATAAAAACGAACGTAGATCACTTCTAAATCTCAAGATAAAATATCTGAACTCAACACACTCTCTTCACACATGCACCCCTTAGGGTAATTCTCTCTCGTTGCCTTTCGAATACATGGTCAAGTCCCTCGAATGTAGAGGTATCCTAACATCGTTGCCTACAAACATATCATCATAGGCCCTTCGATACAAAGATCATAGTCCCTCGATGTGGCCTACGAATACATGATTTCGTCCCTCGATTGTTGCCTACAAAAAGCGATGATCGTCCCTTCGAATGTGCTAGGATACTCCTATAAGTTTCCTTCTATGACCATCCGATGTCCCTTCGAATGTCCCTTTACATCCAACGAATAGGGTTACCTACCAACTAATGGTATGGATAACGCTATTCTAAAGGAAAGCGAAATAACACAAAAACGACCATTCTGAGTAGGTAATAAGACTTTCAGTTACTTGCTCTATCAAAATACTTTTCACACCTCACACTTTTACAAAGTTAAAACACTTTTACAAAATGAAACATTTCCAAACACTTCGTATACATTCCAGCGTAAATCATTAAGAAGTCAAAGCGAAATGCCTTTTCAAAAACTTTTCAAAATACACACAGAAAGCAGATTTTAAAGATGAGCTAAAGCAACTAAGAGCCCGTAGGTAACTACGGATGGAAAGGGTGCTAATACCTTCCCTTTTCATAACCTTCTCCCTTACTCAGAATCTAACGAAGGTCTTTTCTGTTCTTTTCACCTTCCCTTAATTGGATAAAAGAAAAGTTGGTGGCGACTCTTGCTATCCGCAACATTTGCGATCAAAAGCAAAACAAATCCAAAGTCAGTTCTCCCACCGTATTACAGGGTTCAACATGATGTGATTACTATTTGACTGAAGAATGAAGTGGATAAATTGGAGGAGGCAAGTACGAAACCAGACTCACATTCTCTAAGGAAATCAAACTTAAATGCAACAAATGAAATAAATAAAGTAAGAGAAAATTGAATTTTATAAATGGAAGGAAAATTCATACATTGATTCCAATCACTCGTTTCTCGCTAACACATGGATACTTTTGGTATACAGAATATGGGTGAAATTATGGACCCTAAATCCTACAGACATGAACTTCTTATATACTAATCATATCTTAATTGTCACCAACAATTGACTAAGCAATATTTGACATGTATTTGTTTCCATGCATCTTTCGATCTTGATAAACTTCCTTGTGTCCTTAATAACTATATGATCTTATCCATTTACATACTGATTTGACAAATCTTGCATCATAGCCGAAGCATCAACACCAAAAGTTCTCAAAATCTAACTAAGTCCCAAGGCTCGAGTAACTCTTACCATCGATAGAAACCTTGATATCGAAAATTCAGCCAATGTTCCACGCATATCTTCGACTCAAATGTAGTTTCATAAATAATCATTTTGACTGGACACAACATAAATTGAATCATCAAATGAACAATATTATCTTTTAATCCCATTATTTTCCTTGTGTAAAAAATATGAGGTAACAAGGCGTAAAACTATCACAAGAAACTAGCAGGGGGTGAGAATATGTTCATAAATGTTTGGTGTATAAAACAATGAGGATAGCTTAAACATATTATTCATTAATCACATAGATTCATTCACAACAATAAACAATCATTAATGCAGTTATAAAATGCAATGCAATTCGCCTTTTTGAATCCAATGCATATGGGGCCAAAGTTTGGATGTCAGAGTTAGGTTACTGATTGATCCATCATTTTTGGCTCCACTCTGAATTAATGGTTCCTCTCTGAACCTGAGACCATCCATTGGTTCCTCTGTGAACCGATGATTCCTCTATGAATTTGTGATCCCTACTGGACCAAAGTCCTACATATCTCTGATATATGATGTATGTAATGAAACAAATAATATTACTACAATAATCATCATTGGTTCCACTCTAAACCCCTAACATCGCCAATATAAGGCCACCATCATAGTTACTCTCCTTGCTACATATCTCAACATAACTATTACTAATATAAGGTTACCACAATAGTTCTTCTTTGAACTAATTATCTCAACATGATTCAACCTAATATATAATTACAACTCAACAAACTCATCAACAGGGTAAAAGTAACATTACATAACAATCAACCTTAACTCAAGAATAAAGAGTCATAAGGTATACTCTAACCTTAACTCATAATAAATCTAAACAAAATCAAATCAACTCTAACACGTCAGATAACTCAAAACTCAACTCTAAAATTGTTCCCTGTAGATGGAAAGGGAATCTTATAACCCTATCCGTAAATTCTAAAATTGTATCATTGTCGTTTGCTAAGGTTTTCCACAAACCCTTGCCTTAACTCTAACAACCATCAATGATTTGGAAAAGGAAAAGCTCTAAACATATCTGACTCAACTCTCTTAATTAAACTCTAATCTAAACATAAAAAAACTCAACTCTATACATTTAAATCAACTCTATAAAACATTAACTAACTTAAATTAAAGTTATTTATAACTATATTCAATTCCTTAAATTGCTAAAGGGTTTCCCAAAATTTTGGACTTAACTCTTAAATTGTCTCACTTCATAATATCACCAAATATTATAGACTTGTGATACAATTATGAAACTCTCTAGTTTAAAATTTATTTAAAACCTCTTTCAAATACAATAGATCGCATCTTGATTGGAGTTCCGAAACTCAAATTCTATTCGTTTCAGTTCAGGCATATAATAACATTTCTTGCTTGTTATACATTGGAATCAACCAAATGAATATGTTTCAGAAAGCTTAGAGCTTTTTTTAAGACTATGATTTTAATTTTAAGACTTAAGATCTCAATGAGTACAGTTTAATCAAACAATAGGAACTGGTGCAGACACCAGACTTAATGTTTGCTAGTCATGCCTAAGGTTTGAAAAATTCTATAATATCAAATGCATTTGAAATCAAGTAAATGAATATATATTGGAAATATTTGAATGTCTATTATCATACTATAAGTATTATTTTTGGACTTAAGGTCCCAATAGGTATAGTTTAATCGAACAATGGAAATTAGTATCGACACCAGGCATAATGTTTCGTTAGACTTGTAACTAGTATTTTCCCTACTTAACTTAATTAAATGAGATACTCATTAAGTCTAATATGTGTGAAATTTTATATATTATCTTGTGATATAAATTTTACTCTTAAAGGACTTCCGAAAATCAAATTATGCATGAAACAATACAACCATCAATGACTATAATTTCACTGTGTTTTGGAATAAAAAACCAGATAACTGCTATTGTAGTAGCACTCCCAGACACAATTTTCCAACTTCAAAATAAAAATCATCTCGTTAGTTCTAACGCAATTGACAGTACCTCAAGCAGACTTACAAAACTCAAGTTACATAGGAAACAAGGCGGTCACTCCACTTCTATGTCTACCTGCATTTTTCTCTCAATGTAATAGATTCAAAACTCACCTATTTGAGTCCCAACCTCCCCAAAAAGCATAGGAAGTTAACCACGAGTAATTGAAACCAAATATCAAAAATCCCTATTCTTGACTTATCTTAATGTGTCACCATATTTCATCCAATCAAATCTCGTCTTATCAAAAGGCATCAACACAATTTAGAAATTTAACTCTCGCCTTTTCACAAGGCAACAACATAATTAATTCAATTCTCTCCTTATCATAAGGCATAACCAAAAATCTCAATTCAACTTACGCCTTATTGCAAAGCGTCAACATAATATATTATCAGTTCAAAATCTACAATCACTAGGGTAAAGAAAATTAATTTATATTAACCGCCATAGAAAGGTCTTTCTCAAACCTTCTTTGGCCATAAATATCGTCAAAGAGAAAAGAAGGGAAGGAGGAAGGAGGGTAAGGAACCCTCACTACCCAACAGTCCCAACTGCTTAAACACCCATACATGAATAATTCTCCCTTACCTTGAATTTGCAGTATAGATGAAGCTTTCGCTATGGAGTTTCCTCTATACTCCTTCCAAAAGCTTCTTCTAGGTTTTCTTTTTCGACCTCTTTTCCACCAAAAATACGTATTGGATCAATTCTCTCCCAACTCCCTATTTAAATAAAAACCTAATTTTACTTTACTAATTCTATTTATTCTCCTTATTTCTCACTTATCCTGCCTTCACCTTCAATTTTCATTATATTTATATTTCCCTCCCTAAAAAAATATCTCACATTTTTCTATTGTTTCTATTATTTCTATTATTTTTAAATAACTAAATATTCTATCAAGAATTCAATAATTCTCCAAAATATCAAATAAAATAATTAAAATATTCTAACACTCAAATAAAACAAATTTTTAAGCATTTTGAACTCAATTAAAATAATTAAATAAAAAATTAGGCAATTACAACTCTCCCCACTCAGAATTTTCTCACTCAAAAATTAGCTAAATATAACAACTCTAGGTAATACTTACTCATATGGTCCTTTAACCCCCTCGTCATGATACCGCCAACGAAGATTGAAACTAAAGACATACCAAACATAAGACACGTACCTCGAATCCAATCATCAGGTCTAGAGGTCTCCTCAACACTCAGAGCAAGAAACTTTTTGCTAGTCTTTGCGACATCTAGCGCTTTTTGTGGCTTCTGACATTGTGTACTAGTATAAACTAGTTGACCACAGTTAAACCAAGTCATGAATGCACTCTTGCATTCAACAACACAATATTCTGGTTTTCCACATTTGAAACACGCCATGCTTGTGCACTATGCAGTACGATGACCTAACTCTCCACATCTGAAGCACTTCAAAGAAGAAGTATCTCTTCCACTTGATTCTCCCCACCTATAGCCTTTTGTTGGAACTTATGATTTTCCTCATCCATTAGAGTTACGTACGGATTACCACGGTTTTGGTTCCCATTCTTCTTCTCACCCGCACTCTTCTAATAAGCAGATCTGGCTCTACTATCTTCATTAAAAATTCTGCATTTGTTTACTAGCACTGACAAATGATGAATCTCTTGATAAATAATGAACTGTTTGATCTCCAGACATAAGACTCTCAAACCTTACACACTTAGACCTTTAAGCTTCCACAACATTATAGCGAGGACGAAATCTTGACAACTACTCAAACTTAGCCGCATAGTCATCCACAATATTATTCCATTTATTAAGTTCCAAGAACTTTATCTCCTTGTGGCTATGATTATCAGTTGGAAAATACTTCTCCGTAAAATCATTCTTAAAATTAGTCCAATTAATTTTTCATTATCAACTTCCATCCTCTACCAAGTATTCTCCAATCAATACTTTGCTTCCTCGGACTGCATATGTGTTCCAAATAACTCCTTCTGCGCATCAGTACTTTCTATAACATAGAAGATCTTCTTAATCTCCTAAAACCAAGTATGAGCACCCTCGGGATCTTACCTTCCCTTGAAGGTGGGCAGATTGTTCTTTTAAAAGTTTCTCAGCCCATGAAACTCATCAGCTCCATCATTCTGATTATTATTCTGATTTACCTACAAAATTGCATTTGCTTGCTGCATCTCCTGAGCCATCTCTCCAAGACCCTTTATAATCTCTTGATCGTTTCTACCTCTATCGATTTCTTTCTACATAACCAGCCAAAACAGGTTAATTGATTATAATCAGAAAAGCAAATAACAAGCATCGATAGTGTTCACTCACATGTCACACATCAGGGTATAGATAAGTTCATAAAACCTTGGCCAAATGGATCGACCTTCTCTAACCCAAACTATGTAACATCCTGAACCCTAGTATATAATTTATAAAATCATCAGAGTATTTTTCTGAAAAAATGTGTCACATTTTCTATGCATAAAACATCTTCCTCAAATTATGATTAATATCAGCGGAAATTAAATAACTAAAAATCACAACTAAATTGTCTTATCAAAATATAATTCACTTCAACTCGTAAAACATCATTTTAGGTAAACTTGACCACCCGCAGAACCAATTAAACAAATGATCTCAACTCAAGTATTACACTATCAGAGTGACACAAGATAACTACAGAACCTTGAAAACAATAAGTGAAGAAGGCCACTAGCCATCTTCCACTCAAGCAACATCTAAGGCTCCTAAATCTCTATATGAGTATCTACACTATAAGCATAAATCCAACACAAGAAACAAACATGGGGTGAAAATACATTCATAAATGTTATTGGTTTATGAAACAACGAGGATAGATTAAACATATTATTCACCAATCGTATAGATAAACTCACATGTGAGATATTGGGTCGAACTCTATTGTGCCGAAGGATGCTAGAATTGTTAGCATCGAATTGGGCCTGTTTGTTATGTCCAATTGGTTAAGTTAGCTTGTACCCTAAGTTAGCTTGTAATGGGTATTTGTGATAAAAGCCCATTAGTTTAGTATGTTAGGTTTATTATAAATAGCATACTAGTCTCTCATCATTGTATACTGCAAATCCTAATTTAGGGTGAGAGGGTTATTTGTTATTCTTGTATACTTGTAATCTTATTTTAAGATAAAGGAATCCTTGTGTTCATCGTGTTCTTCATACTTTTTTCCCTACCTTGAGCAACAAGCTTATATATATTTGTTTCAAGGCATCCGATTCACAACAAATTGGTGCGGTGAGCGTGGAGAAGATGCCTTGACAAAGTATGAGATTGAAAAGTTCACGGAGTGAGCGATTTGATCTGTGGCACGAAGATGAAAGCCCTCTTGGTTCGGTAGGGTTGTTTGAAGCGTTGAAGGAGAGTCATCCATGAGCGAAGCGTTAGCGGTGAGAAGAAGCAATGATAGAAAGGCCCACAGCAATTTTGTTGAGCCTTGGTGATAAGGTTCTTGATAGGTATCAAAGGAGATAGCGGTAGGGTTATGGGTGAAACTTGAAAGTTTGTACATGACTAAATCGTTGGTGAATCGACTCTACAAAAGCAAGCTTTGTATTCATTCAAGATGATTAAAGACAAAGTGTTGGTGGCGATTGGATATGTTCAACAAGTGATTCTTGATCTTGAAAATATTGATGTGAAGATTGATGATGAAGATCAGCGATATTCTTTGTTGTCGCGTTGCCGGATCACATGCCCTTCAAAGAAACTCTCTTGTATGGAAGGGTCACGACTTTTGAAGAGGTTCAATCACCTTGTATTCGAAGGACTTGAATGAACAAAGGAGCATAAACCTTGACGGTTGGTGAAGGTCGGCCGTTAAAGGAAAATTCTTGCGAAAGGATAATAAGTTCGACAAGAAGAAAGGTAAAAGTCGTGAAGTTTCTGATGGTGAAGCATCTAGTATTCGATGCTATCATTGTAAGAAGGAGGGTCACACAAGAAAGTGTGCCTGAGCGCTGAAAAATCATGGAGGAAAGGATAATGGCAATGCGACTATTGTTCAAGATGATTTCGACTCATCTAATGTTCTTGTGGTTTGACAAAACTCGTCGGAATGGATTATGGATTACGGATGCACTTGGCACATGACTCCAACAAAGACTTGTTCGAGAATTATGTGATCAAGATGGTGGATCTGTATTGTTGGGAAACAACAAAGCTTGCAAGATTGCAGGTATTGGATCTGTGAGATTCAAACTCCATGATGAGTCAATAAGGTTATTGAGTGAAGTCAGGTATGTACCTGATTTGAAGAGAAATTTGATTTCTCTTGGTGAATTCGACAAGAAAGGATATGTTTTCAAGGAGAAAAAGTATCCTAAGAGTCATGAAGAATTCGAAGGAAGTCTTGAGAGGCGTGAAGAAACAAGGCTTGTATACCCTTGTGGCTGAAGTTGTAAGTGGTTCGACAAATGTTGCATCCACGAAATCTTTGTCGAAGCAAACGCACTGAGATTAGGCCATGTCGATGAAAGGGTTTGGTCGAATTGGAAACAAAATTTGCTTGGTGGAGACAAAGTCGAAAAGTGAAGTTTTGAACCACATGCTGGAAAATCTTGCAGTGAAGTTCAACAAAGGCAAACAAAGAACACATGGATCCCTTGATTACATCCATGCGATCTTTGGGGGCACAAGTCCATCACATTCAGGAGCAAGGTATTTTCTATCCATAGTAGATGACTACTCCGAGAAAGTTATGGGTATTCATTCGAAGACTAAGGATGAAACTTTTGAGAATTTCAAAGGTTTGAAGACTACGGACGAAAACAAAGCGCGAGAAAGGTCGAGGTTGAGAGCAGACAATGGTCTTGAATTTTGCAATGAGGCATTCGGCGCTTTGTCTGCCTCGGTATTGCCAGCACATAACTCTGCAGCACCTCCACAACAAAATGGTTTGGTGAAAGGTTTAATCGAACCATCTTGGAGAGTTAGATGCATGTTGACTAGTCTTGGCTTAAAGAAGGTGTTTTGAAGAAATTTGTTTCGACGACAACATATCGATAAACAAATGTCCTTTTGCGTTAGATATGAAGACACACGAAGAAGTTTGGTGGGACATCCACCAAATCTCGACAATGGGAGTATTTGGTGCGTAGCCTATGCTCACATTAGGCAAGACAAGTCGAACCTAGAGCTCTTAAATGCATGTTCATGGGATATCACGAAGGTCAAAGCTTATAGGCTATGGTGCCTAGAGTCAGTCACGGAAGAATTATCACCGGTCGAGATGTTGTTTTCAATGAAGTGAAATGGCTTTCAAGAAAGCGGATGATGTTCAAGTGCGAAGTCGCGAAAGTTGGAGCAGTGAGATTCTGTTGAGGTGGAGCATGTTGATCTTGAATATCCCATATAAAGTCGAAGAAGGATGATCTTGATGAAGTTGAGGAAGCTGTGATGACTATCTATTGGCAGAGATAGGACACGAAGAGTCATCAAACCACCTCGAAGGTTTGGGTATGGATCTTATAGCTTATGCCTTAATCTCTGCAAGTGAGGTTACGGACGAAGAACCAAGAGACCATAAGGAAGTTATGAGGTCGAAATAAGAATGGTGAAGGCCATGGATGATGAGATGAAGTCTCTTCATGATAACAACACTTGGAATTGATCAAGAAACTCTTTGGAGCCGGTTAGTCATTTGTAAATGGATTTTCAAAGTTAAGGAAGGAATCGAAGGTGGCATCGAAAAGATACAAGGCAAGGTTGGTTGCAAGGGCTTTCACTCAGAAAGAAGGTATAGATTTCAATGATGTGTTTTCTCCTGTTGTTAAGCATAGGTCCATTCTAATGTTGCTTGCCATGGTGGCAATTCAATCTTGAGCTGGAGCGGATGGATGTGAAGCGTTCTTGTATGGTGATCTAGATGAAACAATCGATGAGGCAACACGAAGGGTATGTCGAAAAGGAAAGGAAGATTATGTGTGCAAGTTGAATAGATATTTATATGGGTTGAAACAATCTCCTCGACAGTGGAATAGGAGATTCGACAAATTCATGACACGCATAAGTTTCGTTAGAAGTCAATTCGACCACTGTGTTTACTTCAGATTTCATCCTGGTAATTCATTTGTTATTTTGTTACTTTATGTTGATGATATTCTCATAGCAAGTAACAATGTCGAAGAGGTAATGAGGGTGAAGGCGGTCAATAAGGAGTTGAAATGAAGAATCTAGGAGCATCTTCCGAGTTCTTGGAATTGACATTCGAAGAGATAAAAGCGATCAAAATTATGCTTATCTCGAGGCATATTCTGAAGGATTCTTGAAAAGTTTGGTATGTCGAATTGAAGCTGTTGTGACTCGAACAAACCCTCGATTCAAGTTGAGTATTGATCAATGTCGATCTTGAGGTCGAAAGAACTTATATGAATAGCATCTCATATGCTAATGTAGTAGGTTCTTTGATGTATGCTATGGTTTGTACTAGACCCGACATAGCATATGCGATGAAGTCTTCTAGCGGTACATGGCGAATCCTAGAAAGGCTCATAGCATTGAAGTGGATTCTAAGGTACATAAATAGGTCTATGAGCGAGTCTTAATTTATGGTGGAGCCTTTAGTGAAGATAGTAAGCGTGATCGAAGGATATGTCGACTACGATTATGCGGGTTGTATGGATTCGGAAAATCTATTTACGGATATGTTTTCACTATGTTTGGTACAACTATTAGTTGGAAAGCAACACTTGAAGGTTGTTGCATTATCAACCAAGCGGAATATATTGCTTTAGCGAAGTTGTGAAAGAAGCATTGTGGCTTGAAGGTTTTGCTAAGGATGAAAATTCAAGGGAAGTTATCACGTAAATGTGATAGTCAAAGTGCAATACACAAGAATTGACCTATCATGAGCGAACCAAGCACATTGATGTGAGGTTGCATTTCGTCGGAGGGTAATCGGCGTGGAGAAGTCAAGTCTTTGAAGGTTTCGACGGATCATAATCTGCGATATGATCACCAAGACATTGCCTAGTTACAAGTTTTCCCTTGTACGATTGATAAAGTGCATGAAGAAAACTAATTCGTTAGTTGATAATAGAGTTTGTTCCAAGGTGGAGATTTGTGAGATATTGGGTCGAACTCTATTGTGTCGAAGGATGCTAGAATTATTAGCATCGAATTGGGCATGTTTGTTATGTCCAATTGGTTAAGTTAGCTTGTACCCTAAGTTAGCTTGTAATGGGTATTTGTGATAAAAGCCCATTAGTTTAGTATGTTAGGTTTATTATAAATAGCATACTAGTCTCTCATCATTGTATACTGCAAATCCTAATTTAGGGTGAGAGGGTTATTTGTTATTCTTGTATACTTGTAATCTTGTTTTAAGATAAAGGAAAGAATAGCAGTTAATAACCAATCCTTGTGTTCATCGTGTTCTTCATACTTTTTCCCCTACCTTGAGCAACAAGCTTATATATATTTGTTTCAAGGCATCCGATTCACAACATCACAACAATAAACAATGACAAAAGCAAATATATTATGCAATGTAGTTATCCTTTTCTAATCCAACGCATGTGGTACCAAGGTTTGGATGTATGAGTTATGTTGTTGATTGATCCATCGTCTATGGTTACTCTCTTAATTTGAGACTCGTCACTAGTTACTCTCTAAACTAATAATTCCCCTTTGAATATGTGATCCTCACTGGACCGAAGTCAGATAAGTGCCAAAATGTAGTTATTTTGTATTTATGTTTTGTGGCACTTATTCGTTCTTGTTTGTTAATAATTGTTGAATAACCCCATTTTTTTGTTGTAAATACGTTTTATTGTGTTTTGCGTACGTAATGTATCGTTTAACAAGTTTTGTATATATTTTGTAGGTATTTGTTGCACATTTGGAGCATCAATGAATAAAGTTTCGAATACACGGCTCCGAATGCGTTTTGATGAATAAAATTCCATTTTTGGGAGGTTATGTTCGATGGAGGCCGCTTAGCACGGTGAGACCACTGAGTGCGGTTTAAAGCGCGTTGCTTGGTTTGACACTGTTGCGGCATAGAGAAATTTTGGATTTAGAGGTCGTTGAGCGGGCTCACACCACTGAGCGGCATTAAGGCGGTTTAACTTGTTAACTTAGGATAACGCTCAGCGCGCCCACGCCGCTGAGCGTGGTCGTCTGAGATTTACTTTATAACTTCATTTTTTGCCATTTTTAGGTTATGGTTGTTTCCATCAATCTTTGTTTTTGATAGATTAGCTTAGAAAACAAAACTAGGGTCTTGCAATGGATGATTGGAGGTGGATTACTCTTCGATAGGCGTTGACAAATCGGTGTAAATGAGTAGTGTATCTCTTCTCCTCTATTTGTATTTCTCTATTTTGTTGGTTATGTATGTATTTCTACTATTACTCATGTATATTTGTCGCCCTTGGCGTTCTATAAAGTTTGCTTTACGAATCTGTGTTGGTGACTGTCTTAGGTTTTTACTCTATGTTAGGGATTTGAGCTTTGCTAGATATAGATCGCTTAGATTCTTACCTAGGATGATCATCTGTTAGTTTCTGAATGCTAGGAATGGGTTTAGAGCTGACATTCACTTAGGGTATATGAGCTTAATGCCTCTGTGTTGGTGAAATATGCTAGAGATGGGTATGGAGGTGACGCAGATGAATTCTCAATTTGGGTTAGAAATAGCTTGAATTGTGAGAGGTATGTGATGACACGGAAGAGTATCGTAGGTTGAGTATAAATGGACGGTAGATTTAAGTCTGTGACGGGTAGTGTGTATTCATTCCGGACAAGCTGTCTATCCTTTATACTTTTTGTTCATTTACTTCTTGTCTTTTATTTTCAACTCATTTAATCCCAAACTCATTAACAATAGAATTTTTGAACGACGAATCAATAACCAATCTCTGTAGACACAATACGATATAACCTAACTAGTATATAGCACCTGGTAAAAATAATACCAACTCTTTGCTTGTTGCTTTACCGCCGTAACAAAATTGTGTCGTTGCCGAGGATTGGTTTTATTGTTTCTGTATTGTGATAATTCCATTGTTTTGAGTTTTGTAATTAATGTATATGTTGTATAGACTTTGTATATGAACTTGTATATTTTTATTTGTACATGTTGTGTGTTTACTTTCCATACTTGCACATATGTGTGTTTTTCCTTGTTTTCAAGTATTTTTGTAAGTTGTCTCGTATTCGTAACGTTTGTTGTGTGGATGTTAGGGCACTTTCTTTAGGTTTGTGCGGTGTGGAAATACCATGGCATGACGAGAGGAGGTTACTAGCTCGCACAATAAAGGCCTTGAGCTTACGACGTAAAACAAGCTTGTTTGTTAATGTTTGTTTTATATGTGTGGTGACTTGTGTTTTAACAAGTTGAAATAGGACTTGCTCTTAATTACAAATCTTCACTTTTCAACTTGTTAATTCATTTTCACCAAGTTTTTTTATTGTTATTTGCTTTTGTTTTTTTATGTCAATTTGTTGTTTTTCACAAGTTTGTAGTGTTTTAGCTTGTGGAAGTGTATGTTTTGTAAATACTTTATAGTTTTGTAAATGAGATTGTATAGGTGTGTTAGTGGAGTTGCATAGCAGCTGCACCAGTTGCTGTATTTTTCTGCAATTGGTGTAGCACGTTGTTGTTCGTATACTTGATGAACAAGTATTTTTAATTATCGTATCCACAGGGATTGATGTGATATTGCCGTCGTTCAATAGTTAAGGCGTATTTTAAGATGAAGTAACACAAGGGTTTTGTTTCCTAACTACAAATATCATAAATTTCAATCAAACAACTTTAGTTTCCTTTTCAAAAGAGAGATGTTTGGATTCAAGAGAGTTTTGAGTGGTTTTCAATTGATAAAAGCATGTCAAGATTAGTTTCATTAACCTAGTTTCATATAAATTCAATTAATCAAGTGGATGAACTAGTTGATGATTGATATAATTACGTATCCTCTCAACCTTGTTGATTTCAAACCAAGATTGTGAGTTTTATCATGTAAATCTTTAAATGATTTCTCACTATAACTATTGACATGATAATAATGAAGTTCAATACAAGTAAACACTAGCTCACAAATCTATTTATAGCATTTATTCATTAGTGGAAGAATATCTTAGGTCAACTTTAAAACATACTTTTTCAATCATGATTCAAAGCATCAAGAGATAGTAGAACAAAGATATTCAACATATATAAATCATCAACCAAGTTCATACACCAAGAGATTAAAAGAAATACATAAAAGTTAGGTTAACTACCTCTAATCTTGACACAAAAGGAGTTTAGCTACTCATTCTCATGGTAGCTTTACTTGCAAGATTTTTAGAGAAGATGATGAACATGGAAGAAAAATCAAGAAGAACAAGATTCAAGTTCCTCAATCCAATTCCCTAGTTTACAATGATGATGAATCATGAAGAAGAAGTGTGGTTCTGGTTTTCTAGCACAGAATAGTGGTTCAAATCATAGAGTTGGTGAGAAAAAGATATAGGCATAGGTCACTGTCCTTTTTATGATATCGCAGACTGCGCTAAGCCCGCTCATCCGCCTAAGCGCGCTCATGCTGCAACCACGCTGAGCACGACCTGTAGTCGCTTCTTCTTCCAAAATTTACTTCAAAAAGTCCCAATAGCTCTTCAAGCTTCCTTGAATCCAAGCTTGAGGGAATCAATATCAAAAACCTACAATTTAAATGTAAACTAAGTTAAATAATATATTATAAACAAAAACTAAATAAAAACATAATTAGACTAAAATACTATATTAAATACTACTAATTAATCAAAAGACATTGTAAAGGACCACAAAATGATCTACAAAATATCTACATTTTTGTCCTTAACACACACTTAGCGTGCTCTAGGCCGTTGTACAGAGCCAGTGAATTCCTTTAAAATTTCACTTGGTTTTCCTTTTTCCCACTTTAACCAAGGCTTTTTGTATTGAATAAAATTAGTATTATTTTTCTAACTCTTTTGTTGTTGTTTGGACTCAAATTTTGGTCCGTTAGCTTGAGGTTACATTTGGTGATTTTCCAAGTTTGATCGTTTTAACTTGCGGATGTATGGTAATGATAGTTTTCAAAGTTGATACACGACAGGTACTCGTTTATCTCTTTCTATAGCATAACATGTTTAGGAAATTTTTCATTTGTATAATTACCATGTCATTCATTCTTTTTGTATTACTTGCTCATGAATTGAATCACTTTAGTTTCCTTTTTAACCATAAATGCGAGGAAGCTTTCCATTGTTTACATATGCTTGAGGCCACAATTCTTGTTTTAGCTGATTTTTATTATGCTTAATCTTTTGTTTTTTGTTGATTGTATGATTGCATGAAAATGATCAAGGCAATTTTGTTTTATTTTGAGCATAACTACCTTGGCCAAATATTCAATTCACCTTGTGAGTGTGTGAACCTTTGTTAACCCCTTTGAGCTTTTATCGATATCCATGCTTATTTGAACTTGATGCTTGTCTATGAGTGTTGAATTCACCTTTTTTGTATGGATATTGATTTCTTTGTTTCTTGAATCCTCAACTATATGTTGTTGTATGGATTTTTACCTTGCCTTAGAAAGTAAGGAGTATTCACATAACGATGTTGGTTGAATTCAAGTTGGGGAGATGAATGTTTATGTACTTATATTGTGAATGGTATGAGGTTAAGAATAAGAAAAATAAAAAGAAAAAAATGTGAAAAAGGAAGATTAGAAAAAGAAAGAAAAAAAGAGAAAAAAACTTTGAAAAAGAAAAAAAAAAGAGTATGAATAATGTTGTGTTAATAAGTGAGGTGTTTTGGCTTTACAATTTGTGATGAATAATAATTTTAATTGAGATTTTATGCTTGAGTCTTTGTGAGTTGATCACTCTCTTAGGTTTAGGCAAGTTTTTGTTTCGATTAGCTTTAGGACTTATCACTTGTTTGTTAACCAAGCCACATTACAACCTTGAAAAGTCCTTGTGATTCTTACATTTGTATTTTCAATATGTTTTTTGGATGAATGCATAATTTAGTCTTTTGTTTGCAAGATTGTGGAGGAGTGTTTTTTATCCCTCACCTTTGTGTGTTCTTCATCTACCGGTGAATTTTTGCTAGGTGTGATTCATGATTGAGCATGTTTTGTTTTATAATGTTTTGCATGATTTTTGTACTTAGGATTTGTTTCATTTATATGTTATCGTTGTAGGATAGTGGTAAGTATGTATTTTGCGTGTACGTTTTTGTTTGAACCATACATTTGTTTTCTATTTTAAAAACTTGTTGATTTGTGATTCTTTGATTATCATTCTTTGTTTCTTTAAGTTATTTAACTTTGTTTGAGGACAAACAATGTGTCAAGTTGGGGAGAGTTGATAAGTGTCAAAATGTAGTTATTTTGTATATATATGTTTTGTGGCACTTATTCGTTCTTGTTTGTTAATAATTGTTGAATAACCCCATTTTTTGTTGTAAATACGTTTTATTGTGTTTTGTGTACATAATGTACCGTTTGACTAGTTTTGTATATATTTTGTAGGTATTTGTTGCACATTTGGAGCATCGAGGAATAAAGTGTCGAAGACACGGCTCCGGATGCGTTTTGATGAATAAAACTCCATTTTTGGGAAGTTATGTTTAGTGGAGGTCGCTCAACGCGGTGAGGCCGCTGAGCGCGGTTTGAAGCACGCTGCTTGGTTTGGCACTATTGTGGTAGAGAGAAATTTTGGATTTAGAGGACGCTGAGCGGCATTAAGGCGGTTTAACGTGTTAATTTAGGATGGCGCCCAGTGCGTCCACGCCGCTGAGCGCGCTCATCTGAGATTTACGTTATAACTTCATTTTTTTGCCATTTTTAGGTCATGGTTTTGGGGAAGATTTTGATCCTCATTTCCATCAACCTTCGTTTATGATAGATTAACTTAGAAAACAACACTAGGGTCTTGCAATGGATGATTGGAGGTTGATTGCTCTTCGATAGAAGTTGACAAATCGGTGTAAATGAGTAGTGTATCTCTTATCCTCTCTTTGTATTTCTCTATTTTGTTGGTTATGTATGTATTTCTACACTTACTCATGTATATTTGTCACCCTTGGCGTTGTATAAAGTTTGCTTTACGAATTTGAGTTTGTGATTGTCTTAGGTTTTTACTCTATGTTTGGGATTTGAGCTTTGCTAGATATAGATCGCTTAGATTCTTACCTAGGATGATCATCTGTTAGTTTCTGAATGCTAGGAATGGGTTTAGAGTTAACATTCACTTAGGGTATATGAGCTTAATGCCTCTGTGTTGGTGAAATATGCTAGAGATGGGTATGGAGGTGACGCAGTTGAATTCTCAAATTGGGTTAGAAATAGCTTGGGTTGTGAGAGGTATGTGATGACACAGACAAGTATCGTAGGCTGAGTATAACTGGACGGTAAATTTAAGTCTGTGACGGGTAGTGTGCATTCGTTCCAGGAAAGCTGTCTATCCCTTATACTTTTTGTTCATTTACTTCTTGTCTTTTATTTTCAACTCATTTAATCTCAAACTCATTAACGATAGAATTGTCGAACGACGAATCAATGACTAATCTCTGTGGACACGATACGATATAACATAACCTGTATATATCACTCGATAAATATAATACCAACTCTTTTCTTGTCGCTTTACCGCCGCAACAAAGTCCTACCTATCTCTGAGATACAAGAAGTGTGTAATGCAAAAAACAATATCATTACAATAATCACCATCAGCTCCTGTTTAAACTCACAACTTCACCAATATAAGGCTACCATCATAGTTTATCTCTAAAATACATGTCTCAACATAAATATCACTAATATAACGCCATCAAAATTGTTTCTCTATTAAATAATTATCTCAACATAATTCAATATTATAAATAATTAGGAGTCAAAAGTATTTATAATTACATAATTACTGGACAATACTCATCAAAAGAGTAAAAATATCATTACACAACAATAAACATTGAACATGTTCAACTCATAAATCATAAGATCTCAGAATAACTACTTCACAAGGTATACTCTAACCTTGACTCATAATAACTCTAAAGAAACAACTCAAATTTAACACATCAGAACTCACAACTCAACTCTAAGATTGTTCTCTGTATATGGCATTGATTTCTTATAACCCTCTCTTTAAACTCTAAAATGGTCACATTACCTTTTGGTAAGGGTTTTCCCAAGCCCTTGCCTTAAATCTAACAACGATCAAAGATTTGCAAAAAGAAAAGCTCTAAACATACCAGTCTCAACTCTCTTAATTCAAATATACTCTAAACATAACAAACTTTACTCTCTTAATTTAAATCAAATCTAAAACATATTAACTAACTAAAATTAATTTTTTATATAAATATATTCAATTCCTTAAATTTCTAAAGGGTTTCTCAAAACTCCGGACATAACTCTAAAATTGTCTCACTTCACAATAGAACTAAATATCATAGACTTGTGATAAAATTATGAAACTCTTCAGTTTAAATTTCTTTAAACCCTCTTTCAAACTTAATTGATCGCATATCGATAATACGAGGGTAAGTTTCATGTTTTCATGATGCCAAAACCCTACAATATCCTCCATGTGGCATATACACCATTGGAGCAACAAATCGTGGCATGAAACTAAGAGAACTTGAAGGAATATAAGCATTTGGCAAAATTACACGCAGATGCATCAACGCAGCCACCCTGGTGTGGTCGACGCACCCCTCAACCTAATATGGGAGTTGTGTTTGGAAAATTTGCATCAACGCAACCACCCTGGTGCGGTCGAGAAACTCAAAAGATTTAGCGCTCCCTTGAGCACGGGTTGTTACGCGCCGACCCTCACCCTTGGAGCGGTCGACGCATGCCACAGATACTGCACATTTATTTTCTTTTTTTTGTTGTCTTTTAATTGGTTCATTTGCTAACATATATAAATAGTTCTTTGTTTCATTTTGAGCAGTTAACAAGAATAGAGTGAAAGATACACATAGAGAGCACTTCATCTTCATCATCTCTTCTCAAAATTCAACTTCTTCACATAATCAAAGTTGTTGAATCAAGATTTGAGCATTGGTGATAACGTCCAACTTGAAGATTAACTTCAGATTTGGGTTGTGTTTTGTGGGCTTATTCTTGAATAAAACTGTTAGGGTTTTTCCCTCCAAGATTCCAATCGGTGCGGGGGTATTTGGTACAGATCTTTGCTTCAACGGATTCAGTCGAGTGAAAGGGTCTAGGAACGGTGGGTTCGCTTCATCAAGTAACAGTAGCCAGAGGATCTTGAAGGATGATTTGGGGTCGATCTTGTCCATTCGATATCAGCTGAGAGAAATAAAGTGTGCATCTTATTGGTTGTACATTCTAGTATCGTTAGTCGAAGGTATGCTCGAAGAGATCGACACCTGGTTTGGCTCAAACCTAGGAACGTGAAGAAGATAGGTTCATCACCATCAGTTGATTTGTGTGAATTGGGAACTATTTCTTCACCTATTACATTTTTCAATTTTATACAAATTTTCTCAATTCTAGATTCTAGAATTAGGGGCAGACATACCCTTAGCATTTTACTTTCTATACTTGATTGCTATAATTTGTGCGATTCAAATTGTCAAACGTGTTTATACTGAATTTGTGGTGCGTCGAGCTCAAACATTCACTTTGGTAACAATCCGTTTGATTCTTACTTGACAAAATTTGACATCACAATTTAGTAAATTCTATCCTTGTGAATTTCTCTCACAAGGTGTTTGATAAATTGATTCTCCCATAAATTATTCATTATGCTTATTTTAGTCTTAAACAAACTCATTGGAAGTATTGCCTACTCATTGAGAATATTTAAGCAATTGACCATTTAAGTATTAATTGTATTGATTCGTGCATTTTTCTCATACTATCCCGCACAATTCTCATATCCTATCTTTTCAATAATGGATCATTTAGCTGATTGAAAATTCAGGGAACTTTCGCAATAAATTTTCAAAAGCGTAAAATTTCAAATAACCGGTCTTTTCAACCCCTCTTCTAGATCAATCACATCGTCTAACAGATAAAAGTTAAGAAACTCTAGTTCTATTCATTTCAGTTAAGCCATATCATAATATTTTCTTCTTGTCATACATCAAATTCGAATAATTATTTTTAAAAAGTGGGAGTTAAGCAAATTATTATGTTTCTAAAATCTTAGAGTGTCTATTTTAAGACTATGATTTATGTTTTAAGACTTAAGTTCTCAATCGGTACAATTTAATCAAACAATAGAAACTGGTGCAGACACTGGACATAATATTTGCTACTAGTCATACGTCAGGTTCAAACAAGTAGAAATTAAGTAAATGGATATGTTTTGGAAAGCTTAAAATGTATACTATCAGACTTGGACTTAAGGTCCTGATTGGTACAATTTAATTGAATATTCAAAACAGGTACCGACACCGGGCATAATGTTTTTTTTAGTAATTAGTAATTCTCCTATTGAGATACTTATTAAGTCTATATGTAGGAAATCCTGTCCATTTTCTTATGATATAAATATTACTTTTAAAGGACTTAAAAAACATAAAGTTATGCGTTAAACAAGACAACTAACACAAGACTGAAATTTGACTACTCTTCTGGTATAAAAAAATTCAAAAGTTTCTACTGATGTAGCGCTCCCAGACCCAAATTCTCCACTTAAAAAAATTATGTTAGTTTTCTAAAGAAACCGCCTACACCTGAAACAGACTTACAAAACTCAAGTTACACATGAAATAAGACAATAAATCCCCTTCTATGTCTACTGTGATTTCTACATTTTTTCTCACTATAAAGATCTAAAACTATCATATTTCGCATATTTGACTCCCAAACTCCCCAAAAAACACATAAAGTTAACCATGAATAATAGAAATCAAATATCACAAATTCTTATTCTCGCCTTATCTTAAGGCCTCGCCATATTTCATCCAATCAAATATCGCTTTATCATAAGGCATCAACACAATTTAAAAATGCAACTATCACCTTATCAAAAGGCAACAACATAATTTAATTCAATACTCTCCTTATCATAAGGCACTAATAATAATCTTAATTCAGCCATCGCCTTATTGCAAGGCGTCAACAGAATATGTTATTAATTCAAAACCTAAATTCAACAGGGAAAAGAAAGAATATTAATTTATATTAACCTCCTTAGAATGTTATGGCTCATACCCTTTTTTTTCCACAAAGATCATCGAAGAGAAAATGAGTGAAGAATGAATGAGGGTAAGGAATCATCGCTTCAACTGCTTAAATACTCATACATGAATAATTCTCCGGTACCTCGAATTTTCAATAAATATGATGCTCTGGCTATGAGATTTCCTCTATATTTTTTCCAAAATCTTCTTCTAGATTTTCTCTCTATTTCCTCTTTTCCACCATAAATACATACTGACTCAATTCTCTCCCAACTCTCCTATTTACATAAAAACCTTATTTTATTTTACTAATTCTCTTTATTCCTCTTATTTCTTATCAATCCTACCTTCATCCTCAATTTTCATTATATTTCTATTTTCACCCCCAAAATCAAATATCTCACATTTTTCTATTATTTCCATTATTTTTAAATAACTAAAAATTACAATAATTTTACCAAGAATCCAAAAAATACCAAATAAACAAGTTAAAACACAATAACACTCAAATTAAATAAATTAAAGCATTTTGAACGCAATTAAAATAATTGAATAAAAATCGGGGTGTTACAGTATATGCCTTTACCCATTTGGTGAAGTAAACTACCTCGACCACTAAATATTTAACTAGGCTTGAGGCCAATGTGAAAGGCCCAAAAATATCCAGTCCCTATTAATGTAATTGTCATGGGAATTAAATAAGTTCAATATCTTGTCATGAGTATGGATGGAGTTTGAGAATATTTAACATTCTTCTCATCGATTTACAACTTAGCATGTCTCTTAGAATACTCAACTAGTAGTATCCGTCCCTCAGAAAGTTGCTTGCAAAATCTCTTCGACCTATGTAACTTCCACATGTGTCTTCATGAACTTCAAACAAAACCAGGTTTACCTTGTCTTCTTCCAAAAATCTTAGTATATATGTAGATATACCCATTTTATACAACATCTCAAGGATTCGTGTCGTGTCAGGAAACCAACCTTTTGATCTTTCTCCTCTCATACTCATCAATTAGAAATGACTCATGTGTCATATATCTGATAATGCATGACATTTATTCCTCTACCTAATCAAGTTCCATCACATTGAGGACTTTGGCCTTTGTGATAAGTCCGACTAGAGTTTCTGGTATATTTTTTTTGAAAGTAGTGCTCATAGTAAGAAATCTTTGCAAATGATTATTGGCATATTCATTTATCTTCCCAGTGAAATTTCTCTTCTCAAGTTGTCGAATTGTTTAAGGGTGCAGCTGAAAGTTTGCAACATTTACCGGTTGGTTCACAATAGTCAATCGACATGTTGGAGCACTTTCTCCTCCTTAGTCCCCAAGAAGTCTCTTGGGTGGTGGAGGGTTTTCACCCATAGTTTCTTCTTCCTTTTCGGACTCAGAACCTGAATGATCTAAGGCAACTTCTTCTTCTAATTCCAAACTAGCTAAACGAGCTTGTCTACACCTTGAGTGAAAATTTCTTTCGATTTCTCTGTCAAAAGGAAATTCATATGAGGGTTTTCCTCGCATACAAGGATTAGACAAAAATCAGTAATAACAAAAATATAAAAATAATAGAAAATAAAATTTTAGTCGCAAAGCAACAAAATTCTAATTGAACTCAAATTAAACTCTATATTATACCAGCCCCTGGCAACGACGCCAAAAACTTGGTCGGAAAAATAGCAAGTGTCATATTTTGCCTTTGTATTAATAACATGGAAATATCTTGAATATCAATCTCAAGGTCTGCGTGAAGATTTTAAGTTCTAATTGTTGCTCAATTAAACAAAAACTATTGTTTGGGTTGGATTTGAAGTTGTAACCATACTGAAAAATAAGAATAAATAGGAAATTAGATGGGATTTAATAAATATGAGTAACCCGCTAGGGAAGGTGTGTGATTTTTTTGTAAAAACCGAGAATTAACATTGCAATAACATATTTTACACAATCAATTACCAGTTATTAAGGGTGCTTTCTCCTAAGTCCTTCGTGAGAAAACCTTTAATCATTCACCCTAAGCCCTATGTCCATAGAAACTCACTAACGAAATTAAAAATCATGAAATCAAAAATAATCTGATTACCATAGGGTATCCCTAGTCTTAGGTGATATCTATTATAACATAATCACATAAAAGCACTAACAATGGCAGTCCAACATACTTTCTAATCATAAATAAATCTTTGTTAGTCCGACAGAGAAGGTACTAGAAACATTAAGAGATTAAATCAATTATGTAAAATAAACATTGTTATTGCAATTATTAAATCAAAATCATTAAAATCCTAAACCAGGGACACTCCCTAGCATTGGGGGGGCTTAGCTACTCATATTGTTCAAAGTAATTTCAAGATTAAAATTAGACGTTACAAGAATTTGGTTAACTTCGAGTCTTCAATTGCTTCCGCTCATGAAAACCTTCTTCCCTCCAATGACTTGGTCTCACCAATATTCAATAGTAAGGAAATTCTTCGCTCCGTCAAAAGTCCTTTTTTCTTTCGTGAAAACTCTTCTATATAGTGAGAATCTACTGGTCTCGGTGAGAAAAGCACAAAACCCCCATAGGATCAACAGAAAGTGAAAAATCATATAAACAACCAAAATCAGGGTCTGAGCCAACACGGCCCATGTCAGCTAACATGGATGGTCGTGTTTCCCCCCAATCTTCTCCAATTTCTTATCAACTCTCAGACATGTTGACACGACCCATGTCAAGTGACACAGGTGGCCGTGTCATCCCCTTGACTTTCCATTTTTTGATTTCTTGCAAAGACTTTTATCTTGACACAACCCATGTTAGGTGACACAGGTGGCCGTGTCGGGCCTTAAGGAACATGGCTTTTAACTTCCTCCAAAATTCTAAATTTTTCACTTTTTCGCACTGATTCATCCTGATTTATTCCTCTGACCCTACAAACGGTACATCACACAACCAACACATGAAATATGGAAAAATGAAGTAAAATGTTTTACAATAAAAATAAAAGATAACAAGAATCAATGGTAAATAACGGTTTAAAAACCACTGGTCAAACTCCCTCTAACTTAGACAATTGCTTGACCTCAAGCAACATAGACAAGAGCTTTCGAACCGCAAAGTATTCTAGTACTCATACGTGAGACTTTGGTTCACATTGTTAAAGAGGAAGTCCTTCCGATATTCACATGACTCAGAAAAAAATTGTGAGAGAATTTTACACCTAGGCTTCCCTCTTAGATACCTCTCCAACTATACTTTGTACTTAAGTCTTTTTCCGATTTTACTCCTTATTCATTCGGACAATCAAATTAAGGCAATTATAATTATGATGATCATCACATGCACAAAATCAAGGGAATTACCGATGAAATTTTCAAAACTTTTTAGTTTATATGTTATCCTTATTTGAATGATGTTTGGGGATCAACCTCTGTAGGGCTAAACAACTGGGTGAGAGTTACCTAACTTAGAGAGTTGATTTCTTTTTACCATATTTTCATCATTTGGGGTTAAAATTATTTATTTCTCAACTGATCAAACATGCATGTGAATCTAAATTATTTCATATTGTCAAGATAAACTAATCAAGGAGTATTTCTCAGGACTCAAGCACTATGGTACAAATCTACACGTTAACATCGTATTTCATTTTGGGGAACCTAGGGTGTTGAAACAAAATATCTCTTTATCGCATTATTCTGGACTTCATTCCCTCAAACAATCATCACTTTATCTGTATATACTATTCCCGATCTCTTTGAAAGAAAATCTCTTGCACCAATAAATAAAAAACTATGGTTAAAATTTAGGAAGAACTTCAAAGTGTGGTTTCTACCAGCACCAAACACACAAAACAAAGCAAATAACATTAAAAAAATAAAAATAGTAAACCCCTCCAAACTTGAACTAAACATTGTCCCTGGTGTTTTAGAGCAAGAGTGAGAAGGTTGACTCGCAGTGTAGCGGAAGATAATGCAACATCAATTGTTTCCCCATAGCTCGCACATGTAAGACCCTATTTATTACATGCACGAAATAAAAATAAACAACAAAAGTGAAAAGAAAAACTTATTCATTGAAAGTGTGGGTTACCTCCCACGAAGCGCTTCGTTTAACGTCGCATAACTCGATGGTTCATTTCCCTTTATTATGGGGGTACCTCCTCTTCTACACCTTGTTGTTAGTCCTTTCTGCAACCAAGAACTCATATGGTTCAAAAGTGTGGACCACTTCGTGCTTCAAGTCACTTACAACTCCATATCTTCATCTTGATGTTCCTTTTTATTTCTCTTCTTGACTTTTTGAATGAACTTAAGAGTTTTGATAGATGCATGAAATGATGCCACATGAGATATTATGCCTCAGAATTTTTTTGGAAGTGGTTTTAACTTTTGCTTTCTCCTTCTAGTTTGATCATAACCATCGAAGGTTGAATATTTCCATATGCCCCTTACTTCTTGATCTCCAACACTTTCAAATTTATCTCCTCATCAAATGATTTTAACGTCATAGTACCTTTCTCGATATCAAAATTGTATCGACTAGTAAGAAAAATCGTCGACCAAGAATGATATGAGTCTCTTTAAATTCATGAATGTCCATGATCTGAAAATCAACTTGAAAGACAAAAATTTCAATTTCCACCAGTACATCTTCAGCTACCCTATATGGCTCTTTGATAGTGTGATCATCAAATTTTACCTTTGTTCATATCTCGCTCACCTTTCCAATACCAAGCTTTTTGAAGATATATAATGACATTAAACTCACACTAGCACCTGAATCAATCAGAACCTTCTTGAAAGTTATATTTTTTATTGTGCAAGGTATAACAACTGATCCAGGATCCTTCTTTGTGAGTGGGACTCTCCTCTCTGGCGAGATTACACATAATTTCTACTCATCGGGTACCGGTCCATCCCTTATTGGTCTCTATTTAGATAGTACATCCTTCATGAATGTCTGATACAAGGGCATTTTCTCGATTGATTCAAAGAACGACATATTGAACTCTAGTTTTTTGAACAATGTAACAAATTTCTCAAAGTCTTTCTCTTTTGTGATCTTCTTTTCTACTCGAGGGGATACGACAATTGAATCACCAATTTATTCTTCTTATCATTTTTCTCTTCATTTGGCTTCACATGTGGTATCACTTCTTCATGTTTTTTTCTTGTTTTTCTCCCACTTCCAGATCTACTTCTATGATATGGTCCTCAGATTTAGTCTCCTCACTTCTTGTTGTGACAACATTAACATTCTTATGACTTTTTGGATTTATCACGGTGGAGCTCAAAAAGGTGTCTTGTGCTTGTAGAGATAATTGTTGTGCAACCTATTCCACTTGAACTTCCAAATTTTTTATAGAAGTTGTGGTATTCCTATAATTTCTCCCTGTTTCTTCTTATAATTGAGAAGTGTGGGAATCCATATTTTCAATAACCATATCCCAGTCTACCTTTTGTTGTACTTGTTGATAGTGTTGAACATTTCCCTGCTAATCTTTCCAAGAGAAATTAGGAAGATTTTCCCACCACAGATTGTAAGTGTTTGAATATGGATTATTCTTCTTCAAGAATTTTATCTCTTCAATTTTTTCTGGAGTTGTAAGACAATGCATCGTAATATGCGGTCCACTACAAATTTCACAAACAACATTTTTTGCCTGTTGAACCTGAGATGCGTGTAAAGTACATATGTTAATTGCTTTCATCTTTTTCTACACTTCTGCAGCAACTGTCTCTTCCATTCTGATTTTCTTGATGGCTTTCAACTTCAAGTCAATCACTTCCTTTGGTTTGCTTACCACCCTATCATACACCTTTAGATGCTCATTTGCAACAATGGCTTCAATGATCTTCTTAATACCCGTGACTGTTGTAAAGTTGGATGAGCCATCGATAGTTGTATCAATAAGAAGCTTTATCTTCATTTTGAGGCCATTTACAAACATGTGCATTTTTGTTCAGTTTGATCCATATCTTGAGTAGGACAAGCTATCAATAACCTCTTGAATCTATTATAAGCATCACCTAGTGACTCTCATTCTTTCTGCTTAAAATTCACAATATCATATCTTTTACGAATATAAACAGAAGCATGAAAGAATTTGAAATTCCTGGCAGCAGATACTTGATGTCACAGAGAATGTTATGACACAGTATCTGACACTATGCTAGCAATTCACATAGTAAATACAGAAAGCAGTAAATAACACAATAAGTTGTTCAACCAGTTCGGTTCAACAAACCTACATCTGGGGGCTACCAAGCCAGGGAGAAAGTTCACTATTAGCAGTATCAATTCGAAGACCCTACAGCCACACGGGTTGACCTTCTCACTTAATCACTGACCCTTTTACCTAAGTCCTACTTAGATATGAGTTCCTACTCACTCCCCTCAATCACAAGTGATATCAACCTATTGACTAATTGAATTGTGAAGACACACTTCAATAAAATATCTTGATCTTGCTTCAAAGCTTCAATCAAGAGACAAACACTCGTGCTTTAAAACTTTGAGTGATAAACTACCCTTACAAAAATCCTAGTCCATGCACTTATCAATTGATAGTTGCTTGGCTCACAAGAAATTAGAATTACACAATTACAAGCGTACAAATCCTAACGGTACACAAACACAAGTGCTATCTCTTCAATACATTTCAAGGGCGACAGTTGTAAGGTTCTTTTCCTTTTATAGAAGCGATCCACGAAACTTGTTTTGGGCTTCCATAAAGATAGCTAGGGTTCATAATATAATCCTAAAACATGGTCTTTTCAACAACCAATTTAGGTTTAATTAAGTTTAACCTAGCACCACGTGAGCATGCTTTCTAATAACGGAAAAACAATATTTAGCAGCTCAACAAACTTCGAAAATCTCGGAACAAGCAGTTCTGCGAGCGAGAATGTCACATGAATGTCATAACATCTATTATAACATCGTCTATTTTGCAATTTCGGCCTGACTTTAGCTTCGTTCGTTTGTCTTTTAACATCCTTAGCGGTAGGATTTATCTTCAATCTCTGAATGTCATGACATCCATCATGACATTGCTAAAGCCTAGTTTTACCAAACATAATGCCAACTTAAAAACACTAACAAACCCCCCCTTTGGCACATTTTGGCTAAAACTACCTAACACATCAGAGAACCTATGCAGCAGAAGACAATAAACTAGTTCTAAGTTTTCCTAAGCTTTCCTAAGCTTCAAGTAACTAGAACTTAGAGAAGATAAATTCTACCCATACAAAAATCCCACAATTCCCACAATTGCCCCATATACAAAATTTAAAACAGGCCATAAACTTAGGCCATAAACTTTCAGGCCATACAATTCCCAAAGATACACTTCCCCAAAGTCCCATACTACTGTTAACACAGTAGTTCTTCTCCCCCTTTTTAGCCATAAAGGGCCAAAGGAAACAATACAAGTTCCCCAAACTTTTAATCAAACAGTACCAAAAACAAGTATACCAGCAAATAATTAAGTACCAGCATTGGTATACAGGGATACACATCTGTCAGTACAATATTTACAATCATCCAAAAAGAAGCACAAATGGGAAAATACAAAAAACAGAACAGAAAACAGAAAACAATTGTGGAAAAACATTAGAAGCAGGCGGCAACTTCAGTGCTTTCTTCTCGGAAGCGTGAAAGGACACATCTTGAGCCTTCTTTGTCGGCAACTTCTTGGTCGCAACATCATCTTCCTCCATATGAGCGCAGAGGTAGCACCATCAAGCCTTTCTTCCTCAACCTCTGTGTCTTTTCTTTTCAAGAGTAGAGATCGAGCTTCAGTGCGCTTCCTTGCCTCAAGTTCCCTACAGGTCTCCTTTAGCACGGCTATGACATCCTTTGAGAATTGGTTTTGACATTTGATGTCTCAGTTGTTGTCATCACAATGTCAGGAACATGCTTCCCTTGAAATAACTTGTAGTGGAAGCCAAGGGCTGGAGTTCTCTTGATGAATCTCTTTCCCGAAATGTCGGGTATTGATCGGTTATAATACCACACAAGAGGAGGAAAGGCTATTGGTCCCTTAATTGCATAACTCTCAGCATGTTTAAGGGTCTGCTCGAAGATATAAGTGCCATAGTCAAACTTTGTCTTAGTGCCAACAGCATAGATAAATTTGCCCAGACCAATGGAGATGGTGGACTTGTGATTTATGGGAACCAGTTGGCTGCACCAATCTTGTGTAAGATAGCAAATTTGACACTTAATTTGCTAGCGACTTTCCTTTCACGGCCAATGTTTTACTTGCGATAATTGTTTGGCACACTTGATTATCTGTTTCTTCAAGCTCGGGTTGAGCATCATCGATCTTCCCAAATACTTGTTGATGATACTTGGGAAAACTTCACTTTTCTCCCTCTAACATACATGTCTTGAAATCTGCGATCTTCCATCGGGACCACTGTCGGTTCACAATGAACTCTTTCACCAAAGCATCATAACAATTAGAAAACTTGACCACGGTTTTCATCGGACTTCCTTGATCGACTCCATAACATCTTTGCATTCAAGGGCACTTTTGTTCAATTCTCTTTCTAGAAATTCTTTTCGAACACATACTTCCACCGCTAGCACTCTCGGGATGGTGGAAGGAAATGTTGTCAATTGCCACTTCAGGGACAATAGGCAATTTCCCAAGAGACAGCCTCTTTCTTGAGTGAATGTCAGAGACATTCTCTGTAACATCATGGTCAGAATCATCATGTTCCGATGGCTCAGGTGCCTTCCTCTTCTTCACCATAGAGGTGCTCTTTGCCTTAGATGAACCACTTGTACTCTTCATCTTATTCTTCCCTTTGGAAGTTTTAGCCTTCTCTTTACCAGTTTCATCAACAGTCTTGTTCCCAGCCTTAGGAGACCTATGAGAAGCTTTAGAAACCTTCTCCTGAACAGGGCTTTGAGCAGCACTTTTCTTCCCTTTCCTATTCATTACCCTTCTAGCAATGCTGGGATTAACCTTGGCTATGAGGTCATTATCAAAGAAGTCCTCATCTAGATTGATGACTTGAGAAACCATATTCTGATTGGTGTTCTTCTCAGGAGTATCTTCAAGAAAGCCATCAGATACATTGTCGTGAGAGGCGAGGAGATTTATCAGAGCCACTATGATCTGAAGATTTCTCAAGAACCTCATCAGAAATCTCATTCACATTTGCAGCAGGAGATTCAATTACATTATCATCTTTACATCCTTCAGGAGCTGGAGCAGAAGGATTTACATCATTTTTCACTGGGGAATCAACATCATCACCGGATGTCTTGACATTCTCATTGACATCTGGATCAACTGCTAGGCTAGAGCTAGCGGACTTATGATTCGAGGCTGAAATCCCGGGACTTATTCTCATTTAGGATATCGGACACTATCCTAGCTATGGCCTCATGCACGACCTAGATCCTTCTCTATTTACTAGTTACGGGAAGCAGGATGATGGTGCGAGGTCTTACGAAGGAGATATTTGAGCCCTTCTTGCGTTTCTTGTGCGTAACTTCTTGACCTTTTCGGGTTAGTGGCCATTGTACGCATGGTGTCTCGAGCTTGACTTGCATGGCTTTAGTGTTTGCTCTAATTTCAGCCATGGGGAGAGATGGAGATCCTGATTCTTGAGATGATGAGGATGATGAAGACATTTTTCGCTGATGGTTGTTGAGAGGATGAAAGCGAAAATAGCAAAGGGTTTTAAGGTTTCTTTTGAGAGAAGAAAGGATGGTACTACTTTCAAAAGAAGAAACTATTATATGAGGATGTCTCTTCTTATTCTTGGACTTCTTAAAATAAGGAGGAAAATACCTAAATAACCTTTTAAACAAAAGTTGAAACAAACACTCCCTTTCATCCCTTGTTGTAGGCAAGATTAATTGCTACAATTCCTCATTTGGACAATTACCCAACTTGCCCCTTAACATTTCAAACTGGCTAGTCTCAAGCACTTTAGTAAAAATGTCCCAGTACAATGTCATGACATCCTGTATGACATTGTATTCAGTCAGCATCTGCTTCATCCAGATCATCTGAGAATAATTGTTACCAGCTGTTATGTGATCAACTTCAACCTTGTATAAGGTTAGATAGTTTTGTTTCTTGCTGATCCAAAACATGAGACTGTTTCTTAAGCAGGAACATCCATCAACAGGACTTTTACTAAAGCTTTGAACAACCCTTTTCCTTGGATTTCTTGGACGACTTCAAATGTGAAGAGGTAAGAGTCCTAGAGTAACTGCCATTAATCAGTGCAAACTTCTTGACACAATTCCTTGCATACTTGCTCTGTGTAGGAAGTGTTGAGCCTTCCATCAATGTGTCTGACATTCCTTCAGATACTATGTTATTGACATAGATGAAGGCCACCATGATCTTTTTCTTACGGTGAAGGGTTTCATTCAAGACTCCTCTCATGTATCTTTTGACAATAAGGCACTTGGTTATCCTTTCATGCGGATCCTAGTACTTTGCTTGATACCTTACAAGTGGCGGATGTCTAGACATTGAGAGTGTTCGACTTCTGTTCGACCTCATACTTATCATAGATTTTCCTTTTGTCTATGAACAATCTTGGTATCCTTTTGACTCCCCTATGGAACGAACCTCTTCATTCCTCGAGGTGTAGATGACCGGATACTTGCTGCCACAACTCTACTTCCTCTTCATCTTTGTCTGTGACACTCATAGAGGACAGTGGTGCTCTCGATTCCACTTATAGCGGTTGTCCTTTGATCGACTCTCTCATCATCACTACTTGATCACCATTGATTACATTACATTCAAACTTAGTGAAGTATTGTGAATCCCATATCACATAGGGACTTATGCTAATGAGATTTGCGGTCAAACCTTTTACAAGCAATACTCCATTTAGGCTTGGAACTCGGACAGTTTGAGTTTCCAATACCTTTGATTTCCCTTTGGCTCCATCTCTAAAAGTAACAAAGCGGTAGAGTGATGCTTAACATTATTGAGAAGATTCTTGTTTCCGGTCATGTGATTGGAACACCAGCATCAAAGTACCAATCTTGCTTGGTAGACATACTAAGGAAGTGTTAGCTACGAACAAATCTTCTTCTTCCACTGTTGAGAGTATGATACCCTATTGGTTTTAGGCTTCACATATGATCCTTGATTAGGATATCCATGTAGCCTGTAGCAAAAAGATTTTATGTGACCAAACCTTCCACAATAATGACACCTCCATCTTTGAAACCTTTTGTTCATGTTTCTATGATTTTGATGTGGCACCCAATGTTGTGACATCTGCTTTGACATTGGTCTATTAGGTCTGTTCTTCCTTTTGTTATAGACAAACTTCTTAGTCTTCATATACCACGGCGACACATTTCTTGGCTTGTGGTATGACATCTTCTTTGTCATTGACTTCCAGTTTGTTCCATTCACAGTTGCAAATCTCTTTGCGTCATAGCTTGAGTCGGACACATTTCTGTTTTGGGTTGTGACACCTTTGACATTGTTTTCCTATGTCTCTTCTTCTTAATGTCACCAACGGGTTGCTTTTCGACCACATATCCTAGACCATGCTTATTTCACGCATTGTCCAAGTGAAGCATTTCTTCCAACTTATCGATGCGGATGTCAACATTTTGATGATTTAGACATCTGATCAAGTTTGGAATTGACATAAAAATATCACTATTGAGGTGATTTATAGTGGTGTGTTTTCCTCTTTCTCGACCTTCACTTCACATTCTCGACTTCCACTTCTCAATCGACTTTTACGCTCCTCATTCTGGCGACATGCTTCACCATTTTTATACACTTCCTGTAGTTTTCAAGCTCTTCAAATGTCACTTCCTCATCACTAGAATCCATATCGAGTTGTACACTCCAAAGAGCGGTGACAAGTTTGCAACCTTCTTCCTCGATTCACTTCACGAATCACCATCGGACAGTGATGACCATCCCTTTCTTTTGTTTCTTTAGAAAGGTAGGACATTCACTCTAATATGTCCAAATCCTTCACATTCATGACATTGGACTTTCTTGTCTTGACTTCCTTTTCCTCGACTTGGATCTTCTTTGAGTCATAAGATCATTAATGTCGACGGAATGTCCTTGACATTTGACCTTGACTTTGGATCAATCCTCCGATCGGTTTGTTGAGCTGTCTTCCAAGCATGGCAATAGCTTGGATATCTTCTCTTCATCTTCCACCTTGCATCCTTCTTGATTGTTGGATACAAGTGCTATGCTCTTGTTTTTCTTGTCAGCAGTTCGATTCCCATCTCAAAAGTCATAAGGGATCCAATAAGTTCTTCAACCTTCAAGGTCTTGATGTCTTGAGCCTCTTCTATTGCGGTGACTTTCATTGCAAATCTCTTAGGCAAGGATCGAGAATCTTTCTCACCGCTTCTCTTGGACATCTTTTCACCAAGTGCTCACGAGGCATTGGCAATTTCAAAATATTCATGTGAAATTCATGAATATTCTCATCTTCCTTCATCTTCAAATTCTCAAATTTGGTAGTGAGCATCTGAAGTCTTGACATCTTCACCTTGGATGTTCCTCATGAGTAGTTAAGAGTGTCCCAAACATCCTTGGCCACTCACATTGATGAACCAGTCTGAAGATATTCCTGTCAATACCATTGAACAAAGCATTCAATGCTTTAGAGTTCCCAAGAGCTAGCTCTTCTTCCTCTTTACTCCATTCCTCCTCAGGTTTCAAGACAGTAGTGCCATCTTTCTCAAGCTTGGTGGGATGTTTCCATCCTTTATCAGCAGCTCCCCAAGCTTTAATGTCCACTGATCTTAAGAAGGCAACCATACGAGGCTTCCAGTAATCATAATTAGACCCATCCAGAATAGGTGGTCTTCCTCCAAATCCTCCTTCTTTATCCAATACGCCAGAAACTATTATCCCTAGATCTCACCCAAAAATAACAAGCAGGGTGCTTGCTCTGATACCAATTGAAATTCCTGGCAGCAGATACTTGATGTCACGAGAATGTTATGACACGATGTCGACACTATGCTAGCAATTCATACGATAAATCTGACGATAAATAACACAATAAGTTGTTCACCCGTTCGTTCAACAAACCTACATCGGGGTACCAAGCCGGGAAAAGTTCACTATTAGCGATGTCAATTCGAAGACCCTACAACACACGGTTGTGACCTTCTCACTTAATCACTACCCAATGACCCTTTTACCTAAGTCCTACTTAGATATGAGTTCCTACTCACTCCCCTCAATCACGGTGATATCAACCTATTGACTAATTGAATTGTGAAGACACACTTCAATAAAATATCTTGATCTTGTTTCAAAGCTTCAATCAAGAGACAAATACTCGTGCTTTAAAGCTTTGGTGATAAACTACCCTTACAAGAAATCCTAGTCCAATGCACTTATCAATTGATAGTTGCTTGGCTCACAAGAGAAACTAGAATTACACAATTACAACGTTACAAATCCTAACGTTACACAAACACAATGCTATCTCTTCAATACATTCCAAGGGCGCAGTTGTAAGGTTCTTTTCCTTTTATAGAAGCGATCCGAAACTTGGTTTGGGCTTCCATAAAGATAGCTAGGGTTCACTTAATATAATCCTAAAAACATGGTCTTTTCAACAACCAATTTAGGTTTAATTAAGTTTAACCTAGCAACCACGTGAGCATGCTTTCTAATAACGGAAAAACAATATTTAGCACTCAACAAACTTCACGAAAAATCTCAAGAACAAGCAGTTACGAGCAGAATGTCACAGAATGTCATAACATCATTATAACATCGATCATTTTCTAAATTCTGACCTGACTTTAGCTTCCGTTCTGTCTTTTAACATCCTTAGCGGGTAGGATTTATCTTCAATCTCTGAATGTCATGACATCCATCATGACATTGCTAAAGCCTAGTTTTACCAAACATAATGCCAACTTAAAAACACTAACAGAATTCATCAAGAAAAGTTTTCTCCATATATTCCCAAGTAGTAATACTCCTATCAGGTAATGAGTAAAACCATTCTTCAACATATTTAGAAAGCGCGAACAGAAACATTCTTGATTTCTTTGCTTCTCTAGAGTGCCCCACAATCTTAAAAGTAGTGATCATCGTAAGAAACCTTTGCAAGTTATTATTTGCATCTTCATTTATCTCGAATTGTTGAAGGGTGCAGGTGAAAGTTTTCAAAATTTACCGGTTGATTCACAATAGTCAACTGACCTATTGGAGCATTTTCTCCTTCTTAGTCCCAATAAGTATATCCGATGGTGGGGGTTTTCACCTATAGTTTTTTCTTTCTTTTCGAACTCTGAACCTGAATGATTTGAGGAAAATTCTTCTTCTAATTCTAGTCTAGCTAAACAAGCTTGTCTGAGCCTTCGTGAAAAGTTATTTCAATTTTTGCGTCAAAAGAAAAATCAGCTGAGGGAATTCCTCGCATAAAAGTATTAGACAAAAATCAGTAATAACAAAAATATAAAAAAATAAGAGAAAATAAAATTTTAGTTGCAGAGCAACAAAATTCTTATTGAACTCAAATTAAACTCTATATTTTGGCAGTCCCCGATAACAACGCCAAAAACTTGGTCGGAAAAATAGCAAGTGTACTATTTTGCCTCTGTATATAATGACATGGAAATTCCTCAAATATTGATCTCAAGGATTGCGTGAGGATATTAATTATGTGTTGTTGTGAATTTAGATGCATTTGTGAGTCTTTTTATTTGTTTTGATACCTTGGTGAAGGATAGATACCTTAGAAAATGTAGAAAATAAGGTATTGAGGTGCATGACTAAAAGGGTAGAAACATAAAGGTGAAGGAAACATATTATTTAAATATTCTTATGGTTATTATATTAGAATAATAATATTAGTTATAATAATTAAATTATTATTTTAATTATTTTTATAAGTAGAAAGGATAAGAGGAATATAAGAATAAGGGTCCAAGGGTTAGTTTAGTAAAACAAGGGAAAAGAGGAAGTGATTTTGTCTAAGTTGCAATAGAAACGAGGGAATAGACAAAACGTATTTAGGAGAAAAGAGGAACAAGGAATAGGGAAGAAGTTAGGGCTAAGGGAATCACCATTTTTGAGAAGTAGAAGAATCTCTAGAAAACTCTAAGGTATGGGTGGGGTTTTCTCTTGTTTAGGGATTGTATGAAATATATATGGGGGGATATTTGTTAATATCTATGATTATCATCTCTTTGGTGTTTTTGGAATAATTGTAATGTGTCAATGTCAGTGTTTTCAATGAATGGATTGATGTATGAAATTGTGTTTAAATTGTGATTTTAGTGTATTAGAATGCTATTGATAATATATGTGAATGTGCACTAAAATTGATAATCTGAATTATATGTTGTGGGGTGTTTGGGACTGTTTGGATTATGAAAATAAGTGATTTTGGTAGCATGAAATAATAGAAAACTGATTTTACACAGGGTTTAACCGGTTACCGGTGTGGAGGTAATCGGTTGCCACACAAAGAAATAGAGGTGTGTGTTTTGGTTACAGGGGTTGTAACCAGTTACTAGAATTTGGGTAACATGTTACCCTACGAAACAGTGGCGTAGTGATTTTCGTTATCAGGGGTGTAACAAGTTATCAGCCTGAGGGTAATTGGCTACCACTGTAGTTGACAAAAATATTTTCAAAACTTCAGAAATTCGTGACTTTCATTTTGAGTGTCTGATCGACGCATGGTTCGTATAGTTGGAAAGCTGGTTTAACGTAATTTTTAATAAAAATTATTTTAAATATTAGGATTCAAACTATTCGACGCGTAAATCGTGTTTTGTATGTGTTGAGCCATGTTGATTTTGTAGAATTTTGTAAATGTAGTGTGAATGCATGATATATCTTTGGATTGTTATTGGTGCAAGTTTGACAAGTGGATGATGTGTGTTGGCCCGTATTGGCGAAGTGCACCGACCATGGTGAAGGTCGATGTGTATAATGTTGTTGTTACATGATTAGTACATATGTCATGCATACATATGCATGTGTGGGATTATCGTGTGCCCGTGTGGGGTGTGAGCGATATACTTGGATTCTAATGAGAATCGTGTCATTGTGTGCCCATGTGAGGTGTGAGCGATGAGGGTTGTTTGTGTGCCCATGTGGGGTTATAGTAATGAAGAGTGGGACGATCGTGTGCCCATGTGAGGTGTGAGAGATGAGGGTTGTTCTTGTTCCCATGTGGGGTTATAGCGGTGAAGAGTGGGATGGTCGTGTGCCCATGTGGGGTGTGAGCGATGTATCAAAATTTCAACGAGAATTATTTGGAAGGTTCTTATGAGCTGATGGTACCACATGTATTGAGTCACGTATGGAGTCTCATTGCATTGCATAATATACTATTTTGTTTTGTTGCTTAGTTATGTGAATGGTTGAATTATTAACTAATGCATTAAACTGTATATATGGATTAATGATTGAATGGGTGATTAATAATTATGTGCTTATATATATTTATACATTATTTATGTGATTGAAAATCTCACCTTTTTGTTTGAATGATGTTTTATACGTTATCATGCAAATACTCAGGAGTAGCTCTGGATTAAAGTTAGCTGAGGAGATTTCCTCTTATTGCGTAGATTGAGTCAGTGTATGCTTTGATACATAACACTGCGGGGATAATAGTTTTTATGTTTATGTAGGGAGTAGACTTATGTGAAACTTCAATTGTTGGATTTATTTGATAATTTATGTTAATTTCTAGATTATTATGATTATAACTAATGTTGAAGAGTTAAGAATAATTGTTGTTGAAGTTTTCTGCTACTAATAAAGCCATTGAAGTTCAGATATGAAATGTATGTGAATCATGTTTTAATATGTATTATGTATCCTATTTCAAGTATGGTGAATGAAAGAATTTGACATCCTAAATGTTTGAATTGTTTTAAATTACTCTAATATTTTAATTATATGTATGCGGAGAATTTTTAGGGTATTAAATTAGTGGTATCAGAGCATGTCAGCCCGTCCGACCAAGTTGTTAAGTTGGTTGTGTGGTGTGACAATTAAATATTGTTGATATGTTTCGTTTAGCCATTGTTTTGTGTGATGGTGTGATACAGAGAAATGGCTGGGAGAAACGATTTTGTAATTGTTGTTGCTTTGCAGATTGTTGCTCAGGTTGTGCAACAGCAGCCTAGTACTTGTGGAAATGATGGATCTCGTATATTAGAGACATTCAGAGGAATCATCCTCTCGTGTTTAAGGGTAGGTATGATTCTGATAGAGCACAGACTTGGCTCAAGGAAATTGAAAGGATCTTTCGAGTCATGGACTATTCAGAGGCACAGAAGGTATGGTTTGGCACGCATATGCTGGCGGAAGAAGATGGTGATTATTGGGTTAGAACCTGTTAGAGGATGGCTGGTGCAGGTGAGGTTATTACTTGGGTTATATTATGCAAAGAGTTTTTGAGGAAGTATTTTCTGGAACATGCTCGTGGAAAGAAAGAGATATAATTCATGGAATTGAAGCAGGGGAATTTATCTATATATGAGTATATTGATAAGTTCGTGAAACTAGCAAAGTTCTATCCTCATTACAGTGAAGTGAATCCCGAGTTCTCAAAGTGTATCACGTTTGAGAATGGGTCATGTCTGGACATCAAGTGGACTATATGGTATCATTATATTCGCAGGTTTCCAGAGTTGGTGAATAGCTGTAGAATGTACGAAGATAACAAAGCTCATTCATCTCATTATAAGAGTCTGGGTGAGAAGAGAGGGAAACAATATCAGAACCATGGGAAGCCTTATAGTACTCCAACTGAAAAAGGGTAAGCGGGGACTATGGTAAGATCCCAGGCGGGGAAGTGCTTATATTCCTTTGAAGTATTCTAATTGTGGTCAAATTGGTCATCGCGCCAACGAATGTGTCGGTGAAGAGAAGAAGTGTTTTCAGTGTGGTAAAACAGGGCACATGATCACTGATTGCAAAAGAAAATTGATAACTTGTTACAATTGCAGTGAAACATGACATGTTAGTACTAAATGTTAGAAATCAAAGTAAGCTCGAGGAAAGGTGTTTGCTCTGGCAGGGACTCAAACTTCCAGTGTTGATCATTTGATTAAAGGTACATGTTTCTTTAATAATATTCCTTTAAATTACTATTATTGATATCGGTTCTACGCATTCTTTTATTGCTGCTAACTGTCTGAAAATATTGGGTCTTGTATTGTCGTCAATGAGTAGAGGAATGGTTATCGATCTTTCAGTGAGGGGACTGGTGACTAATTCTACATTCTGTTTGAATTGTTCTCTATCGATTTATGATAGAAATTTATGTGTTAATTATATCAATTGTTATAACAAATTTGTGCGGTTTCTTGCTCTTATTGACAAGGGAAAGGCTAAATTCTTATATGCTAGACAACTTGATGAATTTTCACGAGATGAGGCTCGAGTGTTTGTATTATTTGCATCTTTATCGGTTGAAAGTCAAGTTGTGATCGACAAGTTGTCGGTAGTGTGTGAATTTCCAGATGTGTTTCCTGATGATATTGCAGATGTGCCACCAGAGTGGGAGGTAGAGTTTTCCATTGATCTTGTTATGGGTACCAGACCTGTTTCTATGGCGTCGTACAAGATGTCAACATCAGAATTGTTAGAATTGAAAAATCAATTAGAAGACTTGTTGAAAAAGAAGTTTATGAGACCAAGTGTGTCACCTTGAGGAGCTCCAATACTATTAATAAAGAGGAAATATGGTAGCATGAGGTTGTGCGTGAATTACCAACAATTGAACAAAGTGACGATCAAGAACAAGTATTTGTTGCCAAGAATAGATGATTTGATGGATCAAATTGTAGGCCTTCGTGTTTTTAGCAAAATCAACTTGAGGTCGAGTTACCATCAAATTCAATATAGACACTATGAATATTCAGTGATGTCATTTGTGGTTTCTAATGCACCTGAAGTGTTTATGAAATATATGAATCGTATATTCCAGTGATATCTTTGCATGAGTATTATTCTCAATTGGAATATAGATCTCTTAAACGATTACAACAAAATATACCCAAAAAGGAAACAACCTTTACCCTTATACTACTTGTTTTCCTTGTATAATAAATTACATCAAAATGTATATACTACACATGTTACAAGAGTATTATTCAATAATATGTATGTTACATGAAATATTTTTGTTAATTTCTATAAACTAATGTAAATTAATTTATATTTGTTAATTAATACAAAAAATAATAAAGGGGAAAAATAAAAAGTCTGATTATATAAACTAATGTAATGTACTTAATATTAGTTTGAAAAATAAATTAATTTTATTCTAGTATATTTTATGTTTGTTAATTAATATATTTAATATTATATTTATTTTTTTAGTATAATATATTTCAATTTATTTTCAGTTCTTTTTTTGTTTATATATATATATATATATATATATATATATATATATAAACTGGAAGTATATAAGTTAATAAATTGGAAGTATATTTATATAAATTAATAAATTGAAATATATTAATAAACTGGAAGTATATAAATTTATATAATAATAAATAAATATATTTAATTATAGAAATTTATTTACAATTTAATTTTAATTTATTTATTTAAAAGTATATTAAACATATTACATATAATTTTACGTATATTATACATAATAAACTAGAATGTTTAAAAATAAATTAACTAACCAATTACATTATTATTTAATTAGTGTTATTTTTCATATTTAATACTTTTTAAAATATATTAACTATTATTTTAATTATTTTAATTATTTTAATTCTTTTAATTCTTTTCATATTTTAACACTATTTTCATATTTTAATCATTTTAAAATTTTCATAAATAAAACTGAAAGTATTAAATATATTTAATTTCAATCTATCTTATTTTATTTATTCTAGTTTATTAATAATGAAATTATAAAATATATTTTTCATATTTAATACTTTCATAATAAGTTTTAAATTATTAATATTGAAATAACAAAATTAATATAAAATATATTTTCCATATTTAATTTATATATCGATTAAAATAAAATTTATTTATGCATTATAAATTTATAAATACACAGTTTTTCTAAATAATATTATTTTATGTATAAACTATAAATATACAATTTTACTAAATAATACTGTTTTAGTGTATATATATATATATATATATATATATATATATATATATATATATATATATATATATATATATATATATATATATATATATATATATATATATATATATATATATGGAGAATGTTATAACACACTCACTCATTTTTATGAAGGTGTGTTTTAGCGAGATACACTTTAAAGTCATAATTTATTAATACACTTTCTAAAAATGAAATAGGTGTAGTTTAGAAAATGTTTATAGGAGAGACTAATTTACACTAACAAAATTTATTGAAGGAGTGTCTTAGCAACATATACCTTAGAGTGCATTTAATCATTTTTAAGTAAATATTTTTAAAATACACTATAAGTAAGTGTATCTTTCATATATATATATATATATATATATATATATATATATATATATATATATATATATATATATATATATATATATATATATATATATAATGAAAAATGCTGACATGTGGGATGTCTTTGGTACCCCATGTTTATTTTATTGAAATTTGTGTTTTTTATAGGATTATTTTTGAGATTTGTCCTATATACGAGGAGCAAAATGGTTATTAACTCAATAATTAAATAGCTCATAAAATTAAATTATAGTAAAAAAGATAAATATAGTTAAATTTCATAAATAGAAATAAGTAAAAAAATATAATAACGATATTTTAAAATTATAATTATTTTAAGATATCGTTATAATTTTTTTATTTCCTTTTATTATTAAATATCATTATATATAATTATTTTTAATATATTATATTAAAAGAATTTCTATCTCTTAAAATAATAATTATTGAAAATCTTAAACTTCTTAATGAAAATTCTCTAATTAAAATAATAATTATAGGGTTTTCATTTTTTTATTTAATCTCAACGTTTTCTTTTAAATATAAGCATGTTTTTTGTTTTTTATTTTGGACTTTTTCTTTTATCAGACGATATAGATGATGTGAATTTTTCTTAACATTTATGTCTTTATTGAGGTGGAAATATGTTGGATTGAGTTAGATTTTTTTAAGTTTGAGTCTAATTTGTTAAAAATTTCAAAGTTTAAATTTGATATACAGTCTATCGTAAATTTATTTTTAGGTATGAGTATGATCATTTTCAAAGGCTTGAATGCTTTATTAGCCTACATAAAAATCTATTTTATTTAAATATTTATAAATAAGAAATTCAACTTAAATATAAATAGACTAACAAATTCAAAGATCGTCTAAATTCTTATTTGCATTGATTTATTCAATTTTATCTATTAATATAAATTTTGTGATATCATTTATTTGAGAGAACTTACGAAAATAACTTATAACATTTTTATAAAAAAATTTAACTTATTTTCATAAAAGTTTTAAAACAATTCAATTTTTTTTTGTATTTTAATTTAAAATACCAATATAATATAATAATAATAAAATAATATATATTTATTAAAATAAGACATCTTGATAGATTTAAAAGATTTTTCTTATTATTTGTGATCTAACTTTTTTAACTAAATAGATTTATAAAAAATTTCTAATTTTTTTTAAATAAAAAGTTGTATCTAATACAAATGTATATGTTTTATGTCCAACTATAAAGATTATTTATTAAACAACAATTAAATATTTATATTCGCACACTTTTTGTCATGTCAGTTGAGTTAATCCAAAATTATATATTTTGTTGATTTAATAAATGAAATTTAAAAATTTAAAGCTCTGAAGGTTAACAAGTGACTAATGGAAGGCTACTCAATTCACATGTTTCATTTTCATTTTCATTTGACAATGTGAATTTCTTTAAAATTTACATTTTTAGTGAACAACATTTTAAATATTTATATTCATGATAATAAACACTTTTTTTTGCCGATTGAGTTAGAATTAGCATCATATATTTTGTTGATTTAGTAAATTGAATTTAAAAATGCGATGCGTATTTGAATGATATCTTGTGACCAATGGACTGCCATTCAATTCACTGGTTTCACTTTCATTTTTTTATTTTGTTAAATATTTATATTCATGACAATGAACACTTTCATTTCTTTCCAAAAATATAGTACTCTCATGGATGGAGCTCCATTATCTTGTGTTGTTATTCTCTTTTACAGAAAGAGTATTATGGAGGTCCACCGATCTTCTGTTGTTTTTCGACTAAAATTAAAAGGACAAATCAATTACATCCGCACAAGCTCTACATATAGAAGGAGTACACATCACATGTGGAAAAAAAATATAACACATCACATGTATTAGTTGGTGACAAGTCAATATCATTTTTCTTGATTTAATCTGCATGTGTGTTTTAAATTCATTAACACAAAATTCATCCAATTCATCTATTAAAAAATCCATCCAGTAAATGAAAATTAAGTTAATGGTTTGATCCAATCCATCCATCATATTTTAATGATGCAATGAATTATTCTTTACATCAAATTAATTTATTTCATTTAAAATTAAAATATATATATTTTTAGAAAAAAGAAAAATCAAAATAGAAAATAAGTTTTTAAAAAAATGAAACTTTTTTTTAAAAAAAACTGAAAAAAATATATTTTTTCAAAAAAAAATTGGAATTTTTTTTTGAAAAACTGAAGAAAAAAAATATTTTTTCGAAAAAAAACTTTAAAAAATAATATTTTTTGAAAAAAGGTGGAAACCTTTTTTTTTTAAATTTCTTTAAAAACTGAAAAAAAAAATTGGAATTTTTTTTAAAAAGAAATCGAAAGACACAGGAATTTTTTTTTTGAAAAACTGAAAAAAAAAATTTAAAAAAAAACAGAAATTGTTTTTAAGAAAAAATGTTTTTCTTTTTTTTTAAAAAACTGGAAAAATAAATTTTCAAAAAAAAACAGGAATTGTTTTTAAGAAAAAATGTTTTTTTCTGAAAAACTGGAATTTTTTTTTAAAAAAACTGTTTTATTTTTTTATAAAAATTGAATTCTTTCTAAAAAACTAGAAAAAAAAATTTAAAAAAAAATGCTTGTTTTTTTTTAAAAACTGAAAAAAGAATTGGAATTTTTTTAAAAAAAATATTTTTCTTTAAAAACTGAAAAAAAAATTGAAAACAACTGGAAATCTTTTTTTTTTTTTTTAAAACTGTTTTACTTTATTATATAAACTGAAATTATTTTTCAAAAAAAAAATAAAAGCTGAATTTTTTTTTGTAAACTGAAAAAAAGCTTTAAATTTTTTTGTTTTAAAAAAAAACTGATTTATTTTTTTTAAAATTGAAACTTTTTTTTTATGGATGGATATCCATCCATTAAAATGTTGTTAATGGGTGGATTGAATGGATTTTATTTTTAAATGGATGGATTGGATTGGATTTATTTAAGGAAGTTTTAATGGATTGCAATAGATTAATGGATTGTTTTAATCCATCCATTAACGATTCAATCCATATTCATCCAATCCATCCATTTTGCCACGCCTAGTTTCAACCATACCTAACGAGACTAACAGAAGTGCGGATTTATAATTATAATAGATTTAAATAGTCTTTTCACTGTTGTAGGTTAGGGTATTTTTTATTTTAATTTTTGTATAATTTTTTTTAATAGAGTTCTTAAATATTAAATTTTATTTGATTTTAGTCCTAAAACAGAAATCCACAAGAAAATCTGCAGATACAGAACTTTCTTCGAATTTTTTTGTGGATTTTAATTTTAGGAACTAAAATAAAAAACAATTTGACATTCAGAAATCATTTCTAAGAAAAAATACAGGAACGAAAATCAAAAACGCGCCAAATGAGAGAGATCAAAAGACTACTTAAGCTATTATAATATCATTTTTTTAATAAAAAAACTATTTATTTATGCTGTTAAGATTAATTTTAGTAAATTCAATAGTCTCTTATTTGATGTTATATTTAGAACTTGTATCCATGGAAATTAAAATTCTGACAATCAAATCTCAGATGTCTTAAGAGATGTCAAGATATTGATCTCTGAATACAACACATTGAACAATGTATAGCACACAATTAATAGTGTAGAAAGTAATGAACACACATAATTGTTAATTAAGTTTGGTGTGCAACAACACCTACATTTGTCAGCTACCAAGTAAGGGATGAAATAAACTAGATAATATCAATTCATAGACCCACAACAAATTTTCTCTAGTTTACAATATACTCACTTAATCAGTACTCGTGCTTAACTTCTACCTAGGACTCACCTAGGTATGATACCCTTCTCAAATCCCTTCAGTCACAAACAATGACAATAACACAATTAAAGAGAATGTTTTGAAGGCACTCTTCAAAAACACAATGATATTCAATGTTTAAAAGCTTATGAATGAGGACAGGTCTTACAACTCAAAGAATAGTCCTACTCTTATATCAAAGCGATATTATAGAGGCTCGCAATGCACAAAATCCTAACAAAACACACAACATAAGTTCCACTTTCATTAGGGTTGAAGCCTTTTTTATAACATTGAATCTACTGGATTTGGGCTTCAAATTCGTAGTTGATCTGTTGCAGAAAATTAGCAGAAACTTCTCCATGAAAATAGGACTTCAATGATTTGTTTCCTAAAAGTCTCAACATTTATGAAACAAATTTATCTTCCAAAAATAGCAACAATCACTGATTCTTCAATCTTGGATGACACAAATAATATGCTAATATTCTCAGAATATTCAGAATCTGATTAAATATAAAAATTTCAAGACACACAGCTGTAACAGACAAGATTTTGAATGAACTGGATAGGACTTCGTGTTCAACATCTTCTTGCTGAAAATTTAGAACATCTTTTTAAATATGTTATGTAACAGCCCGGACCCCTCGCAAGGCAATTCCGGCACTATTACCTCACGATCTTCTCTACCCCCCTCACTAATAGAGTTTTTGCCTTCTGTGGGAATCGAACCTTGTACCCTAGGGTTCAAGTACATGTTCAATCCATTCCCACTAGATCAATTTGTAGTGGGAATGGATTGAACATGTACTTGAACCCCAGGGTACAGGATTTGATTCCCACTGGAGGCAAACACTCTACTAGTGAGAGGGTTAGAGAAGATCATGAGGTGGCAGTGCCGGAATTGCCTTGCGAGTGGTCCGGGTTGTTACATGTTACATCATAAATTAAAGAATTTATAGTCTCCCCTTTTGGCAAATTTTGGCTAAAAAAACACACCACAGTAGTCCAGTTTCCAAAAATATGTTTGAAAATAAATCAAACACACACACACATACACACACACTGAGTCACAACAGCAGAAATAGTGTTTGAAAACACATAAAGACGAGTTAGTGGAAACTGTAACCACAATAACATTGAGAAAAATAAATTCTCAATCAATCAACATGTCAAGAAATCTTATCTGACAAATCTCCCCCTCAATGAAAGCAACACAACATAGAATCGAGAACAATAGAGAACAGAGAATAAAATTTCTCCCGCTGACCAGGTTCAATAGAGGAACCTCACTTCTTCTCTGTCCTTCCTCTTCAAAAACCCATTACTCCCCCTTTGTTGCCATAATATAACAAAAGTAAGTAATCAAAAGTAACCACAATAAGCTTTTACAAAATTATAAACTAAAATGAACATTGTCACAAGGCTAAGCCAAATGAAATCACAAAACCAATAATCATGCTCCAGGGTGTAGGTAGTATGTTTGAAGGATTTTATTTACCCACACCAATAACTGTAGTTTCTATAAGTCCTTATGAATAAAGATGTCGAGCTTTCCTCTCAGTTTCTCAAATTGTACAACATCCAATGCTTTAGTGAAAATATCAACAATCTTATGTTCAACGCTAACATGCTCAAGAGTCACTACTTTACCTTCAACAAGTTCTCTAATGAAGTGATGTCTGATGTCAATGTGCTTAGTCCTACTATGATAAATTGGATTTTTCGAGATATTAATAGCACTTAATTTATCGCATAACAAAGTCATAACATATTGTGTGATATTATATTCAGACAACATTTGTTTCATCCATACTAGTTGAGAATAACTACTACCTACATCAATGTACTCAACTCCGACTGTAGATAGAGATATATAGATTTTTCTTGTTGAACCATAAAATTAGATTATTTCTCAAAAAGAAACATCCCACCGAGGTAATTTTTCTACCATCAACACAACCATCCCAATCAGCATCACAATACCCTACCGGTGTTGAACTTGAGTCATGAGAATACATCATTCCATACTCACAAGTACCATTCACATACTTCAGAATTCTATTGACTTGATTGATGTGACTTACCTTGGGATCGACTTGATATCTTGCTCAAACTCCAATAGCAAATGTTATATGGCCTACTTGCTGTAAGATATAGAAGACTACGAATCATACTTCTATACAAACTCTAATAAACACTTTCTCCCTTTTCATCTATGGATTGTTTCAAGTGTGTAAGAGCAGGAGTCTTTTTATGCATGGCATTTTCCATCCCTAAATTTTACACAATATTCTTTGCATACTTTCCCTGACAAAGAAACATAGAGTCTTCCATCTACTTGACTTGCAACCCAAGAAAGAAGGTTAATTCTCCTACCAAGCTTATCTCAAACTCATATTTTATCTGCTTGATGAAATGTTGGATCATCTCATCTGACATGCCTCCAAAAACTATACCATCTACATAGATCTAAGCTATCATTAGTTTACTGCCTTTCTCTTTGACAAATAGAGTTTTGTCAATTCCACCCTTTTGTAACCATGGTTAACGAGGAACTTCGTCAACTTTTCATACCAAGCTCTTGTGGCATGCTTTAAAATATACATAGCTTTCTTCAGTTTGAACACATGATTTAGAAATACAAGGTCAACGAATCCTTTTGGTTCTTCAACATACCCTTGTTCATTCAAATATCCATTTAAGAATGCACTCTTGACATCCATTTGGAAAAACTTGAACTTTAAAAGACATGTCACTCCAAGTAGTAGTCTGATAGATTTCAAACGAGCCACATGAGCAAATGTTTCATCAAAGTCCACTCCTTCAATATGAGTGTATCCTTGAGCAACAAGTCTGGCCTTGTTTCTGGGGACATTACCTTGTTCATCTAACTTGTTCTTATATACCCACTTAGTGCCAATCACATTTATCCCTCCAGACCTTGGTACTAAATCCTATACTTTGTTTCTCTTGAATTGAACAAGTTCATCCTGCATGGCATGAATCCAGAAGTCATCCTTTAAGGCCTCTTTAACATTCTTTGATTCAACTTTTGAAACAAATCAAGCATTTGACACATCCTCTCTTGATCTGGTTTTTACTTATTCATTAAGATATCCTTTTATTAGCTCCTTTGTGTGATATTTTTGAATCCTAAACGAATTCCCTTTGTCTACTGCCTCAGGTTCTCCAAGATCAGTATCTAGAGTTGAATCTACAACATCTTTAGTAACAACATTGGTATCATCTTCACTGATATCACTTATGGGAAAGTATGTTCCAACATCATTTGTAACATCATCCTCCTTTGTTGAGTCATCAATCACAACATTTATAGACTTCATCATCACCTTGATTCTGGAGTTAAATACTCTTATTTGTAGAGTATCCCAAAATTATTCCCTCATAACCTTTAGGATTCATCTTCCTCATTTGCTCACGATTTGCCAAAATGTAACACTTACTCCCAAAACATGGAAATACTTCACTCTTGACTTTATTCCTTTCCACAGTTCATAAATCGTAACAGAAGTATCAGACCTAATGGTTACTCTATTATGGATATAACATGGAGCGTTCATGGATTTAGCCCAAAAATGATATGGAAGTTTATTGGCATGAGCATGACCCTGGAACATTCTTGAATAGTTATATTCTTGTGCTGCACAATACCATTTTGTAGAGGGGTGATAGGAGATGAAAAATCATGACTGATCCCTTCAGCAGTGCAAAATTCCTCAAACTTACTATTTTCAAATTCATTCCCATGGTCGCTTCTAATTCTGACAATGCCATAATCCTTTTCTCTTTGAATTTGCTATCACAATTCTTTGAACACTTCAAATATTTCACAGGGGAATATACCTTTGGTTGTGTAAAGAAATTATAACATTCATAACATTGAGCTCCTCTTCCTTGTATGAATTTATCCTCAGTTCTGGTCTTTCTTTCAAGATCCTGGTTTTTGGAGATGTCAAAGGACTTTTCGAATGACTTGTTATTAACATTTGATCTTGACTTCAAGTCCATCTTCTTTAAAATTTTATTGAATTGTATTCCAAGAATGAAAATTGCATTAGACAACCCTTCCTATGTATCTAAGTCACAATTGTCTTCAGCTTCCCCTATAGTGACAAAGGCAATACTTTTCTTCTTCTCAACCTTTTCACTTAGCCCTAATTCAAATGTTTGTAGAGATCCCATAAGCTCATCAACCTTCATGTTTTTTTATGTCTTGGGCCTTTTCAATGGCAGTCACCTTCATGTTAAACCTCTTTGGTAGAGATCTCAGAATCTTTCTCACCAACTTAGTTTTACACATATTTTTTCCTAGTGCACTTGATGTATTGGATATCTCAATGATATTCATGTGGAAGTCATGAATACTTTCATCCTCCTTCATTCTTAAGTTCTCAAACTTAGAGGTGAGGATTTAGAGCCTCGACATCTTCACTTTAGAGGTTCCTTCATGAGTTGTCTTCAAAATCTCCCAAACTTCTTTAACAATAGTGTAGTTATTGATCATTCTGAAGATGTTTTTATCCACTCTATTGACTAGGGAATTCAATACTTTGGAATTACCTTGAGCTAGTTTGGCATCTTCATTATCCCAATATTTCTCGGCCTTTACTACATCAATAATCTTTTATTCCTTATCTTTGACCATAATAGGGTCCTAACCCTTGATCACAACTCTTCAGGCCTTGTTTTCCATGAATTTAATAAAGGTCACCATACGAGCTTTCCAATAATCATAATTAGTACCATCAAGAAGAGGTGGTTTGTTCACCAATCCTCATTCCTTGTCCATTGTACCAAAAAATATCTTCCCTGAATCTCACCCAAAGTTAGAACAGAATGCCTACTTTGATACTAATTGAAATTCTAGCAGTCAGATCTCATATGTTCTAAGAGATGTCAAGAAATTGGTCTCTGAATACAACACAAAGAACAATGTATAACACACAATTAGCAGTGTAGAAAGTAAAGAACACATATAATTGTTAACCTTGTTTGGTGTACAACAACATCTATGTCTGGGGGCTACAAAGCCATGGATGAAATAAACTAGATAGTATCAATTCGTAGACCCATAACAAATTTTCCCTAGTTTACAATATACTCACTTAATGACTATTTGTGCTTAACGTCTACCTAAGATTCACCTAGGTATGAGACCTTTCTCAAATCCCTTTAGTCACAAAAAATGATAATAACATAATTCAAAAGAAAGTTTCGAAGACACTCTTCAAAAACACAAAGCCATTCAATGCTTAAAAGCTTATGAATAAGGACAGAACTTACAACGTAAAGAACAATATTACTCTTCTATCAAAGCGATATTAGAGAGATTCACAATGCACAAAACCCTAACACAAAATACAACATAAGTTCCACACTCTTATTAGGGTTGAATCCTTCTCTTATAACCTTGAATGGACTGGATTCGGGATTCATATTCATAATTGATCTGTTGTAGAAAATCAGCAGAAACTTCTGCATAAAAACATGACTTCAATATTTTTTCTCAAATGTCTCAACATTTAATGAAACAAATTTATCTTCCAAAAATAGCAACAGTCGTTGATTCTTCAATCTTGGACGACACAAATAATATCTTAATTTTACAAAAATATTCAGAATCTGATTAAATATAAAAATTCCAAGATACACACCTGTAACAGACAGCATGTCGAATGAGTTGGATAAGACATCATGTTCGACATCTTCTTGCTAAAAGTTTAGAACATTCTTTTAAACATGTTACATCATAAATTAGTTTTGCCAAAATTATTGCCAATCGTAAATTAGAGAATTAACATAAATATTAGTATAACTTAGTAGTATATTTTCTTCATGGTCTTTATCACTCTCTTATTAATCAACTTAGTCTTCTTGCTAACTACATTATCATGTCTTTAGACCAAAGTTGTCATATATTTAAACCATATATATTTCTAATATGAGACTGGGTCTTCTTGCTAACTACGCTATCAAATATAACACATCATATATAACGTATCACATATGAGAGGCTAATGAATTGACTTCAATGGCTGAGTTGAATGCAGTCTATAACTCTATAGCACAATCTTTTAGGAAGGATCTACTTCTGTGTTACTTTGGATACACGAAACCTTAAATTGAACATTCGAAATAAATCAATTTTGTTAGATCATTTGATCAATCCAAAACAATTCTTATCTAAGACATTACTACCAAATATGGGGTTATAATTGTTATAGATTAGTCAAGAGCAGTATAAAGAAGATTCTGGTTTTTTTGTTTTGTTTTATGGCCCCTGTTTGTTTCTCAGGATGGCGAGAAGACTCGTGGTGAGGTGATAAGTGGCCGACCAACTTGCCTTGAAAGCTATCATTGTTGATGGTTGTAAAAATTCACAGTGATTAAATCAATTAACATAAATGATTGATGCGATCGGTAGAGGAGATTAGAGAGATCTAATATGGAATTTCATGAGAATCAAAAAATGATTCTCACATACGCCCAATATTCTGATGTGGAATGGGAAGTTGGTGATTTGTTGGTGATGTCAACCATAAAAGGCATTTGATACGACAATGTGAGTATTTGATATATAGAAAAAAGATGTACATGCAAAGTAATTAACACTCTAACATATAAATCAATAAAGTAAGAGAGATGCAACTTTTCAATAATATAGTGAATTGTATCTTATTCTCGTGTGAATAAGATACAATTCATTATATATATGGATGGCAGCTTGAACCACCCCTAATAAATACGAAGTCAAATATGAAAGATTTTTTAATCGATTTTAGTGACTAAGATGATTGTAATGCATAGCTCTAGTGTGTAACCCTTTAGACGGCCTACCTCATTATTGCTTATTAAGTTGATCTTATTAGACTGCTTGGTTGATCTAGAACATGAATAGTTTAATATTTTCTCTGTTTTAAAATGATTATCATTCAACATTTAGAAATATAATAATATTATCATAAAAGAATAAATTAATAAAATATATTATTTTATTACTTTCTCCATTTTATAATAACTAAAATAAAATATTTGTTTTAAGATAAATCATTTTTTTATTTTTAATATATAATTTCTTTTTTAGTTGTGTCATTTATAATTACTATTATACTAGTTCTAACATATTACTAATAAAATTAATTTAATAAAAATATAATGTTTTATTATAATATTATTATATTCTTTAATATATTTGGAAAAAAACTTTGAACGACAAAAGAATAAGGTGTAAAATATAATATCAAGGTCTGTTCAATCCAATCACTAATGAAATATGATTATTGATAGGTTACAAAAGGTAACAATGACATAAGCATTTATGTGTGATTCTCATCAATGGACGAATGTTCAAACACAATTATTGAAGGAAACTTGAGCATCCCTTCTGTTAACATGGGCCCACAGGCTATATACACAGACGAATATTTTATTGCTAACTCATTGTAGTATTGTTATGGTCCAAAAAAGAAAGTTCAAGAAGTTCTATACAAGTAAATAATTAAATATTGGCAACTTTATTTCTTGCACGTGATTCGTCTCTAGTCCCTACCAAATAGTATCAACATTTTTGTGTTTTCATTTTAGTAAAAAATAAAACTTTATCATTACCTCCAAAAATAATTTTAATTCATCATAATATGGCCAGTGAAGAGATTGGGTGTCGGCCCTAACATGGTTGTCAAGATTTTGTATCCCGTGTGCAAGTTTTCCTTTTAAATTTTAACAATGTTGTGATTATTTTTATTTTAATTATTATTTTTGGGTGTGGCTAGTCTCATTGATGATGTGATTATATAATATTTTTAATTTAAAATTATTAATAAAGTATTTATATTTGTTATTTTCCAAAACAAGATTCTTACTAAGTTAATTAAGATTCTTAAAATAGTTAAAGTGAGTGTTTGTTTTTTAAAGTGAGAGAGTAATAAATATGCTTATAATTTATTTATTTTTTGAAATCTGAGCGTTACAAAATCACGATAGATTTTTATTGGAATGCAAAAATAAAATAGAAAAATTGATTCAAACATACATAAAATAAAATTATTTAATACTCCCTCCGTTCCGTGTCGTTTTAGAAGAATTTTTTTTTTTCTATTTAAGTGTCGTTTTATAATTTAATGTCATAACTTATTTATTATACCCTTACTTTCTCAATAAATGAGAGAAAGTGTAGGAGTGAATTTATTAGGAAAGAGAAAATAAATGAGGGTATAATAGAAAAATTAACTCTAACATAACACTATCTTGATTGAAGAGCTTTATGCTAAAATCACACTTAAAAAAGAACGGAGGGAGTATATAATTAGTATAGTAATTAGCAAATATATTTTTTATGATATATTTCTAGAAAGAATATCATCTAATCTAATACAAAATAATAACATGAAAAAGTTAATATAATTTAATAAGTCTTAATATTATTGAGTACGTTATAAGAGGTTACAAGGAAGTTTGGGAAATTAAAGTTATAAAAAAGACATGGTTCGATTCACGTCCCTACAGAAAATAACAACTAACTACTTGCGTTGCAATGATCATTTAAAACTAATAATTTGAAAAAGAAGTTTAAAGGAAGTACCCTTATTATCATTCAAAGAATTAAATAAGTTTTTGATTTCTATAAATATTGCAGTTTTTATTTTTAATTTCTCCTTCTCTTTAGACAATGGTTTTTTTAAAAAACGTTATCAAAATCAGTTAAAATCGTTGTCAAAATTCAGGAGGGACTTAAAATGAAACTGCAATATTTATAGAGACCAAAAACTTATTTAATCCTTTGATAAACATATAATTATTTTGTTATGTTATATAAAATTTTAAAAATAAATACTCCGTATTTGATTTGACGAAATTTATGATCGTAAATTGATAAATATTACTCCTCCGTCTCACAATATGTGTTCTTTTTGAAATTTTCGTACTTTTTAAGATAATGATAATGATTGATTATGTTAGTTTCAATGATAAAATGATTTTTATTTATTAAATTAACATTATTAATAATAGGTAGTGAGATAGTTATATGAATTAAAATATAATAAATAAGAGTAAGTTAATGAAAATAAATAATAAATATCACATTGAAATTCTAAAAGGACAAATAATTTGAGACAAATAAAAATAGGAAAGAGGACACCTATTGTGAGATGGAGGGAGTAATATATACTTTTTCCGTCTCACAATATGTGTCTTCTTTCTTATTTTTATTTGTCTCAAATTTTTTGTCCATTTAGAATTTCAATGTGATATTTATTAATTATTTTCACTAACTTACTCTTATTTATTGTATTTTAATTCATATACGGTAACTATTCTACTACCTATTATTAATAAGGTCATTATAATTAAAATTAATTTAATTAATCATTATCTTAAAAAATATACAAATTTTAAAGGAGACACTTATTGTGAGACGAATGGAGTAACTTTTATATGTTGTAATTTTTTTTTTGTGTAATTAAGATAAATTATAATTGAGAATCATTGTTCTAAAACTTATTTACACAATAGAATGAGATAATCCCACAAAAAAGAAATTACAAACCATTATGATAGAAATAACATATGATCTATGTTAAATTCGTAAAAACTACAAGTAATTTTTTCTATTAAGGATCATTTTCCAATCAAAAATTTTATGTTCCAAATCGTATATTATCAACATTACTAACTTCATTCCTCAACAACATAAAATCCACACGGTTGCAAGTCAAATAACACTTAATTTTCCATCTTTGACTTTTGTTTTTTACAAAAAAAATATCAATCTATAGAATTCGATAACACTTTTCTTTCCCCACCGATTTACCAATCTAAATAGCTATATCCCTCCCCACCACCTTCGCTACATTACACAAGAAGAAAGAATGCTCCATATGTTTCAGATCAATATACCACAATAAACACACTTTATATCTTCCAAAAAAATATGTTATGGACTGGCCCAACATCTGGCCCACTGCATTGAGGCCCAATCTAACGAGCATAAGGATTCGAGGGCCCACCTACCCATAACCGTTAGGGATCTCCCCACGTGTGTGTTAGGACCACGTGGCCAACGGTTATTCAACCGTCACCTGCCCTCCGAGAATAACGGGTCAAACGCCCCGCGTATCACGGAGCAACAGACCAGGGACGAGGCCACGTGTTGGACTCCTTGCTCACGCAAACTCTGGAAGTCCCTTAGTGGGCCTGGCTAAACTACCCACTAACTGGACTTTGTCCCAACGTTGGGGGTTATAAATACCCTCTCATTCGAGAGGGTCAGGTAATTCATTCTCTTTTATTCTCACTTACTTGCTCTCTCATTTAGCCCTCACTTTGGCATCAGAGTATCTTGCAGGTACCCCCCATCTCCTTCAACCGCAGCTGCAACTTGGGCCTTGACGAACCTTCTGGTCAGGTACGACCAGTGGCGTCGTCTGTGGGAAGCTTGTTTCCCCGTCTTTTCCCATGCTAAGGACCAAAACAAACCCTCCTCTTTCGTCATGGCCGACCCAGCTGGTAACACTAATGAGAACACTCTTTTCGTCGATCTAGCCAACGTCAACAACAACAACAACGTCCCCGAGTTTGACCCTAGGGATGGGTGCACGACCTCTTCCTCAACAGAGTCTCATTGGGGTGACGCTCACCATCAACACGTCCCCGACCCCGCAGTTTTTCAATAAATTCAACCGCCCGCTAACGTGGACCCTACCGTCGCCACCCTCTTCGCGACCATCAACCAGGAGAACCTCATGTTGTTCCCCCAAGGGGAACGCCTCAAAATGCTAGAGAACTCCTGCCGTTCACCAAGGAGACACAGGAGGCCAGACTCTTGGTCTCCCTCCCCAAGAAGATATCTCTCCCGGACTCCCCCGCGGAGGACCAGGAGGGAAGATACTCCAAGCCCGATCCGCCGATCGAAAGGTCAAGGACCCGTCCCCGAGCGGAATCCTGTTGAACAACCCCTCAAGAAGCGAGCCTATTCCCCTCCCCACAGAGAACGCGAAGCCGAAGAATTGAGGAAGAATCATGGAGGGAATCCTCAAACAGAGGAACCCTCCAAGAAATATCATTGCCACCGTCGATCCCCGTCCCGCTCCCACGAGCGAAGCGACAAAGAAGACAGACCCTCGCGGCCCCTTATCCGCCAGTATCATGGAGGTCCCCATCCCCAGGGGCATGGAGAAACCTCACCAACTCACCATCTACGATGGGGTGGACGACCCCATCGACGACTTCGAGGGGATGCTTCATTGCCTCAACGTCGGAGGTCCTATAAAGTGCAGACTCTTCCCCATATATGCTGAGAAAAACAGCCATGGACTGGTACAAAAACTCCCCCCGGGTCTATACACTCCTGGAGGAACTTGAAGACCTAGTTCACCAACACCTTCACTGCCTCCCGCAGGCACCCGAAGACGGAAGCCTCCCTAGAGGCCATTATCCAGAGAAGCGACGAGACTCTCAGAGAGTACATCGTCCACTTTAACAAGGAAGCCATCCAGGTTGTCTATGATGATCAAATGAAGCGGTACTTGCTCGAGAGGGGACTCCTCCCTAGTACAGACTTTAGGAAAGCGGTCGGTATCGAGCCCCCAGCTACCTTCGACACCCTCCTCAACAAAGCCCGAGCGTACATCACGTACGTGTTCACAGTGATTTCTGGTGAAACAACCGCTAGTCTTCCAAACTATTGAATAAGCGTTATAACTGTTATGTTATTCAATCCCTACGGTAACTTGGGATCGACTAGATTGATCCTGGGTATCGGTGTTGGTATAAACTTAAGATAAAGATCCATATTTGAGACTTGTTTTTGGAGGTTTTGTATATGTCAAAATACGTTTCGATTACTTAGTGATGTGATCGGTTAATAACGTATATTTGGTTCGAACAAACAAGAACATGCGATATTGAAATAGCAACAAAGTATATAAATGCACAATATTCAAATAAACTCTTAAAGTGTAAAAGATTTCAAAGTATTGCGTGAAACGTAAAACAGAATGTAAACAAATGTATAAAAACTTTACGGAAATAACAACGTTAATGTAAAGGTTTACGGAAAGTAAAGAACTTGATAATGGTAGAAAAAGCATTTAAATGAAATGACTTTGAAAATAAAGAAACTTAAAAGACATTGATGCAAGATAAAATTAGATTGGAGGAATAAAGATACATTGAATAATAAAGTCTTGGTGCAATCATCGTACATCATTCGTGCATTCGTTTCCACAGCCATGTGGTATTTTGAATGTGGTGAATTTTAGTACAATAGATATGACACACGAAATCCTAACATTAAGACTCCTATTTATACTAATTCGACCATAACGGTCTAACCCATAAGATCTTGCCACGTTTAGAACATGCAACACACCATGCTTCTCTTGCTTCCACGTTTTTGAACCGTTTCTTGGCGTTTCAACTCCTTTTATCCGCTTGCGTTTGAATTTCAAATGTATCACTCGCGATCTCGAACCCATTTCCTCGATATGATTCTATTACCCGATCGAAGCTTGTTTCACGAATATCACGGTATTTACATTCGACATTCGGAACTCAATACATCCATTCGAAGGGCTAATTCCTTTCTTTCAAACTATGATATTCACTATATTCCCTTGAATACTTTAACGTCATCTCGTCTCGAGCTCCATGATATTTCTTGAATCACAAGACATCAAAATCTTGACTAACAAAATGCCCTTTAAAATATGTATTTGAATCCCTTTTAAGAAATACTTATTTTAAATATATCTAAATTTTTGATGTGACCCTTGAGTAATTATAACCACATACACGATTTCCATCATGTCAATCACGATGACCCACGGTTTCGAACCACTTTTACAGTAACCACGGTATGGTGCATTTATTGAAAGCAATGATTATCCTTAATCACGCTCATTACCAATACTAACTTCACGCCACCTCATCTTGTAACCAACCCACGTCTCCCACGTAACTTGGCATTAGTTGGTGAGTGTTTCCACTCCTCACTATAAAACCAAACAAACTTTAGTCTTTCCACTTTTCCACACTCGAATCTTCTTCTTCCTTTCTTTCGTAGAACCCTAATCTCTTTAATCAAAACCCAACAATGTCTTCATCAACATCCGGTAAAAAGATTTCTAAGAAGAAGAATAAGAACAGGAACAATTTTGGAAAGCAAGGTTGCACTCACCAAGGTCATCTGTACTTATGCCCGGGACTCTCCAAGAACAAGAGCTCTTATATTCCTCTCGGTATTAATCCCTACTAACGCTTACGGAAAATATTTGCCCTAATGGGTCCCCTTACGGTTTTGAGATTCTTAAGGATACACGAAACATATTTCACATGCATTACGATTTCAAACCTTTATTCAATACCATGGAAAACCCTAGGGTAGGAGCCGAAAATGTCAATGATCCTTGCTACAAAGGCGTAGAAACTCCTATGACTACCCCAAAGATCCTTTCATTCGGACTATGTCAAAACAACTTTAAACCATTTCGATCTGTCCAGCTGCGATGTAGCATATCAAAGCGGTTCGCCAAAATGGAAGTTAAGAAAGGACATTAGTGGGAGGAATTAGGTATCTATAATTTCCTAAAATTATCGAACCAGCTTCACATATCATCCTCATTATTCGCATCCTGTATTTACGGGATAGCACCTATAATACCTTCCACCTTCCGGAGAACAGTCACACCACATTCTTTGACATAGCGCCATCCTTTGGACTAACACGGTGAAACATATGTTCGATCTTTGAGGAACATTCAAGTATTATCGATTTCGATATCAAACTAGCCTTCTCCAAATTCATCGATCACTACCATACGGAAGGTGATAGTGTCTCGATGTTGAACACATTGCCTTCCTTACTCTTTGGCTATCACGATATGTTTTAGGCAGTCACTTGAGTAGCTAGTAGGTTCATTCCTCGGCAAGAGATTTGCATGAGCAGGAGGAGGATTAACTTAGCGAACTCACGCTAGTTGACCTTTATGAGAACGAGATCGGTAGTTTCGAGCTTGAAATCTCATACCTCGAGAACATCTTGTTAGCTGGTCCCTGTTGCTCGATTATGGCTAAATGCTATGTTCGAGTCTTCGCTCTCCACTGCGATACTATTAATGAGCAAGATCCGAGAGATAGTTGATCGAAGCGTTGAGGGCACGAGGCTAAAGAGCCGACTCTAGTGATGACAAGGCCGATTTCAGGTTTCATTTTCAAAGTACATTATACTTCTCTCCGAACAACATGAATTTAAAGAAACTATGGCGCCTTTTGCTTGAGGACTCATGGACCATCATGGTTCACTATGTCTCTTTCGGAGGCGCTAAATGCAAGGAAATCCAAGATATCTGGAAGGCCTTTTTATTACCAAGGCGATCTCCTCAAGAATTACTCACCAAGAACCGGATCCTCTTGTTGCCTATCAACCTAACCCGTTTGAGACAATTTAGTGCATGTCAATTAATACGAACCCTTGTTCCAAACTCAAAGCGCCATTACCTGCGGTCGAACTTTTAAAGCCGAGATGCCAAGCTTCAACAAGAACAATATCAAAGTTCGCGATTCAACTTAATCCCTTTCGAACCAGCTCCCTTTTCAAAGAGTTTTCTAGATTGGTGGATTAAATTCTATCAATCTCATATGTTTGACACTCTTACCATTCAAGCTAAAGCATTGCTGCGTTCGATGTGCGGTACAAAAGAAAGGTAGGTTGACCCGCTCGAGAGATTAAAGCTTTTAATTACTTGAAACTACTTATGATCCCACACGCTGCAAACTCAGTATATCGGCTCAAACCTTGAGGAAAAATTTAAAGAAAAAATTTCTAAGTTCAAACTCCTTGAGGTTGTCACACGAGGATAGGTATAGGTTGGCACTCGAAATGCATCCACCTAAATTTCCACAACTACCTACCTCGAATTGGCTCGGCTTGGTTTCCTCCATATCCTTGGTGGTTAATTTGCGTGAAATGCTCAAATATAAATCCCACAAGAAACTAAAGCCATCCGAGGCGTGACATGGGCTCGAATCTTGGCTTCATAATTTCCGGGACCTCTTCGCTATGACCTTTCCGCCATGTCGATTCTTTCGAAAGAGGCGCGGTCGCGAATGTTTTGGGAAATCCCAAATATTATTACTTTTCTTTGTTTTAACTTCGTTTTAATTGCTTGATTTCCGACCCTCGGGATCAAGACTCGCATCAAGACCAAGGAAGGAGCAGTTCTCAACAATCCCACGAAACAAATGATAGTGTGCCTAAAGTGACTCCAACAATCAATCCTGCAACTACAACAACGAACACATGCGCTCGTTCCAACAACTACTCAAGTCACCCACCTACAACAAGCATTCGATTAGAGGTAAACAATTTATCCACTATTTGAAATAGGTCGATTTTTCTATAACTTGAGTCTAAATTGCGTTTCGTACCATTTCGGACAAGTAAACTTCCTCAAACCACTCCAAAAAGAAAAACTAGCACCATTGGGAAGACTCTCAAAGCGGAGAAAGTTCTCCAGCGGCTTTGCAAAAAGCAGAAAGAGACATACCAAAGGATCGGCGTCTCGGACTTGATTCAAGAGATGTTGCTCCCACATACCAATCAAAATTCCACCTTCGACCTCCAATGTAATATTGGAACATATAAACGATAACATATCTACGGATAACCCACGGTAAGTTTACTTGAATTCTTAAAATGATTATTCGTACCTTAGTTATCGATTTCTAATCTTTTTCTTTTTTTTTTGTAGGATGATTCGACCCGATCCCACCACTTGACTCCTCCTCCATGAGCATCCGCTCCGATTCACTCTTCTCCTCATGGGATTCGAATAACCCGATTAAAGCAGGCTCTTCTAATATGGCATTCCCATGGAGCTTCGATCGACACGATGATCAAGGCACTTCGCCTCCTCTCAAGGAGACCAATGAAATAATGCTGAAGATGCTACGGAACTACCTTGAGGGTTCTTCACCCAAAATCTCCTCAACAATCCCTCAGGCGTGAGCAGATACCTCAAAGAAGAAAAAACCACGCCTCGAGAGTGAAGATTCTAGCGAGGAAGGTGCGAGGATGAAGAAGGAGAAGGCGTTCAAGAGGTTTTGAGCGAAAGAGCGGGTCGATCTTGATGGTGATCGAATGATGATATCGAGTGGTGGACTTGATGATGATGAACAAGATGATGGAAGCGTGAATAACGCGGTGATGGTCTTCGTACTAATGAACCAATGGACTTGAAATGGATGTTACTCCATTACGTATGGAACTTCACGGTCTTCCATTGAACAATGAAGAAGAATTAGCCAATTTGAAAAGAAATGACCTATTGGGTACATGAAGGCTAAGTTGGCTCAAAGGATATTCCACTTTCTGCGGTCTTTGGTTAGACCTCAGGTCTATGCCTTGATGATAGGGTTGTGCTTCTTCATAGAATTAGAAAAACAATCCTCAATGTGGATCTATTGAAGTGCTTAAACAAGATAGCAGCTTGTTTCATCATGAAGGATTCTTGAACCAAGTTGACCTCACTACTGCTCTCGGAAGTTAGTACCATCCTATTCGAACTTACATCTTTGTTGGATAATGTATTGGATGCCTCCTCCGGGATGAATCTGCTGTAAATAAGGTTCAAGAAAAGAGCTTCAATGGATCTTGCTTATGAACATGCCTCAAGCTTTGAAAGAAGGTGAAGAGCTAGCCACACATATTAAGCAAGCTAGAGTGACTATGAGCTTTGATCTCAATCCATCCTCCTCGGGAAAAGCAGTTCAAGAACTTGAGGCTAAGATCAAAGAGGCCCAGTGACAACAAATTGCCTATGAATCCAACACCTTTGAGAACCGATTTGAAGAACTTCTTAACAAGGGCCTTCTTTGAAGCAGTGGTGAGCAACTCAAAGGTGAAGTTGCCATCCTCGAAGGTGCCAAGCGCTTTACCAACAAAGACTTGAGTCTTTCAAGAATATCTTCGACCGGTGAGGAACAATCCCACTTTTGAATCTTGATTATTTTGTAACTCTTGTATTTTGATTAAATGTTTACTTGTAGCTTGAACAACGCCATTTTGGCAATTATGTTACCATTTTGGCATTTTATTACAATATTGTGACTACATTGTTAGTATTGAATCTCCTGCAGGCATGGTTTATACTTTTTAAATACTTCCCATTTACCTTTAGGATTCGTTTATCATCGGCCGGTTCTTCTATTTCATACGCATTGTTCAAAACGTTTTGCTATTCGAAAAGGGCCTTCCATGAGGTGACCATTTACCCATGCTTTATTCTTTTTGTCCATGGGCAATATGACTTTCCATACTAAGTCATTAGCGTTGAATGTCTTACCTTTTACTCTTTTGTTATATGCCACAGCCACTCTTTCCTTTTGCCTCATTAAGATTTCCAATGCATGTAGTCGACTTGTCTAACTCAACTAACTCATTCACCATCATTTCCCAATATAATGGCGGGAGTTCATGTTGTCTTTGGATTGAGCGGTTGTAGATGAATTTCTGGTAAGCGCATCATGGCCAAATGTTAGTTGGAAAGGTGTAGTATTGGTAGCTTCTTTAGGAGATATTCTACGGCCCATAGTACTTGGTCTAAAGTTTTATGCCAATTCTTTGGCTTTTTACCAATGTGTTTTTGATCAAACCAATTATTACTTTGTTGGTGCTTGACGACCATTTACTTGAGCATAATATGGTGTTGATGTCAATAGTCTAAATCCCATCTCTGGCGAACTCTTGCATCTTTCTACGATGCATCTGGACCCTTGGTGCGTAGTTATACTAGCAATCGAACCTATAGATTATTTGTTTCGTATGAATTCAATAATAGCTTCTTGATCTGCGATTACTAATGGTATCGCTTGATCCACTTAGTAAAATAATCTATTCCTACCAAGATGTACTTGACCTTTAGGCGAGGCGGATTGATTTCTCTATCAAATCTAACGCCCATCCTCTAAGGGCCATGGTTTAATGATCGAATGCGGCTCACTCGCGGGAGCATGTTGAATCCACGCATGTTTATGACATTCTTCACATCCTTTAGAAGTCTATGCAATCTTTGAGCATGCTAGGCCAATACATACCATATCGAAATAGCAACCACTTCATCTTGTGGTGCTTGATGTGCCCACCCCATTGTGAACTTCGATAATGCGGATCGCCTCACTTTCTCCTAGGCATTTGAGCAATACACCTTCTTGGGTTTTCTTGAACAATTCATTTCCATAAGGACATATGATAATGCTCTATATTTCGTTTTCTATCTACGTTTATGGTTGGATCTTTAGATAGCTTATAATTGGGCTTGATCTGCATCGATCGGTGTTTGTGGCTAACACTTGAATCTATCTTTACCACTACAACCTAACTTAATATTTTCTAGATCGATGGCGTTAGTCGGTAGCCATAACCCTACCTCTTATTTCGATCAACTCTTTAAAGTTTTGTGTAGAGACTTTATAACAAAGCCAATGTGCTAGGTCATTTGCTTCTTGATTCTCTATTCTTGGTATATGTTGGATATCCATATATTGAATTTTGATCGGTCTGTTAGCTATGAAGTATGTCATCAAATTTTCCTTTATGCATTTATATTCCTTTGTTATTTGTTTGACCACTAACTCGAGTCACCTTTAATTTCGACTTTAGTTGCCCCAATTCCAACAAAGCTTCAAGTCCAACAATAAGCGTATTGACTTCATTGTTTGAGCAACGAGGGCCATCAATTTATACTTGAATTTTGTTGGGATTCCTTCAGAGAAATTATAAGAACTCCAACACCACTACCTTCTTTGTGAGTCGAACCATCAAGTATAATTTCCAAGGTTGCGTCTCAACATAACCCATAATGGTCTTTTCGACGAGTGATCCACAATGAAATCGAATTATTTGACCTTTCACAACTCTCAAAGGCATGAAGGTTAGAGAATATTACATTAGGGCTAAAGCCCATTTACCCACTCTACTATGCATAATTGGTTTTGACAACATGTGTTTGATAACATCGAAATGAGAGGAGACATAAACATCAACAGGCTTTATATAATATTTAAGTTTCATACAAGAGAAGTATAAACATAGGCATAACTTTTCTATGTTACTATATCTAGTTTCTGCATCATTTAGCACCCTACTTAAATAGTATATAGCTCTTTCGATGCCATTACTATCTTCTTGTGCTAACATACTACCTATAGTAAATTCGACGGATATATACAATCTCATGGGCTTTCCCCATGAAGGTGGAGACAAGATAGGAGGTTGAGAGAGGTATCTCTTAATTTCGTCAAAGGCCTCGATGTACTTGACTCCACTCGAAGGCTTGGCCTTGTTTTAAGCAGTAGTGGAGAGAATGCTTGAGTCTTTCCACTTAGATTCGAGATGAATCTTCTAAGAAAATTTATCTTCCCAGGGGAACTCTCTTTTGATGTGGGTGCTTTAGTCTCCATGATGGCTTTGGTCTTATTTTGGTTGATTTCGATTCCCTTTTTATGAACCACAAAGCCCAAGAAGTCTCCTGCCTGCACAAAAAATGCACATTTAAGGGGTTCATTTTCAAGCCATGTTTTCTCATTCTTTCGAATGATTGGCTCGGATAGTGCGAGATGGGTTTCGAAGAGCAGACTTGATGACTATGTCATCAATATACACCGCATAAAAGTCTCAATAAAATCGTGAAAATGGAATCCATTGCTCGTTGGTAAGTGGCCCACATTTTTCAAACCAAAAGGCATCACTACCCACTCATAGGTGCCTAAGGCTCTGGACAACGAAATCTTTGTCTTGGCAACATCCTCTTGACAATAAAAATCGATTATAACCGAATATCCATCTAGCATGCTTAAGTATTGAACCACAGTAGTCTATTAACATTTACGCTGGGCATAGAGTATTGGTCTTTGGGGTTCTTGTATTTAAATCCTAAAGTCTATGCATATTCTCGGGAACCATTTTCTTAATAACGGCACTATATTAGCTAACCATTCGACATACCTTGTGGTTACGATGAACTTGCAACGCACAACCTTCGACCTCGACTTTAATCTTCGTGAGCACCTGCGCGAACCTCCTAGGAGTTTGCTTGATGGGCTTCTTGCCATCCTTAATTGAAGTCGTGCTCTACCAACTCTCTTTTTAAGCCGGCATTTATCGTAATCCCACGCAATCTTTATTTTGTTTGAGGATTTCGATCACCTCTTGCTTGAGACTTGGACCCGCACTTATATAGGTTATTCTTTTGTTTTGTCATCCCCAAATTTACCTCTTGAGTTGATCCTGCCAACATCTTAGCACCTATGTTTGTAGGATCTTGCTCGAAACCAGGGTTGTATCATATATGGCATCTAACCTTTGTTCTATTTCTTTTTCTTGCAGGGGTGAGTCTTTCAACTGCCCCTCATGTTATTTTCTTCAACTATACTATCTATTTCACCTCTGACTGCTATCCATTTGTTCTCGACCATATAGGCGAAATCCTTTCGAAGAAGGAGGACTCATCATGAGCAATATTGTCGAATTCCTTCCGTCTTCTCAAGTACCATCGAGTCCTTCGTCTTCTTTACTTATTTTTACGTCCCAATACATGCCATCATGGCGAAGGGTCATATAATATTGCGCATCTCGGCTTCGTTCATCTCCTCATTTGGAGCACAAGGCTATTCGTGCTAGATACTTGTCATAATTCCTTTTGTTGACGAGGTTGGTGTAGTCATGAAGTAACTCGATGCGCCTCGATGTTCTCCACTATCTCATCTTCTCTCCATAGCACTAACCTTTGGTGCATTGACGAAGAGCGCCCCGCCATGAATCCATTCTCTTCCTAACGAGGGTTGTAATTGGCTTTGGCTTGATTACCATGAACATGGTGGGCTGCAATTCGAACCAGCGGTTAACTCCACTTGCACCACTCCCAATGTTTGACCAACTTTCCCTTCATAATTTGATAGCACCATGTTATGCGGTTTAACATCACTTTCTTGTATTCCCAACTTTTTTAACATAAAATGAGGCATTAGATTAACCGCTGCGCCTCCATCTACCAGGACCTTATTCACACCATGGGCATTAACCTTTGCTCGAATGAGCAGTGGCTTCAAATGGTTCTTCATTCGGCTCGGATGTTCGAAGAAGGCATTCGCTTCGGCGGCGCCATTATCCATGACATAATAGCAAAGCGGCCTATGTTTCATCATATCAATATTATCATCCTCTTCCTTCTTGATCTCGGTTTCTTGTCCGAACTCAGAAGGTAGTACAGACACCACGTTGCAGTTTAGGTTGAGTGAGGATTCTCCTTCTGATTCGAAGTTATCAGTTAGCATATCTTCATCTTCCTCTGGCCCTGGAGTATATTCTTTTGATTCATCTGGTTTTGTGTCGACAAAAGTCTCCCTAGCGGAGGTTTGTTTTCGGGTTGCTTGCTTGTCGTTGGCTTGTTAGTCTTTGGACATCTCTTTCTTCTGGTCGAAACTACCTCTTCAATGCCACATTTCCTTCTTTCGAACACGTTGTTGCCTTCGCCATTGGGATCTTGACATGGGATTCTTCCCTTATAGTTTTCCCCTCGACTCTTCTTTTCTTTTGTTGTTGATGTCTCACATACACCATGGCATGGCGGGCATTTTGCTCGTTGCTTCTCCAATTATCTTTCCCTATTGGTTTTGACGTGCGACCATCTATCGGTTGGTACTTGACGGGGACTCGAATGTTACTCTTGAGCACCTTTGGGGTAAGGATCGAGCTTTCTTTGATTATGATTGCCATGGAGGTCTTGACTTGACCCATCTCCTTGTGATTCCGGCATGGCGCGAAAGGAATGGTTTGAATGCCCCGCCATGTTTTGGTCATATCTTCGAGCACCTTGGGCAAATCAAACGCCGTTGCCCTTTATGGCGTACTAAGAACTCCAACACACTCTCTAGGTCGGGGATAACATCTAAACAATTGATTGTCTTGGCGCGATTGGCGCGATTCGAGCCCTTTGGCTCCTTTCGAACTCTGCAATCTTCTCATTGCGATGATCTGCATCTGGGCATAGCATCATCTCGGCGTTCCTTTGTGGCACACCATGAGGTAATTTTCAAGCGATATCTGCGGCATATCCTTCATTCATTTTGTATTTTTCCTTCTCAAGGTATTTCTCCATTTCTTGCATCTCGGGTTTTCTCCATGTCCACCATATTAACATCCACCTCTCCATCTTTTCGTCATCTCCCAACCCGATAGTTCGATGTCTTTAAGTTGTATTTTCGAACTCTGCGGGAGTATTTCACCGGTAGTCGAATTTGCCACTAGGCTTCCCAGTGTCCCAACTTCCTTCTTGGACTCGTGTCCTTGACCTCTCCGCCTTTTGTATCCTCATCTCCCCACCCGATGGTTTGATGGCTTGATTGGGATTTTGCACTCTGGCGAGAATATTTTACCGGATAATCGAATCTTCCACCGGGTTCTCCCAAAGTATCGGATCTCTTTCTCGGGGAGAGTTGGTTCGTAATTTGGACCTTTTCTAATTGGCGCCTCGGACCTTGATGCTTTGTACCAATTCCATCCCCGACTCTCCGCCCTCGAGCTTTGGATGTTCTTTGAAACAAATGGCTACTGGCTTAGTCGAAGCTTCTTGATGGATGTCTTGATGGCGCCATTGTTGACTCCGATCGGTCCCGACTCTCATTCTCGGTGTTTTCATCTTTCAATGTATTGACCCTTAGTCTTTCCACCATATTTATTTCTCCATTACTGCGGGCTCGGAGTAGTTGGTGTCGCAATATCCGGAGGATCCTCGTCTACCTTCATCTTTGGCTTATCGAAACTTGATCGCCTTCTTTGATTGCATTCGAATTAAGTCCTGAAAAGAAAACAGTGAGGTTTTGTGGCCTAAGAAACTATGATATTTGAAATCCCTTTTCTTTCTTTGGTCTAAAGGAGGTATTTTAACATTCGATGGCACAATCATTGACCATCTTTGACAAGCGGTCAAAGATCTCATCACACTTTGTCACATCAAAGGTGTACACCTTCTTTGGGAATTTGTCGTTTTTCATTTTCAACAATTTCTTTTCCCTTTGTAGGAACCAACAGTTTACAAGTAAGGTGGGGCTGTTTTAACTCTGCTAGGTCCTTGACCTCCTCGAAATCGGGACGATCTTGACTTCCTCGGTTTCGACATAGGAAATTCTTTCTTTCTTGTTACTTTTGAAAGCCACGGCCTTCTCGGCCTTTAGTCTTCGACCGTCCCTATCGCCAAGAGCCATATCTCTCAGTATTGTGTATCTAATTTCTTTCGAATCGAGTAGTCAGGCCACCATTTCGACTAATTCATGTTCGGGGACCAGCGTGAAACATCCGGATTTCAATAGTCGAACCTATTCAAGTATTCGTCTATGGGTTCAAGAACTTCCTCTTAACACTAGCTAGTTCCTTGGACTTATCTTGGATTGTCCCATGTAGAATTGTTCATGGAACAATCTTTCTAAAGGGCCGGTATCTATGGATCCGGTGGTAATGTGGTGAACGGTGAAAGCATTTTTCGTAAGTGAACTTGGGAAATACTTAATCCTAAGGTTCTCATTATTGGCTATGTCTCCTTGATGAGATACGCTATGTGTTCGATTGTTGATTCGTTAGTATCTCCAAATGAACTTTGTAAACTTAGGGATCTTGTGTCCCTTGGTAAGTCTGTATGCATCACGTAATCTGCTATGGGAGAAGCATAATTTGGCCTCCTAATCCAGTACATCGTTTTGGGCCATTATTCTCTCTATCATGGTGGTTAAGTTATTTTACGCCAAGATATTATCATTTGAATTCTATGGACCACAGCGTCGACATCTTGGTTTCTACCTATCATAACTACTCCTCTAGGTTGTTCGTCTCAAAGCGGGGCCTCTTGCCTTCGAGCACGGCCCCGGTTCCCCAACTACCCTCTGTGGTTCCTCTCGAATCATCGGAGCATCATATCTTTCGATCCTCGCCATCGGTTCTAGAACTCCCTAAGTGGTTCTTCTCGAATCAGGGGCATTTCCTCTTTGTGCCCTTGCCCTCGGTCAAATTCTTCTCTAAGCGGCCTATAGGGTGGGTCAATGGCTTGTTCGATGATAGGTGTGTTTGCTCGAACCACACTTGTTCTCGCCTCTCGGTGGGGCAAAGAAATCGCTATTCGACTCATATTATCTGCGTTTCCCTATTCGTCACGGTCACGTTCGACTATTGGGGCAAAGATTTCTTGCATAGTTTGTGCTAACACTCCGATCATATTATGGTTACTATCATCCATCGGTTGCCTAAAAGCCATTTGGTTTTACGTGGTTAAGGTGGGTAAGCGCTATAACCCCGGACCTTGGTTATTTGTAAGAAATTGATTAACCCGGATCCGGATCCTAATTGGGGTGATGCATTTGACGTCGAAGTTTGCAAACCGCCATGAAAGATGTTGGCATCCGTAAGAAGGGTTTCGGGTCTATTACCCTCGAAACCGTGGTCTAGTTTGTAGTGGGGTGGCGAAATGGGCTTGTGTCCGGTTGTGGGATGGATCCCCGGGTAACCATGGTTCTGTATTGCCCAAGATCGAATTATTTATTGACGTGCCACTTGTTCCATTCGTGGCTATATTACTAGTCGAAGATGCAACCGTGCATTCAAGGATCGCACGATTGCGATCGAAACAGACGCATTAGTGCCTTCCATGTGGGCATTTTGTTCCCTTGTTGATTATTAGACATTCTATTATTTCGCTTTCTTACGGGTAAAGGTTGGTTACTCTTAGTTATTCTACCACTCATAAGGTTCATATACCAATGAACTTTGTTTACTCGAAAGAATTTCTATAATAATTATGGTTATAACTTTCCTAGTTTATAATAAAAACTCGTCCCACCGGTGTGCCATTTTGTTCTGATTTCGGTGAAACAACCGCTAGTCTTCAAACTATTGAATAAGCGTTATAAGCATTATGTTATTCAATCCCTCGGTAACTTGCGGGATCGACTAGATTGATCCTATGGGTATCGGTGTTGGTATAAACTTAAGATAAAGATCCATATTTGAGACTTGTTTTGGAGGTTTTGTATATGTCAAAATACGTTTCGATTACTTAGTGATGTGATCGGTTAATAACGATATTTGGTTCGAACAAACAAGAACATGCGATTCAAATAGCAACAAAGTATATAAATGCAATATTCAAATAAACTCTTAAAGTGTAAAAGATTTCAAAGTATTGCGTGAAACGTAAAAGGCAGAATGTAAACAAATGTATAAAAACTTTCGGGAAATAACAACGTTAATGTAAAGGTTTACGGAGAAGTAAAGAACTTGATAATGGTAGAAAAAGCATTTAAATGAAATGACTTTGAAAATAAAGAAACTTAAAAGACATTGATGCAAGATAAAATTAGGGAGGAATAAAGATACATTGAATAATAAAGTCTTGGTGCAATCATACGTACATCATTCGTGCATTCGTTTCCGCCATGTGGTATTTTGAATGTGGTGAATTTTAGTACAATAGATATGACACACGAAATCCTAACATTAAGACTCTATTTATACTAATTCGACCATAACGGTCTAACCCATAAGATCTTTCCACGTTTAGAACATGCAACACACCATGCTTCTCTTGCTTCCACGTTTTCGAACCGTTTCTTTGCTTTCAACTCCTTTTATCCCGCTTGCGTTTGAATTTCAAATGTATCACTCGCTTGATCTCGAACCCATTTCCTCGATATGATTCTATTACCCGATCGAAGCTTGTTTCACGATATCACCAAGATTTACTCGACATTCCGGAACTCAATACATCCATTCGAAGGGCTAATTCCTTTCTTTCCAAACTATGATATTCACTATATTCCCTTGAATACTTTAACGTCATCTCGTCTCGAGCTCCATGATATTTCTTCGAATCACAAGACATCAAAATCTTCAGCTAACAGTACGAAGAGAAAGAGGTTGTAAATCACGCTCGAGAATCGAGGAACCGTGGATCAAGCGGTTCCGCTCGATACCTTGATACCCGACGACCAGTTTAAGATCGAGGCTGCAAACTGGGTTTTTGGAAAATCTATGATTTCTTGGGGTTTTGGGTGAGAATGATGTTGCATGCATGTTTAGGTTGAATAATATGATGACATATTACTGTATTTCGTGTTCTGCTGGTGTGGGTTATAGATTGAAGGTGGAAAATGGTGAATTTGGCTTCACCACAGTTCTGTTCATAAACTGTTTATTCTGTAGAACACACTCAGTACAACCCCACTATAACTTGGAAATTCTGATATTTGCAGAGGCCGCTCAACAGCGTGCCTCTACTCAGCGTGCCCTACTGGGCAGAACTACATTATTTCCCCCAAAAGTGCAGAATGGTTCTAATTCCAAGAACCATCTATTGTAGTGACCCTGATTGGTTATATGCATTCCTAAGGATATTAATGTGTGGATAAACATGACGTGAATGATCTTAAATGTGTGATAAAAGTTATGTATGAAAAAATGCATTATTGTTGGAAATTATGTGATATTGTGTTCCAATCATTTCGGGGGAAACGAGTCAGATGTGTTGCCTACGGGTTTGCTGTGCATATGATTTCTTGTACTGTGCTGTGTGATCTCGGCGAATATATACTCGAATCAAAGTAAGCCTTATACCAGGACATAAATCGCTTATGACCATGACTAATGTTGAGTGATCATTAGTTTGTGCCTTGCTGAGTGATCTTGGATACCTTGCTGAGTGATCTGGGTATGTCATACGCGTTTGAGCTACCAATGGCGATGTGCTTGTGTGGGCTGGTGAAGGAGGGAATACCACCTTGAACTCATTTGTATTGCTTGGTATGGTGGGGAGGAAATTTCCATGTAGGCAATCCTTGTGTACAACTCACCTCTAATGGTGCCACATAGGCTACACCATTAGGCTATCACCCGGTGGACCATGCGTCGAGAAGGCGATTTCGTGCTTGAGTAATTCATCAGCGTGTAGATGAGCGACGTGGTTGTGACTCCATATGGACAATGTCACTTCGTGTACTATGCGCAGATAGAATTCCATATAGGAATGATCTGTTTCATCGTGCGATGGATTGGTACGAGTCTCTTGACATTAGGCATTGAGTTTACTCACCGAGGACGTGGATGCGTAACCGTGGTAAAGGTACTAACGTACTTCTTGATTCCTCACGTATGGATGTGGGTTTGCATATTATATTTGTTGTTTGCATTATTACCCTATTGGTTAGTTATAGGACTCCCAATGGTGGTGTTATCCTTGTTTGTACTCGTACCGTGACGTGAGGCGTAACCCCGAATTCTAGGTGAATCCGTTTATTATGCATGTACCCTGTAGAACTGAGCAAACCCTTATGATAGGGAGGCTCACTAAGATTTAGTAATTTCACCCCATTCCAATTATTTTTTTCAAGATCTTCGAGATAGGACAAGGGCAAGGGTAAGATGGCTTAATCTTGCGGTGGTGTTTCTTTGGCGATGATCTATTACTCTTTTGTATCGTTTCCGCTCATGTACTTTTGGGATTTATGTGTTATGTACTCTTGGGATTGTGTCTTATGGCGATTAAAGTTTCGGCATTGTTGTAATCTGTACTAATACTCATCCTAATTCGCTATTTATGTAGGATCATTTTATGCACCATTTTAATATCATATGCATATATCTTAGGCAATGTATGTGTGGGGTGTTACATTTATATTTCTATTTTTCAAAAATATAATTTAGTTTTTATTATATACATAATATAATTCTGTTTTTTTTTTAAAATTAATATAAACATAAAAAATTTATTTTCAATACATAAAAATATTCTATTTTAAATAATCTATTTTCATAATATAAAAATATTATGTTTTTAATATACATAAAATATATTTTTTTTAATTATAAATATATAATTTTTCGTTTTTAATTAATTTTATTATATTTTATATTTTATTTTTTAAAACTCTTTTTTTATTACTATTTGAAATTCCTGGCAGCAGATACTTGATGTCACAGAGAATGTTATGACACAGTATCTGACACTGCTTTGACAATTCACACAGTAAATATAGAAAGCAGTAAATAACACAATAAGTTGTTCACCCAGTTCGGTTCTAACAAACCTACGTCTGGAGGCTACCAAGCCAGGGATAAAGTTCACTATTAGTAGTATCAATTCAAAGACCCTACACCAACTCACGGTTGACCTTCTCACTTAATCACTACCCATGACACTTTTACCTAAGTCCTACTTAGATATGAGTTCCTACTCACTCCCCTCAATCACCGCAGTTGATATCAACCTATTGTTTAATTGAATTGTGAAGACACACTTCAATAAAATATCTTGATCTTGCTTCAAAGCTTTAATCAAGAGACAAACACTGTGCTTTAAAGCTTTGAGTGATAAACTACCCTTACAAAGAAATCCTAGTCCAATGCACTATTCAATTGATAGTTGCTTGGCTCACAAAGAAACTAGAATTACACAATAACAATTGTTACTAACCTTAACAGACACAAAATACAACCCGCAATATCTTCAATAAACTCGGGCGTGGTGTATTGTAAGGTTGATTTCTTTATATAGAAGCGATCCACGAATCTTGCTTTTGGGCTTCCATAAAGATAGCTAGGGTTTACTTAATTCTCTCCTAAAACATGGTTTGTTCAACAACCAATTTAGGTTTAATTAAGATTAACCTAGCAGCCACGTGAGCATGCTTTCTAATAATGAAAAACATAAATAAAATGCTCAACAAACTTCACGAAAAATCTCGGGAAAAGCGATTCTAGCAGAATGTCACCGAATGTCATAACATCGTCATGACATCATGCATTTTCTGAATTTCCGCCTGACTTTAGCTTCCAGTTAAAGGTACTTTTACCATCCTTGTCCATGGGATTTATCTTCATCTCGAATGTCATGACATCCATCATGACATTGTTAAAGCTAGTTTTACCAAAATTGATGCCAACTTAAAACACTAACAAACTCCTCTTTGGCACATTTTTGGCTAAAACAACTAGACCTATCAGTACAAATGTGAAGACTATTTACCTAGTTCTAAATTTCTCTAAGCTTTCCTAAGCTTTAAGTACCTAGAACTAATAGAAGATAAATTCTACCCATACAAAATCCCATAATTTTCCCATAGTTGCCCCACATACACTTTACCAAACTTTAAAGCGGCAAAATAATTCCCCATACAGTTTCCAAGAATTAATACTTCCCACAGATTTCTTCTCCCTTTTTAGCCATAAAGGGCCAAAGAAACCATACACATTCCCGGACTATTGAAAGAGAGTCAACGATAAAAGAAATATACCAAAGTAGTTAAGTACCAAGTATACGAGGATACATCATTGTTCGGGCATTACACATCATCAATAAAGGATTACAAACATCCAAACAAAATTGAAACAAGCAAAAGAAAAGATTGAGAGTAGCATCGGGACAACAAGGGCAACTTCAAGTGCTTTCTTCTCCGAAGAGGCATGAAAAGACACATTTTGAGCCTTCTTTGTCAGCAACTTCTTGATCAGCCTCAGCATCTTCTTCCATATTAACAGCAGGAACATCATCAGCAAGCCTTTCTTCCTCAACCTCTGTGTCTTCCTCTTTCTCAAGTGTGGAGATTAGAGCTTCAAGGGTCTGCTTCCTTGCTTCAAGTTCCCTACAGGTCTCTTTTAGAACTGCAATGACATTTGCCTTCTGGGAAGTTGTCTTGACATTTGATGTCTCAGCTGATGTCATGACAATGTCAGGGACATGTTTTCCTTGAAATAGCTTGTAGTGGAAGCCAAGGACAGAAGCTCTTTTACATACTGTATCTCTATCAACCAGTATATCAGGGTATTGATCAGTTATAATACCACACAGGAGGGACGGAAATGCTATTGGACCTTTTATAGCATAGCTGTCAGCATGTCTTAGGATCTGATCAAAAATGTAGCTTCCATAGTCAAACTTTGCTTTTGTTCCAACAGCAAAGATGAACCTCCCCAAACCAATTGATATGGTTGACTTGTGGTTTGTGGGAACCCGGTTCTTACCTATCTTGTGCGAATAGCAAATTGACACTTAACTTGCTAGCATAAGCTTTCCTTGATGGCCAATGTTTTACTTGCTTGGCGATAATTGTTTGACACACTTGATTATCAGTTTCTTCAAGATCAGGTTGAGCTTCCTCTGATCTCCCCAAATACTTGTTGATTACTCTTGGGGAAAACTTCACTTTTCTTCCCCTAACAAACACATTTTGAAAGTCTGTTGAACTTCCATCGACATCCATTTGGATAAGTTTACAATAAATTCTTTCACCAAGCCTTCATAACATTTTGAGAACTTCACCACGCTTCATCAACCCAGCTTCTTTGATCAGATCTACCACTTCCTTGCATTCAAGGGCATCTTTATTCAGTTCCCTTTCCAGAGCAATTCTCTTCAAACTCACATACTTCCACCTATTAGCATTTTCAGGGTGGTGAAAGGAGATGTTGTCAATTGCCACTTCAGGGACAATGGGTATTTTCCCAAGAGACAACCTTCTTTTTGAATGAATGTCAGAGACATTCTCTGTAACATCAAAGTCAGAGTCATCCTGATCTGAGGGCTCAGGTGCTTTCCTTTTCCTTACTATTGAAGCGCTCCTTGCTTTAGGGGTATCACTGACATTCTTGACTTTGTTCTTCCCTTTGGAAGTTCCAAGCTTGTTGCCCTTACCGGATGTCCCTACCCTTCTCTACTAGGAGTCTTGCATCCAACTTCAGCTTTCTTCTCAAGAACAACACTTTTCTTTCCTTTCCTGTTCATAACCCTTCTGGCAATGCTGGGATTCACCTTGACTATGAGGTCATTATCAGAAAACACCTCATCTAGATTGATGATATGAAACCATATTCGATTGGTGTTCTTCTCGGGAGTATCTTCAAGAATCTTGTCGGATATGTTATCGGAGAGACAGGAGAATTATCGGTACAGCGATCGGAGATTTCTCAAGAATCTCATCGAGGATCTCTTTCACATTATCGGCAGGAGATTCCACTATATTATCACCTTGATACGGCGGGTGAAACATAAGGGTTTTCATCAACCTTGGCGGAGAGTCATCATCACCGATGTCTTGACATTCTCATTGACATCGGATCTCTGCTAAGCTAGGGCTAGCGGTGATAATCGAGGCTGTAATCCAGTCTTGATTCATTTTCTTTTAGGATATCGACACTATCCTAGCTATTGCCATATGCCGACCTAGTCCCTGGGAGGAGGATGAAGGAATGGGATTCTTACGAAGGGATGCTTGTGCCCTTCTTGCATTTCTTGTGCGTAGCTTCTTGACTTTTCGGGTCGGTTGCCATGGTGCAGCGTGTGGCTTACTTGCATGGCTTGGTTTTGACCTAACTTCACCATTGAAGGAGATGAAGATCCGATTGTTGGGATGATGAGGAAGATGAAGACATTTTGATGGTTTTGAGAGGGTGATAGCGACAATGGCAAGGGAATTTAGAGTTTCTTTGAGAGGAAGTAAGAGTGATGCAACCTTCAAATGGAGAAACTCTTATATAAGGATGTCCTTCCTATTCTTGGACTTTTAAAATGGGGATGAAAGTACCTAAATGCCCCACTTAGGAGTAATTGAAATACCAAGTCCAATTCTTCCCTTGTTGTATGCTCGATTAATTGCTACAAATTCTCATGTAGACAAATACCCATTTGTCCCTTAAAGACTTAAACCGATGACCTTAAGAACTTTAGTAACAATGTCAGACAATGTCATGACATCACGTATGACATTGTACTTAATCGATGTCTGCTTCACCGGATCATCCTAGAACAATTGCTATCACCGTGTTGTGAGTTCAACAACATTGTATAGGACCACACGTTTTTCTTCTTGCGATCCAAGGAATGAGATTACTTCTCAAGGGACACCTCCAAAAATCCTTTTCCACAAGCTTAGATCAACCCTTTCCACTTGTTCATTGAACACCTTCAAATGTGGAAGGTTAATGGTCCTAGTGTGGCTGCCATTCTTCATTCCAAGCTTCTTGACACTATTCCTTGAACGCTTGTTTTGAAGGTGTTGAGCCATCCATCATTGTGTGCGAGACTTCTTGATACCAAGTGATTACCATGGATTGAAGTTACCATGATTTTTCCTTCTCGCCTAAGAGGACATCATCCAAGACTTTTCTCCTGTAACATTTGGCGGTGAGACACTTGGTCAACCTTTCATGCCGACCTAGTACTTTGCTTGATGCAGGGTGATCAAATGTCGGACATTGAGTGTGACATTCGATTTCTGTCCACCTTACAATTACCACAGTTTTCCCTTTTCCATGTGAATTCTTGGTAATCTTGACTCCTCTTTGGGCCGATCCTTTTCATTCCTCCGAGGTGTGGGTGGTCGATTCTTGTTGCCTCAACTTCACTTTCTCTTCATCTTTGTCGATAAAGCACACGGATGGTGAATGAGGTTCTCGATTTCCACAAGTAGCGCTTGTCCTTTGATCGACTCCTCTCATAATCACTACTTGTTCATTATTGATTACAAGACATTCTTAGTGAATTTGACTGTATCCCATATCACATAGTGACTTATGCTAATGAGATTTGCGATCGGACCTTTACCAAGACTTCATTCGGTTTGGAACTCGGACATTTGAGTTTCAACACCTTTGATTTCTCCTTTAGCTCCATCTCCAAAGGTAACAAAGGGTAAAATGAGGCTTAACATCTACGAGAAGATTTACTCTCGGTCATGTGCTTGGAACATCCATCAAAGTACCACTCTTCCTTGTGATACTTTAAGAGAAGTCTCTATCGAGTGTAGTCTTCTTCTTCTTCCACTGGTGAGTGTATGATGCCTTGTTGGACTTAGGCTTCACATATGAAACTTGATTAGGATACCCATGTAGCCTATAGCAGGTGGACTTTATGTGACCAAATCTTCCACAATAACATCTCCATCTCGAAACTTCTGCTCGATTTCTATGATTTTGATGTTGAACCCAATGTTGTGACATCTGGTTAGACATTGGTTCATGTGGTCTGCTTTTCTTTCTGTGGTCAACAACTTTCTTAGTTTCCACATATCCTGTGGCAAACCTATTTCCTACTTTGTGGAATGGCATTCTTTTGCCTTTGGCTTCCGTGTTTGTTCCTCCCAGTTATTGCAAATCTCTTTGCATCACATACCTGAGCGGACATGTTTCTGTGTGATGTGACATCTGTTTTGACATTGTTCTCCTATGTCTCTTCTTCTTAGTGTCACCAATTTCTTTTCAAAGAACATATCCTAAACCATGCTTATTTCCGCACTTTGTCCCGGTGAAGAATTTCATCCAATTTTTCAAGACGATGTCGACATTTTGATGACTTATTCATCGATCAAGCTTGGAATTCAACACAACAATATCACTGTTGAGGAGAGCTATATTGGTGCTTTCATTTTCTCACCTCTAGCTTCACATTCTCGACTTCAACTTCTCAATCGACTTTTTTCCTCATTCTGCGACATACTTCATCATTTTTCACATAGCTTCGTAGTTCTCGGAAGCTCTTCAAATGTCACTTCCTCATCACTAGAGTCCATGTCGAATTGTACACTCCGGTGAGAGCGGTGACAAGTTTGGCACCTTCTTCCTCAGATTCACTTGAATCACCATCAGACCAAGTGACAACCATTCCTTTCTTTTGTTTCTTAAGAAAGGTGGGACATTCAGCTCTAATATGTCTATATCCTTCACATTCATGACATTGGACTCCTCTGCTTTGGCTTCCTTTTTCTTCTGACCTGGATCTTCTGCTGGAGTCATAAGATTTGCTAGTGTCAGATGCAATGTCCTTGACATTTGACCTTGACTTCGGATCCATCCTCTTGATAAGTTTGTTGAACTGTTTACCAAGCATAGCTATAGATTCAGATATCTTCTCCTCATCTTCTACCTTGCTTCCTTCTTCAGAATTGGATACAAGAGCTATGCTTTTATTCTTCATCAGCGGTTTCACCGATTCCCATCTCAAAGGTCATAAGAGATCCAATAAGTTCTTCAACTTTCGTGATGTGATGTCCCGAGCCTCTTCAATTCTTGTGACTTTCATTGCAAACCTTTTGGCAAGGACACGAGAATCTTTCTCACCACCTCTTGACATCTTTTCACCAAGTGCTCCCGAGGCATTGGCAATCTCCACACATTCATGTGAAACTCATGAATAGTTTCATCTTCCTTCATCTTGATTCTCAAATTTGGTAGTGAGCATCGAAGTCTTGACATCTTCACTTTGGATGTTCCTCATGAGTAGTTTTGAGAGTGTCCCACACATCCTTGGCCAGCTCATTGATGAACCATCTGAAGATATTTCATCAATACCATTGAATAGAGCATTCAATGCTTTAGAATTTCGAGCCAACTCTTCTTCCTCTTTGCTCCATTCTTCCTCGTGTTTCAAGACTAGCCCATCTTTCTCAACCTTGGTTGGATGTTTCCATCCTTTATCGGTAGCTCTCCAAGCCTTGATATCTGATCTTAAGAAGGCAATCATCGAGGCTTCCAAGACTCATAATTAGACCCATCCGAATGGGTGGTCTACCTCCAAATCTGTTCCTTCTCCATTAAGCCGTAAACTATAATCCCTAGATCTCACCCGAAATAACAAGCGTGGTGCCCGCGATGCCAATTGAAATTCCGGCGCGGATACTTGATGTCACAGAGAATGTTATGACACGAGATCGACTGCTTTGACAATTCACACAAATATAGAAAGCGATAAATAACACAATAAGTTGTTCACCCTTCGGTTCTAACAAACCGCTGAGGCTACCAAGCCGGGGATAAAGTTCACTATTAGTAGTATCAATTCAAAGACCCTACACCAACTCACGGTTGTGCCTTCTCACTTAATCACTACCCAATGACACTTTTACCTAAGTCCTACTTAGATATGAGTTCCTACTCACTCCCCCTCAATCACCGCAGTGATATCAACCTATTGTTTAATTGAATTGTGAAGACACACTTCAATAAAATATCTTGATCTTGCTTCAAAGCTTTAATCAAGAGACAAACACTCGTGCTTTAAAGCTTTGAGTGATAAACTACCCTTACAGCAAATCCTAGTCCAATGCACTATTCAATTGATAGTTGCTTGGCTCACAAGAGAAACTAGAATTACACAATAACAATCTTACTAACCTTAACGACACAAAATACAACCTGCAATATCTTCAATAAACTCTGGAGGCGTAGCTGTATTGTAAGGGTTGATTTCTTTATATAGAAGCAGTCCTGAATCTTCAGTTTTGGGCTTCCATAAAGATAGCTAGGGTTTACTTAATTCTCTCCTAAAAACATGGTTTGTTCAACAACCAATTTAGGTTTAATTAAGATTAACCTAGCAGCCACGTGAGCATGCTTTCTAATAAGAAAAACATAAATAAAATGCTCAACAAACTTCGAAAAATCTCAGAAAAAGCGATTCGAGCAGAATGTCACAGAAATGTCATAACATCCGTCATGACATCATGCATTTCTAATTTCATGACTTTAGCTTCCCGGTGTACTTTTACCATCCTTGTCCAGTAGGATTTATCTTCAATCTCTGAATGTCATGACATCCATCATGACATTGTTAAAGCCTAGTTTTACCAAAATTGATGCCAACTTAAAACACTAACACTATTAATTATTTTGTTTTTCATTAAGATAAAACCTAGTTTATTTTTAATAATATATCCTATTCATTTTTAAAAACAGCAATATATAATAGTTTTTCTATTAATTTATAAAAAAAACAACATATAATATATTCTATTAATATCAATATTAATATATAACAGTTTTAATAATATTAATATATAACAAATTTAATAATAGTTTTAACATATTACTTTTTTTCTAATAGTTTTAAAAATATTAATAAAATTTATAAATAGTTTTCATTTTTTTATTTACTATATTCTGTTTTATTTTTAATTTTTTACAAAATAAATATTTAATATTTAATATATAATTTCGTTATATAATAATTAATTTATATAATAACCTAATTAAAAAAATAACCTAATAAATCTATTAAAAATATATTACATTATAAATAGACTTATACTGAAATTCTGGAAAAAACTTACCTCTTCTTCAATCTACTCCACCTTCTTCTCCTTCACCTTTTTCTCTCTTCAAATTCTGGAAAACAAATTCAACAATGAAAACATAATACAATATGAATATAAAACGAAATTATAAAGAAAAACGGATGTAACTGACCTTTGATCTAAGAATAGATGAAATTTGTGAAAAAAATTAGAATTGAAAGGCATGGAAGAATGATTTGGGATTGAAATTTTGGGGATTATGGGAGAGAAGGGTTATGGTTTATGAAAATAGAGAAGAGAGAAGAGGAAAATAATTTCTAAGGATGAATGGAAGTGGGGAAGAAGGAAAATGCGTAAGTAAATATACTTATCAGTGACGTGAGAATCATGTCGCAACCTTGCCACGTGAGACTCACGTCGCAACATGCCAACGATCACATTAATTAATGTCCCTGCCTACAATGCTGCCACCATGCCACTTCAGTGGAACGTTGAATTTTCTCTATAAAAGTTGCGACGTGTTTATAACGTCAAAATTAAATTATTTAAAATTTGAATCTTTCTCCCACGTGAATGTTACGGCTTTTTCTATTTTAATTTATAAACTTAATATAGCGACGTGTATCCCACGTTGCAACATTTTTCACATACCCCAATGTCTGATTCCTGATTACTTTATGTTTTTAAAGTTATTTAAAATTTAAAAGCACGTTGCGATGTGGATGGTTGTCACGTCGCAACTGAAAATAATTACCTATGTGACCCCCACGTCGCTACTTTATGTCGCTGGAGATAGTATTTCTTATAGTGTATGAACCAAAGACACTTTATGAATGTTAGAGGTCTACCATTCACATTAAACCCCACAGTTCTTGTTGTTAATTGTAACACCCAATTTTTTTAATTAATTAGTTAATTAAATATTTTGAATTATTTCGGATTTAAGTTGTCAAATGGTTAGTTAAATTAGTTTTTTAAATAGTCGGTAGAATTAATTTTAATAATAGTATTAGTTGGTTAATCATAATAATAATAATACTAGTGAGATAATTTGTTGGACTTAGTTGGTTGAAATTAGTAGAAAGGGAGGTGTAGAGAAGTAGGCCCAATAAAAGAAATATAATTACTAGTTATTATAAATAATAAGGAATTAAGTTTTTGGAGAGGTTGTTAGAAAACAAGAAGAAGAAAAGGAAAATAATAGCATACATGAGAAGAGGAAGAAGAAAGAGGAACAAGGTTGAAGAAAATTGTCGTCGGGAGGAAATTGCAAACCGAAAGCTAAACCGAAATTTGACCGGAACTCCGTAGAGCGACCTTCAATCCAAGGTAAGGGTGGTGTTCTAATTTTCTAATGGATTGTAGGATGAATTTTATGTGAGAATTAGGATAATGGAGAATTTACTATGCATTTGTGGTTGTTCTGTTTGGTGAGAAATATGTTTAGGTTGAAATCTCCAAATTTTCATGGATTGAAATTGTTATGTTTTGATGTTAAATCCTTAAATTATGAATGAATTCTTGGGAATGATTCATGAGTATATATATTTGAAGGCTAATATATATATATATATATATATATATATATATATATATATATATATATATATATATATATATATATATATATATATATATATATATATATATATATATATATATATATATATATATATATATATATATATATATATATATTAATATGCATGCATGACATTTAGTCTTCTTGTTTTCTGTATGCTCTTGTTTGCCATAATACTGTAACGACATATGTTTTGTTAAACATAACAATTTTATAGCACCAAATTACTGTGTTGTTAGCCTATGTTTTAAAACCAAGAAAACTATAATAATTAATAGCATCACATTCCCAAACGTCATGTTCTAAATTAGAAATTCCTTTTTCTTTTAAATTTACTGATATATCTTATTTCATTTGTATAAATAATAATAGTAGTATTAATAATTATAATTATGATTTAATATTATTAGTTTAATATTTTTATGAGTTTGAATTAGTGATAATTATTTTGGGTTAATTAACTAATTTAAGTTAATTATAAATTTGTTTGAGTTGTCAATAGAATAGGTAGAGTTATCAATAGAGTTGTTAAAGTTGTCAGGAGTTAGTTTGAGTTATTAAGAGTCATACTTTAATTTTTTTAGGTGATTCTGACATATTTAGAGTTGTCAGCGTTGTTCGAGTTGTTTAAAATTAAATTTAATAAGCTGTAGAATAAACCGTAGAATAAAAGGTAAAGATATTTGACCATTTAGAGTTGTTTTGCTATTACTTGAGTCGACCATTAACCAATTATTTTCATAAACATTATTTTATATACAATAGTTGTTGGTAGAGCAATTTTGAGCACCTTAGAGTAATTTTAGAACTGTAGGGATTATGATAGAGTGATTTATAATTCATTGAGGATTATGTCAAGTTATAATTATATATTATTATAATATTTTTACGAGTTAAGAGTATAGAGTAAAGTATATGCTTGCCGCAAATTATGAATTTGCAGGTAATAAAATTGTGTTGTGTTATTTCCATTGAATTGTTGTTGTTGTTTGCTTGTGATGATGTTGATAATAAATTGTGAGGTTTCAGGTTGTGATGAAATTGGTTGTGTTACTCAATGTTGTTGTTTTTCCTTGTGATGTGTTGTGATGTTATGATGTTGTGATAAATTTTGTAGATAATGCGATGTTGTTGGGAAATTTAGTGACGATGAGTTACCTTTATTTATTGGTAACAATGGTGATATAGGCTTATGCCTTGCGATGTTAATTACGATGTTAATTGCAATGTTAATTACGATGTTAATTGCGATATTAATTGTTGTTGTTGCGTATGTGATTGTTGCATTCATTGAGTCACATACATTTTCATCTGGATTGGCACCATATTGGCCTGTATTGGCAAATTAACGACGAAGACTTATGCCTTGGCCTTGATGGCAAACACGATGATGATGAAGGCTTATGCCTTGGCCTTGATGGCAAACACGATGGGAGTTCTGCTCCAATGGTACCATATGCATGTTTATTTGAATAAGTTGTTGCATCACAAGTTGCATATTTGAGTTGTTATGATGGTGAATTTGTTGTTGTGTTATGTTGACGAATATGTTGTGATAAATGTTGTTGTGTTGATAAATTGTGGTTGTTATATTACGTTGATGATTATGCTGTGATTGTTTGTTGTGTGAATAATTCGCGAAGCGGTGATTTATATTATCTGATTCTAATATATTATTTATCATATGATTTACTAGATTGTTAGATATGTCACCTATTTTATTTGTTTCACCGTTGCCTTTATAATAGTAACGTGCAGGTAAAGAAGAATGAAGCGTTAGTAGCCGGTAGTTCGAGTCGGGTTGTCGCTCTGATATGTAACACTCATGGGGATGAATGCTAGTTGTGTTATTTGTTATTTTGATTTCATTGCTGAAAATCATGTTGATTTTATGAAAGTAATTGTTGATTTTAACTTGTTTTAAGTTGAAAAGATGTTATGCAAAATTAGTTGATAAATTTAGTTCCACAGCTTAATATTAATAAAGTTGATTCTTGTTGTTTTGGTTCATCCTAGTTTATGTGTTATGTATCTGTGATAACATGATGTTGTTTAAGTTGAATTATAATACTTCAATCGTTTGTTGAAAAGAATTTTATAACTCTGATTTTTATAAATTACTTGGGTAGAAATTAGGGTGTTACAAGTTGGTATCAGAGCAGGTCGGTCCGTCCGGCCAAGTTGTTGAGTCGTTTAACAATCGAGTATTTTTAATTAGTTCTAACCATTATTTGTGTTGTAGTAATAAGTTGAGATGAATGAAAGGAATGATGATGCAGTTGCTGCTGGTTGTGTGGAAGATGTTGTTAAGGTGATAATACGATGTTGGATATCCAAGAGTAAGTATGATATAATTGTTATAGTTTTGGATATTGATATGTCGGAGTAATGTTAAAGTGGTTGGTAAGTTATTAACAGATTATGTTGCGGAAGTGTTGAGCGTTTAGCATGTGTTGATTTAAATCGTATTGAGTTATTGTTATGACAGGAAGTAGTGGTCGAAGAGTACCCAAATGTGAATTGGAGATCAAGGAGTTAGATTCAAAGTTCGCGTTAAGAATGGTAGTAGCTATTAGATTTTCGAGGATGAAAATATTTTAAGTGGGGGAGAGTTGTAGCACCCGGTTTTTTTAATTAATTAGTTAATTAAATATTTCGAATTATTTCGGATTTAAGTTATCGAATGGTTAGTTAAATTAATTGTTTAATTTTTGAATAGTCGGTAGAATTAATTTTAATAATAGTATTAGTTGGTTAATAATAATAATAATAATAATAATAGTGGAATAATTTGTTGGGCTTAGTTGGTTGAAATTAGTAGAAAGGGAGGTGTAGATAAGTAGGCCCAATTAGAAAAATATAATTACTAGTTATTATAAATAATAAGGAATTAGGTTTTTGGAGAGCTTGTTAGAAAACAAGGAGAAGAAAATGAAAATAATAGCAAACGTGAGAAGAGGAAGAAGAAAGAGGAACAAGGTAGGAGAAAATTGTTGTCAGGAAGAAATTGTAAATCGAAAGCCAAACCGAAATTTGACCGGAACTCCGTAGAGCGACCTTCAATCCAAGGTAAGGGTGGGGTTCTAATTTTCTAATGGATTGTATGATGAATTTTATGTGAGAATTAGGATAACGGAAAATTTACTATGCATTTGTGGTTGTTCAATTTGGTGAGAAATATGTTTAGGTTGAAATTCCCAAATTTTTATGGATTGAAATTGTTAGGTTTTGATGTTAAATCCTTAAATTATGAATGAATTCTTGGGAATAATTCATGAGTATATATATTTATATATATATATATATATATATATATATATATATATATATATATATATATATATATATATATATATATATATATATATATATATATATATATATATATTGTCTGGCCTATGTTTTAAAACCAAGAAAACTATATAATTAATAGCATCACGTTCCTAGACGTCATGTTTTAAATTAGGAATTCCTTGTTCTTTTAAATTTACTGATATATCTTATTTCATTTGTATAAATAATAATAGTAATATTAATAATAATAATTATTATAATAATTATGATTTAATATTATTAGTTTAATATTTTTATGAGTTTGAATTAGTGATAATTATTTTGGGTTAATTAACTAATTTAAGTTAATTATAAATTTGTTTGAGTTTTCAATAAAATTGTTAGAGTTGTCAATAGAGTTGTTAAAGATGTCAGGAGTTATTTGAGTTATTAAAAGTAATACTTTAATTGTTTTGGGTGATTCTGACATGTTTAGAGTTGTCAGCGTTGTTTTCGAGTTGTTAAAAATTAAATCTAATAAGCAGTAGAATAAACCGTAAAATAAAAGGTAAAGATATTTGACCCTTTAAAGTTGTTTTGCTATTACTTGAGTCAGATCATTAACCAATTATTTTCATAAATATTATTTTATATACAAGAGTTGTCGGTAGAGAAATTTTGACACCTTTGAGTTATTTTAGAATTGTAGGGATTATGTTAGAGTGATTTATAATTCTTTGAGGATTATGTCAAGTTATAATTATATATTATTATGATATTTTTATGAGTTAAGAGTATAGAATAAATTATATACTTGCCGTAAATTATGAATTTGCAGGTGATAAAATTGTGTTGTGTTATTTCCGTTGAATTGTTGTTGTTGTTTGCTTGTGATGACGTTGATAATAAATTGTGAGGTTGCACGTTGTGATGAAATTGGTTGTGTTACTCAATGTTGTTGTTTTTCCTTGTGATGTGTTGTGATGTTATGATGTTGTGATAAATTTTGTAGATAATGCGATGTTGTTGGGAAATTTAGTGACGGTGAGTTACCTCTATTTATTGGTAACAATGGTGATATAGGCTTATGCCTTGCGATGTTAATTACGATATTAATTGCGATGTTAATTGTTGTTGTTGCGTATGTGATTGTTGCATTTATTGAGTCACATACATTTGCATCTTTGCGATGCCCTGGATTGGCACCATATTGGCTTTATGCCTTATGCCTTGGCCTTGATGGCAAACACGATGATGATGAAGGCTTATGCCTTGGCCTTGATGGCAAACACGATGAAAGTTCTGCTCCAATGGTACCATTTGAATAAGTTGTTGCATCACATGTTGCATATTTGAGTTGTTATGATGGTGAATTTGTTGTTGTGTTATGTTGACGAATATGTTGTGAAAAATGTTGTTGTGTTGATAAATTGTGGTCGTTATATTACGTTGATGATTATGTTGTGATTGTTTATTGTGTGAATAATTTGCGAAGTGGTGATTTACATTATCTGATTCTAATATACTATTTATCATATGATTTACTAGATTGTGAGATATGTCACTCCTTTCATTTGTTTCGCCGTTTCCTTTATATTGGTCACATGCAGGTAAAGAAGAATGAAGCGTTAGTAGTCGGTAGTTCGAGTTGAGTTGTCGCTTTGATACGTAACACTCGGGGGGATAAACACTAGTTGGGTTATTTGTTATTTTGATTTCATTGCTGAAAATCATGTTGATTATATGAAAGTAATTGTTGATTTAAACTTGTTTTAAGTTGAAAAGATGCTATGCCAAATTAGTTGATTAATGTAGTTCTGCTGCTTAAATATTAATAAAGTTGATTCTTGTTGTTTTGATTCATCCTAGTTTATGTGTTATGTGTCTGTGATAACGTGATGTTGTTTAAGTTGAATTGTAATACTTCAATCGTTTGTTGAAAAGAATTTTATAACTCTGATTTTTATAAATTACTTGGATAGAAATTGGGGTGTTACAAGTTGGTATCAGAGCAGGTCGGTTCGTCCGGCCAAGTTGTTGAGTCATTTGGCAATCGAGTATTGTTAATTAGTTCTAACCATTATTTGTATTGTAGTAATAAGTTGAGATGGATGAAAGAAATGATGATGCAGTTGCTGTTGGTTGTGTGGAAGATGTTGTTAAGGTGATAATACGATGTTGGATATCCAAGAGTAAGTATGATATAATTGTTATAGTTTTGGATGTTGATATGTCGGATTAATGTTGAAGTGGTTGGTAAGTTATTAACATATTATGTTGCGGAAGTGTTGAGCGTTTAGCATGTGTTTATAAATATAATTACTAGTTATTATAAATAATAAGGAATTAGGTTTTTGGAGAGGTTGTTAGAAAACAAGGAGAAGAAAAAGGAAAATAGTAACATACGTGAGAAGAGGAAGAAGAAAGAGGAACAAGGTTGGAGAAAATTATCGTCGAGAGGAAATTGCAAACTGAAAGTCAAACCGAAATTTGATCGGAACTCCATAGAGCGACCTTCAATCCAAGGTAAGGGCGCGGTTCTAATTTTCTAATGGGTTGTATGATAGATTTTATGTGAGATTTAGGATAACGGAGAATTTACTATTGTGTTAGAGTGATTTATAATTCATTGAGGATTATGTTGAGTTATAATTATATATTATAATGATATTTTTATGAGTTAAGAGTATAGAATAAATTATATACTTGCCGTAAATTATGAATTTGCAGGTGATAAAATTGTGTTGTGTTGTTTCCGTTGAATTTTTGTTGTTTGCTTGTGATGATGTTGATAATAAATTGTGAGGTTGCAGGTTGGGATGAAATTGGTTGAGTTACTCTATGTTGTTGTTTTTCCTTGTGATGTGTTGTGATGTGATGATGTTTTGATAAATTTTGGTGATAATGCGATGTTGTTGGGAAATTTAGTGGCGATGATTGACCTCTATTTATTGGTAACAATGGTGATATAGGATTATGCCTTTCGACGTTAATTACGATGTTAATTGCGATGCTAATTGTTTGTTGCGTATGTCATTGTTGCATTCATTTAGTCACATACATTTGTATCTTTGCGATGACCTGAATTGACAAATTAGCGACGAAGGCTTATGCCTTGGCCTTGATGGAAAACACGATGATGATGATGATGATGATGATGATGATGAAGGCTTATGCCTTTGCCTTGATGGCAAACACGATGGGAGTTCTGTTCCAATGATATCACATGCATGTGCATTTGAATAAGTTGTTGCATCACATGTTGCATATTTGAGTTGTTATGATGGTGAATTTTTGTTGTGTTATGTTGACGAATATGTTGTGATAAATGTTGTTGTGTTGATAAATTGTGGTCGTTATATTACGTTGATGATTATGTTGTGATTGTTTGTTGTGTGAATAATTTGTGAAGCGGTGATTTACATTATCTGATTCAAATATATTATTTATCATATGATTTATTAGATTGTTAGATATCTCACCCCTTTCATTTGTTTCGCCGTTGCCTTTATACTGGTAACGTGCAGGTAACGAAGAATGAAGTGTTAGTAGTCGGTAGTTCGAGTCGGGTTGTCGCTTTGATACGTAATATTTGGGGGATGAACGCTAATTTTGTAATTTGTTATTTGGATTTCATTGTTGAAAATCATGTTGATTATATGAAAGTAATTGTTGATTTTAACTTGTTTTAAGTTGAAAAGATGCTATGCTAAATTAGTTGATTAATGTAGTTCCGCTGCTTAATATTAATAATGTTGATTCTTGTTGTTTCAGTTCATCCTAGTTTATGTGTTATGTATCTGTGATAACGTGATGTTGTTTAAGTTAAATTGTAATACTCCAATCGTTTGTTGAAAATAATTTTATAACTATGATTTTTATAAATTACTTGGGTAGAAATTGGGGTGTTACATTGACGATGTGATGCGCTAATAGGCCGTGCACGTGCTTGATTATTTTATGAGTGCTCTAGAGATTTCGCCAAGATCTCATACAAGCGACCCCACTCGACACTCATATAAGTGATTTCATCAAGTGTATGTTGTAAATCATACACCACCAATAAAGGATATGAAATTCATTAAATGCTATATAAGCTTATCCTCTTTGTAATGCAGTGTCTAGCACTTTCTTACTTACACCATAGGAAAAAGACGCAAGCAAAAATTATATAATTTTTGGTGCTAGAAGAACTAACAATTGACTTGATCTTACTCATATGAACCTTTTTCATGGGATCTCCAATCACAAAGGTTGGGTTCCCATAACTTGTTAACTTCAATTGACTTAAGTCATAAAGGTTGTGTCACAAATATATTTCTTCCTAGGATTTTATCAAAGGATCGACTTGAATCCCGTTTACCTCGTTATTTAGTAGTTACTTTATACATAAATGACGAAGTCACAATTTTTCTTCCTACAAAATATTGACTAAGACGTCTCTAAGTTAATGAATCTCAAATATTATTCAAGTTTAATATTAAACTTGGTTTCTATAACTAAATTTATCCAGACCTGCTTATATAACTGATAAGTGACATCAATATTTCTCAATAAAAAATTAATGTATATCCATTTAAGATTTTATTGTAAAGTTGTGCTTGAATGATTTTCAAGTTACAGCACCATCCATAATGAGAAATAATTTCACATTTTATTTTATTCTCATTTGAATCATATACTATGATATTGTAACACATTGAATCATCCACTTTAAAAAATATCACAATTTAAATTATCACTCAAAGATATCTCATAAAAACTTTTCTCCAAAAGGTAACAAGAACATACACTTCAACCAAATTTTTAAGCATGCAATGCAAGAAATAGAATTATTCAATAATACAAAAATTTATACATGACTTTTTAGATACCTATTAAACTTCATTAATATAAATGATTATTAATATAAATATATTATATATTATATATACTCATACATTTATTCTTAATAAGAGCATATTTAATTTACATCATTGTATTAATTTAATACAATGGACTATCCACCTAAACTAATATTATAATTTATATTTTTTTTCCAAATATTTATGTGGTCCAAAATCATCATAAAAATATTTTCACATTAAAATAAACATTAATATTTCAATAAATTAAAAGTTTATACACACAATAAAAACAAGAAAATATCAACAACAAAAAATCCAGTCAGTCAAACATATAAGTGTACTCCTTCATTATACAATAACTCAATAAATAACAAATAAATTCACATAAATGTTTATTCTATACGATGAACATTATTAAGCATTGTCATATTATACTAATACAAATTCACAAATATCACGTGTAATTAATTATGATATCTAAAATATTTTATGAATCAATTAAATACTCAAAGGATATATAATTAAATGGTAAAATTATTTTTAAATAATAATATTTTAATTCCACTTATTTCTCTCATTATATATATATATATATATATATATATATATATATATATATATATATATATATATATATATATATATATATATATATATATATATATATATATATATATATATATATACTATATGGGTATCCCACAATAAAATATATTTTGGCCAAATTAATATCAATATATTTATTCTAAACATTACTTAATTGATTGTCAAATTAAAGTAAAATTTTATAATTGAACAAAATATCTCAAATTTTTTCACCTATATAAACACATGTCAAGTTAAATTCTCCTCATATAAATAGTATATGCCCCACGTTAAAATACATTCTAACCAAATTAAAAATATAATATTGAAATATTATATGATCTCATAAAATTTCGTTTATGACAACCTACTTTTTAATTTTACACTTTTAACTACAACAATAATAAATAATATTAAAATTTATTTAATTGATATAAAAAATTTATTTATATTTAAATAATTTTTTTTTAAATTCAATCAAACCTAAAACGTATTCCATACTAATAGACATGTGAATTTATTATGTCATAATATGTAAAAATTATTTTGACAGCAAACACATAATGAAATTAATAATAGACTAATAGTAATAATATTAATTGAATTTGATATTTATTATACAATTATTATAATTTAATATAGTAGTTACTCTTTTTATATAACATTATTATATAATGTAGAACGTTATCTAAATATTAATGCTAATATTTCTGTTATAAATTTGGAAAAAATAACCTTTAACAAAATATTTAAGATACAAATGAGAGTTACAGAAAACAAAAGAGATGATTATCAACATTAAAGTTATACACCATAATATAAAAGTTTCTAATTAAATTTTTAATCTTGAAGAATTCTTTCATGCATAGAAAGTAATCAGATTTCTCAATTTCTTAATAATTGAATGTCATCAATATTTTAGTATATTTTAGTAGACCATACCTTTAACGTAAAACATGAATTTCTAATTTTCTCACAATTTAAATTACATGATCAATTCTAACAAAACTTTTAAAATAACAATCATATATTTTTAGCAACAACAACACATTTAAAATGCATATAATTAAATATAAAAGTTTGAAAGGATAAAACCTAGAATGATGCGATGTCATCAACCATAAAAAATTCTTTATGTTATATATATAAATGATTTCAGTTTTGGCAATTAAATAAACTTTTAAAATTGTAGAATTTGGACACCGACATAATACATTGTCTTTAAACATAATACCCTTAAGTGTTTTCCAAATATATATATATATATATATATATATATATATATATATATATATATATATATATGTATGTATGTATGTATGTATGTATGTATGTATGTATGTATGTATGTATTTATTATAATAAATTTTTTTATTGGCAATATTAATTTTTATAACTATAATAATAACAATAATAATATTAATAATATTTTTTAAAAATATTTTTTGAAATTTCTCACTTAAAAATTAAAAAAAAATTATTTAAAATATTTAAAATATTATCAAAATTTACAACACGTCATACGTCTATAGTCGCTACCAAATATAATAAATGATTGCATGTATTTTCATTTTAGTAAAAATAAAACTATATAAAAAATGTTTGGCATACAAAATAAAACTGTATACAAATGTTTAGCATACATACACAAAAATAATCAGAAAAAAAATATGTTAATGACTGACACTTTTTAATCGGAAAAACAAATTAATACTCAAACTCTTGTGAAGTTTTCACACGATTCTGATCTTTAAATTAATATTGTTAATTCATACATTGATTATAGAAAATTAGAGCACCAATCTGAATATTAGATTAGATTACAATATGTAACTACATATTTTCAGAAGCTGGCAAATAATTTACTAATTTGTTAATAATTATAACTTTCGTATAGAAGAACTTTTTTATTTTATTTTATTTTAATATATATTGACATACCCAAATAAATATTTGCTAATAGAGCAAAATATGTTGTTTAGATTCAAATATAAATTTTTTAAAATATATTCTTATGTAATAAGCAAATAATTAAAATAACATTTTTGAAAAATAAATAAAGAAAATATCATAAATTTAATGCGCCTAATAATCAAATATCTTTGCAGGTCTCTCGATAAAATTTAATTAACAGAACATTTAGCTTAGAAGTTAAGTTACAAAAGGCACATTAAAGCACCAAAATGAATTATCAAACAAAAATAAAAAGGGATTTTCATAATATCTTAATACCATTTATCAGAAGCTCCAAATATAATAGTAATTGATCATATGGCCCGTGAAGAGTTTGGATGTCGGCACTAGACATGGTCATGGTCATGATTTTAAATCCCATGTGCATGTTTTCATTTTAAATTTTATAAAAGCTGTGTTTATTTATTTGTTTTTTTTTATGTTTTCATTTTAAATTTTATCAAATCTGGGCATATTTATTTATTTTTTATTTTTTGGTGTGACTATTCTCATGGATGTTTAGGAATTTGACTATATGATTTTTTTAGTGTAAAATTACTAATAAAGTATTTACAATTGTTTTTTTTTCAAAACAAGATTCTTTTGAAGTTAAGTAAGATTCTTAAAAAAGAAGAAGTTAAAGTGAGATTATTTAATATATGTCGGTACAGTAGTTGGCAGATAAATTTCTTTATAAAATCTATGTAGAAATATATTATCTAATACAAAACAATAACATGTAAAAGTTAATATTATTTGTTACATTTCAATATTATTGAATGCACTATTGGAGGTTATAGAGCATAAATATTGGGGTAGTATTTACCTACATGTACTACTTTTGTTAGAAAGGTATGAATAATTGCATTCAAAAATATGAAATAAGAAAGTTACTATGGTCAAATAATATTACCGTGTCTTAAGTTTTTTCTTTATATTTTATAAAAATTGAATATTATATGATAGAGTTGGTGAGACTCAATTTAAACTTTTATATAACTGATATGAATATTTACAAATACTAAAGTGACTTAAAATTAAATGTGACCTATTTAAGACACTAAAATGAATATCATGGATATTGAAGAAATTAAGGTGGTTTAGAAAATTAAAGTTATAAGAATCGAGCATGGTCACGGATCTAATCAGAAGAGGGCAAAGCCCCCAAGATATATCGAAGAAAAAAAAATCACGGATTCATTTTTTATATTTTATAAATGACTCATGCCTTAGATAATAAACTGTGAGCAGGAACCGACCCAAAAAATTTGAAATATTGGGGACAATCATATATCAAATATAAAATATGAAAACATAATTAAAATTTGTCGTTTTCATCTCCAAAATATTCGTTACATTTTCATTATAATATTTAAATTTATTAAAATTATAAAGATTTATTAAAATATAAATTTGTTATTATTATATATCTTGATGAAAGGTTAGTAAATTTTTTTTTCTAAAAATATAATAAATAATAACTTGTCTATAAATGAGTAATATATAAATGAGCTATGTAGTATATGTAGTGTTTTAAAAATCGGACTGGACCGGTCCGTCGGACCGATCGAATCGGAAACTGGTCAGGTAACCGCCCTGATTTAATAGTTAGATCGGGAATGTCGTTGAACCGGTAAAAACCGGTAAAAATCGGAAAAACCAGAAAAACCGGTGGTTCAACTGTATTTTTTAATTTTTTTATTCAAAATTTTTAAATTTTTTAAAAAATATGCAATTTTTTTTTATTTAGATTATTTTATTAAAATATTATATTTAAATAAAAAATAAAATTAATTAATTATATTATTGACAAAGAAAATGTTGTTGATGCGGTTGATTTTGTAGATAATTTTGATATTGAAGAAGGATATCTTAATATTAAAATAATCTTTACTCCTTGAAACTAAATAGTAGATAATAAAATTATTTTGTTATAAATTATTCAATTATACTATGTTGCAATTATACTTTGTAATTTTGTACTATTTTATTATATATGATACTTATATTTAAAATTTAAATTTAAATTATCAAATTGTAAATTTATTTATGATATGATATTTTTAAAATATTTAAAATATTTAAAATTTAAATTTAAATTATCAAATTGTGAATTTATTTATGAAATGATATTTAAAAAAAAATTAGTTCTAATTATATTTTGTAGAGATTGAGTCATCTAGTTCAACAAATTTTATACCTATATATCGTTTTGTTATAAAGGCCGGTTTAATCACTGAATTATCCGGTTTAATCCGGTTTAGTCATGCGGTTCGACCAGTAATCCAGTGGTTCAACCAATAAACCAGTGACCCAGTACCTTCACCGGTTTGATCTCCGATACAATTTTTAAAACACTGAGTATATGTGATATTAAATGAACATTATTCAAAATTTTGTGGGACCTCAGCCCACATACTCTTCCACTTAGGTCCGTCCCTAACTGTGATTATAAATATTACAAAAGATAATGAGTTAGAGTATTTTCCATCCACATTAAAAAAAAAATACTAATAACAAAATTAATTAAAATTTGGACAACACTACCTAAAATAGTATTACAAATTTGAAGGCCTAATCCAAGCATCTAGATAGAAAACTTGCACAGATATTACATGACTTTTTGAACCATAATCTTTAAATTTATCCAATAATAAATTATTCGTTGAGTAGTTCCAAACGTGCAAAAACAATTAAGAAAAAATGGAAAACGTGGAGAAGACTTCTAACATCCTTCTAATTCCACAAATAATTTATGAAAATAATTCAAATAGAATCACAAACAAATATGCCACATCTTCATAAAAATATCATGTAATAAACATCTTGCTCTCTAACTTGGACTTTCCAAAATTATTATAAATAAATCAATATTTCTATAGTAGCAATCAATAAGCACATTTGTACTTCTCACAGCAAAAATCACTATTTAAAACATCTTTATTAAAATACTTCACATAAGTACCATGCATGAAAGGTAACTCATAAATCTTAAAACAAACTAAAGAACGTAAGGTTCACAACAAACGTTTTTCAAAAATTTCGATGTTATATGTCAGAGCAAGACCTTCTATTCAACATAAATAAATAATGCTCTCTGAAACTATCCTCTAAACTTCAACGAACTATTCCTGATTACCTGCAAGTTACCCACATATAAAGACAATATTTCTAAGCAGAAAAAGGTAAGTAGTCACAGACTATTATAAAAGATATATGAAACATATATAGTAGCATAACAACAAGTCATCATAATTCCACATATTAACATACTTCATAATTATACTCATAGTGCTACATCATCTACACACATCAAACATATCATCATAATATCACATGAATATCCATCATTATACTACTTAGATCACAATGTCATCAACATCACTTAATCAATAATTATGCAATGTCACAAATAATGGAATGCAACGTCATTGGCTTATGTGTGTGGTATCAAAACTTCACTGATGACTCAGTCTTCGTTTCTCCAAAGATCCCCATCATATGGTCGATTCCCGCTTGGAACCGGAGCTCATCAAAATATTGCACTCAATCCACACTATACATTGTTTACACATAATATCAAAGACAAAAATAAAATTGTCCATGAAGATCATATATTGGATCTTCAAATCCGTGATATCCTGAGAAGACCATATGTTTGAAAACAATATATTTTCTATGTTTTTCGTTGCATTTGTCTCTGATATCAACAAAAAAGGGTTAGATAAATAAATAATTTTCTTCTGAAATAAATATTTAAGTACACAAACCTTAAACCCAAATAATTTTCTGCTCTTGCAATCCATCATAAAATACTCTTCATGACAAAAACTCTTGCATATCTTAAAGTGGAGGATAGTTTCAAGCAGATCGTGATATTTCATTATTAATTTTTGATATTCAAAATGCTTTTATAATTTAAGTAACCTAGGTTTCACGCGGATCACTAATGGTTGTGTCTTGAGAGTTGATAGTCATGAAATGGACGAAAAAGATTTGATTAAGGACGGTGAAAAATTTCCTCAACATCAACGCTAAAATGCCCCCTCGATTTTTAGGAACACCGAGGTGCAAGATATTTTTTAAGTTAAATTGTTTACAAAAAAGATTACAACAAATTCCCACTTCTGATTTAGGCTTAGTGAAATTAACAAAAACATATCCTTTATTCAGCCCAGCTCTGCAAATTAATAGTGAACAACACACAATCATCATTATTTTTAGAGATATGTATGAACATAAAATGTTAAAGAGAAGGATTTTGGTAGCATACATGAAATCTATCGGCAAGTAGACAAGTACAAAGGAGGAAATGTTTTCAACAACAGATCTTTGGCGGAATCCAAATTTTGTTGCATATCCAAAAATCACTCCATAACTTATCCAACTTCGGATAAGTTATTTTGTTTTCTTCATTTTCAATCCATATCAAAGATTTGTTGTTAAGCGATTCTAGATCAAAATTTTTCATGGAAATGGACAATGATTAGAACAAGAATTAGGGTAAAATCCGTTTAACAAAGGTATTTATAGTATTATATAATAACTTTCCCCTAGGCGTTAGCATAACACTGAGGTATTAAATCTTCTGATTATAGCTATCACCTCGTTTTTTTAAAACCGAGGTGGATTTCTTTTTTTGAATTTACATTGTTTACACAATATTAAAATAAATAGTTTAAAACAAATCTTTTCTCTTTTGAATGAATATCTTTGTTGATATCTATCATCCGATGTAAATTTTAAAAAGATAATTCATTATGAGAGCTTCCTTAATTTCCTCCCTGAATCAAAAATTATTTTTGGGTACTTGCAATCTATCTAATGAGCAAAAATACAACAACACCAACAATAACATCAACACTATTATGTGAGATAGATTGCAAGGGAAGAAAAAACATTTTGTTCTATGTGAATAATGAAGGTTTTTTCTGTCTTGCTATCCATCCCAAAGAATGATACCTACGAGTTTGGGGTGACTACAAATAATTAAGGATTAGGGTAAAATCTTTTAGTTTTTATAGTGAAATCTGTTTAGTTGATCCCTCGGTTATATCGAAAAATTGAAGGATTGGTTGTTTTAGTTTACAATTATAATCAAAATAAAATATAAACTGCAAAAGTTTGAACTCAAAGCGCGTTCATATTAGTTTTACCCGTCAGATATATTAAAAGCCAAGGTAAACTATTACTTTTATAATTAAAAATATATAAAATTTGGTGCTCCTATGCTTAATACCACGTTATATTTCTAGATGATGTGAAAGTTCTATCGTGAAATGCATTATATATATATATATATGTGTGTGTGTGTGTGTGTGTTAGGGTTCAATATAGAACAACTATAATTCCCTTTGACTTATGTCTTATGAATTCATTAAGGAAATTTCTTCACCCACCTAGTGGGTTTCTTCCCCATCCCGGTGAAAAACCAAAAATACCTTCAGTTTCGTAAGCTAACTTACGAAATAATCCACGATTTTAAAAAAATAAGATGAATTCGCAAGTTAACTTGCAAATTCACCTTATTTTTAAAAAAAAGAAGGTGAATTCGCAAGTTAACTTGCGAATTCACCTTATTTGGGGAATTCCTAAGTTAACTTACAAAGTCTGCGTATTGTTTTAGAAAACACAAAATTTCCCCCAATACTCATTCATTTCAAAATATACTCAAATTTTCCCTCTACTCCAAACCCTTACTTCTATAAACTCACTATAAGTCACTCTCATCATTTCAAGTCATTCCACCAACACATTTCAACTCCTCCAAAATCAACAAATTTGGGTAAATTTTCTTCACTTTCTCCTATTCAAATTCTGAATTTTTATTAGATTATTAGGTTTAGATTGTAGAAATGTAGTAGTATATGAAGTAATAGTAGGTAAAGGGAACAACAGGCACAACTAGGTATAGCATCACCTTCCGCACCGCGACGGATGAGTCGTCTCCATTCCTCTCATGCACATGAGGAGAAGGTACCAGAGATAGAGGTACTGGAGGTAGAGGTGCCGACGGAGGAGGCCCAGTATGGCCAAGACGCCGAAAATGCTAAGGACCCCGACGACGATGTTGAGGAACCTGTAGAGGCCGAGAATGGTGGCTATCAGGAGGGTCATACGAGAGATACCTCCTGATTTATTATGGGGACCATATTGCCCGTTATGTCTAGGGTGGAGAGAAATTATAATTTTTATTGTTACATTTCGTATTATTTATTTTTGTTTACTGTCCATTCTTTTTAATTTATTTTTGTATACTGCCCGTTCATATTATTTATTTATTTATTTTTGTTTGATTCTTATGTTTCAGGAAAGGAACGCCTTAAAACATGTGAGCCACTCCCGTAAAATCTTTGAACTACATGCTCTAAGGACTCGGTGGTTCCACAATGCTATCCTCACATCCGGTCTTGCCGGATTATACAATACTGGTTATGGTACCATTAACACCGACATGCATGGTGCTTTTGCTGAGAGATGACATAGGGAAACATCATCTTTCCACTTTTCAGTTGGGGAGTTGACGATCACCCTCGATGATGTTGCCTGCTTTCTCCGACTACCTATCAGAGGTTGGTTACCCAACCATTCCAAGATAACTAGAGCTGAGGCGGTTGAGTTGATGGTTGATTATTTGGGAGCTGATCTATATAGGACTGCTGCGGACTGCGACTCCACAAATGGGGCACACGCGAAATTCTCCTACCTAAAGGAGTTATATGAGGAGCACCTTCGTCAAGCAGCTCTTGCAAAAAGAACTTCAAAGGCAGCTGGGTAGCCTGTTGCAGAGGATATTTTTGTTCAGTTTCATTGGGGCTGTGTCATCCGGTGTTTATTTGATGTACTTGGTAGGCACGTCCATCTTTGTGGACACGATTGGCTGCTATATCGACGTGACCTACTTGAGATATTTTACTGACCTTTCTACAATTCAGGACTAGAAATAGGGTGTCGTTGTTCTTACCTACCTCTACCAGAAGTTGAATGAAGCTTCCAGGTGGAGGGCTAAGGCTCTTACCAGCTCGTGCACACTCCTCATGGTACGTTTTTACTTTAACGATAAATTTTAATTAGTTTTAATTGATTTGTACTTACACATTATATTTTTGTTGAAGCAGAGCTGAATTATATCGTACTTTCACCGCATACATGGTTACTCCGTGGATGCCGACTATCAGGACTTCATGCCAAGGGCTGCTAGGTTTATTCTCAATAGGGGCAACGATAATGTGGTTCCTTACCGGGTGTTACTTGATTGCATCAACCATGACGACATCAACTGGACCTCATTTGAGGAGTACAAGGAGGTTGTCCCCTTCGATACCATCTCGTTATACTCCGGGTGACTAGCCTGTGGGGCTAACATGATGGTTCAATATCTACCCGAGTGGTGTATGCGCCAATTTGGCTATGTGTAGATGATACCTCGATTTTCTTTCCAGGCAGCTCTCGACACCATGACACGAAGGGCTCTAGATGATGTCTTCCAGGATTGGGAGAATCATGTCGTGCTAGATGAGTATCGGTTGATGTAGGCATCCTGTATGTGACACTCTGTGGAGGGGTATGCGACATGGTCTTTATAGTGTCGCAACCTTAATTACATGACACCAGAGGCAGAAGGACGTCCGCCGAGGCCAGCTGTTCACAGTGATTTCTGGTGAAACAACCGCTAGTCCTCCAAACTATCGAATGAGCTTTATAACTGTTATTCAATTCCTCTGGTAACTTGCAGGATCGACTAGATTGATCCTATGGGGTATTGGTCGTTTGGATAAAATTAATAACTAAACTAGTATTCATGTTTAAGACTTGTATTTTGAGTGTTTTATATATATCCAACGTATTCCGATTGCAGTGTTAAATAACTTAATGACATGATTAAGTAAAGAAATACAAAACTGACTTAAATGAGTAAATGAGTAAAGGTTCGATTTGTAAAGAAATGTATAAATGCAGGAATACGTAAATGACTTTTAAATGTAAAAGACTTTTAATGTAAAAGCATGAAATGTAAAAGACATCTGGAATGTAAAAACGTTAATATAAAAGGTTTCTGAAATGTAAAGGGCTTCGAAATAGAAGAAAACGTTTAAGTGCAGAAAATAGTTAAATGGCTTTGAAAGTAAAGGTATTTAAAAGACATTGATGCAAAGATAAAGGATAAACTGGAAAGATAAAGATGTTTTTACTGAATAATAAAGGTTTGGTGCAATCATACGTACATTGTTCGAGCATTCGTTTCCCTAGCCATGTGATATTTTGAATGTTTACTGAATTTTGTACAATAGATATGACACACAAAATCCTAACACTAAGACTTCTATTTATACTACTTCGACCATAACGGTCTGACTTATAAGATCTTGCCACGCTCGTAACATGCGAACAACGCGCTTTAGCTTCCACGCGTCTTCGAACCGTCTCCAACGCATATATTCTAACTTCCAATTATCCCGCTCGCGTTTGAATTTCAAATGCCTTGGCTATCTTTACTTCGAACTCACTTCACAGACACAACCTTATTACCACTTCGAAGCTTCTTTTACATATATCATCATAACTGTCATTCGAAGCTCCGAGCTTTAGTATATCCATTCGAAGAGCCATTTCTCCCATTCCGAACTGTGACATTCACTTTGTTTCAACGAACACTAACATCATTTCGTTTCGAACTTGAGATTTCTACTTCGAGTCATACGTATCAAAATCTTCAGCTAACACCAGCACATGAGAAGCTCTTGAAAATCGAGCAGGTCGAGGATGATCATGCCATTGATCTACTGCCCATTTGCTAGAGTATCCGCCAGATTGGACATGAGGTGTTGGATGACGGAATTTTCGATGGGGGCGGACCCAATGCGGTTGTGGTGGTGGAGAGGATGTTTGCTGAGGCAGAGCGTTACCACATGCAGAGGAGGGCGCAGGGGTCAAGATTAGGCATATCCAATAGCCTTTATGTTTTTTAGTTGATTTTGTTTGATCGCATTTTTTTCGGAACAATTTATGTAATATGATATTTTTGACAATTTTTTTCTTTAATATTTATAACATATTAATATTTTATATTTATGTATGATATTATATATTAATATTTTCGACAATTTTTAATTGAATTATCCGAAATATAATTTCAAAATATTAGTATTCAAATTCGAAGTTAACTTACGAATTCTCCAAATAAGTTGAATTCGTAAGTTCACTTACGAAATATTTCCTGAATGTGTAAAACAATGTTTAACATAATGAAACGTACAAAAATAAAGTGAATTTGTAAGTTAACTTACGAATTCGCTCAGAAGACTTAATTCGTAACTTAACTTATGAATTCACCCTACAAAATGAATTTGTTAGTTAACTTACGAAGAACATTTTTTATTTTTGGGTGTTATAAAATACTAGGTTTTAATTTACCTTAACTCAAATTTTCAGTTGCCTTCACAGATAGCTATACAATAATAAGAGTTATACTGAATCCAACAATCTGTAACTAAATCTATCGAATTTGTATGCGAATTTAGAGTATGAAATAGTTTTTTGTTAGTAATTCACTGAAAGTGATTCTTAATTGAACCCATGCGATCATCACTTTTGTGCATGCATGTGCTAATCACGTATTTTCATAGTGGCACAGATCCGACATATCTGATATTTGCTACTGTCAAGCAAAGCAGATCGGTGTTATTTGACGGGGCATCAAACAATAAAATAGAACTTTGTCTTGGTCTTTTATAGTATATGGGAAGTGGGAACATGTTTTATTTCAAGAAAAGTTTAGCAGAATGGTAGTTGTGCAGAATTCTCGTGTTTTTGGGCTGCGATTTTGAAACTGACAGAATATGTATGGAGGCATTTTTATCATTTAATGTTCTGGTGGTGGCGTTGGTATTGGTGTTCTGGTGGCTATGCTGTTTCTGAACATTTTTTAATCTGTTTTTGAATAATATATTGCATTATTTTATATAAGAAAACAAATGAAAAGATAGAATTTAAATTTTACTACTCTTTATAAGAGAAAATAGATGATCTAAAATTTTTTTACACTGTCAATTAATCACCATTACAAAATATTAACAGGACTAGTTATATTATAATTTTAAAATAATTTATATAATTTGATATAATGCTATGTTTTTATTAGCTGATATTGTAAAATAGGCTTATATTGACAATATATCTCTTTTAAACACAAATTATAAATAATTTCAAAAAATATTATTTCAAATTATAATTTACTCTATCATTTAAAATTTAATATTCTTTTCTAATTTATTTTATTTTATTTATTACCCTTTATTTTAATAATTATTTTAACTTATCAGTATTATAAAATTTTACATAATTTTTGTTTTTTCTTAAACAATCATAATGTGTTTAACATTATATGTTTTTCGACATCTAATAGACCAATAAAGTTTAATAATTATTTATTATGTCTTTGACACCTAATAGACGAAGAAAGTTTTTTCTTATATTTTATTAATTTTTTGTTTATCTTTTCTTAGCAAGATTTTGTTTGACACATCAGTAACCTTTAATAATTCTTTAGTTCAGTCACTTAGTGTTAACGAACGAACAAATGGAGAAGAAGAAATATAAAATTAAATGAAAATATGCGCTATTGAATAATATAAGGTTCGCGAGCTTGTATAAAGTATTCTGAGCAAAATTTTCAAAAGTTCAAAATTTATAATCAAACTTTTGAAAATAATTCTTGAAGATAGAATTAGGCATGCGTTCAATAAAATATATATAAATATTGGATAAAATATTTTTAACGATATCTTTTTAATTTCCTCCCTTTACTTTTATTGTTTATTTATGTTGCAACTCATTCATACGAAATTACTAATACGATGTTAATCAAGAAAGTGTAAATGTATCGTGAATTTTAAATATCACAATTCACTATTAGGGATAATTTTAAGGAGAGAGAATTTTATACTTGAGACATGCCTTTATTGTGAGAGACACACCACATATTGATCTAAAATCTTAAGGTGATAGGTGTATGGATTCTCTCACTTGGATAGTGTTTAATATTCTATTTTCTAATCAATATGAAACTCATTTCTCACACTTGATTCTCAACATTCTCCCTCAAGTGTGAGTTACAATGCTCATCCTCATATGAAACTCTCTTCCACATACATTGTATCATCGTTGACACTCTTCAATGGAACACCTTCTATCCACCACATGCGAGAAGTGTTTCGATACAAGTAAGTCAGTCTCTATTTCGAAACCAAAGGCTCATGATACCACTGTTAGAGTCAATTCTCGAGGAGAGAGCATTTTACACTTGTGACACACCTTTATTGTGAGAGACACATCATATGTCCACCTGATCAATGTGAGACTCTTTCCTCACACTTGATTCTCAATATTCACCTCATCCCTTCTTGTATTTAAAGTCACTTATCCAACAAAATATTAATCAAATTAAATGTATCATAGACTTGTACTTATATATATATATATATATATATATATATATATATATATATATATATATATATATATATATGCGTGTGTTTTTTTGTTTGTTTTGTTAAAACACTATAAAAAAGATCTAATTCTAGATCACATTTTTATGATGTGTTATGTTTGATCATATATGATATGATACAAAATTTTAAAGAGATATAAATAAAGAATGTACAAGAGATATATAGTGGTTTGGAAATTTGTCCTCATTATGCCTACTCCACTTATACAATGTTAATCATCGGAAACAGTAATGTCTTCCACTGCGATAAAATTTAAAGGTACAAGTATTTTGGCACAATGAGTTATTATCAAACTAAATACTAACAGTCCAATGAATTAGCAAACACAGGTCTAACCAATACTCTATTTTGTTGATGTAGATTATTTAACTACTAACATTCAAGATCTTCAATGATTTTGATTCTCCAAACTCTATTAACCTAATGATTTGTTTCAAGCTTTAATTTTGTAACATCCTTTACTCGAATATGAAAAGGACTTGTCTAACCGATTGTTACATCACTAATGGAGGATAATTCTAACCTTTGTTCCTCGACAACCTTTACTCAGATCCACCAAAGTCTTCCTTTACTCAAATCCATCGAAGTCTTCCTTGGATCACCAATCTACAATTTAATTAAGAAATAATTATTTATCTTTATACTATGGTATCATCTCAATTAGAAACTCGTCAATCTATAATGAGAGAAAACTAGATGGTTTAAATAGGTTCTAGAGATTAGGCATAAAAACAAAGTAAAGGAACAATGAGATTGAGTCAAATCAAGATATATTGTGATTTGAATCATTGAAAGAATGAAGTGAATCAAAGGTAGTGAAGTGAAATTTTTTGTTACTAATGATTTGACTCATCTGCGGATGTATGATTGTCAAACAATCACTATTGCAAAAGTGATTTTAATGTCGGGTATGAAATGCGTTTTACCTCAGCTAATGAAACGAGATAATGAAGAGTGTCATCAAAAGTTGTCACTTAACACCTCGGTGAATTAAAAACTGAGAGGTAAAATTATATTATGCACATGAGTTCGAACTCCAACAGTAACAAATTTAATTATTTTCAAAAATAACATATCTTTTATCTCATTTTATCCAAATAATCGAGGGGTATGATTATTTACTTATTTAAAAAAAAATATTGTTACATTGTTTACCCAAAATATTAAAATTAAAATCAAATTCCCTGGAATCTAGATAAAAATTAAATTCCCTTAAGATTTAGACTTTAAATCTTCGAATTATTGAATCTAGGTGAAGATCACATGTTGAGTGCAAGATTATTCTATACAGATCTTGCATGCATTTATTTATGGTGAAAAAAGGGTACATATAATTAATATCAATAATCAAAAAAATTTCGGTACAAATAAAAATTTAATAAAACAAATCTTGAACCCAAATGATTTTCTGCTCTTGTAATCCATCATAGAGAATTTTTTCAAGCGTCCTCAGATTTCAAGCGCTTCATTTGTTTCATTTAGGTTAGATTTTCAATCTCGTAAGAGAACTTTTATAATATATGTCCCTTAGGTTTCACACGGATCACTAATGATAGATACTTGAGTATTGATAACCATTAAATATATAACAAAGATTTGTTAATGCTAGTGCTTATAGAAAAAAATTAATCTAAACTCTCATCTACGTCATGACAAAACACCGAGGTAATAAGCATTTTTTTAAAATTACATTGTTTTCACGTAATATTAAAAATACATTGTATGCAAGAAGATTTAGATGATACCGAGGTCGTTTGGAAGATGCTAGAATTTTTTATTTTTATTTTCTTCACTTATAATTCATCTAAGAGATATGAAATGGACGGTGGTAAATATTTCTTCTCTTTGATGCACCTTCATAATATTAAGGATTGAGGAAAAAATCTATTTAACAAGTGTTTTTAAAGTAAAACGTGATTATTATTATTATTATACCCCTCAGTTTATTTATTAAACCGGTGTATATTTTTACCCCAGTTAACGTTAAAAGACGAGGTGATAGTTATTAATAATTTTTTTTAATATTACATTGTCTACACAAATCTCTTCAATGGTTTTTCTGCACTGGTAATCTATCATAATGGTGTTAATGCTTGAATGTCAGAATTTTACATCCAAGATTGATTGTTGATACTATCATGATCACTGCTTTTACTAGCGTATACAATGTGTATGCTTTGAATGCATCCGACTTCTAATAATGTGTTTGTTCAAAAATTGGAAAAATATTTTTTCTGCACTTGCAATCCATCAGTAACAACAAGATCAACACTATTGTTTGAGATTGATTGCAAAAGCTGAAAAATGTTTTGTTCAAGATAGAAGAATATTTTTTTCAATTTTGCAATCCATCCAAAAAAAAAGGATGCATACGACAGCGGGGCAACTACAAGTAAGATATCATTCGAGAAAAATTTGTTTAATGAGTGTTTTTATCCCTCAATTATCACTGAAATAGGAGGGTTATATCACTTATTATACACTTATAAACAAATAAAAGTATAAATTGTAGGAGTTGGGATTCAAATCATGTCTGGAATGGTCTATCCCCTCGATTTTTACATTAACTGATGGAACAATTTCTTTTTATTTTTGTAAAAAAACATGACGCGCCTTAGAATAATACCTCAGCTTTTTGTGGTTGACGTGAAAATTTCGTCATGAAAAGCGTTATTTGTTGTAATGAATGTGTGATTCAAATCACACTTGATTTCAAAGAACTTTGGATGACTTTGATTCAAATCTCTAATCATGTGATTCGAGTTAGAAAGCTTTGTGATTCAAATCATAACCTTTTCTTATTCGAATTAGACTAGAAAAGGCAGAATTTTCACTTTTAAGCAAGTTGTAGATTCAAATCAAAGCATGTAAGGTTCAAATCAAAAGTTTCAAAAACCTTTATTTAAGACTTCTATCTTGAGATTCAACTACCACTCAATATTTTAACTACCATTCAATTGTAAAAGGCTAAAACACATTTGTATGTAATCAAATCTCATAGATAAAATGGACAAGTTATTTATCGTATATATCTAACAAACAAGGCCTAATGTTATATGCCAATTACTAATAAATAATAATAATGCTACAAAGTAAATTACAAACACACATAAAACAAATAATTGCCAGAACATCAAAATAGTGATGCCGAATTTTATATTTGCCATTTATTTGATGAATTTTGATCTAGGACCACGTTAGCTAACTAGGTTGGATATTTGATCTCAAATATGAAGCCTTCTGTTTTCATCTTCTCAACATATACATCGGTTGTCGCCCATTTCTTCTCGCCCACTTTGTGCTTTCTCTGAGACACAAATTTCATTGTGGAGTCGATGGAGAGGTTATCACCAACCACTCTGGAGTCTATACCTAGTGCGTCGTTAAGTATCCATGAGAACAAGTTGACATTTCTCCTCAGTGTGACAATCACTTCTTTTTTACTTTAGATAAGAAGGTTAACTGTTTTGTGTTTCAAAAGTCTCATGGCCCAATTTGTATCTTCTTCAAAACTTCTAATGAAGTTATGTTTTCCTTCCTAGGCTTTATCCTTGGGTTTAAATTTGGAATAGTACGTCCATGCGCGTTTGGTTGTAGAATGTCCAATATGGACATTCCCGCTCTTCTCATTATGAGTATGCTATAGTAACATTCTTATCCGGTCCCTCAATCCTCTTAGACTAGTCTAACTTTTCCATTATGCAGCAGAATTCCATTCTTAAAAGCATGGTTGATATGGAAATACCCTAACATGTTGAGGGTGGCCACTCCGACGATGATATTATATGTGTTGGACATGTGACTCCATATACAAGAGGCGAGTGAATCGTGGAGGTTTAAAAAATTTTGATTTAAAAACAATCATTTAATAAATCTATGTTTAAAAACATTTTATAAAAACCATTCAAAATGAAGCAGAAATTTGAAGTAAATAACTGAAAAATAAAGAGATGAGGTAAGAGAAATAAAACCCGAGAATAATATAGGTTCAATCAAGAAGACCTAATCTTGTCCTCGAGAATTGATCTTAAGAGTAGCTACTATGCTTAAGAGCATTTAGAAAGTTATTTCCACGAACTCCCTTATACATAAAAATGGATTTTTAAGCTAACTTCTAACCAAACCTAAAATAAGGATTGAAATAGTTCGGCTTCACACCAAATAGAGATTTTGCATAGGATGATCTTAAACCAAGACATAGTTTTGAATTGTCTATTTTTTGAACGAAACTAGATTTTTATACTAGATGACCATGAATCAGATCGAGATTTATAACAAGATGATCTCAAACCTATTGGTTTTTTATACTGGGATAAACTCAGAAATCAAGTGAAATGTTTTTACACCATGTCGATCTTAAATCGATAAAGCCTTTAATCGGGCTAAACTAGAAAATCGTTATGGATATTTCTACTAACTGATATGCACAAACTACAAGGAAGTATTTTCAAGGGCGGAGCTCACAAATCGAACAAATCCCCATATACAAATGAGAGTTTCCTTAATAGTTTACCTCCCAACAAAAATAGCAAGTAAACATATGTTTATTACTAAGGGTTAACCAAGCCATAGGGTTAAACAAGTCAAGTTTTATTTGAAGTGTAATAGTGTTAATGAAGGCTTAAACATAAGGTAACCTTAATAAATTATTACTTATTTTTACGTCGTTGTAAAATACCACAAAGTTTATCGCTGACCTCATTAGACATGACAACACATGAAACGAGAAGTCATGAAATAAGTAATTGTTCAACATCTTTGCATACTCTTGATTCAAACCCATTATCATTTTTTACTATTCTATACTATTTTATATGATATTCAATATTATTTTATTTTTTACTTATACATTAATGGGAAAATACCTTTTTTCATCCCTTCATTTTTCCTCGGGGTCCATAATTATCCTTTAACTTTTAAAAAGTTCAAATCAATCCCTTAAGTCTTAAAAACGTAGCACGTTTGTCCTTCTATTTGTCTCCACTAGAGAGGGTTCATAATGAGTATCTATGTGGCATGATGGATGTATCGTGCAGATGGAGAACCTTTAAGGCGAACCATCGTTCAATGATGAACATTAAAGATGAACCATTGTTTCTGAAAAGCGGGAATGATCAAGAAGACGTTTGAAATAATTTTTGCAAACAGGTTAGAAACTTGATGATCTGTATCACTTCCGGTAGTGGTATAAATTAGGGCTTTGCATGATTTCAGTTTTAAAAAATAGGGTTTTTTCTAAATCATTTGTTTCCATGTTTTTCCATATGAGAAATTAGGATTTTATTGTAAATCGTTTGTTTGAATAATTTCAATATGAGTAATTAGGGTATAGGTTAAAGTAGAGTTTATTTAATAATCTTGATTTTGAATTGACTAGGTGAAATGCGTGAGTATGTAGTACTAAGAATTCATCATAATGTAAATTCATTGATGGTGAACTTAGGGTGTATGAAGGAGGAAAAGTTGATGATATGAAAATAGATGTTGACACATGAAGTTACTTTGAGCTAGCAGGTTCACTGAAGTGTTTAGGTTATAGGAATTTTGATAAAATGTATTACAATGACCCGATATTTGGGATGCAACAATTGGTTGATGATGCATGAGCATTATAAATAGTTGATTTTATAAGGTTCACTTAGGAGTAGACATTTATATTTAACACACACTTGATCAACTTGAGTATATCCACATGCCTATAGAAGCAGAATTATAAAATGTTGCCAATGTCAATGAGGAGCATGACGTAGTTGAAGAATTGCTTTCTAAATTGCATGAAGAAGTTGCCAATGAAAATGATAAGTTCAATGAAGCTGAGTTGGAGGTTGAGAATGTTGTGTTGAAGGCTGGGAAATTAGGTATGGAGGCTGAAGAGGTTCTGTTGGAAGCTGAGAAAAATGGTATAGAGGCTTAATAGGCTGAGCAAGTTATTTTGGAGGCTGAGAAAGATGGTATGGAAAATGGTGAGGTGGATGATTTTCTAAGTAGTGATGATAGTGCTCTAGAGATAGATTTTAATGATTCTTCTTATGGGTATGATGGTATAGAGGAATATGAGTTAGAAAATATAGTTGAACATGAAGAACATAAAGAAAAAGATGCATGTGAATATAATGGGAGGGATAATGAAAGTGAATGTATAATGAGTGGGTGTGACTGACAGTGATGATAGTTGTGGTGTTCCAAAAAAGACTCTCCCAATGTTTAAGATGCAAAAGGACATTATTGATTTCAAATGAGAGGTAGGTTTGTACTTTAGTTCAAAAGATAATTTTAAGGAGGCAATCTCATCATGTGTTATCCATAGTGGTAGAAACTTTAATTTCACCACAAATGACAAGGTAAGGGTGAGGGTAAAATGTAAGAATGAATGTGATTGGGAAGCCTATTGTGCCAAATTGTCAAATGAATAAAGTTGGCAATTAAGAAATGTGAATTATGTACATAGTTATAACATGGATTACAATGTTAAAATGATGACTACCAATTGGCTGAGCAAGAGGGTGCAAAACTGCTTAAAAACCAATCCTAAGAAGAAAATCAAAGATATAAAGGCAAAGACATAAAAGAAATAAAATGTAGATGTGAAAAAAACTAAAGCAATTAGAGAAAGGTTTAAAGCTAGAGATATGGTTGATGGATCATTCCTAGGGGATTACATTAGAATATATGATTACTCTCATATGTTTTTAAGATCAAACCCATGATACACAATGAAGGTTAGTGTTGAACCAACTCAAGAAAGTTTGAATGATTAAAGGCCATATTTTAAAAGGATGTTTATATGCTTAGAAGCATGTAAGGAAATCTTAGAGGTTTCTAGGAATGTAATAGGATTGGATGGTTTTTTTTCTTAAGGGACTATGAGGAGGGTAAATATTTGCTTCTATAGATAGGTATACATATGATCAAATGCTACCTATAGCATTTGCAATGGTAGAAGGAGAAAATAGGGACAACTGGACATGGTTCTTGGAGTTATTAATTGATGACATTAGAGGAAAAAATGAATGCCTCATACACACACTTATTTCAGATCAACAAAAGGTATGTGAACATAGTTAATTTGACTTCACTGACTTCTTATACGCTTTGTATTGATATTGTTTATTGTGCTGCAGAGTTTACTACTAGGCATGGATGAACTTTTGCCTAATGTTAAGAAAAGGTTTTGTGTCAGAACTTGTACAACAATTTCAAAAAAAAAAACTGTGAAAAGGCTTAAGGAAATAATTTGGAAAAATGCTAAATCTACATATGCACAGGCCTGAGAAAGAGAGATGAAAGGGATGACGATGATAAATAAAGTAGCATATCTCCATATGATAAAGACACCTCTGAAATTTTGGAGTAGATATCATTTTATGGACACTAATAAATGTGATGTTGTAGTCAATAACATGTCATAATCTTTCAACAATGTTATTCTTAAGTCAAGGGAGTTGGATGAGATTGACAAAAACTGAAAAGAATAGGTTTTGCAGTCAGGTGTTTTAGGTGCAAGCATATAGGGAACACCAAATCAACTTGTAAGGTGACTCCAACTACTCAAGGTACTCAACAAGATGCACAGGGTTCTCCACAAACACAAGGCCCCGATGAAGCTACTTAAGGATCTCAACATGCTGCCAATCTCACTCAACCAACTGCTCAAGGTTCTCAACATACACATGGTCCCAATGAAGCTATTCAAGGGTCTCAACATGATGTCAACCTTGCTCAACCAACTTCTCAAGGTTCTCAATAAATACATGGTTCCAAGAAATACACTCAGTGTTCCAAGCAGGCAACATCAAGAGCTATTGAAAAACAAGGAAGTCATGCAACATCAACACAAAGAAGGCCAAGTAAGCTGGGTGTTACGAGGCCATCAACATCGTTTGTTACTATTGGAACAAATACAAGACTAATTGCTGCCAAGAATGTGAGTGGCCCTACTACAAGGAGGACAACTATAACTAAGAGGACAACACACAGGAAAAAAATTTAGATCTGCTTTGGATGTCATTTTAAATTGCTGTCATTTTCTGTAATGGTCTTAACTGATATTTAGAACCAACTATTGTCATTTTGTGTTATGCTTATGTATGTCCTTTTGAATTGTTATTATTTTGTGTAATGGATATGAATTTTATTTTGAACAAGTTTATGTTAATGGCAAATATGTGTTATGTTGAAATTTTGTTAATTAAAAGTTTATGTGTTAATGCATAATTGAACAACTGAACAATGTTACAATGAAAAACTGAACTAATACAATTGAAATTTTGTGTTTCAACAATCAATTGATAAAATTTAACTGATATAATTGAACAATTGAACAATGGTACAACAATCAACTGATCAAAATTAAAGCATATCACTACAACATAAAAAACTAGAATTGCTACATGGTTTAACTAATTTGGAATACTGAAAAAAACCAGAACTTAAACATTTCACTACAACTTAAACATTTCAATTCATCATGAACAAAACCAGAATTGATGCACTTAAAATAACAAACATCATGCAACCGTTTTTCAACTTCAGAATCTTGTTCATCTCACTTTGAAGTTGAATCATCTCTTCCTTAATTCTTCATTTGTTAACCTAACTTTTTCAATCTCCATTGTTGCATCATCCAATTTCTTTGATAAGTTTTCCAATCTAGACATTATAATTTTCCCTTTGTCATCTTGAGCTTCCTCATAACACCATTCAAAACACTCACACCCAAGTTGCCTTGTTCCCTGTATTTTACAATGGATTACTCAAACAGTAACAATGTAGATAAAAAGCTTGTACGTATCGCAAACATACCTTAAATGAGAACAACCCTAAAAATATTTTCCATAGCTCTTTTTCGTGGAAGATCTACAAAGAATAGCTATGTCTCCACATTGACAACTCGGTTTCCGTGAAAGATTTGAGCTTGTGAACACACTAGAGTTCACACTTTCATGGCTTCTCTGATTCGTGGGGGATGAAGCATAACCTGATTTCATGGAGGATGAACCCTAAGCTTTAATTATTAGAAATCAAATTCAACCTAACCCTAGGTACGAATGCAGAAGACGAAGGTGGTGAAATTGACAAGTGAAAAGGAATGAGACAAGCCATGTCATCTGCCACCTCTGCATATCCAAACATCTGTTTGAAGTAAATAGACATAAAGGACGCATGTGCTCCGTTTTTAAGACTTAAGGGATCAATTTGAACTTTTTAAAAGTTAAGGAACCATAATGGACCCCGAGGTAAAGTTAAGAGATGAAAAAAGATATTTTCCTTACATTTACTTATTTGTTTCAAATAATTTATCAATAATTTTAAACTCTGTCCTCTTGAGAATAGTTCTTTTATTATAGATTGCTACTAGTCAGACCCTACTTTTAGGGGGTGCAACAAAAACCAAAGCTCTGGGCCCCATATTTTCTAGGGTCCATTTATTTGTTTTTAATTATTAGAACAATACTTGTTACACCTGTTTTCTTAAACACGGATATTAAATAATTTTACTTTCTAAAGCATTTTACACCTATTTTTTAAATATATGTGTAAAATTAAATAATTTTTTAAAAATCTCCTAAAATTTTCAAAATTTAGATATACTTTTTTAATATTTGTCACCTATTTTTCATCTTAAAAAAGAGTCCGAATTGATAGGATCGGCTCTACTAAACGTGATTTCAAGAAACAACAGAATTACATATCTCATTGATCTCATTTTTTATAATAATAATTTAATCTTACAAGCAGCAAAAACTAAATCCACTACAAGAAATACAACCCCCAATGATGTAAAGTAGCGACGTGGTTATCACGTGAGTAAAAAAACTAGTTGCGACGTGATAACCACATCACAAAAAAATTTAATATTAAAAAAATGAAGCCACAAGGAAGTCAGAGTTGGTTTTATTAAAAAAAACAGTTGCGACGTGGTAGACATGTCGCTATAGAAAAGAAAAAAATAAATTTAATAAACTCTGGCACGTTTAGTTGGAGGGAGTTTAATTTGTTTTTGAAATTTGGTAGTGATGTGATACCCACGTCGCTACGTTTTAGGGGGGAAAATATAACTGACTTTGAGTTGATTGATTACAGGGTGGCAGACTGACCAATTAAAGCTTTGTGTCGTTGGAAGTGTAGCGACGTGAGTCTCACGTGGCAAGGTTGCGACGTGACATTCACGTTGCTACTTGGCATTTAAAATCACAAAATATAACTCACCTTTACAGCACCCATTTGCTTGGTTTCTTTTGGTTTCTTCTTCTTCTTCTTCCTTGCCTTTCCTTTTCCTTTTTTCCTTCTGCGTTCCTGCAACCAAAAATTGTTACCCAAAATTTCTTCCATCCCTAATCCTTGAAGAAGAACATATAAGGTAATTGTTTAATTTTAATTTTACTTATTCGGTATTTATTGTGGTGATAAAAAATTTAATAAAATGCGTTTTGTTTAAGTTGTAGAATTTTGAAGAAGAACATCAAGAAAGATCTATACAAGAAGAAGAAAATTAAGTGAAGAATATAGAGGTATTTATGCAATTTTTATATATTTTATATGTATTATAGGTTAGTATTATATGTATTCTGTTTATTTGAATTAAAGAAACATTTAATTTAATTTTAGTTTTAGGTTAGTATTATAGGTTAGTATTTAAAAAGAATTTAAAATTAGAATTTTTTATATGTTAGTATATATATATAAAAAAACGAAATTTTTTAATATTTAATAAAATAAGATTTTTTAAAAAACAGAAATTATAAACAGAAAAATGTTATATTATTGTTATATTAATATTATAAACAGGAAATCTAATTTATTAATGTTATATTAATGTTTATTTTAAAATATAAATTTATAGATGTATATATGTTAAAACATATATTTAAATCAAATTTAAAAACAGAAAATGATTTTTTTTATATATATTAAAATAAGAATTTATAAAAAACATAATTAAAAAACATATATTATATTATTGTTATATATATAATAAAAAAGTATATGTGTTATATTATTGTTTTTTAATATTATTGTTATATAATAAAAAATTATATATTTTACATTAGAATATTTGTTTATATGTTAGTATATACATATAAAAAAACAAAAATTTGAATATATATTAAAATAAGAATTTTTAAAAAACAGAAAATTAAAAATCTTATTTTTTATAGATGTATATATATGTTAAAACATAACTTTAAAAACAAATTAAAAAACAAAAAATTATATTATAGTAGTTTTCGTTTTTTATTTATATGTTAAAAATATGAAAAAATATTTATATACTAAAATAAGAATTTATAAAAAACATAATTAAAAAAAGTGTATATTATATTATTGTTTTAATATTATTGTTATATATATATATAATAAAAAGTATATATGTTACATTATTGTTTTTTAATATTATTATTATATATATAATTAAAAGTATATATCTTATATTATTGTTTTTTGATATTATTGTTATATAATAAAATATTATATATTTTACATTAGCATATTTATTTATATGTTAGTATATATATAAAAAAACGAAATTTATATTTATTTATAGTAGTTAAAGTTAAAGTTAAAGTTAATAGTTAATTAAACAAAATTAATAATTTTAAGAATAGTAATTAAATAGTATACGTTTAAGAATAATATTATTAAGTTGATTAATATCTCTAATGAAAAACACAATGATTGTATAAATGTGCAGTATGGAATATTATCGGTATTATCGTAGTTGGATGTACGATAGAACATATCCAGGAAGAAGTGGACTTAAACCCAATTTTATAGTAGGAGTTGATGAGTTTATTAAGTGGGCGTTTGCTCAGGAACGTTGTCGAAGCGAAGGAGGGGTTAGGTGTCCTTGTCTTAAATGTGAATGTAGACCAATAATTAGTGACCCAGAGGAAGTAACACGTCATCTGCATAGAAGGGGATTCATTGAAAATTATTGGGTTTGGACGTATAATGGTGAAGAACTACCAGGTAATGTACCAGAGACTAGCAACACACATGCTTCAAGTAGTCGACCGTTTATGGAGTATGAGGAGAACTTTAATTTGATTGGTGAGATGGTTAAGGATGCTTTTGGTGTGAACGTGACATATGATGAACGTGACATATGATGAACCTGGAGATTTTGACGGGGAAGAGTTTTCGAATGAGGAAGCGCAAAGATTTTATCAATTGTGGAATGAGATTAATACGCCGTTGTTTGAGGGGTCTTCAGACTCAAAGCTACCAATGTGTGTGAGATTATTGGCCGCCAAGTCAAATTGGAATGTTTTTGATCAATGTCTGGAATATTTTGCAAAAATAATGTTGGACTCCACCGCTATGAAAGACAACTTGCCTACAAGTTATTATGATGCAAAGAAGTGGGTGTCGAAGTTAGGTTTAAAAGTAAGAAAGATTGACTGTTGCATTAACGATTGCATATTGTTTTATGACAATGAGTTTAGTACTCAAGATGGATAGTTAGAGGAGTGTAAGTTTTGTAATAGTCCAAGATATCAAGTTCGCAGTAGAGCCGTTAATAGCAAGCAAAAGCGTGTAGCAGTAAAATCCATGTTTTATCTTCCTATAATACCAAGGTTAAAAAGAATGTTTGCTTCAATGCACAGTGCAAGTCAAATGACATGGCATCATACAGATGGTGAGGCATGGAAGCACTTTGATCGGACCCATCCAGATTTTGCTGCAGAACCTAGAAATGTCAGGCTTGGATTATGCTCTGATGGTTTTGCCCCATACGTGCAAGTGTTGGGAAGTGCGTGTTCTTGTTGGCCAGTTATTGTAACCCCTTACAACCTCCCTCCTGAGATGTGCATGACAAAACCATACATGTTTTTGACGTGCGTCATTCCAGGCCCGCACAGTCCAAAAGCTGGAATTGATGTGTACTTACAACCTTTAATTGATGATTTAAAGAGGTTGTGGATTGGAGAATGGACTTATGATATATCCTGTAAACAGAACTTTACATTGCGAGCTGCGTTGATGTGGACCGTTAATGACTTTCCAGCATATGGGATGTTGTCTGGTTGGGGTACGCATGGAAAAATGGGTTGTCCGCATTGCATGGGATACACGAAAGCATTTACGTTGGATAAAGGTGGGAAAAGCTTGTGGTTTGATTGTCACCGCAGATTCCTACCAGCAAATCATCGATATAGAAGAAACAAGATAAATTTTAAAAAAGATGTACGAGAGAAAGATTTACCTCCGCCTCGATTGCCACCAGGGGTTATATGGAACCAAGTTTCTGAACTACCAAAATTTACAGATACTGGCAAAGCATGCCGAATTGAAGGATACGACGCCACCCACAATTGGACAAAAAGAAGTATATTTTGGGACCTTCCGTATTGGAAAGATAATTTGTTGCACCATAATCTTGATGTTATGCATTTTGAGAAGAATTTTTTTGATAATGTATTTAACACAGTGATGGATGTGAAAGGAAAAACAAAAGATAATGAGAAGGCCAGACAAGACATGGGAATTTGGTGTAACCGAAGAGAGTTGGAGTTGAAGCCTCAACCGAATGGAAAATTATTAAAACCCAAGGCTTGTTTCAGTATGACTTCCCAAGAAGCTAAAGCGGTTTGTCGATGGTTAAAATAATTGAGAATGCCCGAGGGGTATTCATCAAATTTAGCAAGGTGTGCTGACCCTAACACTGGAAAATTACATGGTATGAAAAGTCATGATTGCCACATTTTTATGGAACGATTGCTACCAATTGCATTTGGATCGTTACCCAAACATGTTCTTGATCCACTAATTGAAATTAGTCAATTTTTTAGAGATATTTGTGCGTCAGCTTTAAAAGTGGAAGACATCATTAAGTTGGACCAAAACATTGCACTCATTCTTTGTAAGTTGGAAGAAGTATTTCCGCCTGGTTTCTTTGACTCCATGGAACATTTACCTGTGCATCTTGCATATGAAGCTTATATTGGTGGACCTGTTCAATATAGGTGGATGTATCCATTTGAAAGGTTCATGGGTGATTCAAAGAGATCGGTGAAAAATAAAGCTAGAGTAGAATGATCTATATGTGCACATTACTTGCATCGGGAAACATCACATTTTTGCAGTCACTATTTCAATCACTTGATGTTAACTCCTAGAATCATACAAAATCCTGTAAATGTCAACCAGAGGAGTCAATTCACCTTATCAGTCTTTGGGCTTCCAGGTCGACCTTCTGGAAAGAAGGGTGTGCATTGGTTGACCCAAAAAGAAATGCAATCTGCACATGTCCATGTCTTGATCAACTGCGATGAAGTTAAACCATATCTTGAGTAAGTTTACCAAAACTTTTTAACTCTATTGACAATGTGTGTATACCAAACTTATTAAACTTATGGTGTGTGTTTTGTAGGGAATTTAACAATGCCTATTTTCATAGTACCGGTGTACAGTCAACATCAGGTGTCATACATGCTCAATTTCCCTCATGGTTCAAGCAAACATTGTCTAGCATTCTTGCACTAACTCCAGAGAAATACTCCATTTGAGAAACTTGGCAGAAGGCCCTATCCAAAGCGCAAATGATTGGCACACATACTTCGTGAACGAATATAAATTTCACACTGAGGCATGGACCGAAGGGAAAAAAACCATAAATAGTGGTGTATTTGTAAAAGGAGTTATAGATGGCGGTGAAGAAGACGACTTCTATGGATTTGTTAAACATATCTACGAGTTGGTATACAATTACTTGGACTCGGAAAATAAAGTTGTCTTGTTTTATTGTGACTGGTATGATCCAACTAGAGGCACAAAAATAGACAAGTCATATGGTTCTGTTGAGATTCAAATGAACCGGAGATACAAAGAGTATGACCCTTTCATAATGTCACATATTGTTAGGCAAGTTTATTATGTTCCTTATCCTTCATTTGTAATACGTAAAAAAGGATGGTGTGTTGTAATAAAAACAAAACCGCTAGGTCATATTGAAACTAGAGATCTAGTGGAAGGTGTTGCCTACCAAGTTGATGACGTTGAACAAATTAATGATGTGGTTGCAGCTGAAGACATTACAAGTTTGTCTGATATAACTGTTGAGGGACATCAAGTTGATGCGTCTATATTGTTGGTTGATAATAATGTGGATGAAGAGAATGATGAAGAGTTTGAATCCGACGACAATATTACATCAGATGATGAAAATGATATGGATAACGAGCATGAAGGTTTAGATTAATTAAACCACTTAATGTAATATTAATTGAACATGTATATATTGAATGTGTTAATGAATATCTATTGATGTTAATGACTTTATTATCTTTGTTTATGAAAATATATATAAATAGGTAAAATGCCACCTAAGAATAAGGATAGCGGTAAGAAGTCTCAGCGTCCGAGGGTAGTAACATGTGAGGCTCCTCACTCAGCCATGTGTCCTCCTCCCTCAGAGTTAGGTTGATCCTATGTCCCTGGCAAGTACTCAGGGTTTTGTCCCATTACTCTCCTCCCATACATTCCCGTCAGGGGTACCTGCATCTTTTGTGCCACCTGGAGGCCCCAGATTTCTTTTCCCACCGACTTAGATGCCATCTATCCTTCTAGCATACGGGAGGATCTAGTTTTCCTTTCACATCGACTCAGATGCCTTCATCTTTCCAGTAGACTGAAGGATCTAGTTTTCGCTCGCATGCATCGATGTCCACTCATCCTTCCAACAAGGAGGACCCGCTTTTCCATTTCTGATGGCGCCTTCATCTTTCCAACAGGAGGGGGGACCTGGTTTTTCATATCCCACACAGATGGCTTCATCCTTCCAGCAGGCGGGAGGGTCCAGCAGCTCACATTCCACATATACTGGAGGATCCAGCAGTCCACGTCCCACACAGGATGGACGATCCCCCACTCCATGTCCCACACAGGCTGGAGGATCCCCCAGTCCACGTCCCACACAGGCTGGAGGATCCCGCCCGTCCCCAGATAGGAGGATCCATCCCAAACAGTGCAGGATCCAAGACCCCCGCCACACATGTGCACGTGAGGCTGATGGTGATGCAGATGTGGTAGCTGATGATATAGATGGAGCTAATCTTCGTGGGAGAGATGATCCGAGTGAGATTTATGTCATTGACGGGAGGTTTTGGATTTGGCCCGAAGGAAGCAAGTAAGTTTCTTATATAAACTTTTATTAAGTACATATTCATTTTCATTTTTTGTATAAATTTATAATTAATATTGTTTATTCAAAATCTTGTTGTTTAGTTTCACGAATATACAAGGTTATTAATTATATAATTCAGTAGATATATAAATCATTTTGGAGGAACTTTGGCGAGGTTACAAATAAAGAAGAATGGTTTAAAAAATTTAAGGTATTGTTATTTGTTTAAGTTGTAAATTTAATTTATTTTTTTAGTATTGTTATTTAAGTGACATTTTCATGATAATTACTTAACTTTTTTATTTTAATGTCATACAACATTGCAGGAAAAATGTGTGTGGGATCCGTTGAATGAGAAAATAATGGAAAAAATCTATTATAGCGTAACCTCTAGAAGATTTTCCGATATAATGCGTTAGGAGAATTATGAGCTTCATGGTATCATCCTAACTGGATAGCGTAGAGGTTTTCTGAACTTCTTATATTGGGGTTCGCGAAATTCAAGGTTAAGTCAGAATCTTTTAAGAAGATGAGGGCATTCAAAAAGGGGGGATGTGTCAATACTGTTGGAAGTATTAGTACAAATGAGCATGTCCGTGAATGGTAAAAATTACTAATTTTTAAGTTATATTTTATTCATAATATTTTTACTAATTATTTTTAATTTTATTATTTAGACTAAGGAGTTGGGAGACCACTATTGATCATTGAGTTGATTACGAGGACTCGGACAAAGAAATCGGAGGTTTTGTTTGAATACACAAAGAGCTTTTGTAAGTAATTTAATTTATGTTTTTTAATTTAATAACAAAATTTGTGACGTTATTTCACGTGGCAATCTATAAATTGTGGCGTGATTATCATGTGGCAACTGATAAATTGCCACGTGAAAATCACATAAGTTGATGTGTGAAAATCACGTGGCAACTTTTTAATATATTTGAATTTAGTATAATTTAATATATATGTAATTTTTTTTAATTTTATTATTTAATGTATGTGTAGGATGATTATCAGACATTGCTTGCACTTTTTCTGGAACACAATCCTCAATATAGGCCAGCAGAGGGGGAGTCGCTTAATGGTGATGTTGATTTCTATATTTAGAATGAAGTAGTTAATGGGAAAGGGCCTAATGGTTTCTTTTTTGCGGTGGAAATTTGGCGGCTGACTTGAGAGTTGGTGATCGTAATCTATTTCAACGACTTAGAGATGTTGAGGGAGGGTCACGTCAACCGAATCTAACACAAGATCAACTTGAAACAGTAAGACAATTGGCGGCAAGTGAAGTGAGACGCGAAATGGAGGCTCAAATGACGACAACGAGGCAAGAGCAGGAGCAACAGTTGGAGATCATGCGGAAGAGGCAATCGATATGGAGGAGGTATGACGGTTTATGCAAGGTGGTGGAAATCAAAATGTTCCTGATACACAGCCGGATAATGACGGAATTGATGATTTTGATCTTGATAATTATCCGGGTGAAGATGCCCCGTGAAAACATTCTATGTATTTTGTGTTTAAATTTGCATTTATGTAAGATATTTATTTTTATCATTTTACATTATTAAATTATATAACATTTTATTGTATGAATTCATTTTATAAAATTTTATTATTCGAATATATAATAAAATAATATTATTATAATAATTTTAATATATAAATTTTATTATATAAATTTTATTATATAAAATTTTATTATTTAAATTTTATTATATTATATAAATTTTATTATATAAATTAATCAATATAAAAAAATAATTACTAAATAATTTTTTTAAAAACATAAACATCACATGTAGCAACGTGGTTTGCATGTCACAAAGTTGTGACATGTTTCTTACGTTGCTACAAAAGTTGCTACTAGTCTGCCATGTATGTACCCTATACAAGTGAATACCAGTCACAAATTTATGACATGGAAAACACGTCGCAACAAATTTGCCACTTGTTCTCCAACGACATAAATACACACGTTGCTGTTTTTTATTTGTGATGTGATTTTGAAGCTTGTCACGTTACATTGATGTGATTTTGAAGCTTGTCACGTTACATTCACGTCGCTAATGAATTTTTTTTTAGTGAACTCACTGGATATTGAAATGCATACTTTTCACACTTCAATCTCTTTTTCTAATAAGAGACCGGAGGGGGGGAATTGAAAGACATGTTAAATACTAACATAAGAAATAATTCCCACTTTATTATGAAGTATATTACTATGAATTTTCTAAATACTCACACTAAATGGATAGATGTTAAAATGATTTTTGATCGGGCAGTAGTGCTACTGAAGTACTTTTAGAGTACGGTCTAATGGCCAATATATTGATTAAACTAATTTTTTTGCCTCAAGATATTGATTTATATATATTTTTTACTATAAAAGCATATAAGACATTATCTTCAAAACAATGATTATAACTTATAAGGATTGTTAGTAGGCCTCCAATAAAATAATTAGCACCACATTCCATTATTTGTTTGTGTTGATTGGAATGTTATGCGTAGCTAATGAAATTTAAAACAAGTATTTATGAAATCTTTAAAGACTGTTACATTGATATTTAATTATTTAATCAATAATTATTTCTTTAATAATTTACACAGTTTATCAAGAGGATTACTTTTTAAAAACCTCACTTAAATTTTTAATATATCATCAAAAGTTCAAAAAATGGAGAGTGAAAGGAGGGAGGAGATAAATTAGACTAGGGTTCTGATACGTTAGAGATGTAAGAAGTGGGATACGAGTGTCAAGTGAGAGGTGGTAGGGAGAAGGTTGTTGGGTGATGGTTTCAACGTTCTTCTTCATAGAAATACTGGAAGAACACGGCGCAAAGGAGTTGTATCGAATTTTTCAGTGATTTTGGAAATGTGGATGAGGTGATTATTCCACCAAAGAAGGATGTGCGAGGTAAAAGATATGGTTTCGTGAGGTTTTTCGACGTTGAGGATGAAGCTTTCATGGCGACAAAACTGGATAATATATTCATCAGAAGGAGGAAGTTGCATGTGAACCTCCCGAAACATGCCAGGAGGGTACCATCAAAACCTCTCTCGATAGGTAAGGAGGTATCGAAGGTTCAACTGAATCAGAGGTATCAACCAAGGAACAATGGTGAAACGATTGGTGAATAGGTTCTCGATGGGGGTAGAAGAACCTATGCATAACTATAACACGTCCGAACAAAGCCAAACCATTGTTTACCCACTTGGAGTTTAATAGAGAACTTGCTGATATGGCTAGATTTGAGAAGGCCTATGTGGGTGTGGTGGAAAATTCGGGTATGACTTACAACATACAAGATTCCTTTCACTTAGAGGGGTATTTATCGATCAAAGAAACGCCGTTGGATGCAAATTTGTGTCTTTTAGAGGAAAATGAAGAAGGAGAGCTGTAATATTTGGTGAAGGAAGTTAAAGATTGGTTGGGGCAGTGGTTCAGTGAGATCCAGAAATGGAGCCCAAGGGATATGGACATGGATACGATGTTACGTGATTCTTTGCCATGCATGGTGTCCGGAGTTTTCCAGTTTCTTGTATTGCTGGCGGGCACTTACATTTGTAGTGGTGAAGAAACTCATAAACATGTTAAATTTGATGTGGCCAGAATTATTGATAGGACTAAATACAACCTGCTTCTTAACCAAGCTATCAACATTGGTGTCAATGGGGAAGCTTACTCTATTAATATGGTAGAAGACTCTCAGGGTTCGTTGAGAATTGCGATGCCTTCAAACAGCGACTTGAAGCAAAGACGGAGGTTCCCTTCAACTAGCTCAGGTGGTGTTGGGTCTAGTGGGAGTGTAATGATGTAGCTAGCCCTAGATCTATTGTGGGCGAGGAGAGTGACAGTGGGGATATGGAAAATGAGGTAGTGTCTTTTCATGCAGTAGAAGTAGGGAAAATTACATTGAATGTTCAAGGGCCTTCGTCTTTGACGAAACTGATAGCTGTCTCATTCCAAGATATTTCACAGGAAAGGAAAAATGGTGCTACGTAAAGTCCATAGGTATTAGGGATAATTCATGTAGAGCAGCTTCCCATTAATGAGGAGACATGTGTCAAATAGCCAATGGTAGGGGAAAATAAGAAGGTATCATGTAACCCAAAAAGCAAAATGAAAAAAAGTATTGATCAAAAGAGTAAGAAAGGTAGAATTTGTAGTGCTCCTCTTAAGGGTATTCTTTTGTTGGGCCACCTGTTTCAGTCAGACCCAAGAAAGTTAAAAAATCAAGATAGACAATCACATTTGAAAGTCCACGGGCATAAAGCCCATTCAGTCTATTTGGAGGCCAATGGTCCAATTTAGTCAGTTTCTCTAGAGTCCTCTCATTCCATCACTTTTGTTTTTCCCAATTCGAATATGTCGATGGATGGTGTTTCTACACCCGGTATGGAGGTTTTAGAGAAATCAACAACAAAAGTGTATATCCATAGTTGTGATTCAATAAATGATTCAGTTGTGGAGCAAGGAAACAGAAGATTTAAGGAGGAGGAGAATAGGGTGGAAAGAAGAAGTGTGGAGAGAATTTTCTGAATTGGGGGTGATGAAACTTATGTGGTGTATGTTAAATCAATATGGGCTATGGAGGTTAGGGATCGTGAATGAAGAAGAGTTCATATTAGCGACACAAAATCAAGGGTTAAAATGAATATTGTCTCATACAATATCAGAGGAGGGGAAATCCTTTAAAAATGAGAGGGCTTATGGAGTGCTTAATAAAAGCGAAAACATGCTTATGTTTCTTCTAGGAATCAAAATTTAAAGTCATGTCAGAAGTTTTTGGGGGAATTGTGATGTTGAATGGTCGACAAATAAATCAAGAGGATCTTCAGGGGGGATGTTGATTATGTGGAAGAAGGATATCATAAACGCGCATTTCAGTTTCAGTGGGGAGGGCTATTTAGGAATCTCCGCTTCTTTTATAGGAAAGTTATATTATTTTGTTAATGTGTACTCACCTTGTATTTTGGCTCAGAAGAGAAGTTTGTGGGAGCGTTTGATAACTCTAAGAGGTATTTAGGGGGACGAAGTATGGTATCTTGGTAGGGAATTCAATACGGTTAGATTCACATCTGAACATTTAGGTCGTAGCAACTTCCAACGCTCTCAAGATGCAACAGATTTCAACGATTTCATCAGCATTATGGATCTTGTGGACCTCTCAACAGGTCATACAAAATTTTCACGGAGTAGAGGCACTGGCAGTGTTATGAGCGGAATTGATAGGTTTCTCTTATCAAGTGGTTTTATTTCTCTTATTTCTGTAGTCAATCAAGAAATAGGTGTCAAGGACGTCTCGGATCATAGTCCAATTTGGCTCAATTGTAACATATTGAATTGGGGACCTAAGCCTTTTAGCTCTCTTAGTGGTTGGTTAAATCACCCATGGCTGGTTGAGTTTATTGAAAACGAAGGAAAGGATTTTAAGCTTGTTGGCTCGACAAATTTCATAGTAAATGAGACGTTGAAATTCTTAAAGGTAAGCCTAAGAAGGTGGAACATTGAAGTTTTTTTTGGATTGATGTTCGTGTGGATGAAGCTTTTAATCAAATAAATGTTTGCAATAATAAGTTCATGTCAGTTTGTGGTGAAGAGGGTTCCCAATGGTTGATAAATGTTTATGTTGAAGGAATGGCTATTTCAACAGATAGAAGAAGATTCTCGTTCCTTTTGGAACAATCTTTGAAAACGTGAGTGTCTAATGATGCAAGAGCCTAAAGTGAAGTGGTGCAAGGAAGGGGATCTAAATACAAGGTTTTTCCATAATATGGTGAAGGAAAGATCTAGAAGTAATTTTATTGGCAGTGTTGAAACACTTTTGGGTAGGTTATCAGATGTTCTAGGGGTAAAAGAGGAGGTTAGACGTTTTTTCAAAGAAAAGTACTTGGACTCCTCCATCTGTAGACCATGGATGGATGGTGTTCCATTTATTCAAATATCACATTCTGATGCTTTGTGGTTGGAGGAACCTTTCTCGGAGGTAGAAATTTGGGAGGTGGTTAGGGAGTTCAATGGGAATAAATATCTGGGGCCAGATGGGTCAACTTCAATTTTATTCGCAAAGGTTGGAATTCTATGTCAAGTGATATTCTAAGTTTTTCTCTGAATTTCATGAAAAAACTAATCTTGAGATAACTGTTTCGACTTCTTTTATTGCACTGCTTCTGAAAGTTGATAATCCACATTTATTATAAGAGTATAAACCCACTGGTTTGGTAGGGAGTCTATACAAAATTATCACAAAGTTATTAGCTAACAGATTGAAGAAGGTTGTTGGTAAGTTCAACTCCAAAACTCAAACAACGCTTATACCCGGAAGGCATATTCAAGATAGGATTGTCGTTTTGAATGAGTTTTTGGACTTTGCCAAGAGGAAAAGAAAGAAGTTCTTGTTGTTGAAAGTTGTTTTCGAGAAAGCGTATGACAATGTAAATTGGGGCTTTCTGTTGAATATTCAGATCATGTTCCGTTTCAGGGGAGGTGAATTAATTGGATCAAAACATGTGTGTGTTCGGCTACGTTATCGGTCTTGTAAATGGAAGTCCATCAACGAATTTTAAAATTAATAAAGGATTACGGAAGAAGGATCCATTATCACCATTTTTGTTCACCTTGGTTACGGAGGGATTAACAATGTTGGTTTCTCGGGTAGTTCAGGGAGGTGTGTTTAAGGGATTCAATATGAATGGTGAAGTTTGAGTTACTTGAATTCGAGGATGATATTGTTCTAATATGTGAGCCTTCATGGAATAATCTATGGTGTATCAAAGTTATTCTCAGGGGGTTTGAACGTTTATCCGATTTATATGTTAATCTTAGTAAAAGCAGGTTGTCGTGTATTAATGTGGAAGAATCTGTTAGGAATGAGGCTGAAAATTTTCTGTGTTGCAATATAGGTTCAACTCCGTTTAACTCTCTAGGAGTAGTGGTTGGGGTAAATCATAGATTGCAAATTGTGTGGAAGGCAATTATAATAAATATGAAGAATAGGATATCAATATTGAAATGGAAGTTCTTGTCAATTGGTGGTACAATCACTTTGATAAATTCAGTTATTAACTCAATTCCGATAAATTACCTTTCTTTCTTTAATATTCCTAAAGTCATTTTAAAGGAGATTATTAGAATTCAAAGATATTTTCTTTGGAATGGTGAAGTGGACAAAAGGGGTGACTTTGGTGAGTTGGAGTGATCTCCGTGGCACGAAGAAGAGTATGGGTTTAGACATTCTTTGATTGGAAGCTTTCAATATGTCGTTTCTCAATAAATGGAAGTGGAGATTCCTGGTTGATAAAGAGGCGTTGTGGAGATCGGTGTTAGAGTTCATGTAAGGTTGTTTGGAAGCTTCAGTTCTTGGTGGTGTATCCATTGATTCGGGGAAGAGGTCCTCGTTATGGTGGAGGAATATTGGCCCCTTCAAGTCAGGAGGTGTGAGTAAATATTTTTTTCTTCGTAGACTTGTGTACATTTTAGGTTTGGGGCATTCAATAAGGTTTAGGCTAAATAATTGGTGCGATGGAATTCTATTCAAGTTAATTTTTCCATATGTGTTTAGTATATCAATTAATCATGATGAAACTACTCAAGAAATGAGAAGTCTTGTTGGGATTAATTGGGTTTGGAATCTGGGTCCAGGTCAGTTGGGGATTTTGGTTGTGACTGCTACGCAGTTCCAAGATATTGCTTCTATTTTCTTCGAAATCAGTCTGGTTAGGGGATCGGAAGACAATTATAATTGGTACAAAAGTGTGGATGGTATATATACGATTTTTTGGGATATGTGAAATTTAATAGCAGTAGGAACATTCTTCCTCAAAGTGAGGTAAATTTGGAAGCAACTTATGTTTTATGGAAAACTAGGGTCCCTTCGAAAATTCAAGTTTTTGGTTGAAGGTGTATCACGAATCTTTTAGCAACTAAGGAGCAATTGGCCAAAATAGGAATCTTGACCGACAATAGTGGCAAAGTATGCATTGTTTATGCTTCATATTGAGTCATTGGATCATTTGATGGTGCAATGCATTTTCTCAAAGTTGGTATGGCAAGAAATGACAAATTGGTTGTGGTTCTGGAAAATTTTGTATGGGTGGTAGATCATCTTCTCTCTTTTTGTGGTGTGTTGGGTGGGGAAGTTAAAGTGAAAAATATAATGCTAATTTGATTGGCAATAGGGAGGGAAATTTGGTGTATGAGAAATGACATTTAATTTAAGTCATCTGTCATTCAAATAGGTGAGGTAGTGCATAAGGCGAAATTGCTTTCGTGGATGTGGAATGTGATTGAGAATCCTAATAATGTCCCATGTAATTTTAAACTATGAAGCCATTGATATGTCAATTTACTAAACTTTTGTTGATGTATTATTGTTGGGAGGGTACCCCCTTCTACTCTTTATTTAATGAAATTTCATTTCTTATAAAAAAACAGTTAATGAAATTTATTTTGTTTATGTATCCTATCATGCCTTCTTGGAATTTATAGCTTCTTCAGAATCCCGATATTCCATATTGTGAGATATTGGATTGAATTCTATTGGGTCGAAGGGTAGCTTTTGGTTCGATTATCGACAAAGTTTAGCATGCAGTCGAAGGTTGTTCACATGTTGTTGTCGAAGTGTTACAAGTTGAAGTGTTTTCTAGCTTGTAGTGTCGAAGGATACTAGGAATGTTAGTATCGAATAGGGCTTGTTTGTTATATCCAATTGGTTAAGTTAGCTTGTATCCTAAGTTAGCTTGTAGTGGGTATTTGTGATAAAATCCCATTAGTTTAGTATGTTAGGTTTATTATAAATAGCATACTAGTCTCTCATCATTGCATACTGCAAATCCTAATTTAGAGTGAGAGGGTTATTTGTTATTCTTGTATACTTGTAATCTTTTTTGAAGATAAAGAAAAGAATAGCAGTTAATAACCAATCCCTTGTGTTCATCGTGTTCCTCATATATTCTACCCTTGTTTATTTCTTATCATTAAGCAACAAGTTTATATTTTTGTTTCCAAGGCATCCAATTCACAACAAATTGGTGCAGTGAGCATGGAGAAGATGCCTTCAACAAAGTATGAGATTGAAAAGTTCAGCGGAGTGAATGATTTTGTTCTGTGGCGCTTGAAGATGAAAGCCCTATTGGTTCAGCAGGGTTGTTTGGAAGCGTTAAAGGGAGAGGCAACCATGAATGTTGCGTTAAATGCATATGAGAAGACAACAATGATACAGAAGGCCCACATCGCAATTTTGTTGAGCCTTGATGATAAAATTTTCCGAATGGTATAAAAGGAGACGACAGCGGTAGGTTTATGGGTGAAACTTAAAATTTTGTACATGACCAAATCGTTGGTGAATCGACTCTACCTGAAGCAAACTTTGTATTCATTTAATATGATTGAAGACAAAGTGTTGGCTGAGCAGTTGGATATGTTCAACAAGCTGATTCTTGAGCTTGAAAATATTGATGTGAAGATTTATGATGAAGATCAAGCGTTGTTGTTGTTGTGCGCGTTGCCTAGATCACATGCTCACTTCAAATAAACTCTCTTGTATAGAAGGGAGTCTCTGACCTTTGAAGAAGATCAACCTTGTATTCGAAGGACTTGAACGAACGAAAGGAGCATAAACCTTCGATGGTTGGTGAAGGTTTGTCCGTTAAAGGAAAATTCGTACGAAAGGGTAGTAAGTTCGACAAGAAGAAAGGTAAAAGTCAACAGAAGTTTTACAATTGTGAAGCATCTGGTATTCGATGCTATCATTGTAAAAAGGAGGGTCGCACAAGAAAAGTGTGCCCTGATCGCCTGAAAGATCATGGAGGAAAGGATAATGGCAATGCAACTATTTTTCAAGATGATTTCGACTCATCTAATGTTCTTGTGGTTTCGAGCAGCAACCCATCGAAGGAGTGGATTATGGATTCTGGGTGAACTTGGCACATGACTCCAAACAAAGACTTATTCTAGGAATTATGTGATCAAGATGGTGGATCTGTATTGTTGAAAAACAATAAAGCTTGCAAGATTGCAGGTTTTGGATCTGTGAGATTCAAACTCCATGACGAGTCAATAAGGTTATTGACTGAAGTCCGGTATGTAACTAATTTGAAGAGAAATTTGATTTCTCTTGGTGAATTCGACAAGAAAAGATATGTTTTTCAAGGAGAGAAAAATATCCTAAGAGTCATGAAGGGGTCGAAGGAAGTCTTGAGAGGCGTGAAGAAACAAGGCTTGTATACCCTTGAGGCTAAAGTTGTAAGTGGTTCAACAAATGTTGCATCCATGAAACCTTTGTCGAAGATAGAAATTTG